>OZ005648.1:339476244-340138399 GCA_963930645.1 Salticus scenicus | reverse complement strand
CTTTCCGAACACTATAGTGAGGAAAGTATTGTAATCATGTCAAAAATCCGAATTCGAGATTTTGATGTTTCTATACGTTTTGAGGTCCCCTGAGTCCGTTTTCACTATTTTTACGATGATGTATGTATGTGTGTGTGTATGTGTGTATGTGTGTATGTTTGTGAACACGCTAGCGTCTAAAGGCTTTGTTCGATTAACCTGAAAGTTGGTACGTATATTGTAAGTCACCATAGTACGAACCCTATAGATTTTGGTGAATCTAGCACTTATAGTTTTTTTTACAGGGACACAAAGAAAAATTCTTTATCATTATGGCCTATGGGACCAAAATCTTAAAAGTGCGATAGCATCTAAACGCCTTATTCAATTGAGCAAAAATTTTATACCCATATTATAGGTCACAGATACTCAATCTGTATAGATTTTGGAGAATCTAGCACTTATAGTTTTTTTACAGGGACACAAAGAAAAATTCTTTATCATTAAGGCCAATGGGGCCAAATTTTTAAAAGTGTGATAGCGTCTAAACGCCTTATTAATCTGAGCAAAAAAATTGTACACATGTTATAGGTCGCATTTGCACCAACTGTATAGATTTTGGTGAATCTAGCACTACAGTTTTTTTACAGGGACACAAAGAAAAATTCTTTATCATTATGGCCTATGAGACCAAATTTTTAAAAGTGCGATAGCATCTAAACGCCTTATTCAATTGAGCTGAAAATTTGTATGAATATTATAAATCACTGTTGCACTAACTATAAGCATTTTGGTGAATCTAGCATCTATAGATTTTTACAGGGACAAAACGACAAATTCTTTATCATTATGATCTAAGGGCTCAAAGTTCAGTAGCGTTAAATAAAACGTCGTGTGATATATGGAGAAAAAAACACTCTATTATGGTTTTCTCTCTTTTGTTTGTTTAGCAATTCCTCTTTCTTTATTTTATCTACAAAACTGTTAGTTACTCAATGTTCGGAAAGTCGAGTGGAGTCACTCCAGATTTTTTTTATATAAAACATGATCGCGTGCTATCTTAAAAAGTAGATGTAAAATTTAAAGTTTAATTTTTTTGGCGACTATTTTAAATTAAAATAAATAATTTAATGAAAGTTTAGAGGTTAGAATTTCTAATTTTATTTATTATTATTTTTTCATGCAAAGAAAGAAAAGTTAATTTTAAATATTTATTTTATTAATATTAAAAATGGGCTTTATTTATTTATTTACTTTTTTTATTTTTTAAGAGACAGAAGCATTTTTGGCCGTAGAACTATTCTGTATTTTAAATATTATACTTCACCATACTTTGATTAAAAAATCCATATAACTATAACCGCTTCATTTAACTTCATCTAAATCTCTTCTCACTTCAAAATAGTTTAAACTATTTTTTTTTTTTTTTTTTTTTTTTTTTTCAGAAAGCATTTGCAATAGATTTTGCTATTTTGGAGCTTTTGGGATGTGATGTGAGAAATTCTGTCCTTCATCATGTAATTTCTTAAAGGATTTATGAAACTACACAGATTATACTCATCTACTTCCATAACTACCTATTTCTTTGGGAAGAACATATTTCTCTTTACATAACAGTTGCAGCTGTTACAAAATAAAAGCTGTTATCTTTCCCGGTTTATGACGGGTTTTCAGAAAAATACAATAAAAAGCATAATATATTGGTTCTAAAATAATTATGAGAAATAACACAGGGTGGCTACAGAAATTCAGAAAAAAAGTTCCCTAATTTTTCCATGACTAATTTTGACAAATTTCCATGATTTCCGTTACCTACTGTATACATTCCATAATTTTGTGTATATCACACTTTTGTGTAACATGCTCTCTAAACCACTGTAATTCAAAAAACTATACTGATGGGCAAAAGCATCTAAATCTTTTTATTTTTTTTTTCTTTGTTCACTTACAAAAAAGGAAAAAATGAAAAATTCAAAATGTTGGAGAAATTAACAAAATTATAAAAAAAATATGACTTATTTTAATTGCACAAAATGTTAACATCAAGACATAAAATTATTCCTCAAGTTGTCGCATTATTTTTTATTTTTTTTTACTTTTTTTTATTTATTTATTTATTTATTTTTTTTTAATGTCAACTTGGCGAGATTCAATAAGAAAGCAGCCAGTACTCTGCAATTATGTTTAAGATAACACCTGTTTGGCGATCTTACAGTCATACTTGCTGGGCAAAAATTAAAATTTCCATGATTTTTGGGTGTTTTCACAAAATTCTCTGATTTTTCCCTGATATTTACGGATTGGTAAAGTACCCTGATTTTTCCATGCTTTTCCTGATTGTCGCCACCCTGTAACACCCAGCACTGAAGGTGAAGTACAGTAAGGATGATTGTACTCCCGAAACTCCCTTCTTGTACATATCCTTGGTTATTGTAAGTTTAACTAAATAACTTAAACATATAAATAAAGCAAAAATCTTGTATTAATAGGTTTTCTGCAGTATACCTACCTATTAATAAATAGATTTAAAATATTTATTGCAAATAACACGATACTAAAGTACAATAAGGAAAGATTACATTTCTAAAACTCCCTTTTCGTGCACATCCTTGGTTGTTGTAAGTCTTAACTGAAAAACTTAAACGTATAAATAAAGCAGAGAAATCTTGTATTAATAGGTTTTCTGCAATACAGTTACCTACTCATAAATGTATCTGTATAAGATGAAAGAAATACATATTCTATTGCTCTTAGCGACTGAAAATCCGCCCAAACTAAAGAAAAGAAAGGCGCAAAGGTAAGTGATGCTTTATGAAAGTTTAATATGACAAAAGAAACAGCTCCTATTTCTACTTCGTTCTTTAGCAGATAACCCGCAGAAAGATTGCTCTTTTTTTAAGTGGAAGTCTTGGTTTAAGTGTAAATATGCGGCAGATTCCGGATCGAATTAACAGAAAATCTGTTGAAAACGACTCAAATCTCATAACAATTCAGACAGGCTGAACACACGAGGTTGAAACTTAAACTCTTTAGTAGATCAAATGTGGGATCTCTAGTTTCCAGCTGAACAAGTCTTCACGTATCGGATTCCACATGGTTACTAGTTAACCCAAAAGCGATATAAGAATGGTGTAAATAATTCTTAACAACAGAAAATGAATCGTTTTGTCTTAGATAGTCAAGCTAACAGAATGTCATGATCATAGAAGTTATTAGGGCAGTAGTGGCTATCTTTTTCAAACACGTGTGTCAAGGATTTGATAACGCTATTTTTTGGAAGAGCAATGCAGGAGTAAAACAGCAAAGAAAATTTAGGAATAATTTCAAGATTAAAGAATGCTGGGAACTTGTTCATTTAATATAAGTAATGCTGTTTTACAAATAGGAGTGAAATGTGTTAATGATACCAATGATGTTGTCAGGATCTCATTTAGAAAATTTTGGACTATAGACATATAGATCAGGCCACTAGCACAAAAGTTGTTAGATATGAGTTTCGGGAAAAGTGACAAACAAACAAACGAAAAAGAAAAAAAAGAAAAGAAAAAAGAAGAAGAAGAAGAAGAAGAAAAGGCCCATTGTAGATACACGTATCACTTCGCTGACAAAAATACACTTTGCGAATAAGGCACCATAAAGTGTCACTAAATTCACTTTGGATAAATCCTTATATTATATCTTGGGATCTATTTAGGATAAACCTGGGTCCTTTTAAAAATTTGCAATTTACTTTTACAAAACTTTCTTGTATGTCTATATAGAAAAGGCCCATTGTAGATACACGTATCACTTCGCTGACAAAAATACACTTTGCGAATAAGGCACCATAAAGCGTCACTAAATTCACTTTGGATAAATCCTTATATTATATCTTGGGATCTATTTAGGATAAACCTGGGACCTTTTAAAAATTTGCAATTTACTTTTACAAAACTTTCTTGTATGTCTATATTTTTATAGTGATTTCTTTTCGATTATGCCCAAACCTATTTTGCCTACTGAAAATTCAAGGCCAGACAACAGAAATGCTAGATATTACTATTCACTATGAGTTGAAGAGTACTTATTCCTAACGAATTGTTTTAAATGTAAAACGAAACAATAGTTGCCAAAATATTTTTTTGTAAAAGCGACAAAAAATCATAAAAGAAGAATAAGTTAACAGATAAAGAACTGTTATTGATTTTGAAATGCTACCATATTCTTGTATAATATCAAAAAAAAAAAACTGACCGTTTGAATAACTTAAAAATTTTCAGCGAATGAATATATTTTCATATTGGCGAATCGACTACAAAAAATACTGCCGCACCAGTTATTAGAGCACAATATGTGGCTATCTTTTGCATAAATGCACAGTAAGAATTTTAAAAATGCTATTATTTTGGATGAAAAAAAAAAAATCACGCAATTGCAGATTGAGAAATTTTAGGAACACAACACTACACTACATATCAATTACCTAGAAAAGCTGTAGAACATCAAATTTTTTCTACATGTGTTCTCTTTACATTTATCCTAAACAAATACTACGAATATCATTTATGTAGAAATTTATCACATGAATTTATAGTAGTTTTCTCGTACAAGATTTAAACGATAAATGATATTTCAAACTATTTTTCTTTATTAAAAAGTTTAGAATGTTGGAACAGTCCATAAAATAGTAAACAAAATACATATTACAAAAAACAAAATTAAATAATTTTGTGTTGTTTCATCATTAATTATTAAATAATTTGAAAGATTTTGTGTTTTGCAAATTACGACAGTAACAAGCAAAGGAAAATAAAAAGAAACAAGAAGATTTTAAATATTTGCAGAAAAAAAGGTTCTAGGTAGGTGAAAAAAACTGTGTCAGTTAATGCATACAAAATTTGAATATATATATATTGTTCCAGGCTATACCTCATGTAAAACAGATTTGAAAATTTCCTTTGTAACTTTCTACGTGCACGGAAATGAGTTACCAACACGAAAATAGAAGATAATGAGCCAAATATTTTATGTTACATGCTAGTTTCTCATCAAAAGAATTCAAGAGAAACCTCATTATTGTAAATGCTAAATATGATCTCAGCAAACCGTATTTTTTAAAATTATTTAGTAAATGATTTTAATTACTTCAATGCCAATCTTCTTACAATTAAGAATTTAAAAGAAATATTCCTCGTTTAGTTTTCTTTATAACATTTATTAGATAGCAGGAGAAATTTAAACATGCAAAATTTTCACAAATTATGAAATTTACAAAAAAAAAAAAAATGACATCAAATTAAATAACAGGATGTCAGTCAGAAAAGTTCAGACCTTTGTGCAACAGGATATTGCTATGAAAAGTCATTACACGATCCTCATTTCGCTCATTTACGCGAAGCATCCATTCTACTTAGACTCATTATATGCGAAGAGAAATTGAGTAAATCGAGTGTGTCCCTTTTCAATTTTTTGGTTAATTGAAGAGTTTTATAAAGGTTTTCTGTAGTGAATGAACCTATTTGAAACATCAGTGAATTAAGTCAGTAATAGGGTATTCAATACTTATTTACAAATCATTAATGTCGCCTTCATTTATGTTACCAAAGTCTTCTTTATAAAACCCTTGTTATAAACAATGTCAGTTATTTCATTTTCCATTGTCAGAACCATACTTTTTGGTGCTACTACTTGTGGTTATAATGCTTTCCAGCAAGCATTTAAAGTTGATTGTTTTACATCTCTTTCAAAAGTAACATTCAGAGTGCAATGAAATTTCACAACCACTACTAATACTATCTTACAAACACTGGCTTCATATATTCAGATCGCGTAAGTCAACATTGTGTACAAAATGCACCGCACATACGATATTACTCGTAAACAGAGAAAAAATTTACCGCATAAAAATAGTAACTCATGTAAAAAGGCACAACGAAAATGGAGGGACAGGCGTATTTTACTAATTGAAAATTTGAAATTCTCAATTAAATACTCGGCAAAACAGAACTGAGGTAACAGTAATATAACACAAGAATGCTTGTGTAACTAACAATATTGTTCAGTTACTCGTAGAATGTAGCAAATTTTTTATATATTTTAACACAACGCAATCTTTACAAATATTTAAATGAAGTTTAGTTTCATAGTAGCAAAGCATATTTTTTAAAATTATGTACTTCGGAAGTAAAGGACATAATGTCCATTGTTTTGTAAAACGAGTCGGCACTAAAATGTATTATTAAAAACAGTATTTTCATTTAGAATATTTTATTATTAATACTATGTTAATGTATCACAAAACGATTAGTGACAGTTGAGAAGACACATGCAAAAAAAGTTAAAAAAAAAAAAAAAAAAAAAAAGTTGCTCTCCTGAAAAATTATTATTATTATTATTATTATTATTGAAACACTGTCTTTGATCTCCGGGGCATAGAATTACACTGCTAATCCAATGTACTAAAAAGTACCGGAAAATTAGTGTTGAATGATAAAAAATAAAATATTTGTAATAAAACACAATAATCTGCACAAACAACAATGGCATATAACTAAACAAAACATACACATTTTGCAATTGTTTCGGAATGATGTAACACGTCGATTAATTGTCGGATGGTTGATTACTTAGACATGAGCTAAAGCTTTATCTTTGGCTAGTTCATATGTACAGAATAACATCAAATCTCATAGTCCAAATAATTTTCTATTGCTCGAACTTTATTTATTGCACTATAGTTCCGCATTTTTCAATATACTTCGTATTTGTAGCATAAGAGCTTTGTAAATAAACAATCCAGTATGCACAAACAAGCAACAGTTGTTTCAGGTAAACACTCGTCTCTATTATCTGTTCGTCTGATGAAGGGTAGGGATTAATTATTTCCATTGTAATTGTCTGTAGCGTGTTTCTGCGTAATAGGGTGTTTGTTAACAAAGTACTTGTTTTTCAAATGCAAAGTATATTTCAAAATGTAGAGCAGTACAATTAATAAGTCATACTATTCGACCAAGTGGCTTAAAATACAGAGTTGCCAGATGGTCGACAGTCAATTTCCCCAAACAGGCTTTCAAATTTCCCCAAATCAGAGGCCTTTTTCCAAAAAAAATCCCCAAGCCAATTTATACTGAAAAAGTAAATTTTTTTCAAATTTTTTTAAAATATTTAACAGATTTAAGCCCAAATGTTTCCCCAAATGACGCTCATTTTTGAAAAAAAAATCCCCATATACAAAAATAACTTTTATATACACACTAATTATCGGAAAATTTTAAATCTGTGTAAAGTAATTTAATGCTGAGGATGTAAGCAAAATGTACTTTCATCCTCAGGATAGAAGGGGTACCTTTAAAAGTGCCTACATGTTAAAGAAAGCTATTGAAAGTTCATACGCGTAGGGACAAATTCATACAGTTGGCAATGCTGTAAGCTTAACAGGTAGACTAAAATAAGTCAAAATAAGTTGAAAAATTCCCGATTTCTCCCCAAAAATTTCAAAAATCCCCTCGAAATTCCCCACAAAATATTCGGTCCCCAAAATTGTCCCCAGAAGCCCAAACAATCCCCAAAATGGGGACGAAATCCCCAATCTGGCAACACTTTTAAAATCATTGTATGAATACAAACTAGCCAATCTTAAAGCTTATCACAAGTAATCAACCAGCCGACAATTAACTCTACGTGTTATTTCATTCCGTAACAATCGTAAAATACGCATTGTTTTGTTTAGTTAGTTTTCATATTAATAAAAAAGAAATTTTACTAATTAGTGAAAGCCTTTACAGACTCTCTGCAACTCGTCAACACATATTTTTCCAAGCAACAAATTCGTGTTGCTTAATTGATGCCCGACTTCTGCTAATAATTCCAACTTGAAACACTTCCACAGCTGACACGAGATTGTATTCAGCAGCTTACAAGGGGCAATGCATCATCACTGAAGCGGAAGTTAGCGCAAGGAGTGCCAAAATACAGGAGCTGAAATAAATTTGATGGAACAACACCTGGTGCTTTGTAATTTCCTATGGCAAAATGATGCGTTATTATACGGATTAAATGGTGCATCTATGCTTGTTGAACCATTGATTATAGGGTCATCTACGATACATTTCCTAAAAATTGCTATACATGAACAGCCACCATCCCCCTGGATTTAAATAAATGAATGTGCGTCTCAATTTTCTCCGAGTGAATAAATATAGTATTGTTATCAAGTTACTATTACTATTGTTATTAAATTAAAAGTAAATAAATAAAAATCTGAAGATGAAAGTACGCCATAAATTTTGAGAAGTAAAGAAATTTTAAGAATAATTTTTAGATTAAGTTCACTACACATTCTCAGACCTAAGATATTTTACTTAAACAATAAAAATAGTAAGAAAGGTAAGAAATAAAAGCAGAATTGTTCATAGTTGTTATAGTTGTTTATAGACAGTTGAAGATAAAATAATATAGAAAGCAATTTCATTTAATTTTCATTTATTTAATTAATTTTTTAATTAATAATATCATTATTTGAGTATTTTTGACACAAAACATTCTCAAAATTTCAAGGGTGAAGATAATTCTTGTTTGAAATCAGAGAAAAATAATAAATTACATGGTTTAATATTTGAGACTAATAAAAATTATCAATACATTGGAGAAAAGAAAATGTTACAGAATCTGATATGGATAAACATTCTTATTTATTGTCAATTTATTATTTATAATCAGTTCCTGATAATGTGATTACACTATGTGGTTCATTATAAAGTGAGACAAAAAAAAAAAAACTTCCTCTTCTTATTTTATTTATTTTTTACAAAAAAGAACGTGACAAAATACCCTAAAAATTTTGTCTCCTCCCCCTTTTTCAAAAGTTCTATAAAGAAAAAAAAAATTACGCTTGGCATTACTTCAACCAAAAATTTAATGAAAATGGACAATTTCAAATTGTGTGTAGTGCATAATATTTATATTTAATTCTAGGTCTTAATAAATACCTTTTTAAATAAGTCAAAATATATTCAAGATTTTTAAGCGTTTATTCTTAATTTAAGGAGATACTTCATTTAATTTGGTCGGCAGTTTAATCCATGCTATTTTATGGAAAAATTTGTTTTATAAATTACTCATTTAAAATATTTTAAAATCATTGTATATTTTAATGTATAGTGTCTTGATTTTTAATGTAATTAAATTACTCATTACCTAATGTATTTTATTTATTTATTTATCTATTTTTTAATTCCATTTTTACATTCAACAAATTCACAAACATTTAAATGTTTCTCGTTTTACAAAAATTAAATTTAAAATTTTGAAGACTTAGTTTTAAAGCTTTAAAGTGCGAAAAATTAACTAAGAGCATTTTTTACACTTAATAGATTCAAAATGAAATCTTAAAACTTTTTAAATATGAAAATGGAATTAAAAATAAATAAATAAATAATGAGTAACTTATAAAATAGAATTCTCCATGGAATAACATGGGGTTGAGACTGATGGGCAAAGTAGGTGAAGTACTTATTCCCTTAAAAAGGCAAAAAAAAAAAAAAAAAAAGAAAGAAAGAAAAAGAAAAGAAACTAATTGCCATATGTAGACTCTGCTCAGGTCCGATTCATATACTATGTATTCTTACAAATTTCTATTATAGGGCATACTACATTCGTGTTAAGAGAAATGGACTTAATGATCACTCTGCATAGTCACAAAGTGTTATATGATATGAATTAGACTAGGCTACCCTAACTCCACTTATATACGACTCGATTTACCTTATCCTAATTTGTTGTTTAATTTTATTAGGGTCAATTTCATATTTCAGTTTTTATGCAACTACACAATATTTCCAATCCAATAACTTTTAAAATAAAAGTCGATGTGAAATACTGCCCTATTCTGCTATGTTAAGAAAATCGCAAATATTTAATAACTTAAAAAGTTTTCAAAATATAGTACCCACAGTTAATTATGTTCTTGCCACTATCATAAATGATATTTTAAAAAGTGCCAAGCATTTTTATGATGAAACTGATCCTCATAACACTCGTTTCTGCGAAATTTTCCTCTATTCATTAATTATAAGAAAATCAGAAATTTCCAATAATTTTCTGATATGAAATTTTCATATTAGAATCTGGAAAACAAATAGGATTCTTACCAGTGCCATAAGTGATATCTTAAAACTGGTGTGACCGCTCTGTGACCATTTGTTCTTGAGATATCGTGTACACAAACTAACAAACTAAAACACTAACACCCTACAGACGGACACCATGTCCATTCTGTGATTTTAAAATTCAAAACACCTCAAAACATGTAAAAAGTCAAAATTCGAGTTCGACAATTTTTCCAATTACCTAAGTCTTTCATACCTATAGTATGAACTGAAAAAAAAAAAAAAAAAAAGTTAAAATCTTAGTGCAGTTGCTTACGAATTCAATTTCAGAAAACGAACAAATGAAAGAAAAATGATGTTTTTCCCTAGATTAAATAATTCACTTGTAGAAAAGGCAACTCTAATTCAATACGCATGTGTTTCATTACAATGCAATTTAATCAGTACAACTGATGTCTTTTTCTCGATTCCAGATGTATTCAAACAAGACACGAACAAGTTTTATTTTCTTCGTTTAAAAACGACTGATTCTTCTGACACATTTCTGAAATCAATTTTAGCTGCGAAATGTTTAAATTTGCTGGCATTATTACGCTAGAGTCGAAATAAGTTCTTTATTTTCCCATAAATATTATGCGTTTTCAATTATATTCATAACATTCGCAAAAATATAAAAGTTAACTTTGACATCATTAAAAAATAAATAAATAAATCACCTTTATATAAATGTGAAAAATGTAATTGAATTTTTTTATCAACTGAAAAAAATTAGTTGAAAATATTACGCATTACACGTGTCAGAAATAGTTTGAATGCAGCACTTCTATATTTAACTTCAAACAGAAATTATTATTATTTTGAATATGCGTATAAAAGCTTTGTAATATATATATATGATAAAAATACATTTACATTAGCATTCAATATGTAAATGTTTTATATACCTCAATTCAGACTTCAAGTGCCCCGTTCGAGTCGTGTTCTTATTTATTTAAAAAATAAAATAATAATACTTCCCATTTGATATGAATTCCCGTTTTAAAAATATTTTTACAGCCAAGCTTGAATACGGTACTACGATATATGTGTCAACTTTACACTTTTTAAAAATTATTACAGGCATTTTTAAAAGATGTCTATTAAAATCACTGGTATCTGAAAAGCGTAAAAGTTGGACAGTTCCATGATTGAAAAACATCAGATTCGCTCATTTTCCCCTCATAATTTTTTTTTCTCCATGGATAGAATAATAACAAGTTTTTCTCCATGAAACGTTCCTGTTTTCAGGAATTCAATAGCATTTTTAATGACCTACCTGGTGCTTACAATACATTATAGGAACATAATTGGTGTATATTGAGCAACTATTTGCCCCAAATTTCACAGGAACATTCCAGATTTTTATTTTTATTTATTTATTTATTTTGTAACAGTCCATGTGTATCTGAATGTCTCTCTAAGCATCTATCGATCTGCAAAGGTTAAATTAGAAAATCATGATAACTCTCTCTCAATCTCTTTTTTTTTTTTTTTTTTTTTATAGATTTTTTAATACTATTTATAATAGATGCAGGGTGTTAGAGAACACGCGCAATCTTTTATTTTAATGGTCTAAGGTAGTGAGTGATCTTTCTGCCTTGATCATTAAAATTCAATCTCTCGGCTATGGCCATTTGATAAAAAAACAGTAAATCATTAGTAATGTAGAAAAAAATATTCAAAAGATTGCAGGGGTTGATCCAGGTTTTAAATATTTTGGATACCCCTTTTTGTGAAAAACAAAATATTGTGAAATTTTTATTTATTTTTGTGAAGGAAAAAAAAAAAAATTTAACTGCCATTCTAAATAATGTTTGATATCAAATTAACATAGTTTCATTGAACCAATTAATTAAAAATAATACAGAAAACATGGAAATATTTTTGAAAAAATCACTTTTCTAAAACAAATTTTGTGAAGGACTCATTTCATAAATCTGAATTTTGTGAAGGGTCCTCTTTTATGGATTTGAATTTTGTGAAGGGTCCCCTTTTAAGGACTTGAATTTTGTGAAGGGGGCCTTTTTTATGGTGGGGAATTTGTGAAGGGGCAGCAAAGAGGACCCAATTTTTGCCTGGATCGACCCCTGGATTGATTCATAATATTGACTAAATCAGTTTATTATTATTATTATTATTATTATTTGGGAGAAAGAAAAAAAAAAACTAAATTTTAAACTCGGAATTGAATTTGGACAAGTGTGGATGTTTTTGTCCGAAATTTTTTGAAAGCCTTAAAATTGATTTTCAAAAGTGTAGTATCCGAAAGCTTAAAATTGTGAAGATAAATGAACTGTAGTAATTACTAATTTATGACGATACAACTAAATTATATTATATTAATAATATATATAGATTAAATTCTATTTGTATATATGAAAGTTTAATATTCAATTAATAACAATAATTGTTATTTTGTTTACAAGTATAGTGAAAACATAAGTATATGTGCATATTTGACAAGTTAATATTTAAGTATTAAATTGCTACCTTTGTTGCAAATTACAAACTAATTTTTATTAGAAATTTATTTTTGCTACTGCTGTTGCTTATGACATGCTTTTTGTAATTGTTAATAAATAAATAACGACACCTTGCATTTAAATAACAATAATAATAACTAACTGTAAGTTGTTTTTCATGATCTGCATATTTTAACTGTTAATAGATTATTAATAAAAATAAATTTCTACATTTATATTTTATTTTTATTTTTTAATAATTTAAATAAAAGTTTAAGTGGGCTGTGAGATAAGAATTAGGGGGGAGAAGGGGGAGGGACATTAACATAAAGTATACATTTTCATTAAATTGTTTGCTGTTTTTTTTTTTTTTTTTTTTTTTTTTTTTTTTTTTGGGGGGGGGGGATTAAAATAAAGTATTAGCAAAAACTTTATATTCGATAAATTTGAATTTGAATTCACTGGTCTGTATTTATTTACTTATTCCTTCTTCTTCGTTTTTATATTCCCATCTTTCCATATCTTGCCTATTTGAAGATTATAATTAAAAATACAATTAAAAATATAATAAAAAATACTATTATTAGCTTAAAATATTTTTGTAAACCTCAAAAGGGTGTCTATTTCTGTGATTGAAGATTGATCAATCTTAAAAAGAGCAGTTGCTTACACATTTTTAGATTGAAATATTATTATGCTATTTTAAGATGCTAAAAAAAAGTAGGCATTCTTTTCAAATGAATAAATAAATAAAATAGAATAAAACACTGTCTGATAAATGTTTAAAATGCTATGAATTTTATTTATTACTAATTTATAATTATTTTATGACATTATATGATCTTAATTAAAAAGAAAAGAAAGAAACTTTCGCTATTCAAACATTTTATTCTAGGATATATATATATATATATATATATATATATATATATATATATATATATATATCAACAGCATTTATTTAAAACTCATGCATATTTTTGCATTCTTTATCAAATTTCTAAATATATATATATATATATGTGTGTGTGTGTGTGTGTGTGTGTGTGTGTGTGTGTAATAAAGAACCTGTAACTCCTTTCGAAAATGGAAAATCTTAGCTATCACTTATTTAATTTTAATTAATTATTTATTAGAAAAAACCAATGCTGGAAAAAAAAAAAAAAAAAAAAAAGCTTAATAACATGCATAATAAATTGCACATGTACATGCATAAAACCCCTTTTTTATTCTAATGAGAGCTCCAAATAATTTTACCATTTTTCCCCCTAATCAAACATTTTAATACAGTAAAACACAAAATTAAATTAAAAGTAATTATTTTGCTATATATTACTATTTATAGTTTCTACAATTTAATAAAAATCGGTTAGAGATGTTTAGAGACTGTTGTCTTCATATAATTAAAATAAATAAATAGTAAATAAAAAGACAACCTGTTCACGAAGTTGCTTGTTTTTCGACTGTGTGTGCCTCTGTATAGGAATATCTTTCTACCAAAAACACCTGCATAACTTAAAACAGGGGTGGCCAACCCGCGGCCCCCGGGCCGCATGAGGCCCGCCATGTAGTATTTTGCGGCCCGCGATTAAATTAATGATTTTTATAGTTTGATAACTTTGCTTAATTTAATAAATCTTTTCTGAATTTTTGAAGTAAAATACCTTTAAACAGTTTCTAAATAAAGAAACAACACACTTTTGTAAAAAAAAGTATTATTAAATATAATATTCATTTTTTTTTTTTTTTTTTTTTTTTTATTATTATGGCTATTAATATAAAATCATAAATTTTTGGCGGTTCTATTATTAATTTATAAATAAAAATAATATAATATCATTTTTTTTTCTTTCCTTCTGAATCTTCATTTTCTCTTCCCGAAAAAGTACATACATAACATACATGATTCATACACTCACAAACATATATAAACACATACATACGTACATACAGTGCGGCCCGCCTGAATAACATAAATTTCCAATGTGGCCAAGTGTTTCAGGTTGGACAGGCCTGATTTAAAAGGTTATTCTTTTTTACATGCATGGAGAAAGCTAATAGCTTTTATTTTTTATTTTTTTGAAAAATTATTTTAAAATGAATTTTATTAGTATTATATTTGCCAAATAGAAATAAAAGATAATTTTCTGTTTTGTTTTAATATTTAATCAAATAATTAAAAAAAAAAAAAAATCATTTTTGTCATTAGTTCAATTTATTTATATAGCAAGTAGATGATATAAAATTTAAAGTGATGATTCATCGCTTTTGAGAAAAGAAAAAAAAAACAGTAAAGAACATTAAATTCGTTCTAACACAAATCTTTTTAATGCACTGTGAACTTTGTCACAAACGTTTGTCGGCATTTTCTTTAGATCTAGACAATAATGTAATCAGAACAAGCTTTCTTGATGGTTAATCCAGTTTTCAAAATTAAAACGACAATTTACAATGACATGTTTTTTGAGTTTTATTTCTTTTGTGAATAATAATACAGTGACCTCCTTCGCATATTAAGGAAGTAGAAAATTTGCCTTGTTTTATTTAGTAGTTCATTTTGTAATCGTAAAGATCTGATGAACATGACACATTGTGTCAACTTCAAGAATTATTTTTTCTTGCATTATGCATTGTTCATTGATTATGAATTGGAAAAGTTAATAATCATGTAATATTAAATAAAATTATCAAAAAGGTAGACTTTAAAATTGTAATTTTTTAGCTCAGATTTTACAGGTGTAGGATAGAGCAAAATATTATTGTGACTGACATTTTATTTTTATATTAACTGAAAATTTTGCATGGATCAAATGCAGATTGCTTGTAAATTAAAATATAAAACTAATATTAGCTGTATATTACTTATATATTCTTGATAAAAATTTATAAAACAATCTTACGATATTATTTTTTACTGTAGTTTGTTTTATTGTAAATTTCGACAGAATTTACAAGAATTTGTTATAATAAAAATTTTACTTATACAGTCTAAATAATAAAAAATCAAAAACCAGTACTTCTACTTCAGAAAAAGGAATAATATAGTAAGCCATAACAGCTTCCAGTCGTATATCGTAATCAATACAACTCAGGAAACCATTTGCTGAAATGTAGGCAGAGGTTTTTATATTATTTAAAAATACAAATAACAGAAATAAACACGAAATTTTGTGTTTACCATTACTCATTAAGTACAAAACTTTGAATATACACCATAAAATGAAAAAAAAAAAAAATAAATAAATAAATAAATAAACCTCGCAATAATTTTTCCGGGTTGAAAGAACACACGACCCTTCCTTCGTCAGGCAAGCAAAATAGGCACGAGTGCTGCAGTCAAAACGGCAACGCACAAAACTGTTTTCAAGTGAAGAACAAAAAAATATAAAGACGAATGTAAATATAAATACCGGTGTGAGCAGAATTATGAAATGAAATGAATAAATAACAATAAAAAATGTAACAAAATCTAAAAAAAAAAAAAAAAAAAAAAAAATCTAAATTAAACGAAAATTAAAGTAAGTGAGTAATTTCCAGGCATCAGACAAGAACGGAGTGGAAGAAATATCATTAACAAGATTTTTGGAATTTTTGAATATGTAAAATGCTTCATGGATATAAAAATAGGAAAGTAAAGGAGAGAGAGGACTGCCCATAGCCATACCTTTATTTTGGGAATAAAAGTGCCATTAAAGATGAAGGCAGTTTGCCTGATAAATAAATGAACTAAATTCACAAGCTGTTCAATTTCAATAGAAACGCCAGTTCTGTGGTGCTTTCTTATTATATTGCAATTATTCATTGTCAAAAGTTTTTTTTTTTTTTTTTTCTTTTAATTCTATTTTCACATTCATAAAATTCATAATCGTTAAATAAGTACTCATATTCGAAGAACTGATTTTTAATATTTTATTTTTTAGCTGAAAAGTGTAAAAAATGCACGTAGTTATTTTTTTAACGAGTGCTAATTTAACGGTTGTGAATTTTCTGAATATAAAAACGGATTTCAAAAAAGTACATTAGGTAAAGAGTAATTGTGGAAAGAAACTTTCCCACAGAATAACATGGACTTTGACTGTTTGCGAGATCAGGTATTGTCCAGTCAATTTTTGGAGATAATAATCGTGGAAATATCTTAACCGAGGAACATTCGATTAAACTCCAAGATTATTCCCAATTCCCATTCGCTGGAAACTTAAAGCTATTTTTTGATTGTTTAGATCTTGAAGTGCAACTACAAATTTCAAACATATTGTTAAGTAATAGGGGTAAGTTTTATCATATTTATAAAGTTTTTACGCAAGTTTTAAGTATTCTGCATGCAGAGTTCACAAACTAACATTTTTCATAGAAAAAGAATTGGTTATATATGAGAAAACGAACAATATTTTTAATAAACTAGGATCCTGATCTATATTGCTCATAACATTATTGGAAATAACTGTAAGAGAATTTTCAACGATTGTACCTTACTTTGTATAAAATATATCTCTGAAAGTGCTAATATTATTCTGAATTATATTCCAAGATATGGAGAGAGTAACTCGGTGTGTCTAAATTTAAAGAGTGGCGATTGGCATTTCTTCCCCAGTTTTCTAAAATGTTACCATAATTTTGAATTACATGATCATATATGATTACTTTTATATGTCAGTAAAACATGCCACCGAAATAAATCTGCATGGTTAATCGCGGAGTTCATCGTAAGTTTGTCCCAGTTAAACTTTAAACTTCCTATTTATTGTTTTCTTGTGCATCCTCTTTACGCTAATTTATTTAATTATTGTATGTGCATATTATTTATTTATTTATTTTCAATTGTATATGTCCATCCTAATGGTACCGTTTTATAAAATACTTGTGCGTTGTGCATAAGTTGCTTATTATCGTTTTCATATGTAGCGAATGCGTAATACGGGCCATAGATATAACCATAGATTCAACTACAACTACTTAAAGTAAATTTCAAAACAGATAGAAGGCATACCAAAGACACACACATACATGCAACGAAAAAGAAAAAGGGGGGGGGGGCTAGAAAAAGAAGAAAGGAAAAGAAAGAAAGAAGAAAAGCAGAGATAAGTTTGTAATTAAAAAAAGAAAAAACAATCTATAAATCCTTTTTTCTTCTTCTTTGCATAAAAGCAATGCGAATTTTTGTCATTACATAGAAGCAAATTTGATAATAAGAAACCAAATTTTGTCTTACAAAAAGCATAATTCCTTTGTTTTTATAGGTTAGTTTTTTTCCCTTACACTTGATTGACACTTTAATTCAATATTTATTAAAGTGTCAAAACCTCAAAGTAAAAACTGATCTTACTTTCGTAATGAGTTCAGTGAAAACATGTGGCAGCCCATAATTCGCTTTCATTATTGTTTTTTTTTTTTTTTTTTTTTTTTTAATGAAAATTCAAAGTGGACATATAGCAAGAAATAGTATTTTGCATACGAAAAAATTAAAACCATATTCTTTGATGGAATATACCTTTTCTTACAATCAACAATGGTGAATATGACAATGAGAAATATTCCATCAACATGGAATATGAAAAAATTTGCTACACGGAAAAAATTAAATCGAATAATAATGGGTATGTTTCTTGAAATGAGAATCTTGAATTCAGTTGTTATCCAAGTGGAAAAGTACATTTTAAGTCAAAATTGATAAGATAAAAAAAGTTAATGCTTCTTTATAGTCTACAATGTCTTCTTAAAATGTTCGCTTATGCAAATTAAAAGTTTTCTAATTTAATAAAGTCTGCTATGCCACAAAAAACTGAAACACATCTCAGAAGTTTTTGTGCGGAATATAACCGCAATCCGTCTGTTTTCTTGAAAGCGTCGAGTATTCTATATTCATCTTGGAGATCGGGAAAGCTAGTTTAAGCTACTTTAACAGAAAAAAAAGGATTTCACAAATATGTATTTAATGAAAAATTCATTCGTTTAAATACTGAACATGCTTTGTTTGCACCGCGGAAGAATACATATATCTCTCAGCAAATAGAAATTAAAATAGAAGAAAAAGAAACGTGTTAAAATTCCCATAGCATGAAGTTGGTTATTTAATGCTGAAAATGATGTTTTATAAGAAGCTAAAAATGTACAAAATCTTTTACATATATATATATATATATATATATATAATAATAATAATATTAATAATAAAATAAATAAAATTAAACACTCTTTCATTAATACTATCAATGCTAAATGGTCGCTATTTTTATATCAAAACTAATTTCTGGCATATATATTAAAGCATTTTCATTCCAATACATACATGTAAAAATTAAACATTCTCAATAACTTGTAAATGCAAATTCTACTAAATAAAGGTAATCAAAACATGGCTGTGAGTTAAATTTTTAGTAAATAAAGCCTTAAAATTACTTACATACTAATTTCTTACAACAGTTTAACTTTATTAACTGGATTATAAGCACTCATTGCTAACATCTATTTTATTTTACTTTTTTCTCTTTGTTTCAACTTCTACTTAAATTACACTTTGTAAAGTTATACAGATTTTTTTAGAATATTTTCTTAATAATAAAAGCCCAAGTTTCCTGAAACTAACACTTGAAACTGACGTCATTGCTACAACAATGCATTGAAATATATATGTATATATATATATATATATATATATATATATATATATATCAGTGGCGTATTCTCTGGGTATGCTAGGCATGCGCCGCATACCCGCTAAAAACTGTTTAAAGTTCAAACATATTTTGATTAAAAAAAGAAAGACATAATAATAATTTAACAGCTGATTTTATTAATCACTCGCTACCATCCATCCATTAGCCGTCGTTTAATTTTCGAAAACTATTCTGAAAGAAAATGTCTTCTGTTACATAAGATAATTCTTGGAAAACATCGTTTCCTGACCGGTTACTCCGTAAGGCATGCTACTTTTCTAAAGCATACCCTTGGACAGGGAATTTTTGTTGTGGGAGGAAATATTCATTGCGCTAACTTTCCCGCACAAGGGGATTTCCGCTCTTTAAAGGGTCCAAGTCATGCTATTCATCCACCGCATGTCCTGGAGTTTTCCCCGTACTGCTAAAGCATTAGGGATTTTCATTTTCTTACCTTTTGTAGAAGTGTTCGCATAGTCAGTGAGAACTAGTTTTTCAATTTTGTCCGTCTACTCAAAGACAAGAATGACTGAATAGATTGACGATGTTGTCAGTTCAAAAATATTATTGATAAAGTAAAATTTAATGCTTTATTTTACAATGATGTAATAAAAAAACTTTCAGCAAAGAAAAAAAAAACTGAATTTATTTATAAATGATCACTCAACTATAAAATGAAATTTGCATAAATTTCTGAAAAAATATCTCTGTTACTTTATGCGACAGGAAAATTACTGCGTTTTTTTTTTTTTTTTTTTTTTTTACCTAAATAACTCATACCAAACGAAAACTTCCGAAAGAAATAAAATTATGATCAAAATTTTACTTATGTTGTCTCTCTACATGAGTAAAGAGAATTGTCTCTCTTAAAGATAATTGTCTGTCTCTCCCTGTGTGTCTGCGTGCACTCTGGACAGTTTCACAAATAAAAATTTAGATACCATTATTTTAATATAGTATTTTTTTAAACAGGTAAAATGAATATCAACGATTCATCAAGTGAAAATTTGCAATATAAAAATAGTGGTATCAAAATTTCCTTTTGTAAAAAAACTTGGCTCTGAAGCTAAGGCCTTTGATTACAGAGCTACAAAATGTGACAGAGGTATAGCTTGGATATTGCAAATGCGCACCTCATCGAGATTTTTTTTTTTTTTTTTTTTTTTTTTTTTTTTTTTTAAATTTGGATCAGAATATCTGATCCTCACCCCCCCCCCCTCCCTCATCCCCTCAAATTTTACCCTTTCCTAAATTTTATTCAAATTGCCTGGTTTTTATTTTTAATCGTCTCCATTCCTTATCAATGGTTACTAGCTTATTACAATTACTACATAGCAACACTTTCTCTATCTGATGATGCTTTTTAAAAAGCGAAGCTATCGACAGATTTTTATTTTAATTGAACAAAATAAGATATTTTATTTCAATAGTTGCCTCTTCAAAACGATTTTTTATTTGGAAAATTAAAACTTTCTTTGAAAGGGAAAAATTTTTATTATTTTTAATTTTTTTTTTCTTTTCTTTTGGTATCAAATGTCAATATAATAAAAATAATTAAGCTTATTACATTTTTAACTTTATTAAAATGTTCAACAATTAAGTTCATGTATAAGAACCATTTGTGGTCAGAGTTAAAGCGCTATCACAAGCAGTGGGGAGCCGGATCCGACATTGGAAGGAAGTCACTGCCATATTTTGCGTGACTTTAATGAATTTATATATATATATATATATAAAGTGATGTATAAAAAATTAGTGATTCAATTTCTTTGAAAATTCATTTTTATGTAGTAACCAGTGAAGCATGAAAAGCCTACTAGTTCTTCAATAAATTATTAAAATAAGTGGCATTTAAATAAATGCTGTCAAGATAAATTCGATAAAATACGTGTGTAAAATTATATTTATGGTTTGAAGAAATTGGAAATTTACGTACTTAAATTATAAGAAATGATAACGAATTCAGAAGTAGTGCTCTTTCCACAGTTGGCTTCAGAGCATGCCCAGTTTCAAATACCACGCTACGCCACTGATATATATATATATATATATATTATATATATATATATACATATACCGTTGGTTTGGAGGAATGAATAAAATAACAGAAAAAGAAGGATGATAGAAAAGTGGACTGATTTAGGTTTTCATATTTGAGGCCCATTTTTGTGAAAAACAAATTACGAGTATTTTTATGAATTTTTTTAATTAATTTTTATGAAAAAATTATTATCGTGTAAAAACCTTCCATTTTAGCAGTTACATTATATAATGTTTAATACCAAATTAATAATGTTTCATTGTACACAGTTCAGATAATCTTTATGAAATAATCCTAAAAACATGGAAAAAATTTGTAAAAAGATCATTTTTATATAAAACAAAATTTTCTGTAAAGGCTGGTTTTTATGAATTTGAATTTTATGAAAAGGCCCATTTTATAAATTTGAATTTTGTGAAAGGGCTCATTTTATAGATTTCAATTTTGTGTAGGAGCTTTTTATGAAAGAGAATTTCGTAAAAATGCAGCAAAAGAGCAATTTTTTTTTTTTTTTTTTGGTCTGGATCGTCCTCTGAGAAAAAAAAAAAATAATAATAAAGTCACCTCACAAATACAACAATGTATTAAAAAGAAATAAGTTTTGCTAGTGATTAAAAATAAATAAAATATGAAAATATCTTTAAAAGAACAGATTTAATGCATCTGAGAACAGATGAAAGGAGCGCCACTTGGCGATGGGGTGGTTTTCTTTCTCAGCCTCTGCTAAAAACTGCCAAACTAATATGTTCAAAACGTTAAGCTAAATTAGAGAAAAATAAGAATACCCTAAATAATAGTTAAACTTATTACCATTAATAATAAAAAAAATTAATATAATTTAGAAATATCGACTGCTAAACAGGCGAACGCCGACTAGTTTCATAATCACCATGAATAATTTTGCCGTAACTTACTTAATTAATAAATATCCTGAAAATGCATTAAAATTCGAATTAAAAATAATATTAATAATTTGCCTCACTCATAACAAAATGAAACTTTCCAAATTATTTTCAATCACGAGAACCTAGATTAAAGATGCTGCTTATGAAATGAAAAATAAGCCTGCTACATATAAGTTGAAAATGAGATTTGAAACAGGTTTATTTAAGATAATCAACATGCAGGTATTTTGTAAAAGATAAATTGTTTCTTCATAGTTGATATAATAAGCGCAGTAATTAGGTAATTAGCAAAGGTGAAGTCATATGGAAATGAACCCTGAATATAATAATAAAAGAACGCTTTACATAATATATTAACTGGTCATTGCGCTTTGAGTGCATTTAATTCATTTTAAAAGCCTGCAACAAGGCGTGTACAGAGAGACAGCACCGCCAAATGATAATTTTTAAAAACATTGGGTGGGTTTGTACATATTAAGTTTCTTTTTTTTTTTTTTTTTTTGAAAAAAATTGCTAGAATGTTATGTCTGTAGTGGTCATTTGTATATAGTTGTTTGCTAGGCATGCACATATTATGAATTTTTAATTTGAGAAAAATTGCTAGAATGCTATGTCTGTAGTGGTCATCTGTATAGTTGTTTGCTAGGTTTGTACATATTAAGAATTTTTAATTTGAGAAAAATTGCTAAAATGCTATGTCTGTAATAGTCATTTGTATAGTTGTTTGCTAGGTTTGTACATATTAAGAGTTTTTAATTTGAGAAAAATTGCTAGAATGCTATGTCTGTAATGGTCATCTGTATAGTTGTTTACCAGGTTTGTACATATTAAGAATTTTTAATTTGAGAAAAATTGCTAGACTGCTATGTCTGTAGTGGTCATCTGTATATTTGTTTACTAGGTTTGTACATATTAAGAATTTTTAATATAAGAAAAATTGCTAGAATTTTGTTTGTAGTAGTCATTAGTCTAGTTGTTTGCTAAAATAAACAACTGAAATAAAATTTAAGTAAAAAATCATTTTTTTTAAGTTAGAAGCTTTTTATTGTGAAGCCCTAAAAAGCATAAAATAAAATTTATTCTGGCAAAGACATGCTACAAAGAAATGAAAGTTTCAACACTAAGAAAATTTTAGAGAAAAAAAATAGGTATTTTCCTTTTGCAAGAGATGAAAATTTTTTAATGTTCAAAATATTTTAAAAAGCTTTCGAGACCAATATTCTTAGTTATTAGTTTTTGTATAATCATTTGTTAGGCCAGAAATTTCAAACGTCTCGAAAGCTTTTTAAAATATTTTGAACATTAAAAAATTTCCATCTCTTGCAAAAGGAAAGTACCTATATTTTTTCTCTAAAATTTTCTTAGTGTTGAAACTTTCATTTCTTTGTAGCATGTCTTTGCCAGAATAAATTTTATTTTATGCTTTTTAGGGCTTCACAATAAAAAGCTTCTAACTTAAAAAAAATGATTTTTTACTTAAATTTTATTTTGTGTTTTTTAGTTACAAGAAAGGAAAAAGCTTCTTATAAAAAAACTAATTAAATTTTCTTAGGATATTTTGTAGACATCAGATGATTTTCGTTTATCAGTTGACTTTTTTTTTTAATGTGGAAGTGCCTTGTTTTTTAGCGTGACAGAAAACGCGATAACCAATTCAACTTCATATAATAATATGTAATATATGTATAAAACTTCTAAAAATATTTATTTTGTACTTGAAACTTTTTATTTTGAACTTTTTTTAATATCTAAAATATTTTGTGTTTTCTAATATCTAAAAAAAAAAAAAAAAAAAAAAAATCTTAAAAAAAAACTCTTTGAAAATTCATAAGATATAGTGTAGTCAACGGAAAATTTTCTTTTATCAATTGACACCTTTTCTACTAATTGTCCTCAAAACTTAATACGCCGGGCCTTCCGGGGACCGAACTCTCGTTCATCGCTTTATTAACATCACGCTCTAACCAACTGAGCCACGGAGCCACAAACGGATCGGCTTATATTTACTTTAATTATTTACTAGCGTGACATGAAGACACGATGACAAAGTCAATTTCATATAAAAAGCTCCTTAAAAATGCTTCTTAAAAAAAACTCCTCAATATCTCTTAGTGTAATCCACGAGAAATTTTTTTGAATCAGATGACACCTTTTCTACTAATTACCTGCAAAAATTAACACACTGGACCTTCCGGGGACCGAACACACGACCACCGCGCTGTTAACGGGACGCTCTTACCAACGGAGCTAACGAGGGTTGCAACGCGTTGCTATACTTACTTTAAATGGCAGGAACCTTGTTTTTTGGCGTGTCACGAAGACACTATGAGAAATTCCAATTTCAATAAAATGCTTCTAACAAAATTATTTATTTATTTATTTGTACTTACATTTTTATTTTGTGCTTTTTGTAACTAAATAAAAAGCCGTTTAAAAAACTCTTGAAAAATTATTAAGATACTGTGTACACAACGAAATATTTTAGTCTTTCAATTGACCCTTTTTCTACTAATTATTTGCAAAAATAACACCTCGGCCCGGCGAGGATCGAACACACGACTCTCGCATTATCAACATGATGTTGTAACCAGCTGATTCATTAAGAGATACAATGAGTTGCTTACATTTTATATATATATATATATATATATATATATAAAAATAGAAGCGTCTTGGTTTTTTAACGTGACAGAAAGCCGATGATAAATCCAATTTCATATAATAGCAATATATACATATATATATATAAAGCTTCGAAATTTTTTTTTAATGTATTTTTTACTTAAAACATTTTATTTTGTGCTTTTTTTAATATCTAAAATGTTTTGTGTTTTCCAATATCTAAATTTTAAAAAAATGCTTCTCAAAAAAACTCCTCAAAAATTTCTTAGTGTAAGCAACGAAAAATTTTCTTGTATCAGTTGACACCTTTTCTACTTATTATCCTCAAAAATTAACACGTTGGACCATCCGGGGACCGAACTCACGACTACCGCGCTACTAATGGGACGCTCTTACCAACTGAGCCACAGAGCGACAAACGAAATTGCTTATATTTACTTGAAAATGAAGGCGCCTTGTTTACTAGCGTGACACGAAGACACGATGACCAAGTCAACTTCAATTAAAAACCTTCTAATAAATAAAAAAGATGCACAAAATTATCACAATTTAAAGAGCAAGTTCAAAAAGGCAATAATTCAGACTTTCATGTTTTGAAAAAAAAGGCATTCGAAAGTTTGATTTTGTTCCGGAAAATTAACAGGCCTATTAAAAATGACATTAGCTCAGACCTTCATATTTTGAGAAATTGGCGTTTTAAACTTTAATATTGCTATGAAAAATTGAAAGCCAAGTTCATAAAAGCAGCAGCTCAAACTTTTATGTTCGGAGAAATTGGCATTTAAACGTTTAATGTTTCTGTAAAAAGAAAAAAAAAAGGCCTAGTTAAAAAAAGAAAGAAAATGATAATAATAATAATAATAATAATAATTAATTAATTAATTAATTAATAAGCAATAGCTCAGACTTTCAAGTTATAAGAAATATTTATTTTAAAGTTTAATATGGCTGTGAAAAATTAAGTCTGCATTACAGCACTTTGAAACTCATACCATTTAAGTCGGATAAGTGTCAGAATTTAAAATAATTTTAATCGTCATGATATTTCATTTTGAATTACGCAGTAATATATTTGTACATTTACTGAAATATTTATGCTTAGTCTCTGTAAATTTACAATATTTTTCGATTAACAATAAATAATGGCGATTTTAATTTTTTTTTTATTCTCGATTTTTATTTTTCAGTTGTTTTAATTCCCAGTAAAATGAATGTTTATAGTTCTAAAAATTATTATAAATCACTAATGTAATCTAGTCAATAATTAATAACAATATTATTAGTTTAAAATACATGTATGAAATGGAATTTTTTAACATCTTCGTTTATTTTTTACCGTATTTTTATATAACGCTTAAATTTTAATAATATAAGATTAGTAGCATTAATATTTTTTACTTAGCATAAGCTGAATATATAATAGTTGTTGAAAAGTTACTCGAAAATTTAAAAAATGACAATGTGCTTCTAGTAAAAAAACACATTTTAGTTTCTAAAAGGCAATTTTGTATACTTTAGGGGACACGATATGGCGAAAATTGCTAGAATCGATGAAATTAAAAATATCCATAGTTATTATAAAATGTATTAAGCTATATAATACTTTCAAAACAATATCATTGTACAGTTCTTCAAATATTATTTAAAAGTTTTTACAAAATTTTAAACTTAAAATTCTACAGTTCTTCAAACATTATTTAAAAGATTTTACAAAATTTTAAACTTAAAATTCTACAGCTCCTCAAACATTATTTAAAGGCTTTTACAAAACTTTAAACTTAAAATTTATTTTACTTGGGTTCTAAATTTTTGGAATAAACAGTTATTTTTAATAATCCATGCGAGTTAGATATATATACATATATATACATATATATATATATATATATATATATATATGTATATATATATATGAATTTGTATGAACCAGTTAAATTTTAAATTTTAATTGTGTATTTATCACAAAACTGGTTATTTC
Source organism: Salticus scenicus (assembly GCA_963930645.1). NCBI lineage: Eukaryota > Metazoa > Arthropoda > Arachnida > Araneae > Salticidae > Salticus > Salticus scenicus. Next base: position 340,111,635 of record OZ005648.1, on the reverse strand, counting down.
TTTGTTTTGAAATCAAGAAATTATTACCTTTATGATAAACTCTCAAATTCAGTCGCAAGGCAAAAATTCAAATTATATATATATATATCAAATACAGAAAACCTACATTCTTTGCTCAATGCTATGGGGATAACACTTGGAAACGACTTATAGCATTTTGCGGTTTTCAGTTAAAATTCAAACTTATTTTGGTTTGGTCCGAAATTCTTTTGTTCATTTCAAAATAAAAAGGTTCTTTTCATTAATAAAAGTTCTAATATTTCCCCTTAAAACACTATTCTAAAGTAATCCTTCTTTTCTTCAGCATCAAAATACACGGTCCTGTATTATATTTCATCAGGTATTGTAGTCTAAAAAATTAAAGTAAGTAATGTTATTAATCTTAAATATTAAATTCCCTTCCGTGGAGGATCAAAATTGTGATGGCATGTCTCCGGACCACCTCTAGGGGTGTGTCCCAGACCGTCGCCAATTGCCCATCTGCGCAGCATTAGTGCGACGTAAAACCCAATCACCAATCACCTTAAATATTAAATCAATTTCAGATAACTAGTTACTTTGTTTGGCTTGTATGTGTTTCTGTGGTGATTTATTTGACTGACTCTTCTTCGTTCACATTTTTTTTCTATTATTATCAAATGGATTATACATATATATTTCTTTCTTTATTGGAGATTTAAAATAATTTAGAATTCTCATGGAGTATTTTGAAACTAGTCATTATTTTGTATTATTTTTCTCCATAAAAGAGGCGTTTCCATCTCTAAAATTACTTTTTATCCTTTAAAATGTGCTCTATGAATAAAAAATGATGGATTTCATGGCAATACATAATTTAAGAAGTGATAGAATGTCAAACAAAAATAATTTATTTCAATGTTCCTCATCACCCACATTAAAGAGGGGACAATACCCAATTCCGCAGATAGCCGTGGCCAATGTTATTCTATGGGAAAGTTTGCTCGCATAATTAATCATTATCTAATTTCTTTCTCTCTCTTTTTTTTTAATTATGTTTTCACAGTGAGTTAGAAAATTCATAACCGTTAAATGAGAATTCATTTTCGAAAAATAATTATTATTATTTTTTTTTTTTTTTTTTTTTTTTTACATTTTGAGTACAAAAATGCGATTTTTCACAAAGAGCATATTTCTCATTTTTTAATCGCAATAGGAAATACTAAAAAAAAAAAAAAAAAAAAAAAAATGAAAAATAAGTACTAATTTAACACTTACGAATTTTCTAAATATGAAAACAGAATTAAAAAATTATTCATTATGTAATGAGTAATTATGGAAACAAATTTTCCCATGGAATAACATGGGCCACGGCTGTCGGCGAGATTATGTATTGTCCACTCTTAAGTCTAGAAACTCATTTGTAAAATCAGTTATAAGTATGCTTTCAATATATATATATATATATATAATAACAGTCAATACTAACATCATTTTTAGTAACTGTTTACTAAATGCTAAAATTCTTACAAAAAAAAAAAAAAAAAAAAAAAAAAATTGATGATTAATTTATTAATAAGTAGCTTTCCCATAAAAATATGAGACATCCATATCAGCAACATCAGCAAAATGTTTGATTTTGTGAAACAGAGCACACATAGGAGAAATATACATATATAATATTATATTATAGCATATATATATATATATATAGAGAGAGAGAGAAAGGAGTAAGGAGGGTGCTAATTATTTGGAAAAAAAAGAAAAAAATTGTGCTATTTTTTAAACCAAAGGGCTACTTTTTTTTTTTTAACTGCCTAGAGAAAACCCTGGTTGTTATTTTAAAGGAGTAAACTGTCATTCTGAAAATATTTTTAACTCAGAAAATCAATTTCTTGACTTATTTCTTTTTTCATATGGGCCGTCAATGAACCTACACGCATCAAGGAGTAACGAGTAACGGACTTAAAAAATAAAATATATGGTTTCTAAATTCGTAAGTAAACTGATGAAAACTCTGTATGGTCACATCAACATCAATCTGCCAGCGAAATATTTCATCTTACAATGTCTGAATGAAGTGTTTCTAGCTAATCATCTCAACCATGACACCAGAACAGAAATGTCCTAATTGCAGCAAAGCATATTCTTTAACAACATTATATGTTAACACATCAAATATGTCTAATATCGCGTATTAAACGACTAATTTCTTTTAACATTAATGAACTGGGATTATATTTGAATGATCTGCATTTCATCTAAAAATATTCGCTTCAAAGAGTTTATGAATCCTATAAATAGTTACCAGTAAAAAGTACCATCGAAAAGCTATAGAAACATGATCTAATATGACGCCGAACACATGTAGAGTATCATTTGTTAAACATAAGTATGGAAAAAAAAATAATAAAAAAGTAAGAGGAAGAACTCAATCTCAGTTAAATTTTTCTCTCTTTTTTTCTTTTCCATCGCTGAGTTCAGGAAGTATAACATATCCTCTAATACATATAGATTAGAATATAAAAACTGTGTAAATTGAATATAGTGAAATACGAAAAGAAAGCGGGGAGGTTTAATTTTTCTGCTAACGTATGTATTTAACTGCCGCAAAAAAATTCTTTTACTTGACCTCTTTTTTTTTTTTTTTTTTTTTTTCCCATGGGTGAAAAATAATATCGCGAGTTTAAAAATGACTGATTTCCGTAAAAAAAAGAGTATGCAAATGTGAAAAGAAGTTAAAAAGATGTGTATATTAATGTATGACATAAGAAAAATAACACGCGATATCATGCTCTCTGTGTTTCTGCAGCGTAATTTTCAACATGCGTGATGAATATATTTATGTATTCATTTCATTATTAATCTAGAAGAAAAATAAAAGAAAGTATAAATTTGAGGTTTTCTCAAATTTAATATTCTTCCATTAAGCATAATATTGAATCAAATACACTTTATTAGAATATATTTAAGAGTTACAATGATAAAATAATTCTCATTGATACATTTATAAAAGATGTATTCGTGTACGAAATAAACGTAGTTTTTTATTTGGCTATTTTATTAGAAAAAAATTATCACTAAAGCTAATTACTAAAGCTAAAAATTTATCACTAATTACTAATTATAATTCTGCTAAGAATGAAGGGGTTACAAAACGGAATTTCTCATAATTTTAAGTTTTAGACAGTTTAAAACACTGGACAATTTTACACAGTTTAGGATACTTTTGGACGGTAAAAACCACCTGTCCTGTCCAAAACCTGTTTCGGACGTCCTAAACTCGCAACTCTGGCTGCAATAGATATCACAATTAATTTTTCACCATTCTACTGAAAATCAAGCTTGCTTATCTGTAACTTTTTCTGCAATAATGCGAATAATCTTCACAGCAAGTTAATACGAAATTCTGCAATGTTAAGAAATTCTTAAAATTTTCAAATATCTCAGGAGGTTTTTAATGTAGAACGATGATATTTAATAATTATCATGTATCATATTAAAACTAGTACGACCTCTTTAACATGTAAAGAATCCTTAAAATGCACATTTAGGCGATATTTCGCTGAATTTTTCTATGTTACCAAAATCTTAAATTTAGAATAACTTGTGGAATTTTTAAAATAAAAACGAATGTTGAAATTCAAGTTTTAATTGGATGTGGAGTTTTAATTAATATCATAAGTGATATTTTAAAAACTAGTCTGACAATTTTACAATCAGTCATTATTGAGTAATGTCTATACAGACTAACAAACAAACAATATCTTGACTAACCAATAGATGAACGACTAAACTCAATTTTGTAATTTTCGTATTTCTCACACCTCAAAAAGTTTTGAAATATCAAACTAACTATAGACGGATAGCACATCGATTTTAAGATTTTCGGATTATACGAGTAAAAAAAACACAAAAAATTAAATAAATAATAATAATAATAATAATAAAAGACCGTACCTAGAGTATGATAGGAAACAAAAAAAGGCGTTTGAACATTTAATTATCAAAATGGAATAAAACATTTGTAATGACAGCAGTTAAAAATTTTGATTTAAATAAAAACCAGACAATAACTTTTTCGTCTGCTTTTTATCATGCTGCCATCACGATTTCATTTATTTTGAAGTAGTAATTTTAAACAATCCAAAGCTGAAAGAATGATCAATTGGAATTGATATTTGATAACTGCACAATGCATTCCCACAAGAATTTATTAAATTTCAAGGTTAGGTATAACTATCTTTACAACATAAATGAAATTTACTTAAAGAAGTCTGTTAGATAAAAACAAGCTTTTATATAATATGAAGGACTTGAACATAAACGATACACGGTAAAGAAAAGAATAGATTTATAATGACGGATATACCTATTCTTTTAATCCTATTCGTTTTAAAAGTAATCCGTTGTTCCCTTCGCATTCTATACGTTTCAAAAGAATTAAATTGCGATTTTTTTTTTCTTTTTCTTTTCTTTCTTTCTCTTTTTTTCATTCTATATAATCAAAGATAATATTTTTCCGTTTTAAAATCTTGAAGATACTACTGAACGCATACTCGCTTTACAAATACAAGATAAAGAAATCAGTTAAGTCTTTCTGCAGGCTTTATTTAAAAAATAAAAAATGGAGAATAATAACAGATTGAAGATTCTAAGAATGGATTCTAAGAATTCTAATAATGCATTTCCCTCTGCTTTTGATATGAATTATCCACAGTCTGTACCTTGATTTGTTTTACTCTTAAGGGGGCCATACGACGCTTAGAACTTTAAAAAAAAACATCGATTTAATTATAATCTTTTTTAAGTAAATTATTGTTAATTAAGCTTCATTGAGCATGTCTAATTGTTACCTATGAGTTTATTGTGCATTTTGGAATATAATTTAAATTCTATGGTGAATTATTTAATAATTTATGTGCTAATAATAAATGTGTTTTTTTCACCTTGCGCGCAGGATACCTCTGAAACTATTTAATATTTTTTTTAATTTTCACAGATTATGTAACATATCAGATCCTTCAAACTCAACCTAAATTTGTATTCCCCCTATTTTTCATACAAGTGATACTTCAGATTTTATTAAAAAATAAATTATCTTTAAACTTTTATTTTAAATATATTTTTAACCTAAATTTGAACAAATTTAGGTTTAGATTGAAGGATCTGATATGTTACATAGTCTCTGAAAATTTCAAGAAAAAATATTAAATAGTTTCAGAGATATCCTGCGCGCAAGGTGAAAAAATAAAACGAATTTATTATTATCACATAAATTATTAAATAATTCACCACAGAATTTAAATTATATTCCAAAATACATAATAAACTTATAGGTAACAATTAGAAATGCCCAATGAAGCTTAGTTAACATTAACTTACTCAAAAAAAGACTATAATTAAATCGATGTTTTTTGAAGTTCTAAGGGTCGTATGTCCCCTTAATTTTATATATATTTTTACAAGTAAAGATTTATGTTTGTTATCGTTAATAATAATAATAAGAAGAAGAATAAGAAGAAGAATAGAGTTTGGTTACCATTTTCAAAAATACATAAATGGCGAGAACTATTCCTAGTATTATTAAATAAAACGGGAAAAGAATTTGACCCGTTTCATTTCTCCCTCCCCCAGAAACATAAAATTTTAACATATTTCTTTAATTCAGGGGGTTTTCAGTATAGATATTTATTTCACCCACTCTTACATCTTTGTAAAATTGTTAAATGATATTTAAAACATTTTCTAAAATGTATTAACTGTTTCTTTTTTCGTTCTTTCTTTCTTTTCTTTTCCTTCTTTTTTTAGATTTGTCGTAGTAATATTCACACATACAAGTAAAAAACGGTCAGTATGTTAATCAACAAGAAACACTGAGTCCACAGATATTTAGGAGATTTTGTTAAAATGTCAGTTTCTCAAATAATAAATTTATTCGTCGTGTAACAATGAAAAGCAAACATATTCATTTTTCATTTAGTTTCAATGATGCTAATAATCAAAGGCGAAAATGAGCCAAGAACCTTAAGTGCATTTGGACCACCTGACTTACTCTATTGCATGAAAAAAAATCAAACTTTTCTGACGCATTAAAATGCATTATATGATGAACATATGAAATAGCATCGATAAGTATTTATTAAATGCTTTAAACATTTTTTCCATGATTTTTTAACAGTCTACAAAAAAAAAAAAAAAAAAAAAAAAACTATTATTATTATTATTATTATCAAAAAATGTATACATTTTAAAATGCTATTATACATAAAAAAAAAAAAAAAAAATCTTGAATAGCGTATTACAGCTATTTCTACTATTTTAGTAGGTTAATATTCATTGCACCAGTATTGTTAAGTGCTTGCTTTTACAAGTAAATTTGTTTAATGGAGTATAATTTATACCAACATTTATAACTTTCTTAAGTTATTTGAACTGAAAACGGAATTTCAGGACCCAAAATATCATGAGCTTTTCGGTCAGCCTAATTGGAACGCACTTTAATAGAGGATTTGGGGACAGGTAAACATAAAAGGAAACATCAAACACATACTATACGCTAAATAATTAGAATCAGATCAGAATAAAAGTCTTAAGAGGCCTCTCCACTTGTCGTCCCCAGAAGCCAGAGCCAATGTTATTCTATGGAGAATTCCGCCCAATTATAACTTATTAACTAATATATATTTTTTAATTCCGTTTTCACATTAAGAAACTTCACAACTATTAAACAATTTATCGCTTTATTTTTTTTATTTTATTTTATTTTTTTTTTTAATATTTTATTTTGAGGTTATAAAATGCGAATTTTCACAATGTGAATTTTTTCATTTTTGAGCTAGAAAATGAAATCTTGAAAATAAAAAAAATCAATTTTTAGAAAGCGATAAATTGTTTAATAGTTGTGAAGTTTCGGAAAGTGAAAACGGAATTTAAAAATATGTATTAGTTAACGAATTATAATGGGGCAAAATTTCCCATAGAATAACATTGGCTTCGGCTTTTGGAAACGATAGGTAGAGAGTCCCCTTAATCATTGGAATTAGTATTTCGTATCATCCAGTTAAGCTATTTCTCAGGCTTTAACTGGATTTAACTATTTAACTTCCGTTATCAAAAATATTAACTTTTTACTTAATTCATGAGTTAGAAAATGAAAACAATTTGGCTATCATTATATTTGTTTTGGCAACTCTATATTTAGTTTAATCGTGTAAACTATGTGTGATTGAGTAAATGCACATATTTGTTAGAATTGAATTTTTCTCAAACAGTGCATAATGAAATGAAGTCACAAAATTTATAAATTATTTTCTATTCATGAATTATTATTAATTTTTTTCACCGAAAAATGAAAAACTTTAAAAATATTACTGCATACACAAATTTATCAATATAGCTTGAATAGCGTATTACATCCATTCATACAAATTTTAGTAAGCTAATATTCTAATTTTTAATTTGTTTGTTTTCGTCATAGATATATTTCATTAACTTTCAACAGCACGAGATAATAAGCATAATATATTGGATGTAAATTAGCAATGGCCTTATAAATAACTTAGAGTGGTAGTATATAAGAAAACTGCAATATGGATTGAGAGAGATAGTCAATATTGTGAAAATTTTCATTTAGTTCTTAAAAGTTAAACTTTCATAAAGTCTTGGTTTTATTAACATTTATACATTTATTAACTAAGTTATTTAAACTGAAAACTCAATCACGGGTTCCTATGAGCATCTCAATGGATTTGACGATTTCATAGATCCACACAGCTAGATATATTTAATGATCAGAGTATAAACCTTATTCTCTGAGACTGATATTTCATATAGCATAGAAATACTATTTAGTAAACTTCATTTCAATTGAATTATTCAGATTTCGTTACTCAAACTGTCTTATACATTTACTCAATTTATGTTAAATTGAAAACGAATGAAATGTTTGGGTATCAATATATTTTTTGGTCATTCTGTGTTTAGTCAAAACGTGTGTATAACTGTGTGTGATATAATATGTATATCCCCATATTTCACATGTAAATATTTTTATATTTATAGTTACATTCAATAAAAATAAATAAAAATTGATAAAAACGTTTTAGTAATCGAAATCTGCACATATATGTATATACAGTAAAGTTTTGGTAACTTAATCCTTAATATGAATAAAAAAACATATATAGTACTACAGTAAAGCACCATTTATACGTCTTTGAAGGGACTGACGTAAAAAGACGCATAAAATAAAAGGCGTATAATTGAAATTTTAATAATAACACTTTGATAACTACAAATTTAATAACGCGTAAGCAAAATTTATATGAAAATACTAATTAATAAAGTTTCTTAAGTTAGTAACTGTATATTATACTTTTTTTAAGACAATAACTAAAAGTAATACTTTTAATGCATGAGAAGGGCATGCAGAAAAGTCAGGGAGAAAAGTCATACTATTAATGCATGATTGGTTACAAATTACATATTAAGTATTACATATATCATATATTATATAACATTTCTTAAGAACTATATGAACACATTTTAAATATTAATTATATATATAGCGTATCTTAAATAATAAGCATACGATTTATGTCCATACATATAATTCTTTTTAATAATATCAAAAATCTTAAATATCTGTCTGATTTGCTGCTTGTGTATGATTATTAAAAACTTTATTGTGAATTCAATTGATTCTTTGATCAGTATTCTTCGATCTTTTCTGTGTTCCTCCATTTAAGATGCTTTCTAGGAAAAATCCGTCTTATTTAGAATGGAAAATAGAGACAAGTTGAGAAATTTTGCGAATTTTAGTAAAGTGAAAAAGACGTATAACTGATATTATCGGCGTATAAACGAAGAATTTTTGCATTAAAACGAATAGGAATGAATCGGGACTTCACTAAAAGAACGTATAAATGTAAAAGACCTATAAACGAGTGACGTATAAACGGTGCGTTACTGTACTGAGTATTATTTAATAAGGACTTTCTCAAACCATCCCTTAAAAATGGTGCACATATTTGCTCTATTCTCACAATTCACAAATTAATTTTTATCGCTTTTAATCTTAACAATTAAAAATTCTTTTTTTAATAATGCTAGGTTTTGTAAAATGCCTTTACAAGCTCGTTTTTTAATATTTATTTGAAAATTTCATGTATTAATATTTATAACTTCTTAATTATCGACGTTATGGTATTACCTGAAAATGCCTTTTACCAGTAAAATTAATGAACAACACTATTGGATTTCCTGGTATCTAAATAAGAAATACCAGTAGATTATTGCATGTGCATTGAATAAAAAAAAAAAAAAAAAAAAAAAAAGAGTTTGTAAATAAGAAAAAAAAAAAAAAAAACATCTAGATTTGAAAACGAACTTAGAGCGAGAGCATTTAAAGCATTTAAATTGCTAATGATATAAACTATTTTTTTTTTCCATCCTTTTTCTTTTTACTTTAATTTAAACTGACAGACTTCACAGTTAGACGAACTAAACATCCCCCCCCCCCTCTTATTTTAAAAAGTTTTATTCGTTTCATTTTTCTCTTTTTGGATGCATCAGTTTAGCTTTTGTAAAACACTACAAAATTTTTCTCTTTATTACATCTGAAAACAACTACAACATTTTACATTTGTATTTTATGTCGTTAGAAAATATTTCTTGAAAAGAAAAGTACAATATAACTATTATAAGTTTATATTAACTATTATAAGTTAACTAACTATAACAATAGCTATTATAAGTTTCGGCCATACTCTGTACATAATTAGCAGCAAATTATTATTATTATTATTTATTTATTTATTTATTTATTTTTTGCTTTATACTATCCATGTAACTAAATAATATCAAGATAATAATTTTACCAAGACAATAAAAATCTTCTCTTCTTTTTATTTTTCTCCCAGTAATGCTAAAGAAAAACGTTTAATGTATTGCAGATAATGTATTGCATACTGTAATGTAAATTATTTATCATATCTTTTCAGCTCTCATTCCCAGTAAAACAAAATTTTCTGAACTACACATAAAATTTTCTGAAACAATGTTACATACATGCATATATGTGTATTTTCCTCACTGGTTATATATGTATATACATATATAAAGTGCGTATGTTCTGTCTTGATTTTGAATATGAGCTTATTACTATAAATGAAAACGTTTTATTAAACATTATAAGCAAGTTTTTATTAATAAAATATCAAAAACATTAAAGTTTTTTTTTTTTCCCTGAACAGACAGTTTTAAATTTTCAGAACAGAAATTATTACCTGTATCTTTTTAACAAATGAAAAAAACCTGAAACTTGAAATCTATAACTTCCAAAATTACAAGTTAATTATGGACAAATAAAATAATAATAATAAAGAAAAAATAAAGAAATCCAACATATATGCTAAATTAAACGTCTTTTGAAAATGATCGAGCGACTTTATTAAGTCTGACATCTGAGGCTGTAACGTTATTTTCTACAAACATTATCTCAAACGGAAATAAATAAATAATTTTTGACCCTGAATTTAAGGCTCCGCTTGACAGGCCTGGAAAGTAAAATCGTACTCCAGAAAAACTCGTGTTGCCAACAAAGGGCGTGTCTTATTCAGGGTGATTGACATTCCACAAAATCCAATAGTGTCACACTTCAGCTTGTGGACGATACAAATGTGCCTCTGATGTCCAAATTTAACCCGGGGGCAAACCACAAGATGAAAGGGTGACTAGGAGATAAAGGGAATGAGTGGGGGGATCTGACCGGACAAGAATTATTTCCAGTAGATAAGAAAGCTTTACTATAGTCAAAGATTCATTAGTACCTTTTTCTGTCAGAAAACGTTTCAATTCATTTTCATTGCCCGATCGATGCAAAGTCGATATAGGGATTCGTATAATTTGTAATCTTTTTACACACAGCAATAATTGTGGGCATTGCGTATTGTAAGTGGAACAACGTCTTTACTGTTAGGATTTTATTTATTTATTTCTTAGAATATGAAATGAGAATTTGTTTACAAAATACAAAAACATCTATGAGCGTGCGAGCATGTGTGTGTATATATATATATATACATACTCACGCGCATGAGTACATATATCTGTATATGTATAATAACAAAAATTTGATACATTTATTACAATACTTTCAGTCTCATAAGTGAAAATTTTAATTTTTGATTTTTCTGTCAAACACTGCCAAATAAGTCTTCAGATGATACAAGGTTTTAAATTAGAATATAGTCACACTGTATGAAAGATATTTTACATAATAACTAGCTGTAATAATACAATTCAAAACGACATCATTTAAATGTTATCTTCATTTAACATATATTTTTATTTATTTTACACAATATAAATATGTATAGGAATAGGTTACCATTCAGTATCTTTTTCACCAAACTTGTTTATGTGTTGGAGTTATCTACCCTCGCACCACCGGCTTTCTCACACCTGAAATTTTCTGATTGCGTCATTAGATATATATGCGAAGTATTTACTCTTCCTGTGTTAATATAACTAATTCTGAAGTTTGAAATTCACTTCGTTCCCTCATCTCCTGAACTAGAGGTGTTAGAAATGATTTTCGGTAACGACATTGTTTCAAGAGAAACAAAGAAAAAATAAAAATAACTAGTATGTTGTGGCCACCACAAGACTTTCTTCTATATTTTCCTATACATATTCAATCAGTAACAATATTAAAAAAAAAAAAAAAAAAAAAAAAAAAGATTTTTTTTTTCTTTTTTTTTTTTTTTTTTTTTTTTTTTGTAAAAATTAATACATATTTAATCACTAACAATATTTTAAAAAAAAAAAAAAAAATCGAATTTTTTCTAAGTTTTTTTTTTTTTTTTTTTCGTTAAAAGTAAAAAAAAATCGATAACTTTGTTTTAAATTATCACAGATTTATGGTTTAACCATTCGTTTCAAAGGTATTGACGAGATCTTTCGAATGATACCCATCTTCAAAATTTAACCCCCCCGGGGGGGTACTTCCCCCCCAGGGGGGGAACCGATGCCCCCCATGCACAAATTTTTTTTCCTAGTTAACTACTACTATTATCAATAATTCATATTAATTTTACAATCACAAGTTTAAAATAACTCTCATTATGCCCATTTATACGGAATTTTGTCCTATGCTGCCATGTTAAAAATTTGCATAAAATGCGATCACAGCGCCACCTGTTGAGCTATTGATCCCCAAATCTAATGGGCACCAGTTCATGTCAGGGTGCAACTAAATACCAAGTTTGGTTAAATTTCATTCATTTGTTCGTGAGATACAGCGTCCACAAAAAAATGATACAGACACACAGACAGACAGACAGACAGACAGACAGACATTTTTTAAAAACTATCAATTCGTGTTCAGGACATCCCAAAACGTGTAGATCCGTCAAAAAACGGAGGTCGAAAATTTTCGCGAATCCAATACTTTCTCTATATTACATATAGAAGAAAGTAAAAATTAAGCAAGAAGAAGATTCCCCCCCCCCCTTTATTTTTTTAAATAACAAACCTGTTTCCGAACGAATGATTCTGCGCAATTTACTTTTAATTTATTTTTCCCCTAACTATATATATATATATTAGCATAATTGGAGGGCTCGGCCCCCTTATCGTTCCTCTCACCAACTACAGAAGGAGGCTCACCTCTCCCGACCCGCTTTTCTTACTAATCCCTGCGGGGCTCTGGCCGCTTGTTCGCTGCGTTGCCTTTCACTAAATAGGAATAATAAAATATTATAGAAAGCCCATATTTAGTGTCAAATTAAAATACATAATATTTAATACCACTTTTTTTTTAAAATATATATATAAATATATATATATATATATATATATATATATATATATATTACGCTTAAAATCAACAATTTTTTATTTTATTTATTTATTACTTCCATTACCCTACTACCGTAGGTAATGGAAGTATTGTATTCGGTCTGAAAATTCGATATCGGGTTTTCACCTGATTTACACGTTTTAAGGTCCCCTGAGTCCAAAAAAGTGGTTTTTGGCAATTGGTCAGTGTGTATGTATGTGTGTATGTGTGTGTGTATGTATGTGGAGAATCTTCTGGCTATTATAGCTCAGAAACTAATAAAGATAGAGCTACGAAACTTTAGAATTCAAATACGTCTGGCGTACAGATGAAATTTCCAAATTTTGGTGAAAATTGAAAAACCGGAAGTGGGACATCGGAAACCGGAAGTTGGACCGTAAGTCCGTATCTCAAAAACGGCTCTAACGATTTTCTTCAAACTTGCTATATAAACACTCTATTAGATGTTCTTTCGAATGATATAGTTGGTTAGTTCAAGAAAATTGATAGGCGTCCTGTATAAATAGCTCAATTTCAGGCCTCCCAAGGGCGTTCCTTTCAAAACGGTTGTACGGATTTTTTTCAAACTCGCCATTTTAACTCACTTTTAAATATGCTTTTGTATGTAATTATTGTTTTCCTGTCAATAATTGAGTTTAACCGGAAATGGGACATCGGAAACCGGAAGTGGGACCGTAAGTCCGTATCTCAAAAACGGCTATAACGATTTTCTTCAAATTTGCTATATAAACACTCTATCAGATATCCTTTCGAATGATATAGTTGGTTAGTTCATGAAAATTGATAGGCGTCCTGTATAAATAGCTCAATTTCAGGCCTCGCAAAGGCGTTCCTTTAAAAACGGTTGTACGGATTTTTTTCAAACTCGCCATTTTAACTCACTTTTAAATATGCTTTTGTATGTAATTATTGTTTTCCTGTCAATAATTGATTTTTTGTGAAAGTTGGTATCTCAAAAACGGCTCTAACGATTTTCTTTTTTGGTCACTTTTATGTTTTCTGATAACATTATCTCTCAAAAATGCATATAATACATGTAATAGCGGGTAATGGAAGTCGTGTGGTTGTTTCACACCAGATTTTTTTTTTTTAATTAGAAAGAAATTCGCAATATCTTGACCATGTTGCGTTACAGCTAATTTATTGGACCTCTCTGGGTGACTTTTAAATTTCTGTTACTATTTGGGAGATGAATTTTTTGGTATATAACTGCTTGTTAAAAAAAAAAAAAAAAGATTAAATTTATTATTGACTTTTTTTTAGTTAATTTGGGGCTTAGTCACAATTGTAATAAGGCATCCAGAAAAAATAAATTTTACTCATGATTTGAAACAAGTAAAGAATAAATGCAGTTCTATGTAAAGACCAGTTTGGCTGTTTTCTTTAAAACGTGTAATTGTTTGCCGAATCAATGAATGGGGGTATAAAAAAAATCTTTATTTAAAAAATGTCTATTGCAGATTGTAGGAAATGCACAATAAGAAGACACACTGAACGCATAAAAAGAACTTTTATGGATTTACACATTTTCAGATGTCAGTAACATGATTTAATCATTTTTAGAAAATGTCTGTCGGTATGTCTGTGTGTGTGAGAGAGAGACAAAAATTTTGTGGCAACTGTATCACAAAAACTACTGCACAGAATGTCATACAAATTGGTAGATAGTTTCACATTGTCATAAAGTAGTGCCTATTGATTTTTAAGGAAAATCGTCTAACAGGTGGCTTTGCCATTTCAAAATTTATACATGGTGGTATAGGACGAAATTTCGTATAAAAGTGCACAAGGAGAATTATTTTAACGATTTATTGTGAAGTTAAAAAGAATTATTTAATATAGTATGCAATAGGAAAAAACATTTGGACATATAGCAGTAATTGGTCGAAATCATATACGGTAATATTGTGTAAAGAGCTAGGTTCAAAAACTAAAAAAAAGAATAATAATAATAATAATAATAATAATAATAGGTGCTGAAATACAGTCATCTTTAAAATCGTAGTTGTCAAATAATAGCAGCTTCACCTCCACCTATCGTGGATAAATACCCAAAAGTGCGTGGAAAAGATTTTTTTACAAGCAACGAGAACCTGGGTTCGATGGAGCGCGAATGGAAAAAACGCTGTTAGTGGATACCCGAAACGAGGTTTACAGCAATTTCAATGTATTTTTTTTCTTTTTATTTATAATGATTCTTAAAAAAAAAAAAAAAAATCATTTTAATATAGCGACCAGCAAAGCGAGCGAAACATGCTAATAATAAGTTATAAAAAATTAACATACTAATAATACTGAAAAGTATATAACTAATGAAATATTCTAATAGAAAAAAAATAATTAACAGTTATCGGGATCAGAAACGGGTAAAGTAAAATAAAATAAAATAATAGTAAATTTCAGATATTTACGTAATATTTTTTCGACAAATTATTTAGCGACGATTTTGATGAACTTGTGTTGAATTTAATTTTCAAAGCTGATTTGATATCTTCCGCCTTTAGCGTGGGAGAGAAAGGAAAAAAAAAAAAAAAAAAAATCTGTGTAAGACAGAATTTAATTTAGTACGAAAGGCTATTAATTTCAACCAGAAATTTTTTTATTTTATATTTTCTTAATATAATCTCTTCTTTTATATAATCTTAATATTTAATAATAATAAGACGAATCAAGCATGAGAGTAGGATATGGAAAAGAAAAAAAAGTCTTATAATATTTCAAAAATATTTTTATTTCGACAATATTCTCAATGAACTCAAGGATTTTAAAAATATAAGAGGAAACAAAGCATAAATAAAATATCATGCTTTCCATAAACTAGAAAAACGTATAAGGATAGAGTGTTCAGGTATATTACAAGTTAAGAAAATGAAGCAACAATGATTTGAAACATATATATGTGTATATTAAATGCATAACATTTCTAACAGTTTACATAAATGCAAAAATAATTTTATTATAATAAAAAAATTTTGAAATTGTATCAAAGATTTTAAGAAAAGTCTGAAGTTCTTACAAATATCTCAAAACTGTCATCCTCAATGAATGCATAGCAGTTTCTGATAATATTTTCATAATATATAAACGCCCACCAGCGGCCGAGCGGTTTTACGCTCAAAGTTCGTAGATGGAAGATGCCGGGTTCGATCGCAGGTTGCGCTCAGCGACCTAGCCATTCGGAGTTTTCCGTGGTTTTCTCCGAAACTCGCGTGAATACAGACTGGGTTTCTTTAGAAAGACCCCCACGGAGGGCATTCCCCCTATAGGCCTAGGACGCTTGCGGAGTCAATCGGCCTCAAATCTTCCAACCAATCATAGTATATAAATAATTATTTCAGATACCTAGTAAAGCACAAATTTTTAATATCCCCCACTTAAAAATAAATAAATAAAGATACAACATAATATTAAAACGAACTTTAAAAATAACAGGCAAACTGTCGCTAAAAATAAATATTTTTCTGTTTAAATAAAACGACATATCTTTTGAGAAACACATAAAATCAGCATAATCTGGTGTATCACACACATAATTTTCTCCTACCCTGCAATTCAGTAATCTAAAAATACATTGCATATTAAATTTTAAGGTCAATCAGTCAAGATAATAAAATTTAATTTAAAATAATCTAAAGAAATTATAAACACTTTTATTTGGTATATAATTCTGTGTGAGGGGGGCTGCTACCACACCTCAAACCTCCGTTCAATAATAGTATCTAGAGACATTTAACAAATAAATAAATAAAGCTGTTATTAATTTGCTTTTAAACCTGCCAATCTTGATCAATTTTTTAAGTGGCAACCTCATATGAACTTCAAAATACCAGATTTGAAATTCCTACACTTCCTTGTTTTTAAATTATGCTGATAACAGATACACATAACAGATCAACTGCAAAAAATTAGACTTACGTAATCAGGGCACCTCAAAACGTGATTTTATACGAAAAACAGAGTTGAAAATAAAACTTTAAAAATGCTTTTTTCACAGTATTGGTATAAAAAATTTCTATGCAATGTTTGTAGATGTAGTAAAATAGCTACTTCATTTCATCAATTATATTCAATGGAGTACAAAATTTAGCGTAATGTATTCAACGTAATGTATTTGAATTCTTTTGGATGGTCGTGCACACGAATATTTTGCTCGATTTCAACGAATTGTATCACAGCTGCCAACATTTTAAACTTTTAAATCATAATTGACACCAGTATTTTTAAATGGAATATGTTATATAGTTTTTGGACGATTAATATTACCGAAAATAGTTATAATTTTTTTTTTTTTTCGGATTGAAGTCTACCGCCAAAAAAGAGGAGACTTGGCACCTATGCTGTATGATACACATTTAGTATACCGAGTTTGGACCTTATGTTACTATTTGTTTTTGAGATGTGCTGATAGCAGTCAGAAACACACACAGAGAGAGAGGGGGAGACACAGACCAACCGCTAAAAACATGTTTTTTGGATTCAGGGGACCTCAAAACTTGTAAGTGTAGCAAAAACTCAATTTCCAAAATTTGACCAAAAAACAATACTTCTTCTATCGTATAAATGGGTATGAGAGAGTAAAAAATGCATAAATAAAGGTACCAAATATTACTGTATATATAACTAGTAGATTGAGAAAAAAATAAATATTTTTAAATAATATATTTGAAGACCACTATTATTGTGGACCTGACAACTGAAGTTAGTAATTAGTTGAAGGTAGCAAATAGATTGTTTTAGCTTGTTCGTTATTTGTAAACTGCTTACAGAAATATTTTTAGTGGGATTTTAGTCCGGTGGGGCTTTTGTTCGGGACCGGAGTTTCTCAGCAATGCATACGTTATTTATTCTGAAATAATATTTAAAATTTTTAGGGAATAGAAAAATGTTATTAAAAAGAAAAATATATAAACATTTATATTAAAGTTATATAACATTGTTTCACATTTATAATGTTAAACAATTAAATTATAAAAGAAACATGTTGCAAGATTTCGTCCTTTATTTATTTTTTTTTTCCGGTGTGCTGATAATACCAGATGATTGCTTTTTCGATTATTTTTCCAATGGCGGAAGCCCATTTTAAATAATCAAGATTTAATTTATAACTTTAAAATTTTTGTGAAAATATTAAAAACATAATTGTAAAAAATCATTAAAAAGCAGATTCGCTCCTTTTGTTCCTGTGACTTTCAAGCTCAAGAAAGTAATACCACACCACTGTAAAAAGTTTTTTTCTTCATCTGACCGGTTCCGAAAAGGGGGAGAATACCCATAAAAGTGTCACCAGCAGAACAATTAATCAACCTCACCCCTTCTCTCTTCCCCTATATTTTTCTCTCTGATTCTATCCAACTTCGGAGGCGGAGATTTTAGTAAAATTGCAGTTTTTTCATGATTTTTCATCGTACAAAACAAGGAATAACAGTTATTGAAATTTATTTAAAAAAATTGAAAATTGTGCATCATTGAAACATGGACTGTCGTGGATAGCAACGCTTTTTTCGAATTCCAGAGCAGTTTGTCGTTTTCTTTCTATAAAGTTTTTTATATATAAGTACCTTCATTTTTTGTCGTTTTAAAATTTAAATTCCTTTTTGCACTAAATGACAAAAAATATCTAAAATGTGCAAAATACAGGCCACCAACAAAGGTCGTAACTATCTTATGAAAAAAACAAAATTAAAAAATCTTTAAATGGAAATGAGATATCAGTGGATTAGTTTTACATTGATTTAACCTTAGCTTCAAGATCTCAGAGGCTCTGTGCAGCGGCCCCTTAAAGTTTTGAAGGACTGAATTGAATGACCTCCTTTAATGTGAACCTGGATAACTGAAAATACTGATCTTTTCTCTCTAAAAACAGATTATGGCGTTTTAATTTTCGAACAGCTTTTTTAGATAATTCGAAGATTTTTAAGTATAGTTGAGACAATTCAAATATTACTTTACAAAAAATTTCCTTGGCATTGGTCATATGTTTCTCGAGTACGCTACATTTTATTACATTATATATTTTAATATTATTTTGTTATATATATATATATATATATATATATATATATATATATATATATATATATATATATATATATATATATATGTATGTGTATAGCAATTCTGAATTTATGTAATTGAAGCATGCGTATGAAATGCTTCAACGTGCACAAATGTGATTTTTATACCTATCTCGCAATTTATCCAACTGAGAGACAATTGTATCAGTTTTATTGTAATGCTAGTCAAATGCCTTTATGTTACCTTTGAATTGATTTTTCTCAAATACTAAATTTTTGAGTTGTGTCACTTTTTTTTTTTTTTTTTTTTTTTTTTTTTTTTTGGCCGAGATGCGATATGTATAAAAAATAATTTTGAAATGTATTAGGGATGTATTGAAATGTATGAAATATGTAAGGAAATACAGATGCAAAATTTCAAATGTTAAATTAAAAAAAAAAAAAAAAAAAAAAAAAAAAGATTTATTTTTTGTATCTTTTAACCTATCATTTGAGAAAGAATTAAAAAAAAAATCTTTTTTAAATACTTTTTTAAATTAATATTAATACTATTTTATTTTTAATATGTATTATTTATATTACATTAAATTCTTTAACATAATATTATATTAAATCTTGAACAAAAATATAAAGATACCAATGTTAACATTTTCATTTCATGTTACAATGTATAGTGGCATTCCTTTCTCTTTTATAAACTGACTAAAACTATTCAATTTCGATCATACGATTATTATCATAATTTACATTTCAAGAAAAATTTTAAATATAATAAAATTTGCATTTTATTGTTAAATTTTTTTTCACACAATAAAATATTAAAAAAGAACAAGGAAAAAAAAAACTAGTTAATTTTCTAGTGTAAAAAACTTTTAGTAATTATAATTGGTACTAAGAATGTAGAGTTGTGCGCCACGTCTGTTATTTTATTGAAACAATTTGAACCTACTTCTGAACTAGCTTTTTAAATAAAAGAACAGTTTAGTATTAAGTACTGTATTATTTAAATTATAATGATTTTGCAAACAAAGTGGCAAAATCATAGCACTAAAATTTTACCTTTATTTTATTATATTGTCACCAGTATCATCAGTAAGGCATTTTTCTAGAATACTTTTGACTGTTTCAGTGCTGAAATATTATGAATAAAAGTATTGTTTTAAAATTGTGGTGACAATATGATAAAATGAGTGTAAAACTTTAGGAACGCTGCAAGGCCTGCACAGACTTACACTAAAGTTGTTGCCAAAAATTCAAATAAAATAAATAAATAAAAAGAAAAATGAGTAAGTAAAATGTTCCTCGTGGGTAAATGTCAGTTACTTTACTGGTTTTCCATTTAATGCCAGATGGTAATAACAGCATATGCGATGCATTAAAAACATTACGATTGTTATCACATTCGATATTTAAAATGCAATGTTTTGATTTAATATTTTTGCAAAAGCATTGACTGTCATAGACAATTATTTAAAGTATTATTATTAATTCATATTCAAAAACTTTTTTCTCTAATATTTAGCAATGTTTATCCTTTTTCAATAATCAATAAAAAGAAGATCTGTATATTGAAAAAAAAAAAAAATTAAACAAAATTTGCAGTAATTAATGTTTGTTTGCAAAACATCGTTAAAAAAAAGTTTGATAAAATATTTTGATATAAATTAACTATAATTTTCAAAAAATTCTGGAGCATTAAAATTAAACTAATAAAAAACATCTACATATGGAATTCATTCAAATATTATGTACTGTTGCACAAAAAATAAATAAAATAAAATAAATAAATAAAATAACAGGTATAATTATCGTAAGGAAGCAAAATATAAATTATTAAAAAGGAGTAATGTTAACTTTTAATTATCTCACATGATTTTCACAACTGCTATAATCTCAACTAAGGTCGTTGCAAAAGTTCGTGCGGACGCGGATCATTTTATTGCCTCCAAAGACGAGAGCTTCTATCGCCGTTGTATACATTTGTTACCCGAAAAATGGGCAAAGGTTGTAGAAAGTAATGGAGAGTATTTTGATTAAAAATTGTCATATGATTTGATGTATTTTTATGATATGAAGCAATAAAAAACCGCACGAATTTATGCAAAGATCTAAGATACACATATATATATATATATATATTATCCCAAACAATTCTGATTTTTAATTGATTTGCCTTAATTATTAAATGACGTTTTATTTTATCTTATTTATTTATTTTTTATTAAAGAACTCAAATTAATGGTGAGGTGGCGGCGTTGGCTAATAGTTCTATTCATAAATTAGTTTTATTGTAGTTGGAAAAATATTGAATGCTTAATACGGTTTAAAATAACACAGATAAAC
Source organism: Salticus scenicus (assembly GCA_963930645.1). Taxonomy (NCBI): domain Eukaryota; kingdom Metazoa; phylum Arthropoda; class Arachnida; order Araneae; family Salticidae; genus Salticus; species Salticus scenicus. The sequence continues at coordinate 340,090,455 of OZ005648.1, read as the reverse complement.
ATTTTGGACATTTTTGCGATAATTTTCATATCATCAGAAATAAATTTAGTAGCTCTCTTTAATAATTACAAAAATGGTATACACAAATTTATTAAACAAAATATAAATTTACAGTTTTCTTATGAATTACCATAAAAATAATTGATGTTTTAAATTTTTAAAATATCAAAAATGTCAGTGCTTGAAGTCATGTGATTGATCAATCACATGATGCGGAACATGGTGGAAGATAAACGAAGATCTCTATGTCTATGAGAATCGTGATAGTATACAGAGATATTTTGGGAGTTAAAAAAGAAAAAGTTAACACTGACGCATGAAAACATAAAATATATCATAAGTCAGTCAGAATTAAAATAAACTAATTTGGGAAATATTTTTTCCCTTTGATTTTTTTTTTTTTTTTTTTTTCCAAGCATGTATTCATAGAAGTAATAAAACACTGTCAAAAAGGTGGATAAAGGGGAAAATAAATAAGTTAAATGACTTTTTATTTATTTATTGTTTGTATTATTATTTATCGTAATACATTTTGTTAAATATGTTGTGAACGGTAGAAACTAATATAAAGCTGGTAATAAATTGTAAACACTAAAGACGAGTGTATTACTTTATATAAAAAAAAATAGTCTTTAGTCATATAGTCTGATGCATAACATCATTTTTAGAAATAAGATTTAAAAAAAAAAGGTATAAGATACACAGTTGATTTTTTATAAGAAATTATCTCTAAAAGAATAAAAATTTAGAAAGAAATTATAGAAAAATTACGATGTAATAAAAGAAAATAGTATTATATGATGAATAACATTTCTAGCTACAATATATAATATTTTATAATATTCAAACAAAATTAATTACCCAGTGCATTCAGACAAGAAAAGATGGCTAGAAGATAACATGTTGATCTATTTTATGATTTTAGATTAAATAATTGCAATATAAAGTGTATACAATCACTTTTTTAAAGTGAAACTTAATGAATTAGCAAGGATATCATAATCTAATACATAGCATGCGTTTTAATTTGATTATTTAATGTATTTATTTTGTTTAAAATAATAAAATCATATTTAAAACACCAAAAAGTAAATGAAATTTGATTGGCAGAGATATGTGTGATCAAAGTTGAGAGGGGCTGGCAGAAAATATCCACTCGATTGCAAATCGATGTTAGGATTTTATTGAACATGTCTGTAATTAAAGGGAAAATTTGGAATCCGTTAGTAGCAACTTCAGTCATCAACATTTTTTACACCGAAGCCTTAATAGCTTTTACATAAACTAGACATTAAGCTCATTGCTTACCCTCTAGGCATTGTTATTATCTAAATGATGGGCTGTTAAATGAAAGTAAATTATAACAGATGAGTCAATACATTAGGGAGCAGTGATATGCATACTGAAAATTATTAGGTGCAGCCCAAACAAACTTTTTTCTTTGTCTAAGATGTTTAACGTAAATAGGAGTAGTTAGAAGTGTTAATAGTGATAGACAAACCTTCGTATTGGTTATGAACTGCTATATTTAAATAATGACAGGTTTTCATCAGGAATAAATCAGTCGTAAAACATCTGCTGCTTGTGTTTTAATGTGCATCGCACACGCACAACGATGAGACCCGGCATGTAAACACAGTTGCTAACGGCGTGATTTGAAAACTAAATCTCCACTAACCTAATGATTGCTTAGCGACAACTCACCGGGCGAACGGATGAGTTATGTTTGACTTTTCCAGGGTTCCCAGCTGAATACAAAATAGCATAATAGACTTGTTAAATTTGCCGCAAAAGCATAATTAAAAAAAGTAAACAAAAGAAACCGTTTTTCCCCTTCCGAACGTTATCACTGAAGACCATCGAAAAAGAATTGTGCGGCAATTATTGGCAACAACCCAGGTGTGAATATTAACGCGCTACAAAATAGCGCGCCAAAAATGAAAAAAGAAAGCACGTGTAGTTGTGCTTACCTGAATACAACGGGTGTATCCATTGGAGCAGCAATCGAGACACTCACACAAGCAAATAAAGGACGATATCACTTCGATTATATTCACGCATCCAAGCAACAATGCAAGCACTCTACTTGATCAGAAGCAGAGGAGAAACTGAGAGCTGAAAAGTTTGAGTTGCTTGCGGGCATTGGGTTGCCAGAAAGGAAAACGCTTAAAGCGTGTCGCCAAGGGAATCCGCCAAAAACAAGATGATATTAGTAAATTATTTCATCTGTGGAATTGTTGTTGTCCAAAACATGAACCGCATCCTGCTTGTAATTCTTTTTTCTTTCCCCCGCCTTTTTTTCACTATTACGATTATCATTTTTTCCTTTGAACATTTAAAATAAAACGCCGACTCTGAGTCAGGTGTTCTCTAGAAGTTCGTGATAAAGAATGTTTTCGCGCTAAATCGTCTTTTTTAGTATTTTTCATACTGGGAGACTTTTTGGTTTTTAAAGAATATTAGACAAAAAAAAAAAAAAAGTAATGTTATTAATTAGGATGCTCTTTAACGTAGTTAGGGAACACGTATCACCGCAATGCTTCTCGCAGAAAGCTATGAATATAATTTGTATGTACAATTTTCAAGCATTTAATAAAATTTTCAGATAGGTGAGTATATAAATACAAGAAAGAAAAACTATGCGGTTCACAAGTATATATTTTAAAACATTTTTCACCGTTAAATCTTCAATGCGCATTATCTCTATAGCGACGCCTTAAAATATGTTTGGTTTTTAATTATAGAGAGAAAAAAAAAAACTTTACAAAAACTATTTTTATAATTTTAGTTATAAGGAGAAAGCATAAAATGTATTACTTTTTGTGTAGCTCTATATGTGGTATAATAATTGCACTACGTAGTACAAAAATTACACCACAAAATGTACTGCAAGTTAAGTATTTAAAAAAGTGAATCACAAACATTGCTTAAAATGCACATATCTCAACATATATATGAATAATTTTGTGGGCTCTGTGAGTCAATCATTAAGTTAAACTTAATCGTATCATATTTTTTAGGTAACACGTTTATGTGCATCTGAATAATGCATTTTAATTCCGTTTATTATATTTTATGGAGGAAAAATGTATTAAATATGCTTTAAAGGAATAACTCTCATAAACCGTAATGTTTTTTTTTTTTTTTTTTTTTTTTGTGTGTGTGTGTGTGTGTGTGTGTGTGTAATTCCCTACACAGAAAACAGTAATGCTCTTTATACCGTTTTCAGTTAGAAACATGGTATAGTAAACCTAGATAATATATATTAGTTTAATGGCCTTTTGAAAATATTTTCGAAAATAACAGTCAGACTGACAAACCCCAAAGATATAAAAAAAAGAAATTCTTTTGTTGTTGTTGTTGTAGAAAAGTGTTCAAAGAAATTCGATATCTAAAATACTATAATATAAATAAAAAATAAAAACCAAATTTAAATACATAATACAGAAACAATTTTTGTTTGCAAATTAACAGTAATATTAAATTTATAAACAATTAAACCCAACAGCATATTTTTGGAAAATGATTTTTATATTTTAAAAATCTAAAAGGAAAAAGAAAAAAAAATGAAAAAAAAAAAAAAAAAAATTGCAGAAGAAATATTATTTTACATTCAAATGAAATGAAATCATAAGCATTATTAAAATTTAAATTTTTCATTTTTTTTTTTTTTATTTTTTTTATTATTATTATTTTTTTTTCCAGTCATGATGTTACAAAATAATAATAAATAAATGAAATGAAATGAAATGAAATGAAATAACATAAAAATAAAAATAAAAATTTAGTTACAAACATTTATAATAGTTCAATTACTAACCTACTATGTATTTGAAATTATCTTTGAACGATTTTTGAATGTGTGTAGAATATTTAAATTCTATTCATGATTTATGCACATTCGTGCATTCAATAAGATAATGCACAATCACCAAGAGAGAATTTAAACTTTTATTTCAGTTCAAAATGATGATTACTCGCTTTTGTTTAGTACATCCAGGCACTGAGGCCCCTGAGAGAGCAATCCAAGAGTTCTTGCTTTATATATTTTTATTTTATTATATTAAATATTTATTTTGTGAAAATTAATTATTACCCAAAGAAATAAAATTAGCGCAGTACTTTTTCGACGTGAAACCTAACAAACTAACCAGCAAAAGGAATTAAAAACACTTAAATAATAAAATAATACAACTAAATCGCTCTCTCTTTTTTTTCCCCTTACCCCTTTTTAAAATTATTTTAAACCCAAAGAATTGTAATACAATCTTGCAAACTACGCGTCAAAATCAATTAGTTTTCTGGCAAGTAAATAATTACAGCAAAGAAGATACATGTACAGGCGCAAAAAAATTGCTTTTTCAAAAGAGAGAAAATATCCTAAAAATAAATAGCTGCAACGAAACGTTAAATCTAAAAATTTTATAAATTTTATTTATTTATTTATTTATTTTATTTTTTTTTAAGTTAGTTTTCTCTTTATGCTCTATTTACTTATTTCACAATTAATTTTTTAATAACAAAAAGACATAGACTTTTTTATTTTATTTTATTTTATTTTTAAATATTTATACACATTTTGTTTAAAAATGAATTCTTCAGGTTTAATCAATTAATTTTAATAAAGAAAGGAGATTCACGTATGATAGCAGTTAAAATTTTACTTCAACAAGTTATTCTAAAATGAATATTTAAGGGAAAAGCTATATTTTGATTATTTATTTATTTATTGTGTAAAAAGCAGTTTTTGTATTAAAGTTTTGCGATTTAAATTATTTTATTTTATTTTTATTTTTATTTTTTCAAAGGAGTTAAATTCACCTATATAATAATACAATATAACTAAATATTTATTTTCTTTTTCTTTTCTTCCTTTTCTTCAATTTCTTTTCTTTTTCTTCATTTTTTTTTTTTTTTTTTTTTTTTTTTTTTTTGAACAAATATCTGCAGAAAAATAGTGCACATTACGCTTCAAAATCAATTAGTTTTCTGGCAAGTAAATAATTGAAGCAAAAAAGACGCATGTACAGACGAACAACATTTATTTTTTGAAAGAGAGAAAATAACCTAAAAATAAATAACTGCAACGAAACGTTAAATCTAAAATTTTATAATTTTTATTTTTATTTTTTTATTTTTTTTTAAGTTAGTTTTCTCTTTATGCGCTATTTATTTATTTCAAAATTAATATTTTAATAACAAAAAGACATAGACTTTTTTATTTTATTTTATTTTATTTTTAAATGTTTATACATATTTGGTTTAAAAATGAATTCTTTAGGTTTAATCAATTAATTATAATAAAGAAAGGAGATTTATGTATTATAGCAATTAAAATTTTACTTCAACAAGTTATTCTAAAATTGAATATTAAGGGAAAAGCTATATTTTGATTATTTATTTATTTATTGTGTAAAAAGCAGTTTTTGTATTAAAGTTTTGCGATTTATTTTTAATTTTTTTTTTCCCAAAGGAGTTAAATCCACCTATATAATAATATAATATAACTAAATATTTCTTTTCTTTTTCTTTTCTTCCTTTTCTTCGATTTCTTTTCTTTTTCTTCTTTTCTTTTTTTTTTTTAAACAAATATCTGCAGAAAAATATTGCACATTGCGCTTCAAAACCAATTAGTTTTCTGGCAAGTAAATAATTGAAGCAAAAAAGACACATGTACAGACGCACAACATTTATTTTTTTAAAGAGAGAAAATGACCTAAAAACTGCAATGAAACGTTAAATCTAAAAATTTTACAAAATTTATTTAAAAAGAAAAGGTTAGTTTTCTCTTTATGCGCTATTTATTTATTTCAAAATTAATATTTTAATAAAAAAAAAGACATAGACTTTTTTATTTTATTTTATTTTTAAATGTTTATACACATTTTGTTTCAAAATGAATTCTTTAGGTTTAATCAATTAATTATAATAAAGAAAGGAGATTCATGTATTATAGCAATTAAAATTTTACTTCAACAAGTTATTCTAAAATTGAATATTTAAGGGAAAAGCTATATTTTGATTATTTATTTATTTATTGTGTAAAAAGCAGTTTTTGTATTAAATTTTTGCGATTTATTTATTTATTTTTTTTTTTTTCAAAGGAGTTAAATCCACCTATATAATAATATAATATATAACTAAATATTGATTTTCCTTTTCTTTTCTTTCTTTTCTTCGATTTCTTTTCTTTTTCTTCATTTTTTTTTTTTTTTTTTTTTTTTTTTTTAACAAATATCTGCAGAAAAATATTGCACATTACGCTTTAAAACCAATTAGTTTTCTGGCAAGTAAATAATTGAAGCAAAAAAGACGCATGTACAGACGCACAACATTTATTTTTTCGAAGAGAGAAAATAACCTAAAAATAAATAACTGCAATGAAACGTTAAATCTAAAATTTTTATAAAGTTTATTTAAAAAAAAAAAAAAAAGTTAGTTTCCTCTTTATGTGCTATTTATTTATTCCAAAATTAATATTTTAATAACAAAAAGACATAGACTTTTTTATTTTATTTTATTTTTAAATGTTTATACACATTTTGTTTCAAAATGAATTCTTTAGGTTTAATAAATTAATTCTAACAAAGAAAGGAGATTCACGTATGATAGCAATTAAAATTTTACTTCAACAAGTTATTCTAAAATTGAATATTTAAGGGAAAAGCTATATTTTGATTATTTATTTATTTATTGTGTAAAAAGCAGTTTTTGTATTAAAGTTTTGCGATTTAAATTATTTTATTTTATTTTTATTTTTATTTTTTTCAAAGGAGTTAAATTCACCTATATAATAATACAATATAACTAAATATTTATTTTCTTTTTCTTTTCTTCCTTTTCTTCAATTTCTTTTCTTTTTCTTCATTTTTTTTTTTTTTTTTTTTTTTTTGGAACAAATATCTGCAGAAAAATAGTGCACATTACGCTTCAAAATCAATTAGTTTTCTGGCAAGTAAATAATTTAAGCAAAAAAGACACATGTACAGACGCACAACATTTATTTTTTTAAAGAGAGAAAATAACCTAAAAACTGCAATGAAACGTTAAATCTAAAAATTTTACAAATTTTATTTAAAAAGAAAAGGTTAGTTTTCTCTTTATGCGCTATTTATTTATTTCAAAATTAATATTTTAATAACAAAAAGACATAGACTTTTTTATTTTATTTTATTTTTAAATGTTTATACACATTTTGCTTCAAAATGAATTCTTTAGGTTTAATTAATTAATTATAATAAAGAAAGGAAATTCATGTATTATAGCAATTAAAATTTTACTTCAACAAGTTATTCTAAAATTGAATATTTAAGGGAAAAGCTATATTTTGATTATTTATTTATTTATTGTGTAAAAAGCAGTTTTTGTATTAAAGTTTTGCGATTTATTTATTTATTTGTTTTTTTTTTCAAAGGAGTTAAATCCACCTATATAATAATATAATATATTACTAAATATTGTTATATATTATATTATTATATACTAAATATAATATTTATATACTAAAGTATATAAATATACATTATAAATATTTAGTATAAAATATTATATTTATATACTAAATTTTCTTTTTCTTTTCTTCGATTTCTTTTCTTTTTCTTCATTTTCTTTTTTTTTTTTTAACAAATATCTGCAGAAAAATATTGCACATTACGCTTTAAAACCAATTAGTTTTCTGGCAAGTAAATAATTGAAGCAAAAAAGACGCATGTACAGACGCACAACATTTATTTTTTCGAAGAGAGAAAATAACCTAAAAATAAATAACTGCAATGAAACGTTAAATCTAAAATTTTTATAAAGTTTATTAAAAAAAAAAAAAAAAAAAAAAAAAGTTAGTTTCCTCTTTATGCGCTATTTATTTATTCCAAAATTAATATTTTAATAACAAAAAGACATAGACTTTTTTATTTTATTTTATTTTTAAATGTTTATACACATTTTGTTTCAAAATGAATTCTTTAGGTTTAATAAATTGATTCTAACAAAGAAAGGAGATTCACGTATGATAGCAATTAAAATTTTACTTCAACAAGTTATTCTAAAATTGAATATTTAAGGGAAAAGCTATATTTTGATTATTTATTTATTTATTTTGTAAAAAGCAGTTTTTGTATTAAAGTTTTGCGATTTATTTATTTATTTATTTTTATTTATTTTTTTTTTTCCAAAGGAGTTAAATCCACCTATATAATAATATAATATAACTAAATATTTATTTTCTTTTTCTTTTCTTCCTTTTCTTTTTCTTCATTATTTTAAAAACAAATAACTGCAGAAAAATATTGCACATTACGCGTCAAAATCAATTAGTTTTCTGGCAAGTAAATAATTACAGCAAAGAAGACACAAGTACAGGCGCACAACATTTAATTTTTAAAAGAGAGAAAATATCTTAAAAATAAATAACTGCAACGAAACATTAAATCTAAAATTGTTACAAATTTTATTTCACGTTTAGTTAATTTTCGCTTTATACGTTCGTTATTTATTTCAATATTAAAGCTATTCCAGTAACAAAAGACGTAGAGTTTATTTTATTTTATTTTTAAATTTTTATGCACATTTTGTTTCAAAACAAATACTTTTATGTTTAATCAGTTAATTATATCAAAGAAAAATGATTCAAGATTGATAACACACTTGCCAACAATCTTATTATGAACTGTAAGATTTTTAGTGCACGCCCCTTTTTCTACACCAGCATATTTTTAGAGTAATTTTTTCTAAATTCAATTACGATTAAATAAAAAGAAAAACACTCTAAAAATATACTGGTGTGAAAAAAGGGGCGTGTACTAAAAATCTTCCGGTTCATAATTAGGATGTTGGCAAGTATATTGATAAAAACAAAATTTCTAAAATTCAATAGATAAGTCAAAAGCTATATTTTATTTATTTATTTATTTTGTAAAAATCAATTATTGTATGAAAGTTTTGTATTTTAAACTGCACAGATTTTTTTTTAAAGGAACTAAATGCACTTAATTATTTGAGTGTATTTATGATGTCTTTCTTTTTCTTTTCATTTTCTCTATATTTCTTTCTTTCTTTCTTTCTTTCTATTTTCTGTTTCCTTTTCATTATTTAAGCACGTTACGGTACAAAATCAATTAGTTTTCTAGCAAGCAAATAACTACAATAAAGAAAACACATGTACAGGCGCAAGACATTTAATTTTGAAAATATCCTAAAAATAATTATAAGATTTAAAAAAAAAAAAAAAAAAAAAAAAAAAACTTTTTGTATACCATGTTTTTAAATTTTCTGTTGAATCATATAAACTTGACAATTCTATATATTAATAATTACTTTTAAAACTTTTTTTTTATGAATTATACCATCAACTTGAAAGAAAATGATCAAATCCGTAATAAAGAGAGCAATTACAAGAAACTTTCAAACATTTATTAATTGAATAAAAGTATTAAAAGAATGCATTGTCATCGTGTTCTGAGCTACTCTAAAAGTTTCAAATGTCTAGCTACTCGTCGGGAAGGTATATCTATAGAACTATATTAGCACTTTATCAATGTGTATAAAAATTTTAAAGTGATAATGACGTTAATTTTTGTGAGATGCACAAGTAAATGTATTTATTTTCCTGTCGAAAAAATAAATGAACTCAAACAACAATTAAATTATAAATAAAACTTAAATGTGTAATTTTAAAGCTATTATGAGGTTATTATTTTCACTTTTTATTAATTAATTAAAAGAAAACACTTATTAATTGAATAAAAGTATTAAAAGAATGCATTGTCATCGTGTTCTGAGCTATTCTAAAAGTTTCAAATGTCTAGGTAGTCGGGAAGTTAGTTAAAAATCGATTGCAAGATTTGTACAGGACAAACACACAAACAAACAAACAAGAAAGTGAGTTAATAAAAACATGGTAATAAATAACTCCAACGAAATACTAAACCTAAAATTGTTGTAAATTTAATTTCAAAATAGGTTACTTTTCTCTTTATGAGTTTTTTAATTAATTCAAATTTTAAAAACAAAAAGACATAGACTTTTTATTTTATTTTATTCAATTCCTACTATCAGTTCACACTCTCCCTATATAGTATATTTATATATCTTGTTCAAATCTTGCAATCGAATTTTAACTAACTTCCCTACTAGCTAGACATTTGAAACTTTTGCAATAGCTCAGAACCCGATGGCAACACAATACTTCGAAACCCGATTTTCAAAATTATTTATTTATTTATTTATTTATTTATTTATTTATTTATTTTAATGCATATTTTGTTTCAAAATGAATTTTCATAGGTTTAATTTATTAATTATATTAAAGACAACAGATTCATCTATGATAAATAACTAATATTTAACTCAACAAGTTATTCTAAAATGGAGTAATTGAGCAAAGAGTTGTATTTCAAAACTGATCATTTTCCTTTCAAGTTATTAATGGAGTAAAAAAGCCAGGATTACATTCGTTATAAATTTTTAAGAATTTTGAGAAAGCTAATAGGTACAGCAAAGAAAAATAGCAGATTCCTGTACACGTTGTTTCAAATTATTTTTCTTTATTATTATTATTATTATTATTATCACCATCATCATCTTTACAAAAAATAAATACAATAGAAAAAATTAATTTTTAATAATAAAAAAATTCAAATCTATTTAATATTTAGTGCAGAACAAAAATATTTTGTAAAAAATCGAGTTGCAGTAAAAAAAAAAAAAAATCCATTTCATTATAGTAAAAATAATGATATTAACAACACGAATTTTAAAGTAAATATATTTAAAAGTCAGTAATATTGATTTATATATATATAATTATATAATCTAATTAAAATAGTTTTTTTAAGTGGGTAATGCATTGTTAGATTCAATATAAAGACTTAATGTTGTTTCAAAGGTTTAATAATGGCAGAGGAAGAAAAATACCAAACTCCTGTACACGTTGTTTCAAATTATTTTCTTTATTATTATTATTATCATCACCATCATCATCGTCATGATGAATAACGATAACCTTCACATTCATCATCTTTATAAAAATAAATGCAATAGAAAAAATTAATTTTCAATAATAAAAAAAATTCAAATCTGTTTAATATTTAGTGCAGAATAAAAATATTTTATGAAAAATCGAGTAGCAGTACAAAAAAAATCCATTTCATTATAATAAAAATAATGATAATAACAACATGAATTTTGAAGTAAATATATTTAAAAGTCAGTAATATTGATTTAAATATATATAATTATATAATGTTATAATATAATATAATATAATATAATATAATATAATATAATATAATATAATATATAATTATATAATGTAGTGTGTAATGCATTGTTAAATTCAATTTTAAGACTTCATGTTGTTTGCAAGGTTCATTTTTTCTTCCTCTGCTATGAACAGCTAAACCTTTAATTTATTTTACTTGTCATCCATGTGACTGCAAATGCATCCTTCTGTGAGAATTTTTATTATTATTATTATTATTATTATTATTTGGTTTCTCGAATTAAATATATATATATATATTCTCCTCACATTCTTACTCGTATTTAACTTCAATTATTTTCATGTACGATAGGAAGCCCGCAAGAAATAGCTACTAGCAAACGAAATTGTACATTGGTGCTCAACTTGGAAAAAGGTCTCCCTTGAAAAGTTTTTTTTCGCCGTTCTAAGTGTATTTGTCAAAAAAAAAAAAAAAAAAGTGTTTTCATTGTTTATTCTCTCTTTGCTTGTTTGTATCTTTTGTTTTGGTTTCATGTAGTTTTAACCCAAAGGCAACAATATTTAAATAGCAACTAACTAGGAATAATGTAATCTTGAAGTTAAATTAAATTAGATGAAAAATCACTAAGTAAAATTTTTTGTTTCAGAAAATCGAAAAGTAAAATTGCTTCAATAATTAACAATCAGTCTTCATAGATAATAATTAATATATATATATATATATACAGGCGGCAACAAAAGTGTTCGAACACTAGCAAAAATTCCTATGTTAAAAAAGTACACTTCATACTGTTTTATTAAATAAATCCTTGTCGAATCCTTGTCAGTGTAAGATGAAGATTCGATAAGGATTTATGTAACAAAACCGTATGAAGCGTACTTTTTTTTAGATAGGAATTTTTGCTAGTGTTCAGACACTTTTGTTACCGACTGTATACATATATATATATATATATATATATATATATATATATATATATATATATATATATATATATATATATAAGAGAGAGAGAGATATTGTCAAAATTCACAAAAATAAAAGTGAGCGTTTATTTCTAGAATGAAAATACATGCAATATTATAATACTATTTATCCATACGGCCTAAATTCTGAATACTATAATAAAATAGTTAAAGCATATTCTAACATCAATCCTCTTCATGATTATTCGACTATTTATGCACAACTCAATCACAATATTAACAATAAAACTTCTAGAAATAAAAGAGGTAATAAAAAAAAATAGATTTATTAATTTCTAAAAGTGCCATTATTAAACATTTATCAGATTTGCAGTCTAATTACTTATCTAACTTTAACTGGTTTACTATACGAAAATTCATTTTTGCAATTAAAAATAAATACTTAGTGAATTATCTGAATGTTTATGGAAGTCAATCATGATAATAAACATTTTTCAAACCTTTTTTATGATATATTATAATGTACAAGATCAAGCAATTTAATTTAACTCAATTCTTTCAAATAAAATATTAAAAAGAATTAACATTACATCTATCATAAATGACCAGGAATGTTTGTTTCCAATTAAACATTTACATTTATCTCGTGCCTTCAAATATCCTATTCCTGTTGGCAGAAAGATATTCAATTATAAGTCTATTTCTAAGTCTACCTCTTTTACTAACACTTTAACATATAAATGCAACAATCCTTCTCCGACAAAATATATTAACAGAGACCACGTATACGTTATCGCTGGTAATCTCAATATTATTGATAATTATCATTTAAAAAAATTATAGAATATGGCATCAGATTTAGACTTCTCTATAAAACTAGCATTCCCCAAAACATTCAACGGTTTTCTTATAACTTTGATTTGTTTATTTATAAAGTTTCTATTACATATAATAAACCTATTCTATAGTTCACTCAACGGAAATTTTTAGTGTTACAAAAAATTAAAAATGGTTCATATCTCAATTATTCCAATCTGATGTATTTTTAAAAATATGAACTTCTTAACCCCACCAAATCACTGCAGAATGACTTTTTGATAACGTATGTTGACAAATCACCTAATAATTATGTCATTATATGTAAATCCTACTATATCTCTATTTTAAACTCTTCAGTTTCTAATAGTAACATTTTTAGTTTAACTAATAACAACCGGAAAAATACATAATTATGATACACTATTTAAACTTCCCTTCAACAACTTTTATTATCCTTACATAGTTATCATATCTAAGTGTCATAAATCTCCAATTGAATGGTTGGGTGGGATTGTAAAATTGTTTATATATTAAAAAGAGAGAGATAGAGAGAGAGAGAGAGAGCAGAAGGCCTATTGCATTCACTTTGTATTAAAATATAGTCTTTATTTTTCTTAAAATGTTCAATTTCTTCATTACTGAGTTGTCAACTATTCTTTAAATTAGTAATCAAACAATAAATAAATATCCATGTTGCTGTATAGTATCATTATTCTTCACCTGCTATCTGCAACTAAATTCTTGAATTATTTGTTTTAATTCTTGTGACTCCAAATGCATCATCCTATGAGTGATTTTTTTTTTTTTTTCTGTTTGATTCTATGATTTCTTGAACTAAATAGTTTATTACACTTTATTCTTCATTTTTAACTTCAATTAATATCTTGTACGATAGGGTGCCCGTTAGTAATTTGCTATTATAGCTACTAACGAACGAAATCGTACATTGGTGCTCAACGGTGAAAAAGGTCACCCCTGACGAGTTTTTTCGCCGTTTTGAGATTTTTCCTAATTGAAAAAATCCTTTGTTTAAAATACTGTCTTAATTGTTTATTTACTCATTGCTTGTTTTTATCTTTTGATTTGAGTTTCAAGTCGTTTTTACGAAACGGCAAAATTATTAAAATTGTAACTAACAATCTAGGAATAAATTTATGGTTTGATTGAAGTTATAAAAAATAAATAAATAAAAAATAAATAATGTTTCTATAAATCAAAATCAGTCTCCACAGGTTATTTAAATTTGTTGTAATTTCATTCTTATTGGTCTATGTGGTTTGAGTGTTGCTTGGCTTTTACTTCAATATCAAAGTTATTCACAAGAAGACGTAGTTTTTTTTTTTTTTTTTTTCATTTTTTTTAAATACATATTTTGTTTCAAAATTAATACCTCTCATTTAATCAACTAATTGCATTAAAGAAAACAGGCTATTCGAAAATTGAATAGTTAAGTAAAAAGCTATTCTTTCTTTATTTATTTATTTTGTAAAAATCAATTATTGTATTATAGTAGTTTTGTCTTTTAAACTGCAAAGAATTTTGTTTTTCAAAGGAATTAAATGCATCTAAATAATAAAATAATAAAAGTACATATTTCTTTTCTTTTTCTTTTTTCTTCTTTTTATTATTTTAAAAACAAATAACTGTAAGAAAATATTGCACATTACGCGTTAAAATCAATTAGCTTTCTAGCAAGCAAATAATTACAGTAAAGAAAACACATGTACAGGCGCAAAACATTTAATTTTGAAAAACTGATAAAATATCCTAAAAATAAATAATTGAAACGAAACATTAAATCCAAAATGTTTATAAATTTAATTTCAAAATTAGTTAATTTTTCTCTTTAAGAGTTTTTTAATTATTTTAAAATTTAAGCTATTTTAAAAACAAACAGTAGTAGACTTCTTGTTTTATTTTTCATTTTTTTATACACATTTTGTTTCAAAACGAATGTCTCTAGGTTTAATCAGTTAACTATATTAAATAAAACAGATTCATCTATGACAGAAATTTAATTTCTAATTCAAAAAGTTATTCTAAAATGGAATAATTAAGAGAGAAGTTATGTTTGAAAATTATAATTTTTCTTACAAAATAACAAGGATAGTAAAAAAAAAAAAAAGGGCAAGATTACATTTATTATAAAAATGTGACAATTTTAAAAAATCTAATAATTATTTCAAAATATTTTTTTATTATTATTATCATTCATTATGAAAATACTAGCTATAGAAAAAAATTTACTTTTTAATAATTAAAAACAAAAGCAATACTTGTTTAATATTTATCACGGAATCGAGATATTTTTCAGCAAAATGACCTGTGATAGAACTTTTTTGCATAAAGAAAGAAAAAGAATCAATGTCAGAGAAAATATATTTAAAAGGGCTAAATATTAAGTTTTTTAAAAAACACTTTTTTTTTTTTTTTTTTTTTTTTTTGTATTTGTTTGTTTTTAAGCGATAAAATCACTTAATTTTCTGACAAGCAAATAAGCATGGTAAAGAAAACACGTGCACAAACGCAAAACTTTCAATTATAAAATAATAATAATAATAAATAAATAAAATAAAAAACCTAGCAAAAAAAATCCTTATAAATTTTATTTCAGAAGTAGTTAAGTTTATCTTTATGGGTTCTTTAATTATTTCATAATTAAAGAATTTATAATAAAAAAAAAATAACAATTTTAAAGAAAATATACAAGGCGCTGAATACTTATTTATTTATTTATTTTCAAATATCTTTTTCGAAAAAGAAAAAAACGAATAACAATGTTTTACATCTACCTTTTGATATAATTTCAAAATAAATTAATTTTATTACAAGCAAATATGTGTAACACGATGAAGAAAATGTACAAGCATCATCTATTTAATTGGAAATAGAGTTATTAAAATTGACATGTATGAGGCATAACCGTTCATAACAGTCATGTGATTTAAGTATTAGATATTCTTTCTCCCCCCCCCTTTTTTTTTTAATCTAAGAAAACAAAGGCATGATTTAAAATTTTTGCACATTATAATAAAAAGAAAAGAAAGAGGGAAAACCAGTATTTTCCCATGAAGAGCAAAGAAAATAAGCTTCACGTGCATTTGAACATATCAAAAGATTTCCTAGTTAATTTTCCAATAGTTATTCTTTTTACTTTTATTTATCTATTTATTGGTATGAGAAACTAAGTTACAAAAGTTAAAGTATGGTCAAAATTAATATCTTTCTGTATGATATATACGAAAAAAAAAATATTCAATTAAAAAGAAAATTAAAAAAAAAAAAAAAAAAATCATACTTTATTAAAATACTTCGGGGATTAGCTTTATTTAAAAAAAAAAAAATCAATTTCTGTATCATCCAAAGCATTAATAAACAACAAGAAATACCGTTGATAAAAATCTTAATAAAAATTATTTCAAATTTTTGATGATGGTTCAAAAATTTTCGAGTTCAAAATTTTAAATAAAAAAAATTTTTTAAGGTCCAACCTTCGTTGTAAAAAGTAAGCCAAAAATACAAAAAAAACATAATACTTCAAAATTATTATTATTATTTTTGGAATTTTTTAAGAATTTTTAATATTATATATCTATCTCAATCTATATAAATATATTATTATTTTTTCTAATCGTGTTTAATTTAATATTAATACTAACAATAAGTAATAATAATAAAAACTTAGAAGGTAAAACTTTTTGTGAAATTTATTTTTTAGTTAATAATAACTATTTTCATGTATATTGAAGATAAAGAAAAAGTTTTTTTTTTTTTTTTTTCGTTAATTGTATCTTTTAGTTAAGAATAATTATTTTAATGTGTCGTAGATGAAGAGTGAGAATTTTAAATATTAATTAAATAATTATTACAAGAATATAAGATAGCGTGTGTTTAAGCTTTATATTAACGAAATATCATATAACATGGATATTCTGACTTAAACTGTAAAAAAATATCCACCATCGTGCCTTATATGTACTGTTAAAAATAAAATTCTACGTCTTACGCACAAACAAAAAGCCTATTTTGATTAATTTATCTGCAACTAATAAGATTTAGAATAAAAAATATTAAAATATTCGTTGCAGCTAGATTACCCTAAATCAACACCTTTTTTTTTTTTTTTTTTTTTTTTTTTAACTATATATATATATATATAATCCTTTTATAGTAAAATAAAAGGATGAGAACAAAGAATAGTCAGTCAAATAATTCACCAACGAAACATAACATCTTAAATTGATTTAATTTTTAAGATTATTAATAGTACTTACTTTTATTTTTAAGACTACAACACCTGATGAAAATTAAAAAGGACCGTGTAATAATATTCTAAAGAAAAGAAAGTTGACACTAGGATATTATTTTAAGGGGAAAAAAGAGAACACAAACACACACATATATATATGTATATATTGTGTGTGTGTGTGTAGATGTAAAACGTCAAACTTTGTCTTTAACATTACCCAAGCTCTCAATGCAAATTTATGCACTTAGTGATTTTTAATATATATATATATATATATATATTTAATATTTTACAAAATTTTGCCAATTTTTTTTTTTTTCTATGCGAATATTTCTTTTCCAAAAATGAAATGTTTACACTGTTTTTAAGAAAATGCACTTCACAAAATGATTTTTTTCTTTCTCTTACCCTTACGTTAGAGAAAGTATTGTTTTAGGGTCAAATTTTCGAAAGTGAGTTTTTGTTATATTTACATATTCTGAGGTCCCCTGAACACGAAAATCATGTTTTTAGCGAATGGTCTGTCTCTGTATGTGTCTGTCTGTCTGACTGTGTGTCTGTTATCAGCATATCTCAAGAACAAATAGTAGCAGAAATTCCAAACTCGGTATTCTAAATGTGTATCATATAGGGATGCTACACTAAGTTTTCGTTGAGATGAAGCAAATATTTCGTGTACAGGGACGCTCAAAAATATTCAAATACATTACGTCTATGGGGGAAATTGCAAGTAAGTAGAGTTTAACATATATAGACTACACTAAACCAAATGAAACGAATATATATTTTTTGTAATAGAGATAGTCAACTGGAAAAAAAAAATTGTGTATGTAGGGGTCTCGCCTCCCCTCCCCTGGGGGAAGTCCCCCTCGAGGGGAGTAAATTTTCTGTGTATCTTTCAAAAGAGTTCGCCAATACCTTTAAAACGAATGGTTGAACCATCGATCTGCGATAATTTAAAATAAAGTTATAAATTTTTTTCATTTTTAACAAAAAAAAATAAATAAATAAAAAATAAATGTAATATTGAGAACGAATTCAACTTTTTTTTGGATATTTAGTGTTATACTACTCTTAGAATAACTTAAAAACGAATAATTTTAGGAGATCGAAATTTTGTATTTTGAAGTTAATATAAGTTTGTTGCTGGAAAAGTTTGATCAAGATTGATAAGTTTCAATGAATGTTGCGTGTAAAAATTGCCTGTATAATTTTAAACAAACTTTTAATTTACATAACAGAATTAAATTCTATATAAATGTAGGTGCATTAATGAAACGGGGGGTTTAGGGGGGCGATAGCCCCCCTTACACAGAACTAATTATCATATAAAACTCTTCCAAAGCTTAATTTGAATTGTTTAACATAGGTTTTCATAACAATATTCGTTATCTTACCTCTAAATTTCCAACCTGTATTTATAGTATTAAATTTCAGGGTAAGAGAAAGTCGTGTGAGTAACATACCAGATTATTTTAAGCAATTTTCTGCATTTGCGGAGATTTGTACAACTCTTTCCTTTTATTAATCTTAACGCCTGGAATTCATTTTGCAATAGTCGCATATGCAATTCGCAAAAAATGTTAGTAAAAAATAAGAATTTAAATTATTTTAATGCAAATATTTTAGTCGATCAGAAAATCCAAATGTAGGGCAAAGGATAATCGTTAAAGTTTTATATTGAGGACTATAAAAATAAAATTAAATTAAAAAATAATTTTAAAATAAAAGTTTGTCACTTTATTTGTTTATTTAACCCAAAAAAAAATTTATTTTTTGAATAAAAGAAAAAGAAATAAATTATATAATATAAAAATATGAACGAATTGCTTTATTAAGAAATCAAATGTCCCATACCATTTTTGATGACACGTACCTACTGTCTTCTAATTTTTTTCTATATTCACTACTAGCAGGCTACGCTCGCTTCGCTGGTCACTAAATTTAAAGGAATTTTGAAAAGAATTGAATCACTATTTTTTATGTCACATTTTGGATTTTGTAACATAATTAAAAATTCCTTATAAGGTCAAAAAGTCAAAAGAACATATTTTAAATTAAATTAAATTAAATATTTCTTCCTTTTGCACTCGTTTTGCAACAATGCTCTATGATCTTATGTGAAAGATTCTCAAGAATGAATCAACAATCGTTTACAAATTTAATGGATTATGTATGAGAAATAAGTACGCTGTAATTTAAAAATTGCAGCCCTTAGAACTTCAAAACTGGTAATTTAAAGTTATTCATTATTCTTTAATATTATACTGCTTTTTTTTTAATATTAAACTCTTACTTTAAGATAAAAGCAATCAAATGATATCGTGTTGTGAAACTTTGCAACGTAATATCTTTAAATCTAATAACTTGGTGGATACAGTGTCCTCACAAAAAACGAACAGTTTTTAGAGCTCTTTTAAAAAAGTATAACATCTATGCAGTATCTTTTTAAAAAATTCATCAGTTTTTACTTAAAAAAAAAAAAAAAAAAAAAAAAAAAAAAGCTGACCTTCATCAAAAGCAATTGAATGATATCGAGTTGTGAAACTTTGGAACGTAATATCTTTAAATCTAGTAACTTGATGTATATAGTGTCCTCACAAAAAATGAACAGTTTTTAGAGCTCTTTTTTAAAAAAATAACATCTATGCAGTATCTTAAAAAAAAAAAAAAAATCGTCAGAGAAATGGCCGACTTTCATCACCGAAGTAGTTAAATCTAGACCAATCAAAAATAGGAGTGGTCCGCCCGGATGTTACGTCGACAAACTCTTTTCTTTATTTATGTAGATTATCTTCAGAAATTGTTAGGCAATATAAATACTCTTAAATAATGTTTTTAGTTTCAAACTATAAAGATAGCAATGTAAATTTCATCAGCTTTTAAAATAAAGTACACAGCAATGTAAAACATTTTGCTCTATGAACACAATCTTTAATATAATCACTATTTATAACGACTTCTACTTAGAAAAATGGTGGGGTACGAAAAAATCTGTTTCCGATGTCACGCATGTTTCTGTACATAACATAACAGCATGAGTACTGTAATGTATGAAGATATCAAGGTATGATTTGGCTGCCTTTAAAGTTAAAGAAACAATATAAAATAACGTGAAACAGCAGTACACAAATTAAGATTAAAATAATAATAATAACAAACAATTTTAGCCTCATTATAAAGAGAAAAATTTAATAGTAAACAGTATTTATAAAATTATGAATACAAATAAAATTTATTATTATTATTATTATTATTATTATTATTATTTCTGTTTTAAAACTGCCTGATCTGCGAAATTTTTTTTAATAAAAAGTAGTTTATATATATATTATAAATACCTTTTCAGACATTGTATAAGAAGAAATGATATCACATGGAGAACAGAAACAATTTGAAAAAGAAGAAAAATTATCATTTTTAATTTACTTAAAATAAAAGTATTACTAGAGCCTCAAATTTGCTACTGAGGGTGTAATTTAAATTTTTGTTTATATATATATATATATATAATATGAATTATTTAGTACCATTGTAACACTCAGCAGACAAAAGATATATGAAGATACCAATATAAATATATATATATACT
Source organism: Salticus scenicus (assembly GCA_963930645.1). Taxonomy (NCBI): domain Eukaryota; kingdom Metazoa; phylum Arthropoda; class Arachnida; order Araneae; family Salticidae; genus Salticus; species Salticus scenicus. The sequence goes on along the minus strand of OZ005648.1, from coordinate 340,069,650 downwards.
TTTTTTAATGAGATTTATTTTGATTAAAATATTCACGGTATTAAATTAATTTGAGTACCAATGATTAGTAAAAACAAGTTAAAGTACTTACGCAGAAGAGAAATGACACTAATAAAACATATAAGCCTAACGATGAGAGAATTGCAAAAACTATGAATTATTAGTAACAGTCAACATTTGAGAGAAAAAAAAAAAGGATAAAATCACCATAGAGTTCCGTTAAAAGGGAAAAAATAAAAAATAAAAAATGGAATTAATGAATTGAAAATTGGAATTTTAAATGCTGAAAAATAGAAATGTACTCATTAGTAAACTTGCATTTCCATCAGCACATGCAAGATTTCGTAAAACTGTATAGCTAATTCCAGCAATATACAGCTCAAGTCTCTATCTTGAAACAAAATATATAGTTATATCATTTCTTGAACGTTCCAGTAAATTTTTACATTGTTTCCTCATTGCACACATGTACATATAATAAATCTATTGCCTACTTCACTCAATGGAAATTTTTAGTGTTACTCAAAATAAAAAATTAATTAAATCTCAATTATTCAAATCTGGTGTATTAAAAAAAAAAAAAAAAAAATCTGAACTTCTTAACTCCACCAAATCACTACAAAATTACTTTGTGATTACTTATGTTATATATATATATATATATACATAATATGAGAATAATAAAAAGACATTTCTAATTGGAAACTCATACAATAATTGCAGTTGATGCATTATATTGCTCAAAATTTATAATGACAAGCCTGGCGTACACCCAAATAATTATTTTTGTGTTGCGCAGAGGATAATTGAGATATATTACACATAAATTTAGAAAAGTGAAACACCAAAATGTTGTCACATTTCTTTGAGGCAATGTTTTACATTATGTATAATTAACAACTCAAAGAAATGGTGCATAAGGTAAACGATTAGAGTCTCTTAATATCCATATTATTCAATAAGCTATAATTATAAACCTTTTAACATACGTAGAGGGTGGAGCATCTGTGCGCATTTTGAAAGCCAGGGACATATAGAAGAGACATTGATTAATCTTTTCAAGGGCGGTGGGATAAATTATTCAAATATAATTTTAATTTATAATTGAAAGAATTCATAGAGAAATTTTTATCAAAACGATTTCAAACAATTAAGTATATTACTTAAAGAGTTACCATTTCGGTGCCAATAGCGGAATAAATTGTCAAAAATAGTGTAAAAATAAATAAATTAATAAAATTAAATTAAAATTAAAATTAAAAATGTAACGTTTTAAAAAAAGGATAACGGCAGGTAATGAGTTAAATGAGTGTACTTAAATTGCTGATGAAACGGTTAAGCTTTTAAGACCGTTAATTTATTTTTTAAATGCCATTTTTCGTTATTTTCGGCCACATACTGTATGGTTAATCCACCCTCCCTCCAACGTGCGCGCACTTAGGTAGAAATGTTGTTGGACACTTTTAAGAACGCTTTCTTTTTTCTTTCTTTTTTTCTTTATTTATTTCATATTTAAAATAAATAAATAAATAAATTAGAAACCTTATTATTACAATAGAAAAGATAATGTATGGTTTGTGTACAATAATGCATTTAAGAGTTCAAGTAATTAAAAGTCTTCTTTTACTATAAATAAGGATAGATTTTTGTTTATTCCCACTGATAATTATTCTTTTATAATTATCATATCTCAGAAATAATTCAAAGGACTAAACTTTACAGTAATCTCTGAGAGATACTTTAATTATATCGGAGGGCAGGGAAGGGGGTGAGAGATTAGGTTCTTTGGAATTCAATTAGAATATCTGTAATTTACAAATGAAAATTATTCTGTAAATGCATCAAAAAATTATAAGATCTTATCCAGTGACTGTTTAAATGTATGCTTATTGTTTAAAAAAAAAAAAAAAACGCAATTTTATGTATCTTGAAATTTAACAGCTGTGTTCTTGAAAACATCTAATAAAAGTTGAAATAAGAAAGCATAGTTAAAAGTACATATTATCGGTGATTCCGTATTTTTTTTTTTTTTTTTTTTTTTTTTCGTTGTTTTCTAAATTAACCAATATACGTGTACTCACACGATTAAGAGTTTATTTTGAATAAATGTTTTACATTTACTCGCATATAGTTACAATGACATTGCACTCTTCAATATTCTAAGTATAATTTATTTTATTGTCAAAAACTATTTCGATAAAAATTTTTTATTCATCGATGATTTATGAAACCTCTTTTCTTATAAGTCGCATCAAAAGTATATTAATCAGTCCTTTGTCTTCATTCCAGCAGATATTCCACCTCCCAAACTGGCTCATAGAGCCGTAGTTCACGTTTATCTATGATTTATATTTATGGCTGCGATCTAAGAAATACCTGCAATCTTTCGACCGTAAGTTCTTAAACAGTTTCATTTGTAGCAGATAGAGTATTCGATGCAAACGTATAAAACAGAATTATAACCCTTCTTTTGACACCTAACTTATACTTAATAGTGATGAATTGGTTCACATTCACTTGCACATTTTCCTCTTTTCACTTCTAATTTTCTGAGTCGGGTTACGCCTCGTTGACTAAAGAAACTGTTAAGACCTTCTCGAACTGTGGGGCCATAAGACATATGAGGGAAGTCCGGAAATCAACCTTTGATCCATGACCATGCCTTTCTGAAAAATTATTAATTTCTCAAAACAAAAACGTACAAGTGAAAAGGCAGCTTATGAGTGGGCAGATTATAAAAGAAAGATGGGTCTGGCTTCTTTTTTCTTAGTACTAATATTTCTCGATTCATCTCCGTGTTCCCTTGCCTATCTCACGCTGGATGTATCCATCAAGTTGGCAGTGATTGGCACTTAGGAGAATTGGCCGTAGGGAGGCGTGAATAAGTTCAGTTCATAAAGTTTATTACAGATTACTGACGTATGCCATAGTCAGTTGCTTTGAGATACCTGGAAGCGAATTCCCACCAGCATAATTTTACACGTTCAAAACAATAAGCATAGAATCTTTGACAAGCTTTTCTCTCTCTCTTTCTTTTTAAATTGAATACGTATATTTTTATTGCTTGTCTACATTCGCCAATTATGTATATATTGAAAAATTACATTTTGGTCAAACTTTGGTTCTTTTCAAAATAAAGGAAAATTCCCCCAGCATCGCAAACACTACTGACACGTTCACAAAATTATTTAGAATTGTAATCGAATTTTTCTGAATAGCTACAGCTGCTGCACATGGAACATTTAACTAAATTGTTCATTTACCATTTTTTCCTAAAATATGTTTTGCCTTTGTAAGAATACGAGGATTTCTATTACTTATGTAAATAAAGAAGGAAGCCAGCAAATTTTATGCACTTAATAAAAAAATAATTCATCAACCTGTCATAAAACAACCTATCTGAATTTAAGAAAAACTTTAATATTTAATAAAAGTTTATGGATTATTTCTGACGCAGTACAAATTTAGCAACACTGCGATAAAATTCATTTATAAAAAATGTTTCCTAGACAAACAACAAATTCCTTAATTTTCTTTTTATCAACGAAGCTATGCAACAGATTTTCTCAGATATGTTAAATATTTTGTTAAATGGGGGCTAATTTTTTCCATGGTAGATGTTTTGTTTCCGCATCGATTACTGTTCTTGCTAAATATATCTCTGTTACATATTTAAATCTACTTAAAACAGAAAAAAGAGAAAGAAAAAAGTACGAATGAAAGAAAGAAAAAGAGGTAGAGAGAAAGGAAAAGAAGTCATAATGTCTATAGACAATAAGTATGGGAACCTTTCAATTTAAAAAAAATGACTTTTTCTTAAAAAAAAAAAAAAAAAAAGTAAAAGGCAGACGTGAATGAACAGAATATGAAATCGAGTTAATTGACTTATTTCAACATCTACAAATGTTTCAAGTTTTGACTGTTTGTTCTGTTGTCCAATTCATGCTCATAGCCGCCAAGTCTTTCGGATTGCGAATACTATATTTTTAAACAGTCATATTTAACTGCATACTTAGTCATATTTAACTGCAAAAATTAAATAACTAAATGAATCAAAAACTTTTTTACAAAAAAAATAGTGGTATGCAGAAACCAGAAAGCTTGGAAATTATGTATACTGTGCTTATATATACTTGGTGGCAATGATTAACATTTTCATGAAACGATCACAGCGAGATTTAAATAATTTCATTCAGGACAAGACCTTTGTTGATCTCAAATGTCTAGAAAGTCGAATTTAATGATCATTAATGCAATAGAGCCACCCATAGAACATTCCCACCAAGATATTTTTTTTCAATTTTGGTGAGCGAACCATTTGAAGTAATTATTATATATTTCGTTGAATATTTCTAGTTGTTTTGGGATAGTTCCATTCTGCAAAGAAAAGGTACTTTAATTGAATATCCAGTAGTAACGAACAGATATTACGATTTTCATATTGAATTTTATTTGAAACCAGAAAGAGTACATAGCCCTGCCATAAGTTCTGTCCACTAAAATAAAACCACCACTATTTTTTAATGTTCTGGAAATGAAACCGCTATAATTGTAGAAGTATAAATAGTTTGTGTACACTAAAAAAATTAACTGTTGTGACGACTGCGTTGCAGTCTCAACTTGAAGATTTCCCTTACTCATATTGTTAGGTAAGTAGAAAACGAATTATGAACTAAGTAATTGAAACATCAAACTTTTATTTTAGACTTAGAGGGTAAAGGGACTTTTAAATGTGGAAGAAATCTTATAATGAATTTAATTAAATAGTAATATAATTTATACTACATCAAACAGATGGCTTATCGTTGGAAAAGCTTTAGATGACAAACTGACTGTCGCTCTGTTGAAGGAACTTAACTACGCAATATGGCTTAAAAGTGTCAAAAAGACGCTATCGTGTAAACTCATCTTAAACGCCGGTCAGCAGACACTCTGAAAATCACTCCGTTAAGCGCTCCACTAAAAAGAACACACCACTTCCTTAGCTTGGAAGTCAATTTAAAGTCACTTCCACTTCATTTTATACGAAATTCTAAAATTACTCGCATTCAGTTTCTTACTACCTTCTCAATCTCCGTAAATCGTGTTCTTAATTTGCCAAACTACTTCTACAATTGCTATAAACACTCTACTCCAACCCAAATGTACCTCTACACGATGCTTCTAAGTCCAACCTGATATCTCACTCAAAACATCGCCAAATGATCCTGGATCCAATTAGTGGCCATTCACTTTATCAATCCAACACTCTAAACTCGGTGTTATCATGTTAGACCACCTTCAATACTAAATTCAACTGGCGACCTTTACTTTCTCAACCAATATTTTTTGCTCGACACCATCACTTGCGATCACCTTCAATACTAAATTCAACTGGTGACCTTTTTTTCTCAACTCGACGCCATTCATATCTTACACAGTATTTGTATAGTTAAGATGGAGTGGAGAAAAAAAGAAAATAGAATCGCAGTAATTGCTTTACACAAATGTGGCAAGAAACCGAAAGCTTTTCAACTTGCTACAACCACTGAAAATTTCAACAAACTTCATACACTGAGCTATGAAGAGGTATAATGAAGCTTCCTTTGCCTACGACAGACCACTAATTGGTCGTTCTCGTCCGAGCAGAACGCCAGTAACTGTCAAAGCCGTAAACGAGAGGGTTCGCAGAAATCCTCTAAGTAAGCAAAAAATCATGGCTCGTGAAATGAATATCCCTACCAGGAGAATGTCCCGCATTATTAAACAAGACCTGCGACTTGGTGCTTACCGTAGAAATATTGGCCAGCGACTTACAGATGCTCTTAAGATATTACTAAGATCAAAGCAAAAGTTCTGTTATAGCGGCACGCGGATAATAAGCATCGGCAAATTCTTTTTTCAGCTGAAAATTTCTTCATCAGAAAAAAAAAATTCAGCAAGCAAAAGAGAGGGTATTAGCTTGCTGTTCCAAAGAAGCTGCTGAAAATTTTCCATCACCATCCTGTTTCAGAAATGGTTTGGTGGGAACGATATCCTGGAGCAAGTTATGAAGCCCTTAAGGGATACTTTGTTCACTGGAAAGCACTTTATATTCCAGCAGGATTCAGCACTAGCGCACAAAGTGAAAGGACCCAGTGAGAACAACTTACCAGAGTTCATTTGAGCTGATCACTGGCCATCAGGAAGCCCAGGGCCCAGGTCTGAACCCACTGGGAACATTCTGGAACATCTTTGGAACATTTTAAAGGGGAAGGCCTGTGATAAGCCTCATCGAAATATTGAGACTTTTAAAGCAGATTTAGTGAAGACAGCAGCAGAAATTCCGACTGAAGTCAAGCGTGCAGCGATAGACGAGTGACCGAAGAGCTTGAAGAAATGTGTAAAGGTGGAAGGGGATCATTTTGAATAGTTTTTTGTTTTTGTAATGCATTATAAGTAATAAATAAAATGTATGTAAAATTTAAACTATGTTTCATTTTTCATAACAAATAGAATATTCTAATTGGTGAACAGAACTTATGGCAGAACTATGTAGAAAAATGTGAGGGTGGAGTCATGGAGAATTCGCTAATTAGATGTTATTACTGTAATAGTATCATGTTTAATAAGAGAGATTTCTAGTGTACATTCAACGCTAATACTCGATTAATATCGCGCCATTTCGGCATGTGAAAAATGCAAATACATATTTATCAAAGTCTAAGGACAAAGCTAATATACTGAAATCGCATTTGTGGTAAAAATTTGAGGATTATTGTGATAAATATAAATTTGGTAACCGATTTAGATGCCAAGTATGTTAAATTCTATCCAGGAACAGTTCACGGTGGTTAGAAGGAGTTCAGAAACTGAACGAATATTTATACACAAATACTATTACAGAGATCAAATGAAATTTATTTTATCTAATAAAAGAATAACCAACGAACTGACAGGAGGATCTAAAACTGACAACTAAGGACGTTTGTCAGTTTTCCTGTGCTAACCAAGTGATACTCCCGAAAGGACATCTAAAAGGGGGTTTAATAAAGCAAATTTGAAAAAAAAAAAAAAAACATTAGAGCCGTTTTTGAGATACTAACTTTTGGTCCCACTGTCGATTTTCACCAGAACTTGGTAAACGCATCTGCTGACCAGAAACTAACAATTACGTATGAAAGGATATCCGAAAGGCAGTTAATAGGGCAAGTTTGGAGAAAATCCGTGGAGTGGTTTTTAAAGTAAAGCACTTGTGAGACCTAAAATTGACCTATTTATATAAGACACCTATCAATTTTCTGGAACTAATCAACTAATACGTATGAAAATAAATCTAAAAGGGTGTTTATATAGCAATTTTGAAGAAAATATTTAGAGCCTGAGATACGGACCCTACGGTCCAAGTTCCGGTTTTCAATGTACCACTTCTATTTTTCCAAATTTCACAAAAAGTTGACAAAATCATCTGTACATTTGAACTGTCTTAATTCTGAAGTTTCCTCATTCTATCTTTTTTTAATTTCGCAGGTATGATAGTCAGAAAATTTCCTACACACATACACACAAACTGGCCAGTTACCGAAAAACATTTCTTCTCAGGCGACCTTAAAACATGTAAATCAGGTGAAAACTCGATATCGAATTATTTTACTGGATATAACGCTGCCATTACCTACAGTAGTTGGATAAAAGAAGTGAAACATTTAGGCTGTTATTCACGAATAACTTCAAGACCCGGTTAAACACAAAAATTTGAAAAACTCATAAAGTCGGGGAAGGGGGGGGGGGCAAAATTTCAGCAAATTTTGACGCGTTTTTTCTGCCATCTAGCAGTACAGATATTTTTAGACTTTTTACGTGAAAATAACTAATCAAAGATTATATGAAACCCTTGACGCTAGATGGCAGAAACAGCTTGCCAAATTTTGCTGGAAAGCTAGACTCTGCCTTTAGCCGCTTTTCAAGTTTTTTCGTTGAACCGGGAGTCGAAGTTAATGGTGAATACGGTCATCAGTCTAATTGTTCCACACGTGACCAAAGAATGGTCAACAATCGGTTTTCCTTACAAATACAAGAAAGTTTTTTTTTTTTTTTTTAATCTTTAATTTATAAGGGTTTCCTGTGTGTGTGTGTGTGTGTATTCTTCTCTATGTATGTGCTCATGTGTGCATTCGTGTATAAAGAAGTCGAAATGTGCTTAAAAAAAATACAAATAAAGAAAGAATCTGCATTAAAAAATAAATAAATAAATAAATAATAATAATAACAATAACAATAGTCTTTTCATCAAAAATATGGGAGAGATGTAAATAATTTCATTTCAACACAGGGTTAGATTCTCAGAAAAATATTCGTTTAAGGGCACGGAAAATGTTTTATAATTTAAAAATGATTCGTGATTTAACTGTGCGTATATGTGCATTGTATGCGTACCCGCCTGTGTGCATGTGTATTATGTTGAAATCTGTCACCTGAAAATTTTAGCAGTTTCGCCTACGATGACAATTTCTTTCCCCATACGAATATGGGAAAGTATTTCGTAATTTATAAGTGGCACATGATTTACTTTATCTTTTTTTGTTATAATGCGTATTTGCATTATATACGTATTCATTACCTATACATTAATCAAATTAAATTTATCATTTCCTCTTTCCACGAAATGCAATTATAATACATCGAAAAATGTGGAATTCTTTTATTTTACTTTATTCTGGATGGACCACGGAAAAGGTGACGCTTTTATCCGGAGTGAAAGCAATATGCTTTGTGAGTTAATAACTTGCAAAATAAATTTGTAAAACTCTCTCTATACTTCTTTCTTTATATCAAAAAGGTAACAAAGAGAAAAAAATAGGTTTTTTTTTTTTTTTTTTTTTTTTTTTTTCTCCGCTTTTTGCAGAATTTAGAATGAGGAACGAATTGATCTGTCAATTGAGTATTGACTATAAAGAGTTGCTAATACTTATAGCTTTTGAATCATATATAGCTGGTCTTGTCCCAAATATTCACATTAATTCCAATCACAGAAAAATTACTTTTAAATGATGCAGTATAAGAACTTTATACATATATATCATAAAACAGGCAATACATGTTTCGGTTGAATTTGTTAAAAGGTGCGCAATATATTAGATTCTCGCATATAAAATATTTAACATACATTTGTATATTTTACATTTAAAACATTTTAAAAAGTATTTGTGCAGTAAATGTATCTAATGCACATTTTCCCTTGTATATTGTACATTTTATAAAAATTGTCTCAAAATTTTACTTTCTAAGAAAATAATGTCACCCAAATTTTAGAACAAGAACTTTACGATGCAAACTCTATTCAAATGTTCCTTTTCCTTTAAAGATCGCATCAATTGTGCTCTTGCCGTGAAAGCAGTTTTACAGTCGAAGAGAAAATGTATGGCATTTCCATTCACTTTTAATAAGGACGGCCTTGGCGACAAACTTGGCAATTTGGCGACCAAATTTGCCGAAAAATGTTTGTTTAGGATTCCCAAAGTTTTGAGGCTCTACTTCAAACAGGAGCCGAGATTTGGAACTTTGCATTGGCTCCTACCACAAAACAATCACCAAAATCCATGGTTAACGTCATAATTAGAAGCAAGTTGACTTTTGCAACTCAGCGTTGTTCAGAGAGCTATCCTGAACTATTGCTCTTTTGAGACAGTGCTCCAAACGAATTAATTATGCTCGTGAATCAGCGAAATTCCTGCTCTGTAGATTATTTGGCGTTGTTTGCTTTATTCTTGGGGACCAAATAATTGTTTTCTTGTACTGCTTCCAGAATATTCGTCGAATAGTGACTTTTGTTATACGAGCGCCAGCTTTAATGGACCGCTTCGAGAATATTCGTTGAATTAACAATACTATTGAACTTTTTCGAGAAAATTTCTTGAAATCACAATTTCGTTCTACTTATTCGAGAAGTTATGCTGAATAAAGTGCATTCATCCACTAGAACCTGCCAATTTCTTTACAAACTACTTTCTCTACACAAGAAAGTCGACGATTTTTCGTAACAATATAATACTATACTGTATTTGTAAGAAGAATTTCCTCATTCTTATGAATTTTTCCTTCTAAGAATATATTTTCTTTATGAGAGCGTTTTCTAAATATTTATGAATTCACAAATACTTAAATACTTTTATAAAATATTATAAAAATGATTAATATAATCTTTAAGTATAAAGTTATCTAATCAAAAAAGAGCCCTAATCAAAAAAGAAATAAACGAACAAACTATCCACTGTGCATTTACTAATACTCTATTAATTAATGCAACTTTTGTTTCTAAAGTATATATTTTAAGAGTACCTATAATATACCTTTTGAATCAAGAGTATTTGTATATTGCATTGTATATTCTCTAAAATTCTCAAAAGCATTTGTTTATTATATCTTATATTTTGGACAAAAATTATGATTATTTATATATTATATGTAATGTACATTTTTTGATGTATGTTCTCACCTGTGATTTGGGTCTACTTTTTAACCTCTTAATATGGGTTGTGTTGATTTATTTCGGCCCAAAACAATTCATGCGCGTTGTTTCTGCTTTTTCTGGTATTTATGTACAAAATTATTGTTATTTACCCTTCAATATCAGTTTTTATGGACTTTTTACCCCAATTAATGTCATAATTTATATAATTATATTGGTAATTTTTCATTATATAAATTTTACAAAATTTTTAATGAGCTTTCTGTGGCTTTAGATATTTTTAACATGTCTTTTACTGTTTTTAAGGCTAAGCGTTTTGAACTTTTAAATTTATAACATGTATTTTTTTTTTTTTTGGTCTATGTTTTATGTATTGTATTATAGTTTTATTCAAGCAGCACTGTAAGTGGATGTTTATGTAGTGTGCTTTTCTTTATGTAGTGTGCTTAAATAAAAATGTTCGTAAGAACTCCATTTATGTATGTTTTCCATGGTACATTTATATTGGTACATTTGTATTCGTCATATCGTTGGTTGGTACATCGACATACTTTAGCTAAATTATATTATAACGAATGCAGTGTTTTGGTTTCCTAATTTCCTAATTTTGTTATACCACTGTAAACAAATTTATAGAAAATTGATGTGGTAAAAATTTCGTTTATCATCATTATCATTTCGTTCATCAATTCGCTCATTCTCGCATCGTAAAGCTAAATCTTAAAGATTAAAAAAGCACTGACACTTCAGACCTTTCCCAAATCGAATTTAGATATGTTTTTGATACAAATATTACACTATACTAAAAAGAAAAAAATAAAATAAAATAAAATAAAATAATGATAAGCTCTATTTCTGAGATAAAGAACTGCAAGTATTGAATGATTCCTTTGACCTTCGGTTGGGATTAGAACAGATTTTTCGATAAGGAAGGACGTAAACGGAATTTTATGTTTGGAATTGCTCACAGCTTTACGGAGATCGGATCGTTTTTCACTGGTTTGCGATAAAATTTCATAAGATTGCCTGCAACCACAATCCTTTTTTTCTTTTTCTCTCTCTCTAAATTCTGAAATGCATTAAAAGATAATAATCAAAGAATATGCTTTAAAAAAAAAATAAAAATAAAATAAAAATAAAAATAAAAATTTTTAAATTTTTTTTAAAGTTTCAAAAGTTTTTTTTTTTTTTTTTGTATCACATGATAAACAATATTTTCACTAAAAATAATATAGTAGTATAATATATATCATAAATTAAGTATTTTATTTTTTAACTATAAAAATTTTTAATGAACGCAGAACACAGTTCTAGATTCGTAAAAAATGTCTATTTTCAGTTTTTGAGGGATTTACACATTTTGAGATGTCCCGAATTCTATTTGACCATTTTTAGAAAACTCCTTACGTCTACGCGTGTTTGACAAAAATTTGTGGTTAGCTCTATCTCAAGCACTAAAATTGAAGTTATAATGCTTGCAAAGGATTTAGCATATATTGGACTGAGATGCTGTTCTGAATAACGCATGAAACTAACTGTTCGTAGATAGCCTTGAAAGTGAGAGAAGTCAATAGCGAGTTAGTCTCTGATTGGTTGGACAACTTTTTTTGAACTATCATTTAGTAGATATTAGAATGCCGTTAACAGATTTAAAACGTTGTACTCAATACCACAGCTGGAAAAAAAAAAAAAAAAAATTATTACCGAAAAACAACATTATGCATAATTTATTTCTTATTTATTTATTAGATTTTTTAAAAATGGCTTTTGTTTAATTCTAAATTATTTTAATTAAAGATTTAAATGTATGTAAATATTATGGTGTGTCACTCACACGATTTTCTCTAACCATGCATTTTAATACTAAGATAGATATTTTGTGTTTTTTAGTTCACATTTCTATAAAAGCGTGTTATTTAATTTTTTAAAACTATAATATTATTCATTTTTAGAAAAATTTAATAAATCATGAACATTTTAATGAATTTGTTCTTAAACGTTAATTATTTGTGTGTCACTTAGTGTATATGATACCGCTAAAGTGCAGAAATCAGTTAATCTGCAGATTAGCTAGGTAATCTGCATATTAACTAGGGCGATCCGTTAAAGTGGGAAAAATTGTTTCATTTCTCAAATTACCTAGGTAATCTGCACATTACCTACTAAGCACTCGTTAAAGTGAAAATAAGATATCTGGTGTTGTAATTTTACAGCACGCTGTGTTGTATTTGTTTTTTTCTTCATTAGGGGAAAAAAAAAAACATAGTTTTCTTTTTTTTTTCTTTACTTATTTTAATCTATATGTGTTTTAATTTTTATATCTTTTAAAGTTATATTTGTTTTAATTTATTCAATTTATTTCATCTTTTTTATTCTGTCAATATAAGTTTGAAGATGTTATGCTTTTTTAATATGAAATATAATAGCTTTAATAGCTTTCAGTAAATTCTATTTTCTAAATGAATGTTACAATTGTAATACAGTAACGATATCTTTTCAAAATAAAAATATTTAACCATTTAAATTTTAAAAAATGTTTTGTTAATAACTTATATTTCTATTACTTTTTTTTTTTTTTTAAGTTATGCACCAATTTTTAATTCGCTAAAGAAATATTAAATTAGACATTTAAAGAAATATTAAATTAGACATAGCATTATTTAAGAAGTACTTCAAATAATTAAAACTGCTTTAATAATTTTTAGAATGCATGAAAATTAAAATGACAGTTTTCCAATGCTTTATTAAACTATATTTTGCAGCATACATATATCTGTACAAGTTTAGCAAATATATTAATTTTACAATTTAAAAAAAAAAAAAAAACTTTATTAACACTTTTTGTGTGATAAACTACAACGAAATTATCTGAAAAAGCAAACAAAATTTAAAATAAAATATATATATATATATATATATATATATATCATGATACATAAAATAAACACAGGAAACTTAAAACTGAAAAAAAACGAAAAAAAAAAAAAAAAAAAAAAAAAAAAGTAATGAAATGCTAAAAAATGCACACAAATTTCATATTAAGTATTTATCAAATGCCATAATATTTTTCAAAGTTAAAAATTAATGCATCTTTTTTTTTTTTTTTTTTTTTTTTCAGTAAGTAATAATAATTTAAATCAATTTTAAAATAAATTAGTTTTAAAAAGTTATGGTTTAACAGTTTTAGTTCGGAAGGAAATAATTACTGTAATGTAAATTTAATATTTATTATTCAAAATGGAGTTTCACGAGAGACAGCTTTTAATTAGGATTAGATTTCGTTAATAAAATGCAGACCCTTATCAAACTTATATTGACAGAATTAAAAAAAGTAGAAAGAAAATCAAAATTAAAACAATTATAACTTACTTATTACTTTAAATTTTGTGTTAGTCATAATAATAAACCTAATCATGGCTTCGATCCTCCACATTTTGCGTTTGCCATTTATCATCATAGCGTAGCAGAAGGGGGCAAAAGTTTTAGTTTATGTTTGAAGGTCATTCGCGTATCTGTATCACATGGCTGTTTGACGTAATAGTGAATGTAAAAAAACTAAGGCTCGAAACGTCGAAACAAACATTTGAACTTTAACGATACAGAAACCGCTAATGTGCAGATTACCCAGTTAAAATGCGGAAAAAGCTTGATTCCTCACTTTAACGGATCATTTTAGTTAATCTGCAGATTACCTTGGTAATCTGCACATTAACGGATTTCGAGCTTTAACGGTAACATATATATCACTTTTGTTGTATTTTGTAATTTTTTAATCTCTGAATCATAACTTAAGTGGTCCTTTTTCGCCATTAAATTTTCATGGTAAGTGTGAACCCTATTTATTTTATTGGTTAATTATTTATACTCATTTACTTTAATATTTCGAAGAAAAGAAAATATGAAAAGAAATAAAATTAAATTAACGGAAATAAACTAACCTAATCACCAAATACAACTAGGAGTGGAATATTATCTAATAGTTTTATTCGTGTGTAGCCAAGTGCTTGATTACTCTAAAACAAAATTTTATTGAATAAGTTGGTTTGTAAAAAAAAAAAAAAAAAAAAAAGGAAAGGAAAAAGAAATAAGCTTTCTATTTCTTTCACCTCCAATTCAATTTTGATCGTGTCTAATTTTATTCATTTCTAAAAAAGAAAAAAAAAAAGGCTCGACATTTAAAATAAAATTTTTGTATGATTTTTAGCAAACATTATTATTTTTAATCGAGAGAGAGAAATAAAAGGATAGACTAACAACTTTTATAACCACAAAATAAGTTAAAACTAAAATATTGCAGCCATCATAAGAATTACTTCTATATTTTCCTATGCAAATTCACGCAGTGCCATTCATTTATTAAAATTATTTTCTATCATGAATACAAATGGTTTGAGAGAACTATTACACAAAATATTCAAAGAAAGTCAATTTTGTGCCCCATAAACAATTCCTAAAAAAATAATTTTTATTTATTTATTTATTTATTTTTAATGAAAAATTTATAACTTTGTTTTAAATTATCATAGGTGGTTCAATCATTCGTTTGAAATGTAAGTACGGGTTTTTTGAAAAATACTCATATGGAAACTTTACACTCGATTCCGGAAAAGGAAGCGATGCTGCTACATATAAAAAAAATACTTTTCTATTTGACTAATGCTATTAAAAATAATTCTTTTTAATTTCACAATGGTTAATTAAAAATAATTCTCATTGTTCACATTTATGCGAGATTTTACCCTAAACTGCCATATAATAAATTATGAAAAAATGGGATGCTAAGCCAAATGTTGGGGCGATTTTTCGCCAAAAGTTGATTCGTGCTAATTTACGTGAAAATGCAACTACATACACATGTGTATGAAATTCTGTGCATTAGTTCTTGAGCTAGAGCTGCCAGAAAATTTTTGTCACCCACACAGACAAACAGACATTTCCTAAAATGGTCAAATCGCATTCTTCATTTTCCAAAACGTGTAAATCCATTAATAACCGGAAGTCGGAAAAATTATCGAATGCTTTCTTCTACTGAATATAGAAGAAAGTAAAAAGACGTATTTATTGTGGTTAAGCATTGCTATATTAAAGAATAAAATTAATACTCAAAAGTTTCTTCCTTTTATGAATATACACCCCGCGACAAAAAGATAGGTACAAAGGGTTTTTTCTTTGATTTTTCATAAAATAACGTTATCTAAATTGTGCTTATCATTTATTATTATCATGAAATAACACTATTCCAGGACTAATTTTTCTTTTAAGATTAATTTAGAAAAATTTTAAGACTGCACACCACGACAAAAAAATAGGAACAAAGGTTTTTTTTTTTTTTTTTTTTTTTTTTTTTTTTAGATTTTTGAATATGATTATTTTGAATATGAATATTTTGAATATGATTCAAATATTTAATATTTTTTTTTGATATGATAATATTTTGTTATGATAATAAATGATCAGCACAATTTAAATAATGTTATTTTATGAAAAATTAAAAAAAAAAAAAAAAAAAAAAAACCCTGGTTCCTATCTTTTTGTCACGGAGTGTAGGCTTAAATTAGGCATATTTTAGTCTTAAAACTTTTCTAAATTAGTCTTAAAACAAAAATGAGTCCGGGAATAGTGCTATTTTATGATAATCATAAATGATAAGTACAATTTAGATAAAGTTATTTTATGAAAAATCAAAGAAAAAACCCTTTGTACCTATCGTTTTGTCGCGGGGTGATATTTGAAACGTGAACCCAGTTTAAAAATCTAATTTTCCATTAAATAAATAAATAATATATACATAAATTTAAAATGTTCGTGATTTAAATTTTTTTTTCCCTTACCAATATTAATGGTTGTACTGCAAAGAAAAAAACATATATATATATTTCCGAGATTAAGGAGGGAAAAAAAAGAAAGAAAACCGACGAACGCATTTTCCACTAAGTTTGACAATGAGTAAAATCTTTTTCAGCTCTAAATTAAAATTGTGGTTGTAATAAAGTCGTGAACACGTACTTAGGAATTACTTTCTTGAAATGAATAATAATAAATTCTCCACCATTGAAACGCAAACAAAGAGAAAAATTCGAAAGAGGAAAATGGAGGTCCTAAAGGTGGTAGTTCAAAGACTTACTTTGCATTTTTTTTTTTTTTTTTTTTTTTTCCTCGTTGGTTTTTGTCATTTATTAATTTTACTTTCCCTCTTCAAACTGTATATCCGTGAAGGAGATGTTCTTTTCCATAGGGTCAAACTAAAACTTGACATTAAACATATTTTACGATGGAAATTCTTAAGCTATACATTGTTATATTAGATAATGTATTTCCATAATTCTTAATTATTTGATAATCTTGAAGCTTAAAAATTACCAGAAAATGTTTGAAAAGAAGTACTAAGTTTGTAGTGGGAGCCGAAAGGATTATTTGTGACAGATTTTCCTTATTTTTCTATAAAAGAAAAAAAGTATAGCATTCAAGAATAGTTTCTTCAATGCTACAACTTTTTTCTATGAAGAGAATTAAATCCTTGCATGATTCTCTGCAACTGGACAGTTAAAAAGAAAAAAAATCTTTATAAGTATTCTTCGTAATCATAAAACAAATTTGTAATAAAAAATATCCGAATTTTAAAAAGGCAACACGATCACGATATCATAAAATTAGATTGATGTTATGAAAGTTCATTTTTTATGTATA
This sequence comes from Salticus scenicus, assembly GCA_963930645.1. NCBI lineage: Eukaryota > Metazoa > Arthropoda > Arachnida > Araneae > Salticidae > Salticus > Salticus scenicus. The sequence continues at coordinate 340,052,537 of OZ005648.1, read as the reverse complement.
TCTACTCAAAAAGTAAACGAAAAACACACACACACACACAAAAAAAAAAAAAATAGCTTTTCTGTTTAAAAAAATTGCTACTACTTTAAATAGTTAGAGCGCTTTCAAATTTTATATATTATTCTGTGGAAGTTCAATTATTACACAAAAGAGCTATATACTGCGTAATCAAAAATAATGACTACAATATTTTACTAGGTACGATAGTACATAAATATGTTTCAATTCTTAATTTAAAGTACGCTTCTAATAAAGATGTAATTAAAGCAACAGTGGATTTTCAATAAATAAATAATAATAATAATAATACAATTATCATTCTATCGCTGCAAAAAGTTTCAGACAGTATTATTTGTAGGGAAAAAATTAAAATTGACATTCACATCATAATTAATTAAGATATTAATAAAAATAAAGGATTAATTAATCTTTAAATTTCAAAATGCTCCTTGCCAATTAATTTTTGAGTTAGTCTGCCTCCTCCTCCCCCTCCTGCACACACACACACACAACATCTTTTTTTATTAGTTGCTTTAGATGCTTCTTACAAAAGTTAGTAGACTTTTTTTTTTTTTATCAATAAGTATGCGGGAATATTTTTTTTTTTCGATTAAAAAGAAAAAGAAAAAAAGATTATTATTTATTATTATTATTATTATTTATGTATATATATTTCAGAATTTTAAAGTTTTAAAAAACAAAATGTGTAAAATTGAATCTACGTTTTGTTCGAAGACGAAGATATATAAAAAACCATTATATAAAGTTCCATGAAGATTGAACAAATAAACCGCAAGGAATACTTTAAACTTGACGATACTTTGTAAAAATTAGTTTCGAGAAAATAATTTTAATTTTAATTTAATTTTTTTTTTTCCTTTTTACAACAGATTCAATATTTGTTTACAGATATGAAAGCATAAATGGACTGGAATTGTAAAATTATTTTTGCCACAAATTTCTATGTAGATCCATGTTTTAGTAAAATTAAAATATTGACCCTTTAGTCCAATTTTGACATTTTAAAAATCCGCTGTCAGTTTAAATTTTGACATATTATTTTTTTTTTTTTTTTTTAATTTAAAATGATACAAATAAATAAATATCCTTTAATGATCCTTTTGTTATTGAGAAGAATTACACTGAGAAAAATTTCTGTAACTGACATCTAGAATCTAAATTGTGGATCGAGAAAAAATAGCTCCTTGTCATCCTTATAATTTCTAGTCCCCTTAGAAAGCGAGTTCTAGAGGCTCCTATTAGAATTCTAGAGCGTTTGCCTATATTATCGAGGGCAAAGTTATTTAAAAATCTCTGAAAAAAAATGAGACTACAAGAGGCAGGTTTCAGCAACTATAATCTTGGTTTATTACCCAATTCTAGAAAATCAAGCGAGAATTTCTCGCAATACAAAAGATTCAGAATATTCGAAATACTCATAATACTGTTTCACCATCTAGAAATGTGTAAACTAGAAATTCTCGATCATTTCGTCAATTAAGTTTATTGGCGTGCCTTATGCGCATAGCTCAGAAATCTGTATTTCTAGTTAAAGGATTTAGAAAATGGCCACTTATTCATTCTAAAGGAAGGCGGTATATATTTTTTCTCAGTGTAGTGAAGAAAACATTCTTATCCAATGGGCGAAATTTAAACATGATTTTGAACGTATTTTAAGATGAAAAACGAAGACTTGCAAGTTATTAAATTACGTATTTCCACCATTTTTAATTATTTAATATTCATCAAGTGCAAATCAAGCAAAAAATACTTTGTAAATAAAACGCCATTTAACTTTAAATATTTTAACAAGGAAAAGGATTAAAGGGGGGAAAAATCTTCTTTTTACAAGATAAATAATCTGGTGTATCACTCTCTTATACTGAAATTTAATATTATAAGTGTAAATTGGAGATTAAGATATCGAATACTGTTTTGTAAACCTATGTTAAAACAATTCAAATCAGGCTTCGAAACAGCTTTATTTGACAAATAATTCTACGTGGGGGGGGGGGGCTACCGCCCCCTATACCCCCCATTTCATCATTGTTGTATCTACATTTATATAGAATTCAGATGTATTATTAAGTTCAAACGTTCATTTAAAGTTATTCAGAAAACTTTCACGTGCATCATTCCTTGAAATTTATCAATCTTGAACAAACTTTTCTAGTAATAAACATTTTAACTTCAAAATACATCATTTGGATCGACTGTAGTTATTTGTTTTTAACTTACTCTAACAGACACAGGCGAAGATCAAAATGGCTATGAGGAATTAATTTCAATTCGTGAGCAGCTTTCCCGGACATGGTAAAATATTATAGTAAACACTTCCACCAACAATTAAAAATAGAATGTTATCGCCTAAATATTGACAGCCATGTGTTGCTGCTGTTGGTGCTGAAAATTCTTTTTTAGCAGGTTTATTACGGAATATATATTAATACAAACATATTTGCTGCCAAAAAACTTTGAAGTGTATAGATTTGCATTCTTAGCATCTTAAAATTTTATCCATTTCATTTATTTATTCACTGAGAAAAAATTCTGTAACTGACATCTAGAATCTAAACTGTGGCTCTAGAAAAAATAGTTCCATGTCATCCTTATAAATTCTAGTCCCCTTGGAAAGCGAGTTCTAGAAGCCCCTATTAGAATTCTATAGCGTTTGCCTATATTCTCGAGGGCAAAATTATTTTAAAATCTCTGCAAATAAATGAGACTACAAGAGGCGGGTTTCTGCAACTATAATCTTGGTTTATTACCAAATTCTAGAAAATCAAGCGAGAATTTCTCGCAATATAAATTATTCAGAATATTTAGAGTATTCAGAATATTGTTTCACCATCTAGAAATGTGTACACTAGAAATTCTTGCTAATTTCGTCTATTCAGTTTATTGGCGTGCCTTACGCGCATAGCTCGGAAATCTATATTTCTGGTTAAGGGATTTAGAAAATGGCCACTTATTCATTCTAGAGAAAGGCGATATATTTTTTTTTCTCAGTGTGGTACATAGAGATCGAAAAAAGTATTTCGACATGAAAAAAGTGTAAAGAAATATTTACTTTTTATCTTCCTCATATTTTTTCCAAGATTAGTGGTATATTCCTGAAATAATATAGAAATTAATTATAACACACATGAAGATCGTGAAAAATATCAAGCAAAAACAGCAAGTGCACTCCATAAAATCCTTTATCGGACAAAAATCGCTACATGTATCGTCTAATGCTTTTTAGTGAGATTAAAATGAATATATCTGTTTCTTTCTAATAAATATCTGACATTTCTTCTATAAATTCGATTTTATACTCTTTTTAAAATAATGGTGTTTTAAAGTACCGTTAGTAGATAAAGAGTTTTAAAATCATTTTTTATCCCAAATCTGTCAGCTTAAAACTGAAATTAATATACATTTCTTTTCATTTTAAATTTCTGAATTATATTCAGAAAGTAAACACATTAAAATATATAATTTAATTTTCGTTGAAAAAAAGTATTTCAATAAATTCCGATATTTTTATTAACACTAATGTTGTTCATGAATATATAATATACCAATCATTCCTAGCTTAAAAGTAGTCGACAATATATAATATCTACTTCAATTTAAAATTAAAATGTAATTGAAATGAAGTTATGAACAGGCGCTTAAAAAATACTTTCTTGTAAGTTTAAAGTTACAGATGTAACAGTAAAGTAACATGTGTAAATAAAATGCAATATCTAAGCGATGTAATGAATTTGGAAAAAGAACAATAAAATTTTCTTAAATAAAGACGATGAATAATAAGAAAAGAAAAAAGACAATAAATTAAAAGCATTTTTTATCTAAAATCTGACAGTTTAAATATGAAATTAGTATAGAAATTTATTTTATTTTATTTTTTAATTTCTGAATTATATTCAGAAAGTAAACACATTAAAATATATAGTTTAATTTCCATTCAAAAAATATATTTCAATAAAATCCGGTATTTTTACTAACACTAACATTATTATTATAAATGTTCATGAATTACAATATAACAATCATTCCCAGCTACAAAATAAATGACGACTTATTAATTTTCCATTAAGTTTGACAATATATAATAACTGCTTCAATCTTAAAATTAAAATGAAATTGAAATGAAGTTATGAACAGGCGCTTAAAAATTACTTTCTTGTAAGTTTAAAGTAACAGATGTAACAGTAAAGTAACATGTATAAATAAAATGCAATAATTAAGCGATATAATGAATTTGAAAAAGAAAAAGAACAATAAAATTTTCTTAAATAAAGACGATGACTAATAAGAAAAGAAAAAAAGACAACAAATTAAATTCATTTTTTATCCAAAATCTGACAGTTTAAAACTGAAATTAGTATAGAAATTTTTTTTATTTATTTATTTTTTATTTTCTGAATTATATTCAGAAAGTAAACACATTTATATAATTTAATTTTCGTACAAAAAATGTATTTCAATAAAATCCGGTATTTTTACTAACACTAACATTATTCTTATAAATGTTCATGAATATATAATAAAACAATCATTCCCAGCTACAAAATAAATGACGACTACCTAATTTTCCATCAACTTTGACAGTATATAATAACTACTTCAGTCTTAAAATTAAAATGTAATTGAAATGAAGTTATGAACAGGCGCTTAAAAGCTACTTTCCTGAACTTCAGCGTAATAAATTCTTCAACTGCGAAACATATAAATAAAAAAAATAAAAGGAGTTCCAACACTGATGGTGGCTCGAATCTTAAGTAAGACAGGATTCGCTTTTGCATTTTCTTGTTTTTTTTTTAGTTCTCCATATTTTTTCTTCTCTTTCTGAGATGTATCCATCAAGATGGCAGTGATTGGCGGTTAGAGAAGATGCCGGCAAAAGGCGTGAATGACTTGTAGCTTGAAAATATATTTTCAAAAACCACGTGCGGTCTGCAGAAGTGGAATAGAAAAGCAGTCTGCTGGTGTCCCGTAGATCCGAGCACTTGTCAAGGCAGAAACCTTTGTTGTAGAGAAATAATGCATTGAATGTTATCTCCCACCCCTTTGATTTCAATTCACTTCTCTCTGAATAATAAGAACCTCAACAGATAGATATTGGATGCACTTCGTCTAATATCTGTATTAGATCTGAAAAATGTAGCGAAGAATGAACTATTTTTAAACATTTTTTTTTTTTTTTTACTTCACAGTCAGATTTTTTTCTTTCTTTTTTTATATCCTTTTTTCCCGATTGAAGTATGTGTAGGTATGTATACGCGAGAAAGAGACAACGGGCAAGAACATTAAACTATTTTCATTCATAGTATTTGTATAATTTTTTTAATGTTGTAAACACACGTAATCCGTTATATTTGACAGCTTGGACCAGTAATAAGCTTGGTAAATCTTATTACTAATTATTATTTATTACTTATTAAGCAGTAGTAAGCTTGCACCAGTACCATGGCACTGACACCAGTACATGCATGACATCTCAATTCTTTATCAGTATTGGCACTTACTGTAATTTTTCTATTCAAGAAAAATTACTGTTCTTGAAATACTTTGTAAGGATTAAAGTGATAAAGCAATGCCATACATTTTTTTAAACACGTTGTATATCTATCTATCTATCTATATACATATGTATATTACACAGGATGTGTAAAAACTTTTAAGACTAGCCAGAACTTTCTAAATTTTCTAAATGAGCAAAAATTGCTTCAAATTAGCATTGAAATGTTTATCTGTAACTCCAGGAAACTGGTTTAACAGACAAAAGTTTTAATTGATGAGCACGATAGTCAAAATTAAATAGAGAATATAACGTTTGTATTAATAAACATGAAGTTGATTTTAGATTACAAAAGTAATCTATGAAAAATATTAGTAAATTTTTATTGGTGGCTTTAGAGATATATGTATATATATATACACACCATCAGATTCATCAGCAGAGTAACAGAAAAAATTACGCTTGACGTTTCAACGCCACGCATGGCGGAGGTACTCGATTTTGGAAAGAAATTATTATTATTATTATTATTATTATTATTATTATTTTTTTTTTTCAATACCTTAAATTGTAAATTCAGAAAATAAATATTTAAAAATAAGTGGAATAATTAATTAAGCTGACGGAAACCAAAATCGATATCTTTCTCTTACAGATTTTAACAATTTTGCTGTTTTTGTCTTTGAAAATATGGAAAAGTAGTTAATAATTTATAAGTGGTGCATGATTTTACTATAAGAGATACTTAGGGTATGAGTAAATAAATGCATACTTTCCTGCATTGCATATAGAAAAACATTATTTGTGGAAGTTTGTATATTCAAAACGAAAAATTAGAGTTTTGATTAATATTATTTAAAAATTTTACACTCCTTCTAATGGTATAGAAAAACTTATTTTGCCGTAATTTTGGAACAAAGAAAAAATTTTGATGCTATTTTGTTTAAATAAATAAAATGAAAATAGCATTGCGATTGAATTAAAAAGAAAGAAAAGTAAAATAAAATAAAATAAATAAACAAATAAATAAATAAAATATCAATTTTTAGAGACATAAAAGATATTTAATTAATACTATATATGTATATATTTACAGTTTCTGAATTTCATCTAAAATTTTAATATGGTAACTCTGGAGTAGTTATTTATACAGACAAGAAGTTTACATGCCTATTTTAGCTTTAACATGCTTGTTAAAAAACTTTAGCATCTAACAATTTAATTGTGGAATATAAAACTTCACTTTTTCTTTTCTTCTTTCCAAAACTTAATAACATAATACATTTTATATCACCATTTTTAAAAATGCACAATAACGTAGCAATTACATTTAACTTTCTGTAAACATTTATTTCAGTTTTACTAATAATAAATAAACATATTGTTTTCTAAAATTATTAATTTTTTGGTCACATTTTTGTCTCTATAAGAGGAATAGATTTTAATGAAATTTTACAAATCTTACAAAAATATTGATAAAACATCAGATAAACATTATTTTGAAACGTAAAATGCACATGTTTAGTTTTGACTGAGATATGAGTATTTGCAGTAATTTTTACTTTCTGAACACTATACTGAGGAAGGTATTGTAATCATATCAAAAATCCGAGTTCGAGATTTTAGTGTTCTACACGCTTTGAGGTCCCCTGAATTCACATTTACCATTTTTACGATGATGTATGTGTGTATGTATGTGAGTGATCACGATAGCGTCTAACCGCTTTGTTCAAATGAGCTCAAATTTGGTACGTATGTTATAGGTCACCATCGCACGAACCCTATTGATTTTGGTGAATCTAGCATTTATAGTTTTTTTACAGGAACACAAAGAAAAATTCTTTATCATTATGGTCTATGGGCCCAAATTTTGTAAAGTGCGGTGGTGTCTAAACGCCTTATTCGTTTGAGATGAAAATTTATACACATGTTATGAGTCACCATCACACGGACAGTATAATTTTTGGGGAATCTAGCGTTTATAGTTTTTTTTTTTTTTTTTTTTTTTTTTTACAGGGACACGAAGAATAATTCTTTATGATTATGGTCTACGGGCTAAAAGCATCTAAATGTCTTATCAGAATAAGCTAAAAAATTATATACTTGTTAAAAATCACCATTGGTCGAATTGTATAGCTCTTGGTGAATCGAGTATATATATATATATACATATATATATATCTGTATATATATATATAAATTACGTGTCACGATGTTTGTCCGCGATAAACTCCTAAACTAATGATCCGATTTTAATGAAATTTTGCACACTGTGTGCAGTTTGGTCCAACTTGAGAGATAGGATAGTTTTTATCTCAATTTATTGTCACAATATTTTTTTATTGCAATTATTTGTTAATTATAGCCCTTTGTTACAGTTGTTCCAAAATATATGTGAGTTCCATAAGTTTAATTGTTGCCAAAAAATAAAAAAAAATTACGAGTTCATTTTCTTTCGACATAAAAATAAATACATTTAATCAAACGTGAACGTTAAAAAATTATAAAAATTTAATTTATGCATCTCACGAAAATCCGCGATTGTAATGAAATGCTCGCTCTCTGGTGGGTTAAGGTGAAATTATCATACCACTGATAGCTTTCACGCTGAAACAATGATAGAACAACAAGAAAGCACAATAATAAATACACGTGGTAATTATTACACGTGGCAATATTTACTAACAACTGCAGTTGAGAAAGCGCCATCTATCGATCATTACAAACGCGGATTGACGTCGTAATCAATTTAAAGCTTTTATACACATTAATAAAGTACTAATGTAGTTATACACAAGCGACGTGTGACGTCACTGACCGTTTGTGAAGTCAAGAAAAATATTTCCTATGTTAATCGCCCATTGGATTTTTTTGTCAAAAATTATTAAAAATCGAGGAAAATTATTTCCCGACTTTAATCCCCATATTTTTGTATAGATATGTATTAGTTATCATGTGCATACGTTCGATTGAGTTATTTTGCTGTCAAATTGACAAAAATTTACTATTAAATTTCAAAACTCTGTCATCCTTGGAGATTTTTTTTTTTTCTTTTTTTGTATTTGGCGATTAAAAATGTAACACGAAAATATACATGCCAGATGTATATTTTCGTAATATGTATTGTGCGAAATATTGTTTCATATTATTCATTATTCTCTCAATATAAGTTGTTAAAATGACCATGATTTTTGAAAGAAATTAAATATGTTCGCCAGATTAATTTGGCGATATTTTTTTTTCCCGCCAAGGATAACATATATGAAATTTATTCCGCTGCAACATGTTACTAATATATTATATCAGATACATTATGTATATGCTACAATTTATTTCAAGTGACACGTGTGTTAAAAATTTACTTACGACATAACCTTGCTTTTTCAATTTTTGTTACATTATTGTAATCTGTATCACTTCGTTTTCTTTAAGAAATTCGGGATCTATACATATAATGTTCTAAATAAAAAGTTACCATTTCAGTATTTTAAAACTTATTTAAAAGTCTGTTTTATTTAACATTAAATATTAAAACTTAATTTAAAACTTATTTAAAAGTCTGGAAGATTTTAAGTCTGTTTATTTGTTTTGTAACGCTATTCTATATGATCGATGTTCGAAACTTTAAATAATTATTTTTCTTATTTTTCTTTAATAACTTATCAATTTACCGTTCCTGATAAAATTTGTGATTTACACATGTATTTTACATTAAATTTTGACTCATATTTATTGCTAAAAAAAAAAAAGATCTTAAATTCTTGCAATTTTCTTATCTTAATCCTGAATGCTTTCTCTCTTGATTAACTTGAATTTACTATTAAAATTTTAACATACTCAAAATTTTCTCATCACTTCGTTAAAATATATTAATATTTTCCAAAATCTTTTTATATTTAAAATGATACCTGTAAATGCCCAATATTTCATGAGATATTCTATTTTAAAGTTTTAAAATATTTATCAAAGGAACAACTATAGTATTTCCCCACAACTGGATTTGGCGATTATGGCTAAATCAAAAATCTAAAAATCATAACTAATAAAATCATAAGCTAATTTATAAATCATAAATCTAAAATAAAAGCATGCAGGTTGCCATATCTTATTGCAAAGAATCCAGAATGACATCGTCATCGTTCAAAACGGCGCCAAAATAAATCGCCAAATCCAGTTTTGGGGAAATAAAACGTATCAAATTATCAACGTATAACTTAGCCACAGCAACGCGTGGCCGGGTCTGCTAGTATATATATATATATTTTTACAGGGACACAACAAAAAAAAATCTTTATCGTTATGGCCTATGGGCTGAAATCATTAGCGTCTAAATGCCTTATCCGATTGAGTAGAAAATTTATATACGTACTGTAGGTCACCGTTGCATGAAGCATAAAGACTCTGGTGAATCTAGCACTTATAGATTATTACAGGGACACACAAAAAAAAATTCTTTATCGTTATGTCTATGGGCTCAAATTATTTAAAGTGTGATTTCCTCTAAACTCCTTATTTGAATGAACTGAAAATTCGTACACATGTTACGGATCACAGTCGTAGACACTATATAGATTTTTGGTGAATCTAATTCTTATAGGTTTTTTTACAGGGACACAACGAAACTTTATAATTACAATTTATGGGCTCCAATTATTTGAAGCGCAACAGCGTTAAACTAAACAACATACTATATGAAGAAATGTACACATACACCCTATTATAATTTTCTTTTTTGCATTTTTAACGATTTCTCTTGCTTAATTTATTTATATAACCATTAATTACTTAATGTTCAGAAAGTCGAGTGAAGTCACTCCAGATTTTTTTTTTCTTTTTTTTTTGCGCATGTGCGAAAGGTAGAAACTTTTTACTGCACAGGGGGCAAGCTATGACAACTTATATCAAAATTTCATTTAAATATAATAAAAACTAAGCAAATTATAGGAAAAGAATGTGCTAGATTTTAGATATCTTCTAGAGTTGAAATTTCATAAGGGTTTTTTTACATGGCACTTATCTAATTTTGTGACCCAGTTATTTCAACCACACTGCAAAAACTACTTTTTATGGAAAACACCTTATGGGCTTGTAACTATAGCATAATTTTATTTGTTTACTACAAAATTTGTAAGTTAATAAAGGGTTTGTGATGTGACTTCTTGCAATGTGACTGAGGTTATTGGATCTCAAGATTAAATAAGTGGCATGTAAAAAATTCCTTATAAAATTTCAACTCTGAAAAATATCTAAAATATAGCTTTTGCCAAAAATTTACATAATTTTTTACTGTATTCAAAGGAACTTTTGACATAAGTTGTTCAATATATCTAGCTCTAGCTCTAGCTCTCAATCAATGTAATAATAATAAAAAAATTTCTATATTTTGCGCTTGCGCAGTAAAAGAATATTTAAAACAAATATTCATATCTTAGCAAAAATTAAACGTGCGCACTTTATGTTTCAAAATAATGCTTGTCTAATATTTGTCAATTTTTCTGCATGTGTTGTTATGAGAAAAAAAGGGGCAACAAATTAATAATTTCAGAAAAAAAAAAAAAAAAAAAAAAAAAATTATTTGTCTAAATAATTATGCAATTCCATAATAATAAAAAAAAAAAAGAAAAAGAAAAGAAATATTGTACACAGTAAGTGAAATTGTATGTTAAATATACAAATCCATTGTAGCTTTTTGTGTTACATGGTACAGTCGGCAACAAAAGAGTCCGAACACTAGCAAAAATTCCTATGAAAAAAGTGCACTTCATGCGGTTTTGTTAGATAAATCTTTGTCGAATCCTGTTCTTAGTTAGTGTAAGAACAAATAAGGATTTATTTATCGATAAGGATTTATTTAACAAAACGTATGAAGTGTACTTTTTTTACATAGGAATTTTTGCTAGTGTTCGGACACTTTTGTTACCGACTGTAATTCGTCCAAAGTATTCGCGTTTTTCTTTCTTTCTTTCTTTTTTTTAATTTGTGTTTTTTTTTTTCCCTAATTGAACTCATGACTGAATCAATACTAGCAAATGTGATTTTATGAATATTCTTTGCGTGTCTTAAGCTTAAGGTGGTTGTCCAGTATTTCTTTAAAAAAAACTAATAATTTGACCATCTGATGTAACAGTAAACATTATTCTGAATTAACTGATGCCCATTCTGTATTTTTTGTTGCGGAATTATTTACTTTTCCTTTTTGCTGTTTATAGTGATATTAACTTTAAAACATTGTTGGCATATATTTTACAAGGAACAGCACGTAAAAAAAAAAAAAAAAAAAAAAAAAACAGTTATAATTTGAATAATTAAAGTGCCTCATAGTCATACTAACAGTAAGGACAAATAAAAAGACAACGTTCTGTGTTATATTGTTCGATAAAATAAATATAAACTTGACTAGTTAGATATTATTTTAATACTAACTGCCTGACCGCCTTGGAAAACGGCAGAATTCTAATGTTGTTTTTACTGCACAGTTTTATAATGCACAAAACAAATGTTATCGAACATTGTCATTAAAAACATAGAAATGTATATGAAGGTAAACCTAATGGTTACTATGTATAAACTTAACATTTTTACACAAGCTACTTTTTTTTTTTTTTTTTTTAATTCAGTATATTTGAATTATAAGCGTGTTGGGCGAAAACCAACAGCAGTCAAATAGTTTTAAAATTAAATATATACCTCGAGAAGGTTATGATATCATGTCTTGTACATTACACAGGAACTTACGGCTCTTCTAATATCAATTAATGAGTGGACTCTTCTGACTGCTAAAAACTCTTATTCTGTTAATGTTTAGTGTGATGCAATTTAAATATTTAAATAATACTCTAAAAGTACTTTTAAATTTACTTTTAAGAATACTTTAAAGTTTAAAATATACTTTTTTGTAAATTACACGTAAATTTTAGTCATTTTAAAAAGTCATTTGTAGAAGTATATAACAAATATTGACCGTGCGTTCGTGTTTTAGATGTGTGTTCATGTAATATGTCAGACAATATACGACAAGGTATTGTCTCTCTTTATTTATTTATTTTTTTTATTTTTTACCGTGAAGTTTTTAGAATGATTGAATTTAAATATCAAAATAACGCTTCAAAACGTTTGTGGAACAAATTTTCGTAAGTTACACGCGAATTCACGTTATTGTTAAAAATTTATGTTCCGGTAGTACTTGTAATGATACTATTCAAATATTCAAATAAAAAATATACTTCAAAAAACTCATGTAATATTTTTTTTCTATATTACATGTGGAATCGCAATTATTCAAATGTCGATTAATGAATGAAATCTTCATACTGCTAAGAATTCTTATTGCGGGGGCGATGCTATTTAAAGATGAACTTTTTTATCTTAAGTTTTTGAAAGAACTTTCGTCATATTACGCAGCCCGAGACTTCTTTCATAAAATGAGTAATCCTTTGAAGAAAACGCAGATTAAAAAGATAAGGAATGTGACATTGATGTATGATAAATACTTACAAAAATTTTAAATGTCACATACTTAAAAAAGAGTATAATAAAATTAGATACCTTATGAAAAGAAGAGAGGGGAAAAAAAAAACCTACATATTTTTTTTCGTTGAATTTTTCCCTCGTAAAACAGACAAATATTTTATTTTTTTTCTCAAAAACTTACATATATATGTGTGTATATATATATATGTACAATACATATATATAAAGATTTATTATCATATACAGTTTGCCTTTATAATGTATATTTCTCTAATGCTACAACAAAATATGCATATATGTGAAAACTTCCAGAAAATTACCGAAAAATGAACAAATGGAAAAAGGTCAAAATTAGACGAAATCAAAATAATCGAAGCTTATAGCTTACAGTCGGCTGCAAAATTATTCGAGCACTAGCCAATAATTCCTATATTTAAAAAGTACACTTAAAACTGTTTTGCTAAGTAAATCCTTGTCGAATCATGTTCTTAGACTGATTAAGAACATGACTCGACAAGGATTTATTTAACAAAGCTGTATTAAGTGTACTTTTTTTTGGCAAGGATTATTGCTAGTGCTCGAATAATTTTGCAGCCGACTGTACAAAATTCGTAACGTCATCTGAGGCATTGTACGAATTGTGCAAGAAAATTATGGTTTTCTGTAATGTTTAGAGCATAAATGCTAATGGATTCTTAGCTTTTAATGTTTGAACCAAAATAACAAAAGTAATACATATATTAAACAGAAATTTACACATTTTCCATACAACATTCAACCAAAGCCCCTGAAGACGTATTTTATGGTGTACGCTTACATTTTAAGGATACTCAATAATTTTTCTCCTTTTTAAAATTTTTTCTGTTCTCCATGTGACACGTCATTTCTTCTTGTGCAGTGTTTGAAAAGGTATTCATAATATATATTATATATGCATACAGTCGGTAACAAAAGTCTCCGAACACTAGCAAAAATTCCTATATAAAAATAGTACACTTAATACAGTTTTGTTAAATAAATCCTTGTCGAATCCTGTTCTTAGTCAGTCTAAAAACAAGATTCGACAAGAATTTATTTAACGAAACTCTATTAAGTGTACTTTTTTATATAGGACTTTTTGCTAGTTTTCGGAGACTTCTTACCGACTGTACATAGAGACAGATACATAGATAGATAAATCATATTTCATCTACACATACATATATTCATTTTATTTAATTCCTTTCTATGGAAAAGTTTTAAAACTTCGATAACAAATAACATAGGTCGGCGATGAAATTTTTTCTCTCAAGGTGATGTATTTTTCTGACGTATTTTTGAATACTGACTAAGGAAAAAATATTCAAAAGTTTGTAACATGTACAGTTTTTTGACAAAAATGAGCTTAAAACTTCGCTATCTTAACTCCCATCTCAGTTATTTCCCGAAAAATCTAAGCGAACTGAAGAACAAGAAAAGCAATTTCCATTGGCGTAACTAGATAGGGTCCAAGGAGGCCTGGACCCCCCCCCCCCCCCCAGAATTTTTCAAAAATCCAAATTACCATTTCTTCCTTTTTTTAAGTTAAAAGACATAAAATGTGCTGTGAAAATAGTACATACCTACGCACACACATAAAAAAAGAAATTGCAACTATTGCAACTTACAGACACAACAGAAGAGGACGTACCCAGGGAGGGGGTCCATGGGGCCCTGACCCATCCCGAAATAAAATTTAATAAAAGTTTCTTTAATAAATATGCCCTTCTGGTGTTCTAAATTGTTTTATAACCTACATAACTTTGAAAAGAAAATACGTTTTTTAATCAGTTCTTTAATCATTTGATAGAATTAGTTTTCCATGGAGTAGGGGAGGGGGGCAATGGCCACCTACATTAGAAACATATGTAAAATCAATCGGGAAAACTTATGATTTCTTATAGATTTTTTTTTGTACATGAGCAACTTTTTGGTTACTTTTTCAAAATTTAAAGGTTTTTCAAATAGTCCTAATGATATTTTTTGTAGTCTATAAACGGACAGAAAAAAAAAAAAAAAAAACGCAGACAGTGTGAAAAATAAGCTTATTTTCGATTTAAATTGCTTTTTTCTTTTTCTGATATGCAGTTGCGCCTATTGTATTTCTTTAGCAATTAAATGAAATTGACAGTTTACATGTATCTACTACGAGCACAATGACATCTTTTAAAGACATTTACTATAAACAGAACTGTGCATGAAAGACTACTTTTGCTTAGCAATATTCTCAAAACAGCCTAATTAACATGCATTTTTTATGATGCATTGAACAAGATGGCCTCGAGACAACAAAGTTTCAATTTGATTCTGTATTTTCTATTAATATACAAGTAATTTCATAAATATGTAAATAAACGAACATTTATAGAAAAGTATTTAATATTATAGTATCTTTACTTAACATATCTTCCATTTTATAGCAAACAATACCCAAAATCGCTGACAGCTGTGGCCCCCATGTTATCCTCTGAGAAAATATTTTTCTATAATTACTCATTACCTAATGTGTTTTTTAAAAATCCTTTTTCACATTCAAAAAACTCATAATCATTAAATTGGAACTTATTTTCCAAAAACTGATTTTTAAATTTTTAGTATTTCATATTGTGGCTAAAAAATTAGAAAAAAAAAAAACTTCGTGAAAATTCGCTTATTTTAACTAAAAATTAAAGGGTAAAATTTTTTAAAAACTTATTTTTCAAAAATGAGCACTTATTTAACGATTGTGACTTTTCTGAATGCGAAAACAGAAATTTAAAAAATACATAAGGTAATGAGTCATTGTGGAAAGAAATTTTCCCATATGATAAAATGGGCTCACAATTGCTGCAATCTATTGTAAATGTATGTACTTCAATTAAGTATGTTCTCAAAAAATATTTTCCCTCTTCTCGATGCCCTACCAGTGGCCGAGCGTTTCTGTGCTGCTCGTCGACTCAGCTGTTTGGAGTTTTGCGTGGTTTTCTATGAAATTTGCGTAAATACGGGCCAAGATCTCTTAGAAAGAGCCCCACGATGGAAATTCCATCCATAGGCCTAGGATCCTAGCGTAGTCAATCGGCCTTAAACCAACAACCACAACTAACCTCTTCCTGGTAAAGAGAAATTTTCTAAAACTTCCAGAGTCATCTATAAATAAAAATGCACAAAATTCACTGAAGGTACTATTTAGGTGTTAAGGAATCGAGTGATGTTTTAAATATGCAAAAAACACTTACAGAAATGTGGATTCAGTAAATGTGAATTCAGTATGAACTGTAATTTTAAATTTTGATATTTAAAAACGTGAGATTAAACTTAAATTCTAGGAAAAGCTTAAATTTTACATAAGTAACTTTGAAGGTTTCAATTATAGTGAACAACAGGCTCTTTATGAGAGGGGCAAAAAGATGCTCAATTTTAAGCGTATTTATAATAGTATGTAAGGGGGTCCTAAAAAAAAAAAAAAAAAAAAAAAAAACCATAGCCTTGTACCCTACGTGCCTTAATGAAACCTTGATTTTGGACGCCTCCCGAAATAAAATCCTGGGTAAGCCCTTGACAACGGAATTTTCTTTCTTTAATACTGAGTTGGAGAAGAAAAGGTGATATGCATATAATAGGTAGTAGGCAGGAAAAAAAAAAAAAAAAAAAAAAAAAAAAAAAAACCTGTCCTGTGTCCTCTCTCTAGTAATAGAAATTTTGGTTAATTGTGAGCCAAGTATACTCTTGATTCTCGGAAGCAAACAGGGGCAAAATAGTCATCTGTATTTTGGAGAGGTCAGTTCCACGAATGTTAAATGTCAAAGTTTCAAAGCAAAGACATTCTTTGTATGTTGTTGTTGGACCACAACTTATAGTCCAGTCAAAATAGGATAAATAGAAAAAAAAAATCGTGTAGTTTGAAATTTTGCATACTCATAGCCAAGAGGGTCCTGAACAACATACTAAAAGTCTCCGCCCGTGGTGGGTGAGCGGGGGGCAGGGGGAGCATTTAAGGGGGGCACTTTTCAGTTTTTATTAAATATCTTTAAAACTATCGCATTTACAGAAAAAATGTCAATCACAAAATTAATCTATGTAAAATTTTCTAAAAGAATGTATATTACATTTTGTTTTTATGATCAATAGTTTAGAAGATATAGAGGAACGAAATAACACATTTTCTTGAACAATTCTTTTTTGCAATAGTAAAATCAACTAAAGTGTGTAATTAAATGGGTTCTGGTCAAGTATTTCCTAATATACAAAACAAATATATGCATAGGAAGTATTTAAGGATAATACAACATGTTTTGTACATTTTAAATAATTTTAAGGTTAGTAGGCGCAAGTGGTGGTTTAGGTAAAAATCCAGATAACGATGACCCAAAACCGATCAACATTAAAAAAAAAAAAAATTGTTTAGCTTTAAAACTGAGCACAGTTATAAGGTTAAGTGTCCTGTCCTGAACAATATACTGAAAGTCCCCAACCGTGGGTGGAGAGCGGAGGGGGGCAGAGGGCATTTAAAGGATGCACTTTTCCGTTTTTATTGATATCTTGAAAACTATAAAACTATCGCATTTAGATAAAAAATGTCAATTACAAAATTAAACTACGTAAAATTCTCCACGACAATTCCTATTACATTTGCTAGTATGATCAATAGTTAAGAAAATATAAAGGTTTCTTTGTATCTCACGGATATCTTACAGAAAAGTGGAGTTTTTCGATTTGTATATTTTGACTTCCACTCTTTAAACTTGGCGCACTGCACGAGCACATGCACGTATAGATATTTATTTGTATGAGTAGAAAATATTTAACCCGAATCCTTTTAATTACGAACTATAGTTTATGTGACTATTGTAAATAACATAAAAAAAAAAAAAAAAAAAAAAAACAGAATAGATTTGCTTATAAAACGAGTAGTTATGATTTCAAAGACTGATTTTATATGACAATATTTCATTTTTATATATTGACATAGTTTTAGAATATTTCCTTTGTAGTGTTTTAAATTACTGAAAAATAATTATTTTTAAGAAAAAAAGGGTTTTTTTTATGAATCAAAAGCATTTCTCTTGCACTGCCTGAAATGACTCCCCAGAAAAAAAATTTTTTTAAATGAAATGACAACAAGTATAAAGACAAACAAAGGCTTCAAATTTATCACACCCCTCTTTTAAGTCAGGGATTAAAAAGCAATTTTACCTAAACCACAACTTGTGCCTACTAACCTTAAAATTATTTAAAATGTACAAAACATGCTGTATTATCCTTACATATACCCTATGCATATATTTGTTTTGTGCATTAGAAAATATTTAAACAGAACCCTTTTAATTACACATTTTAGTTGATTTTACTGCTGCAAAAAATAGTTTTTTAAGAAAATGTGTTATTTCGTCCCCCTATATCTTCTAAACTATTGATCATACAAACAAAATGTCCTGTGCATTTTTGTAGGAAATTTCACATAGGTTAATTTTGTAATTGACATTTTTTCTCTTAATGTGATAGTTTTCAAGATACGTACTAAAAGCTGAAATATGCCTCCTTTAAATGCCCCCCTGCCCCCCGCTCACCCCCATGGTTGGGGACTTTTAGTATGTTGTTCGGGGACACTTAACTTTATAACTCTGCTCAATTTCAAAGCTACACGAATTTTTTTTTAATGTTGATCGGTTTTGGGTCTTCATTATCAGGATTTTTACCTAAACCACCACTTGCGCCTACTACCCTTAAAATTATTTAAAATGTACAAAACATGCTGTATTATCCTTACTTATTCCCTATGCATATATTTGTTTTGTACATTAGAAAATATTTGACCAGAACCCATTTAATTACACACTTTAGTTGATTTTACTATTGCAAAAAAGAATTTTTCAAGAAAATGTGTTATTTCGTTTCTCTGTATCTTCTAAACTATTGGTCATACAAACAAAATGTAGCATACATTTTTGTAGGAAATTTTACGTAGAATAATTTTGTAGTAGACATTTTTTCCCTAAATGCAATAGTTTTAAAGATATTTAATAAAAATTGAAAAGTGTCCCCCTGCCTCCCGCTCACCCACCACGGGCGGGCGGGGACTTTTAATATGTTGTTCAGGACCCTCTTGGCTATGAGTATGTAAAATTTTAAAACTACACGATTTTTTTTAATGTTGATCGGTTTTGGGTCTTCGTCATCTGTATTTTTACTCAAACCGCCACTTGCGCCTACTAGCCTTAAAATTACTTTAAACTTACAAAACATGCTGTATTATCCTTGCATATTCCCTATGTATATATTTGTTTTGTACATTAGAAAATATCTGACAAGAACTCTTTTAATTGCACATTTTAGTTGATTTTACTATTGCAAAAAAGAATTTTCCCAAGAAAATGTGTTACTTCATCCCCCCTATATCTTCTAAACTATTGATCATACAAACAAAATGTAATATTGAAGGAAGTTGTACGTAGAGTAATTTTATAATTGACATTTTTTCTCTAAATGCGATAGCTTTTAAGATATTTAATAAAAACAGAAAAATGCCCCCCTTAAATGCCCTCCCCTGTCCCCCGCTCACCCACCACGGGCGGGGACTTTTAGTATGTTGTTCAGAACCCTCTCGGCTATGAGTATGCAAAAATTCAAAACTACACGATTTTTTTTTTCTATTCGTGAAATTTTGGCCTTCGTTGCCTGTACTATTCTTGCAGATTTTTGAACCAGTGATGTGCGTGTTTGTCATTTTCAAGCATCCAGAATAGTTTTGGTAAGTTATTTTTAACAAAGATACTACATTATTAATTATTATTATTCTTTTTAAATAAATTTTTCTTTATATGTATTTGATGATTTCTTGTAGAAAGATTTTCTTATTTTCCAAGGCCCAGCCGGCCCATGCGTTAATCAGACCCTATTTCTTCTTTTATTCTTAATTATACAATTTTTAAAGAATTAATTTTTCATAAACGAAGCAAAAAAGCAGTTGCATGTAAAATTTGAATAGCGTCTGCTTTATTTAAATCTCACGAGGAAAATAATTTTTAGATATTGATTTAAATTAAGAAAGTTTAAATCGTCTGCAGATGAAACTGAAAAATAATTATTTAAAAATCGTCTGTTTTTCCGAATATTTCTTTTGAATATTGCTTTAAGAATCATGTTGCTATTTCATGCAAAAAGGAACGGCAATTTGCCGTTAGCCTCTAGGCGGCAGCAATATAAATCCGCCATCTGATCCTGTAAATGAATCATTAAGAAAATCATGCCGTTTTCATAGGAAACATACTTTATTGCATCTGAAAATTAAACGATAATTTTGTTACATGTCATTTTCAAAGTTTTAAGAAGATCTTAGATGGTAATGCATTTGAATTATTCCATTAATTTCCGTAGTTAAATCACTAATGCTGTTTATGCTATTTTCAACTGAAACAAGCCACGATGAACCTGCTGATGTATGATAAAAAAATAAACTTATATACCCATCAATTTCAAAGAAATAAATATTTTTTAGTAATATGAGATCGCAAACAGATGCTTGGTTGATTGGTTGTAGGGTTTAAGTCCGATTGACTACACACGGGTCTTAGTACTATCGGTGTGATGCTCTATATGGGGGGGCTTTCTAAGGGGTCCTAACCTGTACTTACGCGAGCTTCGGAGAAAATTACGGAAAATTCCACACGGCTAACTGGGATGAGCGCGACCTGAGGTCGAACCCAGCATTTCCTATCTCTCAGCTTTGCGTGCAGAACCGCTCAGCCGCTAGTGGGATCTATATCAAACAGATAAGCAGAAGCCATGCTCATGACAGATGGATGTACCGAAGCCATTTTTTCTGCTTTTTTAAAACATTGTTGAAAAGTGTTAAAAACAAAAAACTTACTACACAGCTGGAGAAAAAAAATCTAGCATATTATGGCGATTACAAAACTTTGTTCTATATTTTACTATATGAACTCCCGCAGTGCGAAACATTTATTAAAATTATTATTCATTAAAAATGTTTTTCATGATAATACAGATGCGATTTTCATGTCAGAGAAGCATAAAACTAAATCTAAATAAAGTAAAATAAAAACGAATAAATGAGTAATAAATTCTTTCTTCTATATTCAACGAAAGAAAGTATTTATTCCGTAAAAAATTTATATTTATGGTTTTCAATGGATTTATACGCTTTGAGAGATCCAGAACATATTTGACCATATGTCTGTCCGTCAGCTTGTGTATGTACGTGACAAAATTTTGTGCAGATTATTGTATCTTAAGAATAACTGAACAAAATTTCATACAAATCGATATGTAGTTAGTTACATCATGACATAAATTAGTGCATACTAATTTTTAGTAAAATTCAGCAAACAAATGGCGCTACAATTCCTCCCCTACCCTAATTTTTAAGGTAACGTATTGTACAAAATTTCGTAGAGAAGTCCTTCCACGTTGGGGAAGAGGTGTAAGTTTTAATATGGGTATCTTTCAAAAGAACTCGTCAATACCTTTTAAAAGAATTGCTGAACGACTGATCTGGGACAATTTAAAATCAAGTTATCGATTTTTTTTTTCCTTCTTAAAAGTGAACAAAAAACCTTACAGAAAATTAATTTTTTTAAATGGTTTTTTGTAAAACAAAAAATTGTCCTTCTTTATTTGTTTAGCATTATAAATCACTGGGATGATAATCGTCTTCATTCTTCATGGGAGATAAATTTTAATAACAAATAATTTTTTAAGGTCTTTGCAGAGAGTGAGTTCGTATAGATGAAAGTTTTATGATGGCCACATCATATTAGGTTTATGTAATTTCTGGATGGTTTTGAATATTTCCTCAGAAATATGAGTCGTTAGTTGTTACCTGTATATGTTCCTCAATTAAACATTTTAAAAGAAATTCGACATTTTTTTTTTCTTTTGTTAAGTTTTTCTTGACGAAATTTTTTTTTATATTTATTGAAGATATATATATGCCAAAAGTAATATTAATAAGTATCGTTGTGTATAGCTTTTGCTGAGATCAGAAAATTAAAATTAATAAATAAATAAATAAAACCTTTTGCATATTTATTTATCTCATAGTGTTACTGAGTGCATTTATTTACAACTACATTATCATACAGTAACTACTTCAAGTGTTGTCTTTAATAATAACAAACTTATTTTTAAAAAAAGGGGGGTAATATAATAAGCAGGCAATTAAAAAATTCTAGTCAGGTTTCTCTCAGTTAAATTATATTTTAAATAAATTACTCATTTTTAATATTAGTATATTCAGTTTTATTTTGATATAATATTCTAAACAGAAATGCTTTTTAATTGTAACATTAACCACTTTTACTTAATTTTTCTCACCTTAAATCGCTTTCTGGGAATACTTACCTAGGAATAATCCTTGACATTTTTAATCAAATTAGTTAAATCATTTATACTCCCACCATCCCACCTTCTTTAATCATATGATATTGTGTTGTAATGGAAATACAAATAACAGCCACTGTTATATTAAGAGCAGAAAAAGAGCAATTCATTTCATATTATTATGAGAATTGTAACTTTTTCCTTTTAGATTCCATGTATATTTCTTCATGCATTATCAAGCTGTAAAACATCTTTTACTTATATTCAACTTCTAAGTTCACCTATAATTCACCTATAATATTCACCGGTTTGTTTTGGAAAACTGGGGCTTAAATAAATAAATAAGTAATAATAAATAAGTAAGAAACACACACAAGTCTTTTGGTACAAAACTCCGTTATGCACTTTTAACATCGTCCGTTATGGAAAAGGGTTGATACTGAGTCTTAAAAACTATAACGTAAATATTAATTACAAATTTGAAAAATCGTGAGATAAAGTATTTTATTTCAAGTAATATTAAATGGTTTCCTATTCAAAATAGTATGCATGTCACTACTAGTTTGCGCACATGTTCAAACAAAAGAAATTAGATACGTTACTGTGTGTAAGGCTTTGTGCCCTATGGTCTGTAGAGTTTAGGTGGTATGAAGGCTATAAAAATCCTGCTACTGTAACTTTTTATCTAAACTCCTTTTTCTTTTCTCCAGTGAACTGAATGAAAGTAGCACCTTTTTTAGCATGTACAAAAGCCTCTTTTCTATGGAATATGATTGGATTACCATTATTATTATTATTTTTTTTTTTTTTTTACCGGATCAGAGGTAAGGTTCGTATACATTACGGTACACAAGAGGAAAAGGTTAAAGGTGCATTTTAGTACTAATAACTATTTAAAATACAGTCCTATATTGTTTGATGAGTGCTAATATTTTCGATTTGACTTTCTGTCTATCTTTGAGCCTTCTGTACGTCTGTAATAATGAACTTTTGTTTATATATAATTACCTTGTAAAAGTTCAGCAGTTTTGTTAAAGAAGTTTCTATTGCTTCGCTACATAAAAGCTCGGCAAAAACAGATACTAAAAATCTTTTTCATAGAAAGGCATGCATTTCTTTTTTTCATATTTTTGAATCGGGCCGGACCGTACACTGGCAAAAAATAAACGGCCCGGGCCGAATTTTTCAATTTCATCCTGGGCCGGGCCTTAAAATTCCGGCCCGTGCAGACCTCTATAATAGCCTATTTTAATGTATTTTATACATAAAAAGTTTCGATTCTGTTGCAGCTTCTGTCTGTGTCAATTATCGAGATCTTCATCCTTACTTTGTGAAAAACTCTTACGTGATCGGAAGAAAGACGAACCTTTCTGAATTCAGCATATCAAAAAGCATTAGAAACACCCAAAGCAGGGGAAAAAAATGGTATAGTACGATTTCGCAGACCTGTGTAATCTATTTACTCAACTATGAAATTACTAACAAATTTAACTTAGGATAAATTACTTTCCAGAACTCAAAAGTGTACGAGAAACTACAGGATTTCTCTCATTATAATTTCATATAGCGGAAGGCTTCCTTCCCAAAGAAATAAATCTTTTATTTTCTCATATTTGTAAAAAAATTACGACTGTCATACGTAGAAAAATTGTAGCTACTTGATCAGTCAATACGACTAATAATTTGTAAAGTTCTCATCTTAAATTAAAACTGCACTGAATATTGAGAATGCACACTTTTACGACAAGTAATATTTAACAGACGATCACTTAACAGCACAATGTACACATTTAACACAGAACAAAAAATAATAAAATATTACTAGTTACATTGTAGATCACAGCGTAGTTCTCATACGCGTTCTGTTTCACAGAACTCCACCTGAACTTCATCAGATGTCTGGCTGACTTAAAAACAACATTGTTAACTCAAGTTTTGTCATTTTCCTACGATCAGCTCAAAATGCCCCTACTTTAATGATAAAAGTCCCTACGTCTGTGCTGAGGATGTCTGTAGGACATACTTTCATCTTCGAGATATCCTGAAAATGTTCTGGGGAAAATGTTTCTCCCCAAAAGTCCCTATTCCGTCCTTACATGCTGAAGCAAACTACTGAAAGACCCTATGCGCAGGGACAAATCCTTACAATTGGCAATGGGACCTGCCAATTAGAATAGGATAGAGAACAATTATTTTAAAAGAAGATCTCATTGGCCCATTTTGAAGTTACTTCACGAAAACATCAGTATTCATATTTAACCCGTTATAAAATTAATTTTAAAAAGTGATAAATTTAGATTTTATGCAACAGTTCTTCTTTATTGCATTGTTAGAAACTTTATAATCCCTTGTTGTACTTCCTAATTTTCAATAGTCTAGAGTTCTGAAAATTTTAAAATAATCTAATTATTTCAATAAAAAACCATAAAAGAGAAAAACATTCAAGATGCTTTCTTTTTCTTTTTATTTTTTTTACAAAATCGTAATTAGAATACATCATTCAACCATTCAATTAATACCGATGTCTTCCACTGAAAAAATTAATTACAATCAAACCCAAAAAAGAAAAAAGAATACACACGTTATAGTCTTCTTTATTGCATTGCCCTTGGATTGGTCTTAATTACATGTATTCAGTGTTCGTTTTTATGTCTGGAGGGATGAAAATCGACATCATCATTAAGCTACTTTAGCTATCGTGAAGGGTATATACATTGTTTATTGTTTTATCACCATCATAATCAGATGGCGTTGAACAAGCCACCTCTTCGCATAAATCAAAGCTTTAATGATAAAATTTTCTCATTATTTATTCGCTTATCCTTTGAACTATTAGCAATATTTCATTGTTTCTCCGTGGTAGATTATCGAGGAAAATGAATAAAATGAAGATGTTGAGCTAAAGATGCATGTAATGTAATAGGTATCCTTAATTACACGCATTTTTCCATTCCTAACACTGTGTGAGGTAGATATTTAGATTTAGATTAAAAAAAAAAAAAAAAAAACTTTTTGAAATATGCACAGTTTATTTTTAGGCTATTTAAATACATGTGTTTGAACAAAAGAATTTTTCTTTTTTCTTTTCTTTTTTTCTGTTTTTTTACGCAGCATGTTAATTAAGAACTTTTATAGAATTTTTAATTAGCGCAATGGGTTTTCGTTATCAATCAAAAGAAAGTATGAAATGAAAATTTTGTGTGGATATTTTTTTTTATTTTTACTAACAAAATATATTTATTACAGGTAAAAAAGTTGCTTGTGAAAATCTAATTAGCAAAATAATACTAATTGAATAAATAAATCTATATAAATAAAGAGAAGTGTCTGTGTGTGTGTGTGTGTGTGTGTCTGTGTGTCTGTCTGCGCTCTGGTGTTCACACAATTGATCGCAGAGCTTCCAAATTTGGCATATAGGTGCCAAAGATAGGGAACCTGCAGATGTGCACCTCATCGAGATTTTTTCGAATTTCGAATTTCAATTTTTTAAATTAATGTTTTTTCGATTTTAAATATTGGCTTTAATGCTTCATTTTTCATGAATTTATTCTTCGATTGTAAGCGTCTGCGTATCTTAGCAACGGCTATTATGCAATTCATTTTTTATTTAATACATTCATTTGAAAGCGATTTTTTTTTTTTTTTTTTTTTTTTTTTTATTATTATATTTATTGAAAATCAAATGGTAATGCAATAGAAATAAATTGTTACGTTTATGTATAAGTTTTATACTATAGCAACTTTTTATTTTTCATTTTTTTAATTAATTCCTCTAAGAGAAAAATCTTTTTTTTTTTTATTATTAATATTATTATTTATAATATTTATTGGGTGAAAAAAATGGTTGTTTATAGTAGAAAGGATAAACTGATTAAAATTGGTTTTTCATGTATTTAATTCCTTTTAAAAGAAAATCTACATTTTTATTTTATTTTATTGCACTGGTCGGAATCAAATCGTAATATAGTGTAAATAACTGGGGCTATAAAACACATGGTTCAAAAACTAAAATATATAATATGCTGAGATACAGTCATCTTTAAAATCGTAGTTCTTAAATAACAGAAAATCCACAAGTCGTCGATAAATACCCAGATTGAAGTGCCCGGGAAAGACCTTTCTGTAGACAGTGGGAAACTGGACCCGATGCAGTACGGGTAGAAAAAAGAGCTGCCTTAGGCAACGGGTACCCATTGAAACGAAATCTAAAGCGATTTCAGTGTTTTTTTTTTTTTTTTTTTTTTTTTTTTAAGTTTTTATTTGTAATGTGATGTAAAAAATAAATACTGATCCAATTCTTTTGAAAATTCATTTAAATATAGTGACCAGCGAAGCGAGCGTAGCCTGCTAGTAAATAAATAAAAATAAAAATAAAATCTAAGCCTGTTTTTGTTTTCTAAGTAATAGGTACACAATTCTACACAAAACAGAATTTAATTTAGTACGGCAGGACTTATTTTAATCCATTCTTCCATATAAAGGCATGCAATAACTGTGTTTCATTCCCTAGCATCACTAACTGTACTCATTTCTTAAAATTTCTTTGGTATAACTTTAGCATAGAAGTTAAGAAGTACTGAAGCTGTTCCTTTTCTTTAAAACAATTTTTCTCAAATTTATTTTAATTAGTTAAAAAAAAAAAAAAAAAAAAAAAAAAATTGTTTGCAAGCTCATTTTTACCGACATAAAAAAAAGATATTTATTTACTTACTTATTTATTTTTAGCTCATAAATAATAGAATCTTTCGACGTACAATTTAATTTTAATAATTATTTAATAATCAAATTTATGTCAGAAAGCTTGTTTACTTTCAGAAATTTCCATTTTTATTTTCTCTTAGCCATAAGGTAGAGAAAGTATTATTTTAGTTTCAAATTTTCAAACGTGAGTTTTTGTTATATTTACACGTTTTGAGATCCCCTGAATCCGAAAATCATGTTTTTAGCGAATGGTCTGTGTGTCTGTCTATGTGTCTGTCTGTGTGTGTGTTATCAGCATAGCTCTAAAGCAAATTGTAGCAGAAAATCCAAACTTGGTATTCTAAATATGTATCATATAGGGATGCTACACTAAGCTTTTCGTTGAGATGAAGTGAAAGGTTCGTGTACAGGGACGCCCAAGAGAATTCAAACACATTACGTCTATGGGGAAAAGTGCTGATAAGTAGAGTTTAACATCTATAAACTGCAATAAACCAAATGAAACGAATACATATTTTTAATATGCGTAAAAACATGTCTCCTGTAGAAATGGTAGGGAAATCATTCACTATTCGTTTACAGGGCTACACAAAAGAATTACAGATAAAAGTGCGACAATAGTTGCAAATTGATGGAAGTGTATTTCAGGCTGGACCATGTATTATTACTATAGGATTATATTTAGGTGCACCGTGTGGTCTGTATATAATCTTCGAAAGATATACAGGGCTGCAAATATTTAAGCGATAACATTCTTTTTTGTTTTTAGTGGATGTGCTTTACTAATAATATTTTACCATTGCCAGGAAAGCTGTTCGGGAATCGAAATGAATTCCTCATAGAGATATGGTAAATAATGTATGTTTTTAAGCTATATATTCGTCGCTTGTTTTTTGTATATTTACACGTTTTGAGGCTTCCTGATTACCGTAGTCAAGTTTTTTAATGTTTGACCTTTGTCTGTGTCTCTTAGAGTGACTTAAAAACGAATAATTTTAGGAGATCCAAATGTTGTATTTTCAAGTTATTATATGTTTGTTACTGAAAAAATTTGATCAAGATTGATACGTATCAAGGAATGTTGCGTGTGAAAATTGTCAGAATAATTTTAAGTGAACTTTTAATAACAGATTTAAATTCTATATAAATGTAGGTGCATTAATGTAACGGGAGGTTGAGGAGGGCCGTAGCCGCCCTCACACAGAACTAATTATCATATAAAACACTTCCGAAGCCTAATTTGAATTGTTTAACATTGGTTTACAAAACAGTACTCGTTATCTTACCTCTTAATCTCCACTCCAACCTGTATTTATAATATTAAATTTCAGGGTAAGAGAAAGTAGTGTGAGTGACACACAAGCGTTTCGTATAAAACGTAGCGTATTAAGCGTTTTCGTATAAAACGTATTTCACTGTATTAATATGCAAGCATAGGATTTGTGGTACACTTTTAACATATTAATTATGGGAGCAGAGGGTTCAAAGTGGTATAATTCGAAAAATATGAGTAGCTAGATTTGCAGAATACAAAAAATTGTTTCTTACGATGTCAAGAAGGTACTTAAAAATACTTTTATGTTTTACACATTTTTCCATTTTATGCACATCAAAGCTTTACAGAGTAAGCTCGTTCAGGTAATGTTAAAAAATGTCGCAAAGTAAAGTCGACGTTAGCGCTTGTCGTCGTACAGTGGCATACAAATAAAAGCTGTGAAAACCCCGCCCCTATTGTGCTTTCTTTAAAGATGTTATCTCTTATGTGTTTAGTGAAAACAAGAATTAATTTTAGCCCTGAATGAAAATTATAGATGTGATTATTTATTTGAAGTTATTAGCGTACATTTGACTTTAAATATGAAGTACGTTAGATGTTAGCTAATAATATTAAGTAAACAGTAACTTTATTATTAGTTAACATCTAATATATTTCGTATTTAAAGTCAAATGTACGCTAATAATTTCAAGTAGATAATCACATCTACAGCGTTCACTTAGAGCTAGAAATAATTACTGTGAAATATAATTTTTGAAATCGATCTTCTAATGTTGTAAATTGTATTATAAATAAGAAAAATATCATGTATTAGTAATCTAAGAAGAAAATGCTAATGTACGCAATTTTCAAAATTAAGATTTTGGTTAGAAAATAAATAAATAAATAAATAAAAATTTAGAAAAGGAATCGCTTATGAAAGGTGACTTTATCATTATTTCCTTTATTAAAAAATGCATTATGTCATGTTCCATAAAATCAATCAGACGCAGACGAAACCATTCGCAAAAATAACTTAATCTAACAGCAAAATAACCTAATCTAACACATGTGCACGATAACTAATTTGTAATTATACCCAAATATGGGGATTAAAATTGGGAAATAATTTTCATCAATTTTTAATAATTTTTTACAAAAAATACAATGGACGATCAGGGGAGGCCGGGGATAGTAGTGACGTTTTCGTCATTTTTGATATTAGCTCTAAGATTTGAACTGAAATGAAACATTTAATCTATCATACCATAGAGTAAACCTTGTGTAATATATTTATAAAACTATCATTAATATTATTAACGTTTTTCATATCATAAAACGAAATCTGCGTAACTTCGAAATTTGTCACAACTTGCCCAGTAGCGGGGCAAGTTGTCTAGTAACATGCTTGGGGCACATTGTGACATACAAATTACACATACAAACACGTTGTAACATATGCAAATTATATGAGAAAAGTAATAAAATGCGGTATTTTAAATCAACAATGAAAATTTTATTAACTTATATCGTTCTTAACACAATAAAAACACTTTATTTTTTTTTTATAACTCTGTAAACCAAATGAAAAAAAAAAAAAAAAAAAAAAAAGAGTTAAATTACTAGCACTTGTAAACTCTTAGTCTTTTATAAAGCTACATTTAGAGATACTTATCAATAAAAATAAAGGGAAAAACTGTGTTAATCAGGAAAGAATTAAAAGGTAGGCTGGCTGACAAAAATGTTTGGTCATATTGATCATTTACGCGGTAGCTTACTACAACGTGTAGGTCCTTGTACCCTATAGGCCTACCTATATTTTTAATTATTCATTGTCATTGCTTACTTCAGCGTTTGATTTGAAATTTGCAGTTAATAAAAAAATAATGAAGTTCATTTTCAGTACATTTTACATGAGCCCATCTTTTACACGTCATGCATTGCACCAGCTTTCTCTGAATCTAGAAAGTTTCTATTGCTCCTTCCAAACTAGACATAAGCAATTTTCGTCATCTTCAAAGGTATCCGATTCCTGCTACTTAATTTTATTTAACAACGTAGTTATTTTATTTTATTTATTTATTTTTTTATTTGTGTGTGTGTGTGATGCACTGTTTGACCTTTAACTATAGTGTGAATATCATATATGGCTTTTTTATATCCCATTTCAATATTTTCTTCCATATTAGTACTCTTCTTTTTATTCCTATATCTAAGAAGTAACAATCTGTTTACACTAAACAGTTCTTGGGTTTTCCTTAAACTGCACCTTTTAGAATTTACTTTTATTGCAGCCCTCTCACAATCTTCTAGAGTAGTTTTAGCTCTTTCAGTAAGCCTTTTGTAATTTAACATAATTTTTCCTGAAATATAAAAACCTGCGTTAAAAGTCATGCCGGGGCAAGTAGAGACACTGTCACAACATGCCTCCCACACTTCGTCAGAACTAGCCCCGCGTTACGCCGTCTTGATCTTTATTCGTTAGTTTACGAAAAATTATCTTTAACAAATGAAATACGTAGAATAATAGCTCAAAATATAAATATTCAAAGAATATTAAGGAAGTTTACATACAACACGATCCCTCGTGGCAATGATGATTCTAACGTAGGTCACAAAATTTACTTTTGCAACAGAAAACACGATAAATAATTTTATCTCGAAAACAACTTAACTCTATACTTCGAAACATACGCAGCACATTACTATAATCAACCTGTTCACTCACAAGACACGACAGGTTCTGCAAACTACGGGATCATTCAGAAAGCCCTATGGCACTACTTGCCCCCTGGGACAACTAACCCCGGTCTCTCCTAACATAGGAAATCTTTTACTTGGCCCCTACGACGGTCAGTGACGTCACGCTTCGCTTGCATATATCTTCTGCATATATAAGAAGAAAGTATAAGATTTGGAAATACTTTTGATTCCGGTTTTCGATGAATTTGCACATTTTGAAATTTCCTTGCGTATCAGTTAACTGAAATTGACTACTTATTTAAAAAAAAAAGTGGATTTATTTCTAGCTTCTGCATGTATAAGACGAAAGTAGAAGATGCGGAAAAAAATTCGTTTTCCGGTTTTTGATGAATTTACACGTTTCGAGATTTCCCTGCATTTCAATTAACTGAAATTGACTACATACTTATTTTTAAATAAGTGTATTTATTACTAGGTTTCTGCGTGTATAAAAAGAAAGTAGAAGGGACAGAAAAAATTTCCACTTTCCGTTTTCGATGAATTTACACGTTTTGAGATTAACATGCATTTCAATTAGCAAAAATTAACTTCTTATTAAAAAAAAAAATTACTAGTTACTTCATGTATATGAAAAAAAAAAATAGAAAATACGGAAAAAATTTCGATTTCCAGTTTTCGACGAATTTACAAGTTTTGAGATTTCCTTGCATTTCAGTTAACTGAAGTTAACTACTTATTTTTAAAAAAAGTGTATTTTTTCCCTAGCTTCTGTTTGTATAAGAAGAATGTAGAAGATACGGAAAAAATTTCGATTGCCGGTTTTCAATGAATTTACACGTTTTGAAATTTTCTTGCATTTGAATTAACTGAAATTGCCATTTATTATTATTATTATTATTATTATTATTATTATTATTATTTAATAGGATTTATTATTGTATCCTCTGCAAATATAAGAAAAACTTATAAAATTTAGAAAAATTTTAGACTTTTGGTTTTTGATGAAGTTACACGTTTTAAAATTTCCTGAACTCAATTCGACCATTTTTAGAAAATATCTGTCAAATTGTGTTCGAACACCATATTATATGAACCAACTGACTTAATTTAACCGAACTTGATATTTGGTTGGACCGTAGTTTGAAATGGTCCCGATTAGCTTTTGGGCTATATCACCAAACACGGGGCACTTCCACGTTCCGATTTCCTCTCATTTCAGAAAAGACTCAGCATCTAAAGTATACCAAACTTAGAGAAATACATTAAATAAAACTCTACTGATTTACTTTGAATGCACTTCGACAAAAAATTGGTACAGCTGTGTTGCAATTTAATTCCGTTTACGAGAAGGCAGTTACTTTGCTTTGCAAAAAAGTGGTCGAGATTTGACCACTGGGCGATACTAGTTTCTATAAATATTAAACATTTTTTCCCCGATTTTTTTCTTTTAACCGAATATGCTAATTTTCAATAATCTCAGTAAAACCTGAACAATAAGCTGGTTTACAATCAAAAATGCTTACTTTCTAACAAATTTTTAATACGATTGATTTATACATATATATTGATTTGTATTGTATTTATGTATTTTTATATATTGTATTGTATTTATATTATATTATATATATATATATAAACCATATCATATTTGTATATATGAATACGACTGAAAATCGCATACTTTAAAATCGAATGGTGTTTTTCATTGTTTTGTAAAGGCAAAAGCATTTTTAGAAATATATCTCAAATCAGGCAGTTTACATAATTTTTGCTACAAAGTATTGAGGTAGATGGCGAATTCGATATTAAAATATCAAATGAGAAGGGCTATATGGTGATATATCAAAAAATGTTTTATTAAATACAAAAACATTAATATATATATAATATATTTTTAAGAATCATATTTATCATAACTTACATAAAAATTCAATCGATCCAATGATAACAGAAAATTATTGAAAAATTCATAGATATTTCTGAAGATCAGGTTATTTCCAGAGAAAAGATCATTTTACAGATACATGGTTGCTTTACTAATTATAAGAAGTATGTCAGCTATTATCTTGATCAAAATGACCGAAATCGATGGAAAGATATACGAGTAACCTTTTTGGAATGCCACAAATCCTTATGCTCCAGATCGATCGGCTATTGCCGATGATGCTATTTGTTTTCATCTAATAACCGAATAAGTGAATTTATCCAAGGTTATAATGACATCTCATTAAAAACCACAGTTATAACTATGATTTTTAGTGCGATTTTATTACAACCTTCTATAATTTAATGATTATAACAAACTCCAACCAATCTTCAAGGCCAAAAGAAACTTCAAGATTGGTTGAAGATTCTTTTGCCTTGAATTCCAGCAAATCTTGAGCTTTCTTTTGCCTTGTAGGCAAAAGAAACTTCAAGAGTGACTTGACTGGATTACTGTCAAGAGATGGGAATTTATAAAATCAAATGTCTTTTATATTAGAATGGTTAAATTGAAAATAGTTTTTTTTTTCTCTCTCCCCCCACCCCCTCCCCCAGAAATCAGATGTAAAACTTTAATTTATCTTATCTTCAATGGATAACATTATAAAATATTTTTATTAAGATTGTTTATTTTGAAGATATATGTGCGCAATGTAAGGTCCGATCAAGATTGAATTGGGTTCTAAGCATTACTTTCGGTCCCTCCACTTTTTCCTCTATACATTTTAACAATTCTTGTACAGAAATTAAAAGTCTTCAGTTCTCCTCAGAATTATTTGTATAATTAATGAAACATATTAAAAAGGATATGCTGTTATATTTTTGGCATATTAAATTCCAGATAATCAAGACCTTTTTTTTTTTCTTTTTTTTCTTTTTTTTTTAAATCAGATTCTTTTTTAACGCGTTTTAACAGTTTTCACTATTTTTATGTATTTTCTGCTCTCAACGTTGAAATTTTTTTACATAAGAAAAATGAACTACTGTGAACCTGGGATTCCCACCATTAACGGCCCTGTTCACTTACCGTCACCGGAAGCCCGAGCCAATGTTATTCTATGGGGAAATTTTCATTACAAATAACTTATTAACTAATACATATTTTTAAATTCTGTTTTCACATTCAGAAAATTCCCAACTGTTAAATTGACGGACTTTTTTTTTTAAATGCATTTTTTTTTTTTTTTTTTTTTTTAAATATTTTATTTTGAAATTGCAAAATGAAAAAAATTCACATATTGAAAATTCGCATTTTGCAACTTCAAAATAAAATATAAAAAAATAAAAAAAAATATTTTTTTAAAAAAGGTCCGTCATTTTAACAGTTGGGAATTTTCAGAATGTGAAAACAGAATTTAAAAATATGTATTAGTTAATAAGTTATTTGTAAAGAAAAAATTCCCATATAATAACATTAGCTTCGGCTTTCGGCGGCGGTGAGTGAAGCGGGCCCTTAAAAGTAAATCATGACCGAGAAACTTCTAACCTATTATATAATCCCGATAAATAGCCACAAAATAATTTGAAAAATGCAGACTTCTATTGTTAAATTACCTGAATGTTTAAAATTGAAAAATGAATAAGTTTTAACAGGAGCTTAAGCAAAATTATATCGTAATTTTAGGGCTTCAGAAGTCGGTGATTACCGCCTAGCCCAGCCTACTAATCCTAGACGATAATCAGGCCCTGCCGTGATGCTTCATTTGTAAATGAAGTTTTAAAGTTGAAACTCCCAAGCCTGCCAACATTCCCGCGTACCTTCAAACCTTAAACATTTTTAATAATAGATCACTTTCCTCTCGAACTTATAGGAATACTCTAATATTAACATAATTAATAGGAAACTCTAGTATTGACAATTATTGGAAAGTTTTTTGAAGTTCCAACGAAATTACGATATAATAGGAAAGAAAATAACTTCTGGTGGACCTACCGTATTTATATTTTTACAATTTTTTCCCTTATTAAAAGATAACGTTAATAAACACTTATTTAATACGCTCTTTATGATCATATTAAGTAAGATAACACAAAATTATACAAAGATAATTACACAAAGAAAACACAAATTTGTTTTATTATTCATATTAATTTTTGATACTATTCATTTTAAAATGCAAAATTTTCTTAATTTTTAATATGAATATAATATTCCTTACATTTCAAATATTTAAGAGAGTTCAAAGTTAAATTCCTAGAGTTTAAATTTAAAATTTTCAGATTAATCGTATTTAAAAAAAAAAAAAAAAAAAAAGCATATTAATTTAGATCTTTCTAAAGCAATCCTCCGAGTAACTTAAATTACAACATTAGGGAAAAGTCAATAACTTGTAATTTAGATCTAAACTTGTGTTTAATTTAATAACATAGTATGAACAAATGATACCATACATGTCATTATCAGTTAGTTCTACGTAGTAATTCGCAAATAGATGAAATCATTACGCTAGACCCAGTAATTTCTAAGTATAAGATGAAATCTTTATTCACGAAAACGTACGGAATTCGAGACTAACTGAAACTTTTACAGATTGCTTATGTTTTAACTAAAGTATCAGTTCTCACGATTCGAGACCTCACGTATCTTAATAATTACATATGATAGCAATCGATGGGTTGAACTTTGCAGGGTCTTAAAACATGTAATGCTAGGTGATCAGAGAACAATGCAATCAAATCATCAAAACTTCTGAAACTTGGTATTTCTGTTTCTCATCTCGATGTTTTCGAAGTATGATGATTTCTTCAATAATAATTACAATAGTCATAATTATAATAATAATGAATCTGAATTGAAACTTTTGATGAAAAAGATAAAAGCTTAATTTACAAACTATGATCTGTTTATTGAGTTTGTACTTAACAGGGCATTCGAATGTTTAACAGTTTGTGCTTCACAATTTTTGCTTTTTGTAGCTGGAATGTAAATAAATAAGTAAATTAGCAAAAGATGTTTGAAAATAATTTATACGGAAATCGATGTGTGTCACCAAAAAAATTCCTTAGTTTCATCCACCCGCACCATTGCTGAAATTGCCCATTTTTTGCGTTCTCTGACAGTAGAAAATGCCCCGAAGAACCAGAGTTGAAAAATAAATAAAAAACTTTAAACACTGAAAACTGGAAAGAAAGAAAAAAAAAAAAAAAAAACTCACAACAATTGTTTCCGACCGAAGTAATAGCTTGAATCTTCTTCACGCGAAAAATGAAAGAATGTGTGTAGCATCAAATCGTAAGGGTCGTGTTATTATTCCGAAGCGAAAGAATTATTGCAAGTATTTTGAAATTTATGGCATTTGCATACAATTTTTTTATTTATTATTATTATTATTATTTGTCTAGAAACATGGGAAAATGTTTAATAATTCTTGAGAGATGCATATAAGTTTACCTTTTCCCCCATATTACTTTAAAAAAAATTAATTTAAACATTTACTAGTTCATTCATTCTTTTATTAAAATCATATCTCATATTTTTAAAAAGTATTTTATTTCATATGCAGGACGAATGCTTTTATTTTCGTGTTACATTATTGCTGTTTCTTTAGTTTTATTTGAATATCATTCCCTAAATCATTCTCACACCCATTCTCACTTTTTCTACGCTATGACTATAAACCCAAGATAGGAAAATGTTTTAGAATTTATGAGTGATGCAAGATTTTACTTTCTTGTGTTTTTAAATAACCCTTACTCATTTATTCCCGGACTCGCTAATATTTTTATAATAATTGTACGTCATAATGTGGGAATTTGTTACATATTTCCTGAACCATACATGCTTGCTTTATTAATTTGTTTTATACATGTGTAAGTATGCATAATTAAAATATATTATTCATTTTTACTTTCCACAAGTTGCAGATATAACTATATCATGCAATGTGGGAAAGTGTCTCATCTTGTTTTATTGCAGGTGCCGAGGTGCCCTATTGAAATTGTTACGACGCTTTATCTATAATATTAAAACACAAGGGTATTTCTTTACGACCAAAAATCACCCGATCTGGGCATGCGCGAGAAAATTGTGAACCAATTCAGAATGGGAATATTTCTTAATTTAGATGCAGTGCAATATGAACATCGATGATAGAACTCGAGCAGACGACAATGATATTTCGTATGTCTATGGCAGACGCCTGATTAAAGCTCAATAATAAAAATAATTCACATGACAAATTTATTGATTCATATTTCCCAAGGAAGTATATTAAAAAAATAGCAATTCCCGAATACTTATCGGCTATCGCCGTATGCATTTTCATTGCACCGAAAATTTTCCTTCACAGGATGCTAATATTTTAAGAATTTCTGTGGCGCCATCTTTTATCATATAAACATACCATACCATATTCCTAATATTATTTTTTTCAGTTTCTTAAAAGAAAAAAAAAATCTTTTAAAATTAATAAATTGTCGGTGTATATTATTCTTTAAAAGTTAACTTTTATCAAATGAAAACTTTGTTTAGAAAAAATGAAGGTAGATGTTTAAAATAAAAGGAAGTTTTATTTTATTTTATTTTATTTTATTTTATTTTTTAATCTAATTTTAAATTGATCTCTTATATTTCATTTCTGTTCTATATTACAGAAAAAAATAATTTAAAAAGAATAACCTTAAAAACATTGACATTTTATACGAGTTAAAATATGCATAGAATAATTTATTATTATAAAAAATTAAATGAGCAAATTAACTTGCTAAAGTATTAAATGCATTCTTACGTATTCGGGCCCTGAGTAGTATATTCTATTTCTAAGGGAAAATAAATTGCAATTATAGAACGTAAAGAAAACACAAAACACTATTAAAATTTCTCTATATATATTAAAAAAAAGTAACTGTCCCTGGCGTCAATTTTTTTTGTCTGCGACAGCATCTTCTCGCGGAGGGCAAAGTGCTCTGCATCATGAGAGGTATCAGTGTATTCCGACTGCTTCAAGGAAGGCATTTCAGCTGCTTAGAAATTTCTATCATTTTAATTAACGAAGTTATTAAGAAAAACGTCGGGTTTATGAAGGTACTCTATTTGCCACCGGAAGGAAAAGTTTCTCTTATGACGTTTTTTTCAGTGTCTCTGACGTCACTTTCCTCAGGAAAATTAAAATGTGATCAATGGTGTAAATAAGAAAATTGAAATATTAGCATCTTTGAGATGCTCGAGAGAAGAAAAAAATTATTTAGAATAGCAAAACAGGAAAATAACCGATATTTTAAAAACATTAAGTAAAAATTTAATAAAAATGAAATGAAAATTGGTTTATATTTTTATTTTATTTTATATTATTAATTAAGTTTATACTATTAGTTTAGTTTATATTATTAGTTTATATTTTAACGTTAGGCGAAAAAGATTTAGTAATGAATATAATAATTATGTTAAACAACGATTGGTATGAATTTAGAAGTTAAGCCCAGAATTTTTTTAAATGAAATCTACGAGACAACAACATAGATTACTTTATATAAAGATTTAGTTTTTTCACTCAAAATATATTTAAAATGATGAATCTTTACTATGATCAATTTAGCTATTTTTAAAATTTAGAAATGAAGAAACTCGTACGTTTTTCGCCAAGGAATTCATTTACGCAACCACAATAGCCATTTTAACTCTAGCCATGCATTAAATACAGAGAAAAAGGTACTTACGTACTAACGCCACAGCAGCTAGGTACAACTATAGTATCTCCCCACAACTGAATTTAGCGATTTTTCTTTGGCGCCGTTTTGAACGATAACGATGTCGTTCTGGACTCTTTGAGATATAATATGGCAGCCTGCATGCTGCTTATTTTGGATTTATGATTTTATGATTTAGCTTATGATTTACGATTTAGCTTATGATTTTATCATTTATGATTTTTAGATTTATGATTTAGTCATAATCGCCAAATATAAATCGCCAAATTCAGTTGTGGGGAGATACTATAGATGTTCACTCTGATAAATAAGATTCCAAAAGATGTCTCGCTTTCCCCTTATGTCCCTTGTGTGCGAACAACAAGATTACTCTTTATTGGCGCATTAGCGCAACTTCTGCTGCGGTGGCGTTAATACGTAAGTACCGAGAAAAAATATAAAATAGTGCAATAATAATAATAAAATTCACAACCTATTTTTGTTTTTTAAGCATTGATGTAAAACTTTGCAGAAAACAAAATTTAATTTAATACAACAGGACTTTTTTTTTTTTTTTTTTTTTTTTTGTCTATTTTTCCATGTAATGGAATGAAGTAACTGCATTGCTAAAATATTGGTACAACTATAGTATTTCCCCTCAGCTGAATTTGGCGATTTTTCTTTGGCGCCAATATGAACGATAACGATGTCGTTCTGGATTGTTTGCGATATAATATGGCAGCCTACATGCTATTTATTTTGGATTTATGATTTTATGATTTCTGATTTATAATTTAGCTTACGATTTTATCATTTATGCTATATGATTTATGATTTTTAGATTTATGATTTAGCCATAATCGCCAACGAATAATCGCCAAATCTAGCTGAGGGGAAATACTATAGTTGTTCCAAAATATTTTAGTTACACCTAATACAGGACTTCACTGCCAGATTTTAAATTTTTCATTTATTTTGACGATGACTTAAATTATCTATCTCAGTTATGCATGTCAAGATTTTTGCGGGAAAAGTCTAAGCCACTTCGGTGCCAAATTTAAAATTTCGCCAAGAGGTTAAACTGTTCGATTGCTTTAGCAATTTTTTTTTTTTTTTCCAATTTTATTTTAAATATTTTTTAACTTAATTCAAGAGAGAAAAAAAGAAGAACATTTTTTATTTGAGCTAAATATACAAAATATCTCCAGGTAAAATATTATCCGTACTATTAGAAAGAAAATGGCTAAAGTAGTTTTTCCTGTACCTTTGATGTCTCCATAAATTAAATTAAATTATATTATCCAATATCATTATATTTCATTCTCCACACGCATTTTTTATTTTCTAAATTCAATATTATATATTATATATGTAAAAAAATCAAGGTGTAACCAGTACACATCCAGAAGTTGTAGCCAGCAAATATTTAGAAGCCAATCATTAACACAAGTTCAGGAGATATCGCCAACAACTATTAAGATGTCATGTTCAATATATACCAGTAGATATCGACAACAATAATAATTATTCAGAATATATCGCCAACAAGTATTCAGGAGCCACCATGAATATTTATTCAGAAAATATTGTCAACAAACATTCAAAAGCCATCCAATTTATGAATGGTGATGGTCTATCTTGAATACTCCAAATCGGCAATTCGTTTTTACAATATAATCAAGGATGAATTTTTCGCTTATCAGTAGGTTTCGAAAAGTGTGATTTTTTCCCTCCCCCGATTTAACTTAGTATTTAATATAGTTTAAGAAATGGTAAAATCCGATATTGACGGGCATCTTGGCACATTCATGGCGACAATGCAAAATCGCTATCTGAAAGAAATTGTCCTGTCGTATTACTACTAATGAAATGTTTAAAATAATTGCAATAATCACATAAGATATTTAATTTCAATAAATCTGACTAAATCATATTCTAGGAAAAATGCACTTTAAAAAGTTGCATCTTTACTGTTGTAAGCACCATTTTAAACCTTGTTGTACATTAGAAATAAATGCAGAGTGTTACATATTGCCCTAAATTAACTAAAAAAAAATTAATAGTAAAAAATATAGGCATTAGAAAAAATAAGTTCATAATTTCTTTAATCAAGCAATAATACCCGAAAAATTCATCGTCCAACAATGACAAAAATGTAACAAG
Organism: Salticus scenicus; assembly: GCA_963930645.1. Lineage (NCBI taxonomy): Eukaryota > Metazoa > Arthropoda > Arachnida > Araneae > Salticidae > Salticus > Salticus scenicus. The sequence goes on along the minus strand of OZ005648.1, from coordinate 340,011,789 downwards.
TGGAACGTATACCAAAGCTGTAGCGCTAAATCGTTTAGATAAGAATTTCTCTCTGTTCTAAACAGTGCTATCGTTGTTTATTTTGTGTGTCTAGCTGTTTAACATATGTTTTCTCTCAAAATAATGGCAAATTGTTATTAAACTGTTAAGACAGATTTTTCACATATTTTAAACGATATAATATTAAATATTGCGTATTTCAATGTGATACCATATATGGTGGATTTCTATAATATTGTTCAACTTTTCTCTTGTGTTATGTATTATTAATCTTCCAATTCAATGAAAGGCAAAGTTGCGAATAGTCGGGCAAAATCCAGCAGGGGTTAATGAGCGAAGCAAGTCCGGGTGAGGGAAAGCCGTCCTCGGGGGTTGGTGAGCGAAGCAAGCAGGGGGCAGAGCCCCCTAGTATTTTAAATTAAAATATTTTGCCTTAAATTTATGTGATTTTAAAAGTATTTTTATATAAAAAGAAAAAAAAATCTGAGTTTATTATTATTATTATTATTATTGACAGATTATAGATGGCGCCACTGTCATATTGTAACTGAATTGGAATATTATAGATGTGCGCAAATTAAAATAATATGTATGAAAAACATGAAAAATTTATGTGTGCTTTCTTTCTCCATTCTTACCATAATTTATAAATTCCGTCTCTCCTTGAATTACTCCAAACATTCTTTTGGTCATATTTAGAGTAAAATTAGAAAAAATCTTCGGATTTTAATTTTATTATATGGATTACGCTTAAATTTTGTATATTGAATTTTCACGAAATTTACTCCCCCTTCCCCTCCAAGCAAAAAATAATTGATTACAGCAGTGGATTTTAAACTGGTTAAGAGCAATGCAGATTATTAAAACAGGGATGTTTAAAACTTTACGCCGTGAAAAGATTTAAGATGCACATGGTCCGTCAAATTTTGACGGGTATTAACTAGTATTAGATTGGAAGCAAAGGCCTTTGTGGGCTAATAAATAACTTCAAATAACGATTCATACAAGAGGGGGGGGGGAAGAAGCTTATGAAAAGTGATTTTGTTTAAAAGGAAAGAAAGAAAGAAAAGAAAAGAAAAGAAAATCATTCGGCGTTTTATTTAAATAAGAAAATTTTGATTTATTTTGTTGCATACTTGGGGGTTCGTAAGTTGTCTGAGAATGAAAGGCGAATCTTGCAGAGGCTGGAAACTTTATTTACGGAAAATTCGAGAGGGTTACAGGTCTATAAACCAAGTATCAACTTCACTTTCACCAGTAAACACAGCTTAAATAACAGCTGTCAACAGCAAATTCACAGTACAAACTGTATCAGAGCATTAACATACAGCAATAGAGTTCTAACAACCACGTGACTTTCTTCTTAGCAACCGTACTTTGCTGAAGGACAACGCTAATTTTTCCATGCCTTTGGAAGCGTAGTAGTCGAATTTTTGTATGCTTTTGCAAATACATTTACAACACTGTGTTACAATAAATTTGTAACACTATTCCGCATTGATAAAATGGGTCAGTGAGGTCAACTGTCCCTCAGCAAACATGCTCGTGACGCCATCTGTTAGAACTCTATTGACTGCAATCCAAAGAGGCTCAGAGCTCTTTCAGTAACAATGAAAGGATTGGCGAAAACTCAACTGAGACTGACTAATTTGGCGTAAAGCAACTTCTTAAATACCCGCGTAGAAAATTGTGAAAAATTACAGAAACTCGTCAGCCAATGAAGTTATAGCTTCCTTATTTGGTACATCGATTATAAGGATTTTCTCTCCAAGGAGCGAAAAAGAAGCCAAATTTGGCGCCAAAGTCACTTCCTGCCTTAATGAGGCTTTTTAACATGTTTTTAGAGGGAAACGAGCTATTTTAATGCGAAAACAAGCTACAAATGCTGAAAACTGACATTTTTATCAAGGTTCTTTGAATGAATTTACTTAAAAATAACTAAGAATTATTTACATATTCGTAACAATGTTAGCTAATTTTTGTAATTGTGATTTGCATTTTGTAAATGTGCAAGAATACAGTTAGAACTGCAATTTGCTTTATGTAGGTCAAATAAAAACAAAAATAATAAAAATTATTGAAATTAGGATTCATTCTTGAAAGGACATGAATTATTTTACGAGTTAAATTCTGCTAATGCAGTTCCCCTCCCCACAAAAAAAAGAAAAAAAAAAAAAATGTATACCATACAGTATTATTTAAATTCAGTTTAAAGATTTAAATTGTAAACTTGTTTTTATTATGTTAAAAAAGAAATAATAATAATAAAATCTTTAAAAAAAAAAAAAAAAAAACTTAGTTATGCATGCTTTAACAATAAAATTTGCTCTTAATGAGGAAACCTTGATTATATAGAAAAGCGGTACCAGAATATATAAAAGTTAATGCAGTATTTTTGCTCATTACTATAGACATACGTGAAAGTGATGTAAGTGCAACAAGGTTTTGTCATAGTTTGTCACTGACCTCAATTTGCGCATTTGTTGTTAAACCATGTTGCGCTTGTCCCATGGTTTGGAGCAAATGTAACACCCGCTTACTATACTCATATACAGTACATTACGATATATGTAAGTAAAATTTCCAGATAGTAAAAATTTTCATGAAACTGGAATTTTTGAATTTTAAAAATGTCTCAACTAGTTAAGAGTTGCGAACTTTTCCTTACGCCTCCAACTAGCACTTCAAATCTTAAACTTTTTAACAGTCAAACAAATCCTTAGAAAGATATCAGGATATTAGATTTCAATGAAAATTAAAAGACAGGACTAAAAAGCGAAGTAAAAAAAAAGCATAAGGGATGCACTTGAGGTGTTTGGGGACAAGTGTAGGCACTCTGGATACACTTTCCCGACATATAAAATTCCTGGGGTGAGTGTAACTACGGTGGACAAACCAAAAAGCTTCAAAAATAGAACAAATCTGAAGTTATATTCAAAATCTTCATACGAAATTTAGTTTCTTTACCAAAAACTGTGGAGTTTACTTCACGAGTCAATGGCAAAACTTCAATTTTTGAGAGGTGGACTCTGTTGGAGGAGGAAGTGTAAGAAATTCTTCTGAGTTCTTAAAAGTATTACTGTTTCATATTGGAATTCGTTTTCTAATGCTAAATCTAACAAAGAATGATTCAAACAAACAGATATATGACGACTATTAAGTCCAAATTTAGCTTAACGGTTGAGTTACAAGCCGTGGTTACTCTAAGCCCGTAGTTACACTTACTGTACCCTAATAATGAAGTTTAATGTATTCAATATCATACGAAAAATGTTTTTATAAATAAAATATTTCTCAATATCCTGTATTAACGTATAATATCTTACATCTAAAACGAACAAATAAAAGTGATTTTCGGTTCCTATAATAATAATAATAATAATAATACTGGATTAACACATTTTTAAGAAAGATAAATATTTACTTTAAAGATAATTTTTTTTTTTTTTTTTTTTTTTTTTTTGGCAATATGTAATAACCTAAGCATTATAATATGCAACAGTTTGCACTACAAGAATTTTGTATTGCTCAAATTAAAAATAATAAAATAGATCTACAAAAATTTATTTGTTGTAGCAGACGAGTGTCCCTCTGAAATTTTTGAAACGCGGCTAATCAGTGAATGTTAAACTTACCAAATCTTAGGAGTGTTCAAAGTAATCTCCTCCAACATCAATGCACTTTTATAGACAAATGTTCCAATGATTAAAAGCTTCAAGCCATCCATTTCTTGGAATCGATGAAAAGTATGTCTGTATAGCCTCATCAATCTAGTCATCGGATGGAAATCCGGAGCAAATTTTCATGTAACGATCACGTAACGATCACGCGAATAAAAAGTCCCACAAACACGATCAGGGGAGTTGGGTGTATGTTCTATCACTTTGATGTCCTTTTGTTCAAGAAATTTGACTGTCAATTTTGCAATAAGAAAAGATGCATTGTGATGGTGAATCATGAATTCTCTTACATTTTCTTCTTGAAAATTTTCTGGAAGACATTTAGTGAGTACCAGTTAGCGTCAACCGTCTTCTGTCCCTCCAGCTCAGTGGCTTTGAAAAAAGGAAGATGATAGGGATTTTAACAATATTTATTTACAACCAGCGAACAAACACTGTATTGCCATTGGTTATAGGTTTGATCAAAATAAAAATACCTTATAGTTTAGCTTTCATTTTGAGAGAGCTTCTGTTCACTCTATCTCTCATAACGCTTTAAATTTACACGATATTTGTTTGGAGTGTTTTATCGAAAATCACATATTCAAAATTACATATTATCTCTTAAGTTTAATTTAATTCCCATTTTTATAAAAAGTGATTCTAAAAACATTATAGCATTTAAAGTCAAGTCAGTTGCGGTTTCTTATGACGAATATATCTAAATTAATCTTTCTCTGTTTCTTTCAATAAATAAATAAAAAAGTATGATCATAGGCAAATTCTTAGCTGGAAAACTCTCCTTTCTTCTCAATAAAATAAAACAGAATGAGCTTTGCTGTGGTTATCATTTGTAGCAAAGAACAGATGTGCTCTTTGAAAAGAAAATTATGTAGTTCGTATCGGGTCAAAGGTTTATGAAACCATAACAAGTAACACATCTATTGTGAATAAAATTCTCGAGGTTATATTTCTAACATACATCTTTCATTTTCCCAAGATCTTTTAACAATATTTTTGGCTAAAATTAAGGTCACCAATATATTTTAAAATATTATACTGATTTCAGCGTAACTGAAAAATTGGGTGCTGCTCTTGGTTTCTTTGAGATTTTGGCTTGGCGATCATATTGTGGTTTTTGATGAGAAGTAACTCAGTCAAACTTTGATCACTTTTTCTTCATCTTCTGTGATGGAAAGACTTTTCGCAATTTTTTTTTTTTTTTTTTTTTTTTTTTCTGTGCTCTCCGTGCCTTGTCCTCATCCTTATTAACAACTTTTCATCATGAAAATTTTTTAAAAGTGATTTCTTTGTCAAGATATAATTAATTAATGTAACGCTGGAATATTTTTGCCAAGATTTTAAGTAAAATAAAACATTTCATGTCAGCAAATTCAACTTGAATTATTGTGTCTCAGCAATTACGGCTATTTACTTGTAATGATTTTGGATTTGTTAAGTGCTCCACTTCAGTAGCAACTCTTCATCATCAAACTGAATTGTCTGAATGAATAATATTTCTGCATCTAAACAAGCTATCTATACAGATTAACAAACAATATAACATGGGGTTTTCATATAAGTTAATATAGTTCATATAAGTTCACAAATAATGATAAGTTAAATAATTTAAAAGTAATATGAAAATAATTACTGGAAAATAAAATTGCTACTGATAAACTTTTTTAATTCAAACAGACTAATATTAATGCTTATTATAAAGTTGTATAAATAAGTAATATAAATTTAAATAATTGAAACCATTATAGACTTTTTTGTCGGATTTATGATTTACCGTACACTGTTTCGTAAAAGGCCAGCTTTCTAAAAGACCAACTTAGAAAGGTGGTGTGGTGATCCACTTAAGGAAGTTTCACTATCTATACGTTTAATCTTAACTAGTACCTTTGACGTTTCTTCCGTAAATTGATAAAGGGTTATTCGGTTTTTGGTGGTTATCATGTCTTCTAAATTATTCAATGAAATAACCAGCCGAGTTTTTCGTCAATTCTAAATTCATCTGCTTCATTAGAATCAGAAAAATTCATCTTAGAACATTATTTCATCGGAACCTTTACTCCATATTAAGTGTTTGATTTAAACTGCGTTTTTCAGTTATTTAACGTTTTCTCCAAATTAATGAATCAAAGTAGGAACCGAGTTTTTCTTCAATGTAGTATTCTACTTCTATATTAAAAATAAAGTATTTTAATATAACATTCTACTCGCTATTTTAACATAGCCTTTATTATAAATAAAATGTTTCATCAATGCGACATTTGTCAGTTATTAACCTCTTTTTAATCTTATTCTATAGAATAAATAGTAAAGATTTAAAAAAAAAAAAAAAAAAATAGAAATTTTGTGGTCTGCTACATTTTACCTATGTAAGAAAAATTAAAACAAAAAACATACAGAAAAGTATAGCTACACTTTTCTGAAAAATTTTCGTAAATCAGAAACTCACGCAACTAAATATCCACAGAGTTTCCAATACACGTGAGCGGTTACTTCAAGCAGAGAAAAATATATTAAATGAAAAACACAGAGTTACCTTCCAATTGTGGGAGAAAAAGTTAATGGGTTATTTAAGTTTGAAGATGAAATCAGTAGGATAGGATGTTATATTGAGATATTTTTATTCAGAAGTTGTTTCCTATCTGATTCCGTGTTATCTAATCACAAATTTTTGAAAGAGATATGAATCGGTGGTTAGATTTATTGTTTGTATATGTAGATAACTATTTGGGTATGCCCTTAAAAGCATACACTATCAAATAAATATGTAAGAAGAATAAATAGCTTGTCAGAAATAGTGAAATAATTGTAGGCTTCTGTGGCCTTTTTTATTTATTTGTTTTCTTGGTCGTTGAAAGATGATAAATGATGTTTAATTTATTGTGCCTTATATCATTTATCTACTGTGAATTTAGGTACCTGTGTGAAAAAGAGTGCGATAAAGAGGTAACAATGTTAAATTACACGGAATGAAATTTATCCGATCATCCATCAAACTTTAATAACTGCTGATGGTTGGATGCGTTTTATACAATACATGCTTCAGATTAATATTTCTGTTGTAGTCTAATAAAGAGTCTGTAATGATTTCAGACAATCTTTTGTTTCCCCCTACTTCCTTTTTCGTTCCGTAATGGACTTTTTATTTAAATTTTTCTTGTATGTCTATGATGGTTATGGATGATTTTATAAGAGAGAAATTTTAACCCTCTCTCCAAGGCCATCGACTGAAAGAAAAGGTTTAAAAAGGACTGTTCTGTCGGCTTTAACCTAAAATAGACCCCGTCAGGAATAAAGATTTTTATTCATTTTTCATACCGTGCAAGTATTTTTAATATGCTTAACATGGTATTTCATCAAAAATAAATCTGACGAGGAGAGGGGAAGTAACAGATAAAAGAAATTTCACCAAGCTTGTAACATCTTATTTATTTATTTTATTTATTTATTTGTTACTGTGGTTATTTTGTTAATTTCTTCTTCACTTTAAGTATTTTGTGTTACTATCTTTTATTAGTGGTTATACCTTTTTTGATTGTTCAATTTCTTTTGTAATAAATGGCAACTTTCGTATAAAACTAAGTTAAAAACATCAGTAACATTAGTCAATAATGTTTTTTTAATACGTTTTCTTTTTAATTAAATATATATATATATATTATTTTTAAAAAAGTCTCTTATTGTTATTGTTATTGTTATTGTTATTTTATTAAAATCGTATCGTTAATAAAGATTTAAATTAAGGTTTATTACTTAAACTTTAATTTTAATCTTTTTTTTTTTTTTCTTTTTTTTTTTTTTTTTTTTTTTTTGGGGGGGGGGTGACATAGGTTTATTATTAAAGTTCTCTATTACAGGCAACAAATGCATTTTACTATTATAAAGCATGCTAAACGAATAATATAGACATTGTGCTATGAATAGTTAATATTATTGCGAAAATGATCTAAATTAATAAAATACTCTATTGTAAAAATAAATAAATAAATATTATAATAATTAATTAAATTAAAACTAATTGAGATTAAAAATAAATTTAAAAAATAATAAAATAAAGTAAAATAAATAAATAAATAAACACCAAAGATATAATTATTTACCATACCTTTTTAATGAAAAAAAAAAATAATCTTATTGAAAATTTTTTTTCCTATCTTTTCCTTTTTTTTTTTTTTCTTTTTTTTCTTTTTTTTGAGTTGATGTGACATAGAATTATCGTTAAAGCTCTGTACTACAGGAAAAAAAAAAAAAAAAAAAAAAAAAAAAAAACACTCTTCCATTTATTTGGCATGTTTAAGGAATAATACAGAAATTGATTTATGGAGAGTTAATATTATTAGGAAATGATCTAAACTTATAAAATACTCTAATACAGTAATGATGATAATAATAATAATAATAATAACAGTAATGATAATAATAATAATAATAATAACAGTAATGATAATAATAATAATAATAATAATAACAGTAATAATAATAATTAATAAATTAATAAATGAAAAATAAAATAATGAAATAAAATAAAATAAAATAAAACAAATAAACACCAAAGATGTTAGCAATTACCATATGCACTTTTCTAACGGAAAAAATTAAACTTATTAAAATTTATAAAGTTCGTATTAAAAATGAAAGGTACGCGATATGGATATCTCAGAGTAATAAAGTATATGGCTATAATAAAATATTTCAATGTTTATTACAAAGCGTCTTGATTGTAAACATGTATATTAGCATCATAGAACTAAGACGAAAAATAATGTATAAATAAGATGCGTTTAATGGATAAAGTGTTATTTTATTTTATTTTGAACCAAAGATTTCTTTTGTAGAAAAAAAAAAAAAAAAAAGAAAATGGTAAAAAAGAAAAGAAAGAAGAGCAAGAATTTTTTATATCAAAACTTTTAATAATAAACCATGTTAAACAGTCATTTCAGTGTTTTGCATTCTAATGTTATGAAACAAAATTAACAACGGATTAGCATCTCATTCCAAAAGCTTTTTAAACTATACTATTTAAACCATTTTTATGCACAAATTTTGTTTTAATGAAATTTTTGAAATGCTTATATGTAAAATATAACATTATGACTATTTTGTTACAAAACAAACAAACAAACACACACACATAAATATCAAATAAATTACAACTGATTATATACATATAGATATAAATATATATACATACAAGGATGATCAGTTTAAAAGAGTACCCGTTGGTTTTTCTTATTAAAATTAAATCTGACGGATATGGCAGCTATTCTAACACTGAAGTATAATTGTTTGAATCTTGTTTAAGTGTGGGAGAGAATTTTCAACACTGTTGGACTGTTACAACTTCATTTGTGAGGTAACACAGAAATAGAGACGCACAATGTTACTTAATCCTATGACAATTTTATTTTAAAAAACATAATTTAATTCAAATTTTTTGCATTATCATTCTTTACAGAAAAATGTTGAAAATGTTCGCCACCATTTTGAATGCAAACACGTCGAAGCAAGTTTTATGACACACTTCGCACCATTGTTGGTGTTATTGATGAGATTTCTTCAGTTATGATTTGTTTTAATCCATCGATGTTTGCAGGACTTCTCTGGAAAACCTATCTTTCAGATAACCCCGCAAAAGTAAAAAAAAAAAAAAAAAAAAAAAAAAATCTAACGGGTTAAGAATAATAATGTAAAAAAAAAATGAATTAAATTATGTTTTTCAAAAATAAAATTATCACAGGATTAAGTAACATTGTGCCTCTCCATTTCTGTTTTACCTCACAAATAAAGTCGTGACAGTCCAGCAAAATTGGAAATTGTCTCCCACACTTAAACAAGGTTCAAACAATTATACTTCAGTGTTAGAATAGTTGCCACATCCATCATATTTAAGGGTAATAAGAAAAACCAACGAGTACTCTTTTAAACTGATCACCCTGTGTATATATATATAACATAAAGTTCTTATTTAAACCTACTTTATAGAAAAAAAAAAAAAAAATTATGAAATGTTGACATGTTTATGAATAACATTATAGTTATTTTTATTTTGTTATATGCACACATGTAATAAAATTAATAAAGAAATAACATACAGTTCAAAAACTTTAAACTATTGTAAAAAGTATTTTTACAAAGAAATTTCGTTTTAATAAAATATTTTAAATGTTTATTTTATTTATTTATTTATTTATTTTATTTATTTATTTATTTATTTTATTTATTTATTTATTTATTTTCATTTATTTATTTATTTATTTATTTTTTTTTTTTTTTTGCGTAAAAAAAAAGAAACTGGAAAGTGAATAATATAAAGTAATATAATTTTTGAAAAATTCCTATTAAATTTTATCCATATTTTGTTCTTTACCTTCTCTTACCTGTAGAGAAAGCATTGCTTTTGGTTAAAATTTTCGAAATTGAGATTTCGCTATATTTACAGGTTTTGAAGTCCCTTGAACCTGAAAATTAGATTTTTAGCCATTTGTGTATATGTCTGTCTATGTGTGTGTCTATTATCAGTGTAATTTAAGGAAAAAAAATAGCTGGAAACCCAAACTCGGAATTTAAAATCTGTATTGTACGGGGATGATACTTGAAACTTTTATTGAAACTGGACGAATGGTTCGACTAAGGGTCTGCAAAATTATTTAAATACGTTACGACTATGAGCGAAACTTCTGGTATACATTGTATAACATTGCACAAGACAATATGAAATGAATACACATTCTTTATAAACACAAAAACATGTTTCACATAGAATATGGTATGAAAAGTATTTGTCTTGAATTTACAGGGATACATCAAAAAATTCTGATATATTTGTTTTATGTTTGAGAGTGACTTGAAATGTGATTCAGGTTGGCCATGCATTTATTTATTTTATTTTATTTCTATATATATTTAATTTATTTTGTAATATATTTAGTTGCATTGTTTACCGAGTTTTTGATCTAAGGACGTTATACAGGGCTACTCGAAATTAGTTGAATAAGTTTCAAAAAATGATTTGAGAGGCAGTTCTCTGATTTACTCGAAATATAATTATTATTAAATTTATATACTTTTATAAATAATTATAAAATTTATCATTAAAAATTTAGCAACAATAATCAAGCGGGGAGTTATTGGCGACTGTAAGTCTTTCACACAGAATTTTTTGTCTAATAAAACTGTTTCTAAAGCTGTTTTTAACAGCTGTGTAAAGTACATTAGAAGCGTTCAAATATAGTAAGTATTACATACCACATGCCTCTTAATATTTCTGTAGTAAATGTAGTATAAAAGTAAATAATGTGCGTGCAGAGTATTATTGTTGAAATAACGGTATAAATTTCAATGCATTTTTCTTTCTTTTAGTTTATTTTTGTGAAAACTGTGATGGATATATATGAGTTAAGAGAGATAAAATTTGAATATGGCATTACCACCTGAATATTTTTTAATTATTAATATTTTTTTATGTATATGTAGGGAATCATTTTATCAATAAACGTTTTCCTAAGCTTTTGAAAACAAAATTGAAAGAATATTTTTTGAATTATTTCTTTTGAGAATCTAAAATTTTATATATATATATATATATATACATATTTAATTTTTTTTTTCTGGATAATTACTCAAAAAATCAGGATATGTTCTGTCTTTATTACACCTATTTCATTTAAAGTTTTTTTTTTTTTTTTTTTTTTTTAAGTTTCATGCTATGTTTTTATTTTTTCTGGAAAATATTTCAAAAATTTAAGATATATTATGTATTTATTTCATTTCAAGATAATTTTCTCTTGTAGGTTCGTGCTATCAATTGATATTTTGCTAAAATGATTGCCAGATATAGAAAACCTACATTGCTTTACTCAATGCTATGAGGATAGAACTTGAAAACGTCTTATATCATTTTGAGCTTTTCAGTTAATATTCAATCTTGTTTGGTTTGGTGGGAATTTCTTTTGCTCATCTCAAAATAAAAAGGTTCTTTTCATTTCTTCAACATCAAAACACACGGTCCTGTCCTATATTATATTTCAACAGGTATTGTAGTCTAATAAATTAAAGTAAGTAATATTATTAATCGTAAAAATTAATCAATTTAACATAACTACGTTAATTTGTTTGGCCTGTGTATGTTTCTGTGGTGATTTATTTGACTGACTATTCTCCATTCGCATTCTTTTCTTTTATTATCAAATGAATTATATATATATATTAAATTACAAGAAAAGAATTCCAATTTATTTATTTATTTATTTATTTATTTTTTACCAGATAATGGTTTTAATTTTATTATTATTATTATTATTATTATTATTATTATTTAACAGACAAAATAATTTTTCCTTGTACAGTCGGTAACAAAAGTGTCCGAACACTAGCAAAAATTATTATGTAAAAAAAGTACATTTAATACAGTTTTGTTAAATAAATCCTTGTCGAATCATGTTTTTAGACTGACTAAGAACAGGATTCGACAAGGATTTATTTAACAAAACTGTATTAAATGTACATTTTTTACATAGGAATTTTTGCTAGTGTTCGGATACTTTTGTTACCGACTGTACAATGTAAGTGATCCTACAATATGTATAATATTCGGTGAAAAATGCATCAAAAGAAATTTTGTTCTGTTTATAGCGTGAAACCGGTATGGTGCAATGTTATCTTACTTATGATATGAACACTGCGAATTCAATCAAGCTTTAATGAAAATAATTACACGTTATTGAAAATATTAATTTTGTTTCTGAATATTTAGATTAGTGTCTCTATATAAGCAGCAATTGGGATCCGCGATTGTAATGAAATGCTCGCCCTCTGGTGGGCTTTGGTGAAATTACAATGAACATGCATAGCTTTCGGCTTTCATCGTACGCCATTGCTTGCCGATGTTTACTTTCACACATATTTATTGAACAAAAATGAATAAATCCGGTAAAAAAGATAACACATACTGTTGAGTGCTACAGTGTAACTCCAAAGGAATCCAGAATTAAGCTTCCATTTATTTCCAAATGACAAATTTAAAATTTTAGTTGCTTCGGCTAATGGAAGTAAAGAATTAATCAGATGATTTGAAACTAATATTTGTTCAGCATCAGTTAAAAATCTACTTCCGATCGAACTTTGAATAAACTGAAATAATATTTTTTCCAAAAGCAATCAATTTTCCATGATGTAATGGCGGAGAAATCATAGCACGAATATTAAGTAGTAACACCACGGATTCACAAATAGAACAAAAATAAATACACGTGGCTATTATATTTACTAACAACAAAAGCTGAAAAAGCGCCATCTATCGATCATTACAAACGCGGCTAGTACATCTGCAATTATTAATTAATAAGGAGATGTTCCGAGAGCTAGACTGGAGGTATGGAGTAAATATGTAACGTTATAATTGTTTGGATATCTGTTACTAGTTGGTTAAGTTGTTAATTGTCCCAAATGCGTGCAAAATGCAAGATGTAATAACGTGTTATTTATATGAGCTTTAGAGCATTTTCCACATTCAAAGTGAATGCTAGAATTAAAACAATGATTACTTGGACGTAAGAAAGTAACGTCTGATAAATTATAGCTCAATTATAGATATCATCTTTCTTTTTTATTTCTATATTCCCTCTAATTATAAAAATTATTTTTCTATATCCCTTATTGCTTCTTGACTATGATTGTTGAATAAAAATTGATTTTTACGATTTTAAAACAGAAAATTTAGCGACAGAATTTCAAAAATAAATAAGAAAAAGTTTTAAATCCTTTTATTGTTTTCCAAACAATGAGCTTTAGAGCATTTTCCACATTCAAAGTGAATGCTAGAATTAAAACAATGATTACTTGGACGTAAAAAAGTAACGTCTGATAAATTATAGCTCAATTATAGATATCATCTTTCTTTTTTATTTCTATATTCCCTCTAATTATAAAAATTATTTTTCTATATCCCTTATTGCTTCTTGACTATGATTGTTGAATAAAAATTGATTTTTACGATTTTAAAACAGAAAATTTAGCGACAGAATTTCAAAAATAAATAAGAAAAAGTTTTAAATCCTTTTATTGTTTTCCAAACATGCACTATATAAGAAAAGTATTGTATTCGTCAAAATTTTCAGCTATGCAGTGGCGGCTCATGGCAAGAGCGGTAGAGCTGGAGACCCCCCCCCCTCCCCCTCCAGAAATATTCGAAGTAATTATTTTATCAGCTTACAAAATATTTTGAAAATAAATTTTATTATATAATATAGTATTATGCATATAGAAGAGCAGATTACTTCATTATCATGAAAAATTATTGAAAAGTTCAGAAATATTAACCAGTTTTAAGCGTAATAGCGTCTCCGAATTTCGTAAAGGAGCTGCTCACTTATGCAGTTCCCGAAAAAAGGGACTTTTTTAGAAAAAGAACAGTTAAAACCGTCACTACTCGTTTGGGATTTCGGTAATGCTGGAAAAGAACAAAAAGTATTCCAAAGCATTGTGTTCTATGAAAGCTATTTCTATAAACCATGTTTTAATACCTTTACTTTGCACAAATTGCAATGAAATTCTAATATGTTATTCAGGTTCATTATAGGATGTTTCTTATTGAAAATGGAGTACCTGTATTGGTTTGTGTACAGGGACTACCGAAAGTATTCCAAAGCATTGTGTTCTATGAGAGTTATCTTTAGAAATTATATTTTAATACCTTTACTTAACACAAATCTTAATGAAATTGAAATACGTTATTCAAGTTCACTATCGAATGTTCCCCATTGAAAATGGAGTAAATACCTTCTTTGGTTTATATACAGGGACACCTGAAAGTATTCTAAAGCATTGCGTTCTATGAGAGGCATTTCTATAAACCAAATTTTAATAACTTTACTTTGCACAAATCTTAATGAAATTGAAATATGTTATTCATAAGCATAAAGAATGCTTTCTAGAGAATATAGTATGATTAGCATTAGATTTAAAGGGCTACACAAAAATATTCAGTTACATTAAGGGCTATTATTAAACATTCACTGGGATTGCATTTTCGTTTACATTAAACGTTCTAAAAACTTTCTAACACTTTTTAAGCGTGAACATGATTTCAATTTGTTTATCTGTCTTCTCGACTGTTCACCTTTCTATATGCCTGTCTGGCCACCTCCAGCGTCCTTAAATATTTTCAGAATTTTTAAAAATTTATGTATGTTATTCAAGTTCACTATAGAATGTTTTATATTTCAAATTGCATTAATAGGTCCTGTACAACTGATTAGTGTACAGGGACACCGAAAAAAATCCCAATCTATAGACATTTTAGGACAGACATTTTTATAGATCATATTTAAATAATTTTCTACTGTAAAAATCATAAAGAAATGGACATTTCTTGTTAATATGCGAAAATAATGTTTTGTATAGAATATGATATGTTTAACATTCTGATTTACAGGGCTACACTAAAATATTCAGATACATTAAGGGCTCCAATTAGAATCTCAAGGCTATATTATCCTTTGCGTTAAGCATTTTAATGTTTAAGAGTGATTATGAAAAAAAGAGTAATTATTCTATTCGTATGTCTTTTAGTCCTTCTGTCTGTCCATTATGCGATAATGTAGGCAAAGAACAATGAAAGTTGCACGATGCAACAAATATGTACAGTTGGAAATATTAATAATCAATGCATACTGCATGATTTTTGGTTCTTCTTCTACTTCTTTTTTTTTTTTTTTTTTAAAGATTTTGGACAATGTTTATAAACAATTTGCGCATTAAAAAAAGCTCAATTTTATTACTCAAAAAGTAACATCAGAGAGCTTCCGAAATTCTAAATATTTCACATCCTTGCCAGCAGTTCATGAACAAGTTTTAAAGAATCAAGAAAGGTTTCTAGGTTGTTGCAAGAAAAATAAACTTTCTATCCTACCTCGTCACTCGCTTCTTTAATACAACCGCGCAAGCAAGAAAATACACAGACATTGTTGAAAAAATAAACCAAGGGTGGTGAGTGATTCTACAAAGGTACTGTACCATGTAAGCTTCGTGTAAAATTTCGAGAAAAAGTAATAAAAAAATAAGTATAAGAAGAGTATGTTATTTTTAAATGGTCAATTTCTAATATGATTACGGTCTTTCACTAGATGTAAGCAAAGAAATTATTCTTATTTATTAATCCTTATAAACATTGATATTCGTACTTAGAAATATTTTTCAAAAATGTTGTCAATGTTTATAACAGAAAAATAAGATAAAACTTAAAAAAATTTCCACTGTATAGCCAATTATTGGTCGTTCCCCCTAATCGTAAACATAAACACAACGAGAATAAAAATTTAAGTAAAAAAGCATTTTTTAACAATAGAAGCTTTTCGTTGTGGAGCCCTGAAAAGCATAAAATAAAAATTTATTCTTGCAAAGACATGCTATAAATAAATAAAAGTTTCAACACTAAGAAAATTTTAGAGAAAAATACAGATATTTCACTTTTGTAAGAGATAAAAAATTTTAAATATTCAAAATATTTTAAAAAACTATCGAGACCAATATTCTTAGTCATTAGTTTCTACATAAGTATTTGTTAAACCATAAACTTTAAAGGTCTCGAAAGCTTTTTAAAATATTTTGAATAGTTAAAAATTTTCATCTCTTGCAAAAGTGAAATATCTATTCTTTTCTCTAA
The DNA here is from genome assembly GCA_963930645.1 of Salticus scenicus. Lineage (NCBI taxonomy): Eukaryota > Metazoa > Arthropoda > Arachnida > Araneae > Salticidae > Salticus > Salticus scenicus. The sequence goes on along the minus strand of OZ005648.1, from coordinate 339,995,451 downwards.
AATTTTCTTAGTGTTGAAACTTTTATTTATTTATAGCATGTTCAAGAATGAATTTTTATTTTATGCTTTTCAGGGCTCCACAACGAAAATCTTCTACTGTTAAAAAATGTTTTTTTACTTAAATTTTCACTTTCTGCTTTTTAGTTACATAAACAAAGCTTCTTAAAAAAATGAATAAAAAATTCTTAGGATACGGTGTAGACTTTGAAAGATTTTCTTTTACCAATTGGCCCATTTTATTTTAATTATCTGCAAAAATTAACATGTCGGAACTTAGAAAATCGAACCCACGACACACATTAACCAAAAGTCAAAGAACAATGAAGAAAAGTCATGCAACATGCTAAAACATTCCAACAAATTCTTACAGAAAAAGAATATTGTTTTCGAATGCTTTTTAAAATATTTTGAATAGTTAAAAATTTTTATATCTTGCAAAAGGGAAATATTTATATTTTTCTTTAAATATTCATATTTTTGTATTTCAACAATTTTCTTATTGTTGAAACTTTTATTTATTTTTTTATTGCATGTTCTTGCAAGAATATTTTTTGATGGTTTTTAGGGCTACGCAATAAAAACTTCTAGTATTTTTTTTTTTTTCTTTTTTTTTTTTTAAATATATATTACATTTTTATTCTTGTCTGTTTTAGTAACTAAAAGAAGCTTCTTAAAAAACTAATCAAAAATTTTTAGGATAGTGTGTAGACAACGAAGGATCTTTATTTTATCGTTTGACATCTTTCCGATTAATTATATGCACATCGGTCTTCGAACTTACAACCATCCCGTTATCAACATGACGCTCTATCCAACTGAGTATCAAGTGACAAAAAACGGTACTTACATTTACATTAAAAGTGGAGGCGTTTAGTTTTTCAGTGTGACACGAAAAAACGATGACAAAATCAAATTTCAACAAAAAGCTCCTAAATATATATATATATACATATATATATATTTATGTATTTTTTACTTAAAACTTTTTATTTTGTTCTTTTTTAATATCTAAAATATGCTGTGTTTTTTAATATCTAAAAAAAAGCTTCTTAAAAAACTCTTAGGATACTGAATAGTCAACGAAAAATTTTCCTTTATCAACTGACATCTTTTCTACTAATTATCTGCAAAAATTAGCACGCTGGACCTTCCGGGTCGAACGCACAACAACCGCGTTATTAACGTGACGCTCTAACCAACTAAGCCAAGGAGCGACAAACGGAATGGCTTATATTTATTTTAAAATGGATGCGCCTTGTTTATTAGCGTGATACGAAGACACGATGACAAAGTAAATTTCATATAAAAAGGTTATAAAAACTGTTAATCATAAATTATTCTCTAATTAAGTGATTCTGTATTTATATATTCATCTTTAAAATGTCCCGAATTTTCAGAAATAAATGATAATGTTGATAGATACATCATTTTTTCTTTCTTTAAATTTCCAAGTTCTAGATACCACACTTTGAAATACTGGAGATATTGTTTCGTATGTTCTTATTCAATGAAAACATTGTTTCATATGTAAACATCTCATCTAGTCATTTCACTGAATTTCAATTTGAATAAAATCTTTTTGTAAAAAAAATAGAACCGACTCCAAAAAGCAACTACTATTCAAAAAAAAAAAAAAAATGTATTAAATGAAACTAAATTGCGCCTAAAAGTATAAAATAATTTCCTTCGCCAAACAACCTATAACACTACAATTAATCATAACTTTTGAAGTCGGCGCAAAATTAAATAAAATTTAATTAGTTTTTATAGGTTTGTACTCTTATTTAGATCGGTAGTAACAAATGTTGTCGTCTCGAATGATCCATTTTCATGTTTCCTTTATTATTTTATCACTGCATACAATTGGTCCATTAGTAGCATCTACACAGAACAGTGAACATTCTTCACAATGCGGTATTTATGTTTCTACGAAGTTAGAGTTTTCTTTGCAAATTTGGTATAACTTTGATAACTATCATCCTTGGTGGCTTTTGGATTTGTCTTTCAAAATATATTGGAAAAATATACACGCAAGATGTATATTTTCATAATATATTTTGTACGAAGTATTGTTTCATATTATTGATTACTCTCTTAATATACCTTATCAAATTAATCATGATATCCCAAAGAAATTAAATATGTTTGCCCGATAGTTTTGCGATTTTTCTTTCACCAAGGACGTCAGATACCAGCATCTTCGCCAACATTTGCTGCTTACGAAATCTTATTTGTTTTCTTGAATCAAAGTAGTTTTCGGCTGCGTTTTGCAGGTGACAATGTGAGATGTGTATTTTGAATAGGATTTAATTTTTGTATTGAATAAAGGTATCAATTTTTATTTAATTTTGCGCCGACTTCAAAAGTTATGATTAATTGTAGTGTTATAGGTTGTTTGGCGAAGGAAATTATTTTATACTTTTAGGCGCAATTTAGTTTCATTTAATACATTTTTTTTTTTTTTTGAATAGTAGTTGCTTTTTGGAGTCGGTTCTATTTTTTTTACAAAAAGATTTTATTTTTCTCTTTTCAGTGAAAACTTATTCATACAGCAGAACATCAAAAGACGTTCAATGGCAGTTTCACAAATCACAACTTCCAAGAAAAGTGGCATAACTCAAAAAAGGGTTTATGTCACTGAAAAATACAAGAAATGCACCCTATATGAACAGAAAAGTTACATCTCCATCCACTCGAGAGAGAGTTGTGCCAGTTTTATTCTAGTCAATTTATTTTTAAATTGATTTTTCTCAAATGCTGCATTTTTAAGTTGTGTCACTTTTCATGCCTTTATCGGATATGAGCAAAAAACTTCCTATTGAATGAACATACGTTAAGTTAAAAAGTCTTTAGAAATGTAAAGAACGGATACGCTGTATTCGTAACCAAAAATTCTGTTAGGCATATATATTGAATTTTTCAGTGAATACGTGTCACTCGCTGCGCTGAAAATTGCACAGCGTAAAGTTCAAACAAAGAGCAAAATATGCATTGCCACCGACGGACAGAAGTTTCAACATCGATACTTACATACTGATTTTACCAGTGAAGCTGCATGCGTTCAGCAGTTAGAGTGAGAACAGACTTTTGTGAGTATCCTGTAATTTGTTTATATCTTAATGAAATCATAATGAAGCCTATTTCAGGCCAAGATCATTACGACAACAAAAAAAGTATTAAAATTAAATCATCTCTTACGAAGTTATAAGCTAACAAATTTCAACAACATCAACAACGAGAAACATGGTTTGTATTGAGAACCTCTTCCTTTATGAAGTCGGTTTAAAATGTCTATGCGTTAATCGATGTGACCGCTTACAATAACCATACTTTAAATTTTACATAGCATAAATGTCACCCGGTACGCTACAGTCGTTCAAGTGTGCACAAAACAGGAGATTGTGAACAAACAAATGCACGTTTTAAACGTTCTGTTTTTAGCATTAACGTCTAAACTAACTTTTCGTAATAAATCGACGATGCTCAGCAATTTTATAATTCACTTTTTTCTGTCTTGAACTGTTTCCGAGATAGGAGCGCTAACTCCACTGTTTCCCACCAGGTGGCACTGTAGGCGGTTGAATCGCGTAGCACATATCCACTTTACTATACCTACATACCACTTTTATGACTGTAGCTGCAGCTAAAAGAATCGGGACTGACTTTTTTTGGGCACCCTGTACTTTCTTTTGATCGTAAAGATATTGCAATGGGACCTATTCCAGACTAAGACCTTTACAATAAAACAAAAAGTACCAAAATCGGATTATCTGTTCAGAAGTTATAAGCTAACAAACAAAAATAAAAACATAAAAACATTCGGATTGAATTCAGAACCTGCTCTTTTTTGATGTCGGTTAATTAGAGCATCTCTTACGAAGTTATAAGCTTACAAACACCAACAACAACACATAGCTTGAATTAAGAATACCCTCTTTTCTGAAGTTGGTTGAAAACGACTTTGCGCTAATCGATGTGACCGCTTACAGTAACAGTACTTTGAACGACAGAGTATACGTGTCATCCGCTACGCTGTAAAGTGTGAACATAGTTGAAGCGTGCACAGTGTAGGAAATTGCGAAGAAACAACTGCACGTTTTAAGCGTTCTATTTTTAGCAATAATGTCTAAAAACTGTCTTTTCGTAGTAAATCGATAATGCTCTACAACTTCGTAATCAGCTTTTCTCCCATCTTGAACCGTTTTTGAGATAGGAGCGCTGATTCCGCTGTTTTTCCCCAGATGGTGTTTTATTTTCTTTAGATTGTAAAGATATTATCAAAGATATACAATGGGACCTATTTCAGACCAAGATCTTTACAACTAAACAAAAAATATCAAGTAACCGTATTTTGAACTATATAACGTATGTCTCACCAGCTACGCTACAACGTGTGCAATGTAGCTCAAGTGTGCATAGTGTAAGAAATTGCGAACAAAGAAATGCACGTTTTTAGCATTGTATTTTTAGCATCAATGTCTAAACTATCTTTTCGTACTGAATCGATGATGCTCTGCAATTTTATACTTCTCTTTTTCCCCCTGTCTTGAACCGTTTCCGAGATAGGAACGCTAGCATGAATGTCTAAACTATCTTTTTGTACTAAATCGATGATACTTTTCAACTTTGTAATTCCCTTTTTTCTCTAGAACCGTTTTCGAGATAGTAACACTAACTCAGCGATTTTCCACCAGTGGCGCTTCCAGCGGTTTAACCTTGTACTGCATGGCCACTTTGCTATACTTGCATACCATTTTTAACACTATAGCTGCAGCCGTTTAGCAGTTAAAAGAGTTGGGACTGATTTTTTTGGGCACCCTGTATTTTCTTTAGATTGTAAAGATATTACAATGGGACCTATTGCAGACCAAGACCTTTTCAACAAAACAAAAAGTTTCAAAATCGGAGCATCCGTTCAGAAGTTATGAGCTAACAAACATAAAAAAAACATACGGTTTGAATTGAGAACCTTCCTTCTTTTTTGAATTCGGTTAAAAAGAACGAAAAACCACGCGGTACGCATTGATTATTAACAAATGTACGTAATTGTTGTTTCGTATAATTTTCAATGCTCTTTGCCTACGTAATCACACAACGGCCAGACAGTAGTTCTGAAAGACATACAAACAGACTAATTGAATTCCTAATCATTCTTAAACATTGTTAAAATGATTAACACAAAAGAAAACGTAGCCCTTATTTTCTAAGTGCAGCACTTAATGTTTCTGAATATTTATAGTGTAACCCTGGAAATCTGAAGGTTAACAAAATTAAATTCTATACAAAATATTATTTTAGCTTATTAATAAAAAATGTCAACTTCTTTATGATTTTTAAAATAGAAAGTTCTTTAAAGGTAATTTATAAAAATATCTGTCCTAAAACGCAATAAATTGGCATTTTTTGGATGTCCCTGTGCACAAATCATTTACACAGGATCTATTAATGCCATTTAAAATAGGAAACATTCCATAGTAAATTTGAATAATATATATAATTTTTTCAAAATTCTGAAAATATTTTCGGACTTTGGGGGCGGGCAGACGGGAAGATAAACACATGGATAGATACACAAATTGAAATAATATTCACATTTAAACTAGAACGATGTGGCCACCACATGACTTTCTTCGATATTTCCCCACGCAAATTCACACAGTAAAAATAATTTATTAAAATCATCTATATATATAAAAGAGTACTTCCACTCACTTACTCACTCACTGACTCATCAACGCACAGCAAAATCTACTGGGCCCACTGACTCAAAACTAGGTCAGATTTTAGAACATGTTGTGTAAGCACCCCCTAAGAAGCGATTTTGCGAAATTCGTCCCCCAAGGGGGGGTGGGAGGGCAACACGTGATTTTAAAGAAACCGCCATATCTCAAAGAAAAAAGCAGATATCTGTAAAATTTTTGCATTAAAACATAGCTAAAACAAATGCCTAAAAACCAATTTCTGGAATTTTGGAAATTCGGTCCACAAGAGGGGGTGCGTGGCAAAATGTGATTTCGCATGCCCAAAAAGTGATTTCTTAAATAACATTCATATCTCAAAGACAAAAACAGACATACGTGAGATTTTTGTTTCATATTATAGCTAACATAAATACCTAAAAATCAATTTCTGAAATTTTTGAAAGTCGGCCTCTAATGGGGGGGAGGGGGCAAAACGTGATTTCACAAAAACCTTTATATCTCAAAGAAAAAAACAGATATCCGTAAAATTTTTGCTTTTAAATATAGCTAACACAAGTACCTAAAAACCAATTTTTGGAATTTTAGAAATTCAGTCCCCAAGAGGAGAAGAAGGAAGGAAAACGTTATCTATATTATATCTTCTGTATATAATATAGACATGTCTTCTATAATAAAGTTTTGAAAATAATTATTTTAATTTTTAATTGTTGCCAAAAAAATTTTCGAGCTGATTTATTTTACGACATATAATAAAAAATATTTTCACGCGAATAGTAAAAGAAATATTAAATAATAAATTTTCTTAGGCTATGACAAAATGACGTCATTATCAAAATTAAATTATAATATAAAAATCCAACATATTTCTTCAAATTTTGTTTCATAATCTTTTTTAACATACCTCAATTTTAGATTACTTTTTAATAGTGTTTTTATTTATTTATTTATTTATTGGAACGTATAATACGTTTGGCATGAAAGCTAATTCAGCATTATATTCAGATTTACTTATTCATAATGCAGGGTAATTTTTTAAATTTTGATGCTGAAGCAAACAATTTTCGCCAAGGAGTCTACTTTTGTGATAGCCACTTTAAGCGAAGTAGCCCATAAAGCATATAAACATATAAATTATAAAATATTGAGGGGAAAAAAAAAAGATAGAAAGAAAGAAAGAAAGAGAAACAATAATCTCATAAATTATGTTTTTTTTTTTTTTTTTTTTTTTTTTTTATGGTGGCAAAATTTTAAAAGTCTCAAAGGTGAGCTATAATAAGCCTGTACCACGATAAGGTTAAATATTTATTTATTTTTCTATGTACCAACCACTGTTAACTAACTACGAAATACATATAGCCACAAAAAGTTAATTGTCTCACAGCATATTGTAATATTACATTTGACGTGAAATTGCTGTCATTGTATGGTCGACCGGAAAAATCAAATAAATATAGGAAATAACGTAAAAGTAAATATTATGTACAGTACGTACAGTGTTGTTCAAAAATAATTAAAATTCAGATATAAAAGGACTACTTCAATTTTTTCGATACTGTCTGTTTCGAAATTGTCATTTGATAAGCACAAAAGTGGAAGCCCACTGGTATGGCATTGACGCATGCAATAGTGACACACACCGGAAGCGAGCTTTTGAGCAATTTCAATGAATTTTATTTTTATTTTTTATCTATAAAGCGATATAGAAAAAGAATTTTGTTAAGTATAGTGACCAGCCAAGCGGGTAAAATTTGTCCGAAGACATCCATAGGAGCTAAGGCCACAATTTTTAGTCTGTGGCTTATTTACGTGTATCCAACACCCATTGCAACGGGATTTTGAGATTTTCCCCATTTTCCCCCTTAGGGAAGATAATTCAATAAAGACGTTTCCAAGCATAACTTTGCTTAAAATTATCACAGTAAGATTGATTTTTATGTGTGGTTTGGTTATGAGTTCTCAACACGCACTATCAAGGAATTTTACGAAATTTCCCTCTGCCTACCTCCTTTAAGGGCGGAGTGGGGGCAAAAACACATTTTTAAGAGTAACTCTGTTCCAAAGTACCTCAGGAAAGCGATTTTTTGATATGTCGGCTGGTTACGCGTACTCAACACACACACTACAAAGGGGTTTTGTAAAATTCCACCCTACCGTTCTTGGGAGCTGGGGACAAAAAACATGTACTCATGTGTAACTCTTCACTAAATTATCTTAGGAAGGAGATTTTTCATGTGTGGGTCGGTTATATGTATCTAACTCATAGTATAAAGAAATTTTGCAAAATTCTCTCCCCTGTCCCTTCTTTATGAGCTGGGGGGGGGGGGTAAAAAACACATTTTAAAACATAATTTTGCTTAAATAATCTCAGGATCTCGATTTTTGTTCATGTCTGGTTAAGTATGTGTATGCAAGTTGCACTATATAGGGATTTCGCGAAATTACCCCGCCTTCCTCTTCTGGGCTGGCGGGGCAAAAAACACGTTTCCAAGCTTAAATATACTCCAGATTACTTTAGAATGATGAATTTTGATGACTGGGTGTTGATTAAGTATACGGGATATGCACATTGAGTGGAGGAAATTTTGTAAAACTTTCAACATTACCCGTATGGGAAGGGGAGTAAATATAGGTAATGTACTGCCAAAGGCATTGGAGCTCGAGATTCGAAAAGTGTGGGGAGCAGGAAAACCGATACTGAAGGTAGCGGGAACTTTAACTTACATTGTGACTGATTTCTTTCTTTCTTTTCTTTCTTTTTTTTTTTTTTCCAGATATATATATATTTTTAAATTATTAATATTAATGATATGAAATAGTGAGAATTCATTTCGATATAATGACCAGCGAAGCGGGCAAATCCTGCTAGTATATATATAACTCAAAAGTTTAGTAAGATTTCCAAACACCCAATTTTTTTCAATTTAAAAACTTATCTTTCGATAAAATGTTTTCAAACATTGGGTATTTAAAGAGTTGGGTCTTCCTCATGTTTTTCAGTGAAGATAGGTTTAAGACAAAATTTAGGGGGCCGGTAACAAATTGAGCAAAATAAATAATGTTTATGATTACCCTATATCATTAAGTGAACGAAAAGATCTGTAACTTTAGGATATGTTAATGTAGGCTTTAGGATATGTTAATGTAGTGGATGAATTTGTGTAACGTTTTTGGTATGCTCCGTTTTTTCTCCGTTATTTGTGTATGTTAAATAACGGAGATATCTATATATTAATTTGAAACATGTTTTTGTCTGTCTCCACTATATTGAGAGAACGGCTAGGTGTAAAAATTCGGTTGAGGTGTCTAAAGAAAGGTCTTGGTCTGTAGATGTGCTATGAGAAGAGAAAAATAAAAAAAAGTCGAATGGTTTCCCCCCCCCCCCCGGAGGAAACGGGTGGGAAAGTTCACGTGTTATCATTTTATTTTTTAATTATTGATCCTTTTTTACAGTGTGGCAACATGAAAAAATCTATATATTAATTTGAAACATGTTTTTGTCTGTCTCCACTATATTGAGAGAACTACTTGGTGTAAAAATTTGGTTGAGGTGTCTAAAAAAAGGTCTTGGTCTGTAGATGTGCTATGAGAAGAGAAAAATAAAAAAAAGTCGAAGGGGGGGGGGGGGGGGAAATGGGTGGGAAACCGTTTCCCACCCGTTTCGGGTTAAAAACACGTTTACGAGCTTAACTAAGCTTCAAATTACTTCACGGGGAAGAAATTGTACATATGGGGACTAGAGTCGAATACTAAAAAATCAATATCTGCGAATTTGGAATTTTCAATTTTAAAGGGGGAAAAAGGGGGAAAGTAGATTTGGAGGGGAGGGGAAAGAGGGGAAATTAGTTTGAGAGGGAAATCCGTTCTAGACCCACACATGTAGCACCTCATTTTAAAGGTCTTGAAATTTCATGTCGATTGGAGATGTTTGTATACAGTATAGTCCGACCCCTGGTGGTGAAAAATGGAACTAAGTGATTTTGCTGTAGACCCTATCATGTTACATCTTATTTTAAAGGTCTTGGTATTTCCTGACCGTTGGTGATGTTCGTACAGAACACAGTGCGCCCCCTGACGGTGGAAACTGCAACTAAAGGATTTGGCAGTTGACAAAACCATGTGACACCTTATTTGAAAGGTCTTGGAAATCCAAGGCGATTGGTGATAGAGGTCTTGAAATTTCATGTTGATTGGGGATGTTTGTATACAATATAGTGCGCCCCCTGGTGGTGAAAAATGGAACTAGGTGATTTTGTAGTAGACCCTATCATGTTATATCTTATTTTAAAGGTCTTGGTATTTCCGCACCGTTGGTGATGTTCGTACAGAACAAACTGCACCCCCTGGCGTTGGAAAGTGCAACTAAAGATTTTGCAGTTGACACCACCATGTGACACCTTATTTGAAAGGTCTTGGAAATTCAAGGTGATTGGGGATGTTTGTATACAATATAGTGCGCCCCCTGGGGGTGAAAAATGGAACTAGGTGATTCTGTACTAGACCCTATCATGTTATATCTTATTTTAATGGTCTTGGTATTTCCTCACCGTTGGTGATGTTCGCACAGAACAAACTGCGCCCCTTGCGGTGGAAAGTGCAACTAAAGGATTTTGCAGTTGACACCACCATGTGACACCTTATTTGAAAGGTCTTGGAAATTCAAGGTGATTGGTGATGTTCGTATACAACATACTGCGCTCCCTGTTGGAGGAAAAAAGATTTTGCAGTGCTTGCGTAGCATGACTGCTATACGGTGCCGCAGCCGCAGGCAGCGGTAACACGAGTCAGAGGTTCGTTCGGTTCAAGGTTAATTTTTGAGAATTTTTTCATGTTAATAGCGGCCTGCATATACGTGCCACAGGCACTAGGATACGAATCCGAGTTCCGTTCCGTTTGAAGTAATTTTTTTTTTTTTTACAGATTATTATTTTTATTATTATTTGTGATGTTTTCATTTAAAAATATTATAATATTTAAAATAATATTTATAATATTTAATATTTAAAAATATTATAATATTTAAAATAATATTTATAATATTTAATATTTAAAAATATTATTATATTTAAATATTTTTAAATCAAACAAAATCGAGTTAAAGATATAAAACCATACAAATTTAAGGTGCATTTAAGGTTATTATCATGGGCCGGCCAACACCAGGCGGGTTCTTTCGGTTGCAGGTTAATTTTTGGGAATTTTTTTTGTGTTATTAGCGGCTCACGTATGTGCTGCCGCAGACACCGGTGTCACAAGACTGAGTTTCGTTCGGTTCGAGGTAATTTTTTTGTTACAGCTGATTATTTTTTTCGCGATGCCTTTATTTAAAAATAGAAATTCAAACAAAATCGAGTTAAAGATATAAAATCATACAAATTTAAGGTTCAATTAAGGTTATTATCATGGGTCCGGGCAACGCCGGGCGGGTCAGCTAACATGTAGCCTTAGTATTAAAAGAAACAGAAAATAAAAGATAGCAACTGTTTTATTTGGAGTCAGTTTGACGTCACATTGACAGTACTTTGTAGAAAGTGATGTCATATATAGTATTTCAATTTATAACCATTTTTCCGAATTTCTTTTTTTTTATAAGTGAAATGTTGTAAATTATATTAGATGTTTTAACTTGAAATACATTTAAATAATGATACGACGATTTTTGAAACATTACGGTCAATAAAGTGACCGTCGAAGTCGACGGGTTCCAGCTAGTTATTTAATAAAATTACCTTCCATGATAATACAGTATGATTTTCATATTAGAGAAGTAGTACAACATTAAATATCCACAAAAAAGTTCATTTTATTCTCGATATTACATTAAAAAAATCAATACCTTTATTTTAAATAATCGCAGATTGATGGTTCAACCATTCATTTTAAAGGTATTGGCGAGCTCTTTTGAAAGATACCCATCATGAAAATTTATTCCCCTCGAGGGGGACTTGCCCCCAGGAGGGGAGACGATACTTCTACATAAACAATTTTTTTTTTCCCTAGTTGACTATCTCTATTATAAGTAATTCTTGTAAATTTCCTAATGATTATTAAAAAATAATTCTCTTTATGTACATTTACCAAATTTTGTTCTATACCACCATGTTAAAAATTTAGAAAAAGCGGGATGGCAACGCAAACTATGAGACAATTTTTACCAAAAGTTGATAGTCAAGGTGTAACTACATAGTAATTTGCATGGAATTCTGTGCAGTAGTTCCTGAGATACAGTTGCTACAAAATTTTGTCACACACACACACGCACGCACATACAGACAGACATTTCCTAGAAATGGTCAAATCGTGTTCCACAGCTCTAAAAATGAGTAAATACATCAAAAACCCGAGGTCGAAAATTTTTACGAATATAATACATTCTTTTATTGAATAAAGAAGAAAGTAATATTGTTATAAAGTGTTAAATCACCTAATGTAAACGAAAATGTGATTCCAGCAAATTTCCAATAAAAACCCTCAATGTAACTGAATATTTTTGTGAGGCCCAGTAAATCTAATGCTAATCATACTACATTCTGTAGGCATTCTTTTCTGAAAATGCATAAAATATTGCAATTTTTTTAAGATTTGTTCAAAGTAAAGTTATTAAAATTTGATTTATAGAAATACCTCTCATAGAACGAATGCTTTAGATCACTTTCGGATGTTCTTGTACACAAACCATAGGTTGTGTTTACTCCATTCTCTATAGCAAACATCCGATAGTGAACTGGAATAACATATTTCAATTTCATTGAAATTTGTGTAAAATAAAAGTATTAAAAAATATTTCATAAAAATACCTCTCATAGAACATAATGCTTTGGAATAATTTTGGGTGTTCCTGTACACAAACCAGTAGAGGTATTCACTCCATTTTCAATAGTGATTATTCGATAGTGAACTTGAATATCATATATCAGTTTCAAGAATTTCCCTGTTTATTTATGGGAGTTAGAGCACGAACAGACAGAGAAACCGAAGTCATTAACACTTTTCAACCTTATTGGAAAGTAGAAACGAATTAAAAACACTTTAAAAAACACGTTATAACCTTTTATTAAAATCATTTTGTAAAAACATTTACTAAGATTTTTGATATCATATCATGGCATCATCAGGTAAAACATTTTTTACAAAAATGTAGAAGAGACAGCATCTTTATATATCCGAGGATCGAAATGGTTTCAGCAAAAGACAACTTAAACTGAGCAGGAAGGGTCGATTTTTTACTTGAATGCTTAAGCTTAAGTGGAGATCGATCAAGGTAGCACCAAGATTACTTTCCGCAAATTCCAGTAGGAGAAACTTTGTCTCAGGCCTGAGACGACATCTTAAACAGAACAGGAAAAAGTCAACTTAGAGCTTGGATTCAGAGGATTTGGTTGAGTTCGATCATGGTAACACCAGGACTACGTTCCTCAATACTTGTAGGAAAAACTTATTTTAGGACTGGGGCAAGAGATTCAAAGGTAGCAGACAGCCTAATAATGGAGGTTAACTGAAAAGATACAGATATCAATAATTTTATTCACATAAGAAATGCCAAATTTTGTGTAGAATTGCTGAATCTTTATAGTTAATTATATCATTGCATTTAAAAATGTTAATGGCTTCAGCCAGGAGGAGGTATTGATTATTTCAAGGAGCAATGATTATTTCGGCTTTGGACCATAAAGGAGTAGTGCCAGGAATATTATAAATAAATTCAACAAATGTAGAACTTTTTTCTTCTTTTACGTTGTGGATGTGTTTTTTAACACTTTCCAACAAGGTTAAAAGTGTTTATGACTTCGGTTTGTCTGTCTGTCTGTCCGTTATCCAACTCCCGTAAATATTTATGAAATTTCTTGAAACTGATATATAATATTCAAGTTCACTATCGGACGTTCCCTATTGAAAATGGAGTTTATACCTCTACTGGTTTGTGTACAGGGACACCCGAAAGTATTTCAAAGCATTGTGTTCTATGAGAGGTATATCTATAAACAATATTTTCATACCTTTACTGTAGACATATCTTAATGAAATTAAAATATGTTATTCCCGTTCACCATCGGACGTTTCCTAATAAAAATGGAGTTTATACCTCTGCTGATTTGCATACAAGAACACCCGAAAGTATTTCAAAGCATTGTGTTCTAAGAGAGGTATTTCTATAAACCATATTTTCATATCTTTACTATAGATATATCTCGATGAAATTGAAATATGTTATTCAGGTTCACTATCGCACATTTCCTATTGTAAATGGAGTTTATACCTTTACTGGTTTGTGTACAGGGATACCCGAAAGTTTTTCAAAGCATTGTGTTCTATGAGAGGTATTTCTATAAATCATATTTTAATACCTTTACTGTAGACATACCTTAATGAAATTAAAATATGTTATTCAAGTTCACTATCCGATGTTCCCTATTGAAAATGGAGTTTATACCTCTATTGGTTTGTGCACAGAGAAAGACACCCGAAAGTATTTCAAAGCATTGTGTTCTATGAGAGATATTTCTATAAACCATATTTTCATAACTTTACTGTAAACATATCTTAATGAAATTGAAATATGTTATTCAGGTTCACTATCGGACATTTTCTATTGTAAATGGAGTTCATACCTCTACTGGTTTGTGTACAGGGATACCCGAAAGTTTTTCAAAGCATTGTGTTCTATGAGAGGTATTTCTATAAATCATATTTTCATACCTTTACAGTAGACATACCTTAATGAAATTAAAATATGTTATTCAAGTTCACTATCCGATGTTCCCTATTGAAAATGGAGTTTATACCTCTGTTGGTTTGTGCACAAAGACACCCGAAAGTATTTCAAAGCATTGTGATCTATGAAAGATATTTCTATAAACCATATTTTCATAACTTTACTGTAGACATATCTTAATGAAATTGAAATATGTTATTCAGGTTCACTATCGGACATTTCCTATTGTAAATGGAGTTTATACCTCTACTGGTTTGTGTACAGGGATACCCGAAAGTTTTTCAAAGCATTGTGTTCTATGAGAGGTATTTCTATAAATCATATTTTAATACCTTTACTGGAGACATACCTTAATGAAATTAAAATATGTTATTCAAGTTCACTATTGGATGTTTCCTGTATAAAATAGAGGAAATACCACCATCGGGTTATACACAGGGACACTCAAAATTATTCCAAAACATTGCATTCTATGAGAGATATTTCTATAAATCAAATTTTGATAACTTTACTTTCCACGAAGTTTTAGAAAATTGAAATATGTTATTTATATGCACAAAAGAATTCTTTGCATAAAATATAGCATGATTAGCAATATATTTACAGGGTGGCACAAAAATATCCAGTTATATTAAGAGCTATTAATAAAAAATGCTAGAAATGTACTTTCGTTTACGTTAAGCGTTTTTAACACTTTGTAACATTTTTTAACACTTTCCAACAAGGTTGAAAAGTGTTTATGACTTTGGTTTGTCTGTCTGTCCGCGCTCTAACTCCCGTAAATATTTATGGAATTTCTTGAAACTGATATATGTTATTCAAGTTCACTATTGGATGTTCCCTATAGAAAATGGAGTTTGTACCTCTACTGGTTTGTGTACAGGGACCCCCGAAAATATTTCAAAGCATTGTGTTCTATGAGAGGCATTTCTATAAACCATATTTTCATACCCTTACTATACAAAAACCTTAATGAAATTGAAATATGTAATACAAGTTTACTATCGGATTTTCCCAGTTGAAAATGGAGTTTATACCTCCACTGGTTTGTGTACAGGGACCCACTAAAATATTGCAAAGCATTGTGTTCTATGAGAGGCATTTCTATAAACCATATTTCCATGCCCTTACTGTACCCATATCTTAATGATATTGAAATATGTTATTCAAGTTCACTATCGGATGTTTCCTGTATAAAATGGAGTGAATACCACCACTGATTTGTGAACAAGGACACACAAAAGTATTTCAAAGCATTGTGTTCTACGAGAGGTATTTCTATAAAACATATTTTCATACCCTTACTGTACAAAAATCTTAATGAAATTGAAATATGTTATACAAGTTCACAATCGGATGTTCCCTGTGGAAAATGGAGTAAATTCCATCACTGACTTGTGTATAGGGACGCACAAAAGTATTTCAAAGCATTGTGTTCAATGAGAGGCATTTCTGTAAACCAAATTTTCATATTCTTACTGTACACAAATCTGAATGAAATTGAAATATGTTATACAAGTTCACTATCGGATGTTCTCTGTTGAAAATGGAGTTTATACCTCTACTGGTTTGTGTACAGAGACCCCCTAAAATATGCAAAGCATTGTGTTCTATGACAGACATTTTTACAAACCATATTTTCATACCCTTACTGTACACAAATATTAATGAAATTGAAATATGTTATTTGAGTTCACTATCGGATGTTTCTTGTATAAAATAGAGTAAATATCACCACTGATTTGTGTACAAGGACACACAAAAGTATTTTAAAGCATTGCGTTTCATAAGAGATATTTCTAAAAACTAAATTTTAATAACTTTACTTTGCACGAAGATTTATGAAATTTAAATGTGTTATTTATAAGCACAAAAGAAAATGCTTTGCATAGAATATAGCGTGATTAGCATTAGATTTACAGCGTGACACAAAAATATTCAGTTATATAAAGAGCTTTTGATAAATATTTGATAAAAGTGTACTTTCGTTTACATTCAGCGTTTTTAACACTTTCAAACATTTTAACACTTCCCAACAAGGTTGAAAAGTATTAATGACTTCGGTTTGTCTGTCTGTGTGTCCGTCTGTCTGTCTCTCAGTTCTCTAATTCCAGTAAATATGTGTGGAATTTCTTGAAACCGATATATGTTATTCAAGTATCGAATGTTCCCTTTTGAAAATTGAGTTTATACCTTTACTGGTTTAAAAACAGGGACACCCGAAAGTACTTCAAAGCATTGTGTTCTATGAGAAGATTTCTATAAATCATATTTTCATACATTTACTGTACAGATATCTTAATGAAATTAAAATATGTTATTCCAGTTCACTATCGGATGTTCCCTGTTGAAACTGGAGTTTATACCTCTACTAATTTGTGTACAGGGGCACCCGAAAGTATTTCAAAGCATTGTGTTCTATGAGAGGTATTTCTATAAATCATATTTTCATACCTTTACTGTACACATATCTTAATGAAATTGAAATATGTTATTCAGTTTCACTATTGGATGTTTCCTGTATAAAATGGATTAAATACCATCACTGTTTTATATGCAAGGACACTCAAAAGTATTCTAAAGCATTGCGTTCTAAGAGAAATTTCTATATTTCTATGAGAGATATTTCTATAAATCAAATTTTAATAATTTTACTTTTTACGAAATTTTAGGAAATTGAAATATGTTATTTATATGCACAAAAGAATGTTTTACATAGAATATAGCATGATTAGCATTACAGTTACAGGGTGACACAAAAATATTCTGTTATATTAAGAGCTATTATTAAAAATTTGCTAGAATTCTACTTTCGTTTACATTAAGCGTTTTTAATACTTTCAAACATTTTTTAAAGTGTGAATATGATATCAGTTTGTGTATCTGTCCGTCTGTCTGTCTGCCCACTCTCTAACTCCCGTAAGTATTTATGGAATTTTTTGAAACTGATATATGTTATTCAAGTTCACTATCGGAGGTTCCCTATTGAAATGGAGTTTATACCTCTACTGGTTTGTGTACAGGGACAAACAAAAGTATTTCAAGGAATTGCGTTCTATGAGAGGTATTTCTATAAACCAAATTTTCATACCTTTACTGTACAATATCCTCATGAAATTGAAATATGTTATTCAAGTTCACTATTGGATGTTTCCTATGTAAAATAGATTACATACCACCACTAGTTTATGTACAGGGACACTCAAAAGTACTCCAAAGCTTTGCGTTCTTTGTGAGATGTTTCTATAAAACAAATTGTAATAACTTTACTTTCCACGAAGTTTTAGGAAATTGAAATATGTTATTTATATGCGCAAAAGAATGCTTTACATTGAATATAGCATGGTTACCATTATATTTATAGGGTGACACAAAAATATTTAGTTATATTAAGAGCTATTAATAAAAAATTGCTAGAATTGTACTTTCGTTTACATTAAGCGTTTTTTACACTTTCTATCATTTTTTTTATTATGAATATAATTTCAATTTGTGTATAAGTCTGACTGTTCCTCTGTCAGTCTGCCTGTCTCTCTGTCTGTTTATCTGCGCTCTAATTCCCGTAAATATTTATGGAATTTCTTTTCTCCGATATATTTTATTCAAGTTTACTATCGGATGTTTCCTATTGAAAATGGAATGACTACCTCTTCTGGTTTGTGTACAGGGACACCCAAAATTATTCGAAAGCATTGTGTTTCATGAGAGGAGTGTCTATAAACCATATTTTAATACCTTTAATATATAGAATTTTTAATGAAATTTTAATGTGTTTTTCAATTCCCTATCGGATGTTTCCTATGTAAAATAGAGTACATTTTTAACTGGTTTGTGTACAGGGCTACTTGAAAGTACTCCAAAGCATTATGTTGTATAAGTTATTTTTATAAACCAAATTTTAATAATTTTGTTTTCCACAAAACTTAATGCAATTGAAATATCTTATTCGTATGCACAAAATAGTGTGCCATCTATGTAATATAGTATGGTTAGCATTAGATTTACAGGGCCACACAAAAATAATCAGTTATATTAATAGCTATTAATAAAAATTTGCTGGAATTGCACTTTTGTTTACATGATCGTTTTAACACTTTTTTAAAATTTTCGTGGGAGTATGATTTCAATTTGTGCATCTGTCTGTCCGATTGTCTACCTTTCTATCTGTTTGTCTCCGGCTCCTATCATCCGTGAATATTTTGAGAACTTAAAAAAAAAAAAAATGATACACTCAAGTTCCCTATGGAATGTTCCCTATTTTCAATGTCATTAATAGGTCCTGTACAACTAGTTTGTTTACAGGGACGACAACAACAACAATAAAAAAAAAAAGCCAATGTATTACGTTTCAGGACAGATTTTTTTTTTTTTTTAAATTATATTTAAAAAACTTTCTACTATAAAAATCATAATAACAATGGCATGCATTATTAATATTCTAAAATATTGTTTTGTATAGAATATGATGTGATTAACTTTCAGATTTATAGGGCTACAGTAAAACATTCAGAGAGTTTAAAAGATGTAATAATAATCTAACGGCTGCATTTTCTTTTGCGTTAAGCCTTTTTAACACTTTCCAAAATGCCTAAGAGTAATTTTAAGGTCAATTAGTCTATCTGTATGTTTTTCAGTCCTTCTTTCTGTTGTGTGATAACGTAGGCAAAGAATATTAAAAGTTATTCGATACAACAATTGCGTACAGTTGGAAAGTGTTACTAATCAATGCGTACTGCATGATTTTTCTTTCTTGTTTTTAAGTTTAAATAGGATTTCAGTTTTGTGTATCTGCCTGCCTGTCTGTCTGTTTGTCCGTGCTCTAACTCCCGTAAATATTTATGGAATTTATTGAAACTGATATATGTTATTCAAGTTCTCTATCGGACGTTCCCTATTGAAAATGGAGTTTATACCTCTACAAGTTTGTGTACAGGGACACCCTAAAGTATTTCAATGCATTGTGTTCTATGAGAGGTATTTCTTTTAACCATATTTTCACACCTTTACTGTCGACGTATCTTAAGGAAATTGAAATATGTTATTCAAGTTCACTATTGGATGTTTCCTGTATAAAATGGAGGAGAACATCACCATCGGTTTATGTACAGGGACACTCAAAAGTATTTCAAGGCATTGCGTTCTATGAGAGATATTTCTATAAATCAAATTTTAATAACTTTACTTTCCACGAAGTTTTAGGAAATTGAAATATGTTATTTATATGCACAAAAGAATGCTTTGCATAGAATATAACAGGATTAGCATTAGATTTACAGGGTGGCACAAAAATATCCAGTTATATTAAGAGGTATTAATAAAAAATTGCTAGAATTGTACTTCCGTTTACGTTAAGCGTTTTTAGCACTTTCTAGCATTTTTTAAGTGTGAATATGATTTCAGTTTTGTGTATCTGCATGTCCGTCTGTCTGTCTGTCTGTCCGAGCTCTAACTCCCATATATATTTATGGAATTTCTTGAAACTGATATATGCTATTCAAGTTCACTTTCGAATGTTCCCTAATAAAAATGGAGTTTATGCCTCTACTAGTTTGTGTACAGGGACACACGAAAGTATTTCAAAGCAATGTGTTCTATGAGATTTATTTCTATAAACCATATTTTCATACCTTTACTGTCGACATATCTTAATGAAATTGAAATATGTTATTCAAATTCCCTATTGGACGTGTCCTGTATAAAACGGAGGAAATACCGGCACCGACTTATATACAAGGACACTCAAAAGTATTCCAAAGCATTGCGTTCTATGAGAGATATATCTATAAATCAAATTTTAATAACTTTACTTTCCACGAAGTTTTAGAAAATAGAAATATGTTATTTAAATGCACAAAATAATTCTTTGCATAGAATGTAGCATGATTAGTATTAGATTTACAGGGTGACACAAAAATATCCATTTATATTAAGAGCTATTAATAAAAAGTTGCTAGAATTGTACTTTCGTTTACATTAAGCCTTTTTAACACTTTCTAACATTTTTAAGTGTGAATGTTATTTCAGTTTGTGTATCTATCTATCTGTCTATCTATCTGTCTGCCCGCGCTCTAACTCCTGTAAATATTTATGGAATTTCTCGAAACCGATATATTTTATTGAAGTTCACTATCGAATGTTCCATATAGAAAAGAAAATGGAGTGAATATCTCTTCTGGTTTGTGTACAGGGGCACCCAAAAGCATTTGAAAGCATTGTTGTTCTATGAGTGTCATTTAAAATGACATTAATAGGTCCTGAACAACTAGTTTGTTTACAGGGACAACAACAACAACAGCAAAAAAAAAAAAAAAAATGGCAATGCATTACGTTTTAGGTCAGAATTTTTTAAAAGTTATATTTAAAAGTCTTTCTACTGAAAAAAATCATAAAAATATTGAAATGTATTGTTTATATTCTAAAATAATATTTTGTATAGAATATGATATGATTGACTTTCTGATTTACAGGGCTACACTAAAATATTCAGAGAGATCAAAAGCTGTAATTATAACCTAATGGCTGCATTTTCTTTTGCGTTAAACTTCTTTAACACTTTCCAAAATGCCTAAGAGTAATTTTAAAATGAATTAGTCTATTTGTATATTTTTCAGTCCTTCAGTTTGTTGTGCGATAACGTAGGGAAAGAATATTACAAGTTATTCGATACAGCAATTACGTACAGTTGGAAAGTGTTACTAATCAGTGCATATTGCATGATTTTTCTTACTTGTTTATTCTTGACTTGAGGTTACGACGTGTTTGCCCAATGTAGTAAAATGGTTCATCATTAAATTAAATTGGAATATTATAGACACCACCTGTGGGTCTGTTAAAATCGCGATCATTAACACATAATTATTTGATAGTAAAGGGGGAGGTGACAAGAATTGGGATATTAAATTTACGAAGTATAAAGCGTTTGAAATTTTATAAATTCGTTACAGAATGGTAGACTGTTAGTATATTTAATTTTAGTGATTTGGTCATTAGGGTTAATTTTATTATCACATACTTTATGTCTAACTTTACTATCGATTTTTAAAATATTGGTTTTATTATGTTTATAATAAAACAAATATCTTAAAAATCACTGCTCCTTGAAATAATCAACACCTCCTCCTGGCTGAAGCCATTAACATTTTTAAATGCAATAATGTAATTAACTATGAAGATTCAGCAATTCTACACAAAATTTGGCATTTCTTATGTGAATAAAATTATTGACATATGTATCTTTTCAGTTAACCTCCATTATTAGGCTGTCTGCTACCTTCTAATCTCCTGTCCCAGTCCTAAAATAAAGTTTTCCCTACAAGTATTGCGAAACTTTGTCTTGGTGTTACCATGATCGAACTCAACCAAGTCCTCTGAATTCAAGAACTAAGTTGACTTTTTCCTGTTCTGTTTAAGATGTCTGAGACCAGGCCTGAGACAAAGTTTCTCCTACTGGAATTTGCGGAAAGTAATCCTGGTGCTACCTTGGTCGATCTCAACTAAAGCCTAAGATTTCAAGTAAAAAATCGATCCTTCCTGCTCAGTTTAAGTTGTCTTTTGCTGTAACCGTTTCAAGATCCTCGGATATAAAGATGCTTTCTCTTATACTTTTTTGTTAAAAATGTTTTACCTGATGATGCCATGATATGATGACGACAAGCTTAGTAAAAGTTTTTATAAAATGATTTTAATAAAAGCTTTATAACGTGTTTTTTAAAGTGTTTTTAATCTGTTTCTAATTACAATGTCAACACATGTATTTTATACGAAATCTAAACTTCTAGAAGATTCGTGTTTTAATTACCTTATTGGAAAGTGTTAAAATCATTTAGAAAGTGATAAAAACGATTAATGTAAACGAAAATGCAATTCCAACAAATTTCCAATAATACCCATTATTGTAACTGAATATTTTTGTGCGGCCATGTAAATCTAATGCTAATCATAGTGTATTCTATCAAAAGTATTCTTTTGTGCATATGAATGATATATTTTAATTTTATTAAGATTTGTGCGAAGTAAAAATCTTAAAATTTGGTTTATAGAAATACCTCTCATAGAACGCAATGCTTTGGAATGCTTTCGGGTGTCCCTGTATACAAACCAGTGAAGGTATTTACTCCATTTTCAATGGGGAGCATCTGACAGTGGACTTGAATAACATTTCAATTTCATTAAGATTTGTGTAAATAACGATATTAAAATAAGGTTTATAGAAATACCTCTCATAGAAAACAATGCTTTGGAATACTTTCGGGTGTCCTTGTACACAAATCAGTAAATGTATTCACTGCATTTTCAATAGGGAACATCCGATAGTGAACTTGAATAACATATATTAGTTTTAAAAATTTCCATGAATATCTATGGGAGTCAGAGCGCGATCAGACAGACAGACAAACCGAAGTCATTAATACATTCCAACCTTGTTGGAAAGTATTAAAAAGGTTATTCCATCCTTTTTTTTTTTTTTTTTTTTTTTTTTTGATATCTCTTGTCATTTTTCTTTTTTTATTCTTTAGGCTTCGTTTCATAGTGAAGAAACAGTAAGACTTTGGCATAGCTTTTAAACATCTAAATACTTCTTGAGATTTTGGTTGCACATTTAAAAGAGTTAAGAAATAATGTGAAAGCGGGGCTACACAGAATGGAAGCCGGTCAAGATCTATTAAGAGGGAAGATGAATTAGAGGTCTGCACGGGCCGAAATTTTGAGGCCCGGCCAGGTATGAAATCGAAAAGTTCGGGCAAGGCCTTTTTTTACCAGTGTACAGCCCGACCCAGCCCGGACAAAAACCGATAATATCAGGCCCGACCCGGACCGGCCCGATTCAAAAGTATGTAAAATAACAAAAAAAAAAAAAAAAAAAAAAAAAAAAAAAAAGCATGCTTTTCTATGAAAAAGATTTTTAGTATGTGTTTTGCAGCGGTTTTATATAGCCAAGCAATAGAATGTTCTTTAACAAAACTGCTGAACTTTTACAAGGTAATTATATGTGAACAGAAATTCTTTATTAAAGACGTACAAGGCACAAAGACAGACAGAAAGTCAAATAGAAAATATTAGCATTCATCAAACATTATAGGAAGGTATTTAAAATGATTAATACTACTAAAAATGCACTTTCAACCCTTTTCTCTTATATACGGTAATATATCCGAATCTTTCATGTGATCCGGTAAACAAAACTTTAATTCTAATGCAACTATATTCAATAGAAAAGTTGCTTTTGCACATGCTAAAAAGAATGCTACTTTCATCCAGTGCACTGGAGTAAAGAAAAGGAGCTTTCGCCAGAAAGTTATAGTGGAAGGATTTTTATTGCCTTCATACCTCCTAAACTCTACAAACTATAGGACAGAAACCTTATACATAGTAACGTATCAAATTTCTTTTGTTTGTACATGTGCGTAAATTAGTAGTGACATGCATACTATTTTGATTAGAAAACCATCTAATATTACTTTAAATAAAATATATTTATTTCGAGATATGCTAAAAATATTTGCGGAAAATCAAATCGCGAACAGACAGACTGATAGGCAATTAAATTGAAGTTACAGATATTTTTTAACAAAATAAAATTTTATGTGACATACCAACCTGTAAGATTATGCAAAATAAATAACTGAAGAAATATTTTATCACTTTCCTTTTTCGTTGATTAACAAGGAATCTAAAAAAAGATTCGGGCCAACACGGCCCGGAAAAGATTTCCTCCAGGCCCGGCCCAGCTTGAGAGTACGCAAAATAATTGAGCCCGGCCCGGCCCGAGAGCAGATGGAGAAATTCTGCCCGAACCCGGCCTGAGGGCCGGGCCGGGCTCGGGCTCGGGCCGGACTACCTCTAAAATGAAGGACGGACAAATAATTATAAAAGCTGAGCAAGATCAGCTGAGAGATGAGATGAAAGCCAGGCTGAAAGAAATGAAGAAAGAGTACATGTTGCGCAAAGAGAAAAGCTGTCCAAAATATAAAGCATTCAAGTTCGTTCAAGTGTAAGGGTTGAGGGAAGATTTTAGAAATAAAATAAGGTGTGCTATGAAAGAAGTTCAGGGTACGATTCAAGAGATGAAGGATAATGTCCATGTTCAAAGCCAGACACTTGAAAAGAATGTCAAACTTTAGAATTGCGACAAGGTACAACTCCATTAAACGATGACTCAGAGATTTTTTGACCCAGCGTGAAGTTATTTACTTTCAATGGACAGACCTCAGGGACCGTTTTTTAAACTGAATTTGAAGTTGTAAGTTTCATGAATGGATGGACCGATATGGTTAAAGCAAGTCAACTAATTGCCGCTCTTCAGGAGCTTGCGACGGGAGTTCTCCAAGTTATCCCTTTGGATAAGCTAACTGATTTGACTATATTGGGAAGGGCTATGTTTGGGGATAGCCAATTAATGTATTTTACCGGACTGAACTTAAAACTCGTCCGCAACCTGGAGAAAGTCTCTAAGTCTTAGCAGCAGATATTAAAAGGGTGGCCAACCTTGTCCATTCGAATCGTGTTCTAGCCGTAAAAGAAAGTTTGACATTACAGTTCTTCGTCGACGCTATATGAGATGAAGATACTTAAAATTCAACTCGCCTTATAGATGCCAAAGACGTGAAAAGCGTACTGCCCACAAAACCTTCAAGCCTTGTGAGGACAGCCGAAAAAAAGAAAAAAAAATAAATACGTGTGGCACTCGAGGACTGCCGTGGTAAAGCTATTGCATAGCATTTTTTATCAACTTATGCAATTATAATTATTAATTTATTTTATTTATGCAGTATTTTTTTTCTTTGATATTAATTCAAGTTTTTTCTTTGATATTAATTCAAGTTACACTTTTTGAGCGTGATGACCGATAAGAAAACAAATTTTAATAGAGAAAAGGTATTTAATAGGTTTTAAAGGCCTGCAAGTCGAATGGGGATATTCAAGTTTTTTCTTTGATATTAATTCAAGTTACACTTTTTGAGCGTGGTGACCGATAAGAAAACAAATTTTAATAGAGAAAAGGTATTTAATAGGTTTTAAAGGCCTGCAAGTCGAATGGGGATATTCAAGTTTTTTCTTTGATGTTAATTCAAGTTACACTTTTTGAGCGTGGTGACCGATAAGAAAACAAATTTTAATAGAGAAAAGGTATTTAATAGGTTTTAAAGGCCTGTAAGTCGAATGGGGATATTCAAGTTTTTTCTTTGATATTAATGAATAAGATAACAATAATGATAAGAAAACAAATTTTAATAGAGAAAAGGTATTTTAATAGGTTTTAAAGGCCTGCAAGTCGAATGGGGATATTCGAGTTTTTTCTTTGATATTAATTCAAGTTACACTTTTTGAGCGTGGTGACCGATAAGAAAACAAATTTTAATAGAGAAAAGGTATTTAATAGGTTTTAAAGACCTGCAAGTCGAATGGGGATATTCAAGTTTTTTCTTTGATATTAATTCAAGTTACACTTTTTGAGCGTGGTGACCGATAAGAAACGAATTTTAATAGAGAAAAGGTATTTAATAGATTTTAAAGGCCTGCAAGTCGAATGGGGATATTCAAGTTTTTTCTTTGATATTAATTCAAGTTACACTTTTTGAGCGTGGTGACCGATAAGAAAAAAACTTTTAATAGAGAAAAATATTCAAGTTTTTTCTTTGATATTAATGAATAAGATAACAATAATGATAAGATAACAATAATGATAAGAAAACAAATTTTAATAGAGAAAAGGTATTTTAATAGGTTTTAAAGGCCTGCAAGTCGAATGGGGATATTCAAGTTTTTTCTTTGATATTAATTCAAGTTACACTTTTTGAGCGTGGTGACCGATATAAAACAAATTTTAATAGAGAAAAGGTATTTAATAGGTTTTAAAGGCCTGCAAGTCGAATGGGGATATTCAAGTTTTTTCTTTGATATTAATGAATAAGATAACAATAATGATAAGAAAACAAATTTTAATAGAGAAAAGGTATTTTAATAGGTTTTAAAGGCCTGCAAGTCGAATGGGGATATTCAAGTTTTTTCTTTGATATTAATTCAAGTTACACTTTTTGAGCGTGGTGACTGATAAGAAAACGAATTTTAATAGAGAAAAGGTATTTAATAGGTTTTAAAGGCCTGCAAGTCGAATGGGGATATTCAAGTTTTTTCTTTGATATTAATTCAAGTTACACTTTTTGAGCGTGGTGACCGATAAGAAAACAAATTTTAATAGAGAAAAGGTATTTAATAGGTTTTAAAGGCCTGCAAGTCGAATGGGGATATTCAAGTTTTTTCTTTGATATTAATGAATAAGATAACAATAAAGATAAGATAACAATAATGATAAGAAAACAAATTTTAATAGAGAAAAGGTATTTTAATAGGTTTTAAAGGCCTGCAAGTCGAATGGGGATATTCAAGTTTTTTCTGTGATATTAATTCAAGTTACACATTTGAGCGTGGTGACCGATAAGAAAACAAATTTTAATACAAAAAAGGTATTTAATAGGTTTTAAAGGCCTGCAAGTCGAATGGGGATATTCAAGTTTTTTCTGTGATATTAATTCAAGTTACACTTTTTGAGCGTGGTGACCGACATAAAACAAATTTTAATAGAGAAAAGGTATTTAATAGGTTTTAAAGGCCTGCAAGTCGAATGGGGATATTCAAGGTTTTTCTTTGATATTAATGAATAAGATAACAATAATGATAAGAAAACAAATTTTAATAGAGAAAAGGTATTTAATAGGTTTTAAAGGCCTGCAAGTCGAATGGGGATATTCAAGTTTTTTCTTTGATATTAATTCAAGTTACACTTTTTGAGCGTGGTGACCGATAAGAAAACAAATTTTAATAGAGAAAAGGTATTTCAATAGGTTTTAAAGGCCTGCACGTCGAATGGGGATATTAAATTTTTTTCTTTGATATTAATTCAAGTTACCTTTATTGAGCGTGGTGACCGATAAGAAAACAAATTTTAATAGAGAAAAGGTATTTTAATAGGTTTTAAAGCCCTGCAAGTCGAATGGGGATTATCAAGTTTTTTCTTTGATATTAATTCAAGTTACACTTTTTGAGCGTGGTGACCGATAAGAAAACAAATTTTAATAGTGAAAAGGTATTTAATAGGTTTTAAAGGCCTGCAAGTCGAATGGGGATATTCAAGTTTTATCTGATCTACTTTATACACAAATTTTACGCGTACAGCTATTCACTGTTGTACATAGATGATAGATACCTATACACCTATATACTTTCTCACAAACAGCTGCTTACGCCCGATTTCGGAGCAGCTCGTCTCGATCCGTGCGAGCTTCGTACAGCCGAAGTCTACCGAAGTCTGCCGAACTGTGTTAGGTTTTTTTTTCGTTACGGAATTTTTCGATTCGGTCGCCGCGCTCAAAGCCCGCGATAAAAGCTATACAATAGCTTAAAAATGAAGAATGTAATATAGAGAAGACTATGAAAGACATATTGGACGTCTAGCCGTTATCAGACCAGGCAATTTTTCGAACAAACAACTTTGGGACAATATTTGCCCCAACTTTTTGGATGAAAGGAGAAGAAAGAGTTGTAATTATTGTAGCAAAAGTTGCTTGAAGAACTGGTTTATGATTTACTATTTATCGCTTTTTCTTGTCGCAAATAAATCATTGGAACGCTGATTTCTTCTAGCCTGTTAGTAGTCGCTTGTTGGTCGATTCGCCGCCTATTCCTTCAGTGTTGCCAGACTTTTTTATTCGATAGCCACCAAAAATTTTTAGAAGGGGCATTTGATATAAATAATCGACGATTATTCGAGTCGATTCGCCTTTTATGTATATCAAATGTCATTTCTAAAAATTTTTGGTGGCTATTGAAAAAAAAAATCTGGCAACACTGAACGGATGGGCGGCAAATCGACCAACTAGCGACTACTAACGGGCTAGTAAAGCTTAGGTTTTGCTTAATTTGATTTAATAATAATAATAAATGCTTTTAGTGCTTAAGAAATTAACTAGATGAAAATAACTTTTTTACGTTTTGTGTTTATTTGATTGCCTGTAAATTAATAATATTGTCAATATATTTAAAATAACATCAATATTTTGTTCAACAATTTCACTTCAAAATGGATAAAAATTATTTTCAAGAAAATCAGCTAATAATTAAGAGTAATTAATATTTACTCCTTATTAATATCAGTTACAAAAAGTTGCATGTAAATAAATATTTTTAAAAGGATACTTCTTTCATACAGCATTAAAAGAAATTCAATGAATGCGTAGGACTTTGAAACAATGAAAAAACCAATAAATAGGACTTTGAGTCCATGTGTTCAATGGGTAGGATTTGGAAACAGTGCAAAATCCAATGGGTAGGACATTAAATCCCATGATCCTACCTATTTCTACGCCCAGTCATTCAATTATTTTCTTACTTATATAATATAATATTAATTGGGAGACAAAAAATATGCTATATAGACATTAATATAGAGGAGTTTATTTTCTGAAAATATTTATACTTGCATATTTTTCACAAAGCAAAGTTAAAATATTAATTTCTTCTAAATAATAATTTATTTTTCTTTAATTTTTAAAAAAATGAAATTCAAGAAAAATCTGTCAAACCTTAAATAGGGATGGTTTGAGAGAATATTTTTCAGAAATTATTAAGTATTCATAGCTGTTTTTCTTTTTTTAATTTATCTACAAACGATAATTATTTAAAATAATAACAATACACTTTTTCTTGGTAATCATTAAAGCATTTTAATAAGTGTTTTTTATTGATTTTATTTTAATAAAGTACGAAACTTTAAAAACATATAGAAATCTATTCGAGGTCACAGACTCATATATAGCAGATGGATACAAATAGACTCTGAAATTTTAAATATTTACATAAATTAGTCGCATCATTCATCAAATAAAGAAAATACATGGAAAGCAAGTATTTAACTAATTTAAACATCCCACAGTGCCTACAATTTTTAATGCATTCAATTAAAACATTTCCTTCCTAAAAATTCCATTTTAAGAGAGAGATTCTCTCTTTCGTATTATCCGCCATTTTGAGAGATGACGTTACACAGCCTATACCTCTGATTCGTTGAAAGCTGGAAGAAAATTGTTCGTACGCCCAATTTTTTAAGGCATGGAAGAAAATGTTCGAATTCAGAATCGCTGTCACACTGGGTGTTGAAGCAATTTCTCCCAGAAAATCAGCGCAAATTAAGCGGTGGGTCAAAAATTGCCCGAAAAGTTGGTGAATCTGATACAGCCTTAAGAACAAAGACGACCAAAAGAAACCGCTAAGTCGCACTTCAGAAATAACATGTTGGAAATATAATGACAAAGGGCACATCCAACGAGACTGCCCCACGAACGAAAATAAAACTCAGGGAAAATAGAATACGGCTGTCTTGTTGGACGAAAACGGTACATACAAATCAATAACAAAATAGGTAAAACATTGGTCCGAACATATCTTTGTAACCTGAGTCCCAGATACATAGGGCCTTTTATGGCGGGATGCGTAGGGTCCATCGGGATTCAAGTGCATTATTTATTCTCTTTACCATATTCTATAATTCGTATACAGGTATATCAAAACGCACGGATCAATTTTGAAAAATTTAAGCCCTGAGGAAAATAAATATTTTGGGGACTTATAATAGAATATCATGTTTAATACATATTTATATAAATTGCATAAACAAGTTACTACATATTATTGAAAGCCGATATATATAAATTCTAAGAATAGTTTTCTAAGTAAATTTATAGCTATTAGCATTAAAAATTTTCATTAAAAATTACATTAACGGAATAAAATATATGTAAAAGAAACATAAATTAATATTGGGTAAGACATAGATATGCCATTGAAAATTCAAATTGTACAGATAACACAGTCGTAAATTTAAAACATTTATATAAAAGTTCAAAGTAAATACTACTTTAAGGAAATCAAATGTGATTTAAACTAATTGTGAAAACACTGAAATTATCGCAAATACGCTTACAATACTGAATTGGAAATCTAATATAAAATTTTAAAGTACATGCATGCAGCATGTTGTATGACAATGACAGTATTAACTAACAATTAACTCTCCATGTCACGCCATATTGAAAGAAGAAGAAATGTACTGACATCGCCATCCATCTTAAAAATATATTTTTAATTTTTGCCAAGAAAAAGTATCATTTGCTCAATAGTATGGTTTCACATTTTTCAAAAGCAGATTAATAGAACTGAAAAAAAAAAAAAAAAAAAATTAATTAAATTAAATAAAAATAAAAATAACTGAACTGTCGTGCCTGACGGTGGTTTAGTATGTATAAAATAATGTCGCTCACAGTGTCAATCGACATAATAAAGCACTTTTTTTTTTTTTTTTTTTTTTTTTTTTTAAATCGCAGAAGATAATTAAAAAAAAAATCTTTCTTTTGACAGTTACCCACACCGTAACATTCGAGGGTCACACCCACGGTCCGCAGCCCGCGTATCCTACCGACAATAGGGTGCTGCAATTACGGGATTGTTTTAAACGAAATTACCGATTTTATCGGTGTTTGTATTTCGCAATTTAAATGAACACTAGTTTCTTGTACAAAAAAGTTATCCTAAATGTGTTTCATGAAATGTCCGTACTACTTTTAGTCCATGTTGAATAGGAAAACACTTTCCTTAGTATAAAATTAATAATTATTAAAAATTAAAAATAATAGAAAGAAAATAGATTAAAAAAAAGAGAAAATTTTATAATTCAGTACAGTATCCATTCCATTCATATGATAAACATTTTTAATTAAAAAACAATCCAAAATATTTTTTAACTAGGACTTTGTTTTTGTGTGCTCCTCTAGCCCACCCAAACAGACTTCATTCTTTTGGAAATCCCAACCACTATGCCTCTCACCTTTTAATCGGTTCTAAGAAACAGTCTGCTACAAAGCAATGCCGCTAACACACCAATTCACAGATCCCAAAAATGCGCAATTTTTATGTTTTTCTTCTTTTGCACATCCGGTGTTAGTTTTACCACTCGTCTGTGACTTGTGGTTAAAGTGCTAACCTCCCCGATCATCACCTCAAATTAAGACATTATAATTTTTGTCTCTCCAAAACTCAGCCAAGAGAGCGATCTCTTGCCAAAAGATGGAGCCCGGTCTTTCTACCGGTAGCGACCACATGGCGATAGAGACATCACAAAAACTCCAAGCCAGTCTTACTCAGTGGTCGCCAACCTCTTCTAATAATATTCTTCTTTTCGTTCCATTTTTTTTTTCCTTTTTCCTCCCCCCCTCCTAACTCTGATGGGTCGTACCGAGAGGTCAATTAAAACATCCTAGAGAATTTTTTTCATGCAATTTTTATTATTTTCTTTCCTTTTCTTTGCCTACAATATTCAAGTGGTTTTCATCCCCGCCTCCCTTCCTTGTTTTCTTCTTTCTTTATTTTCAAAAAGGAGGGGGGAGCAAAATCTTGTACAAGAAGATTGAAACATTTTCTACTCAATCTCTTGCCTTGCCTCTCTGTAAAACCTGTTTGAATATATACTTTTTTTTATTATTATTATTATTCGCGTCTTTTTATTTTTTTATTTTTACAAAGTCATGTTTTCTTTTAATTGTTTCTTTCTCCCTTTTTTTTTCTTTTCATCCAATACCTGACTTTACGGACAGACTGTTTAACACACCTTCGTCATAGCAGAGCGGATTTACGGGGGCTTGTCTCCCTCAATGACGTCTCCCCCTGACGCGTCAAAAATTCTTTCCTTGGTTATTGTGCTGGAGTAGCTTTTATGGGCGTCAGGGGAAAAAAAAAAATGTGTTGGAAATCTACATTCACGGACGAAGCCAGAAGATTATCATGTAAAAATCTCTTTCAAAATCACAAAAAAGTTGCTGCAAGAACATTTTTATATCGGTTAAGGAACCTATTTCGTATTCTAGTGATTTGGGATGAAAAGTATGTCTACACGCGTGTTTAGCTTTTATAGTACAAGTTAAAGTGTAAAGAATTCACTATATTGAATAGGAGAAAAGAGCGAGAAAAAGAAATGAATGAAAATTTAAATCCAGAACCGTTTTACTTCGGTGCATGCAAAATCTTTATATTCAAGTGTGGCTTTTCCTTTTGAAGGTTGTTTGGAAAAAGATAGAAATGATATTTACTCCTTAACGTCAAGCCTTTACTTGAAATTCACACGCTGTCAACGAAAATAAGAATGAATTTTGAAAGACCCTCCTGTTAGGGAAAATAACTTTACTTTCTGAAAAATAAAAATTTCCCATTAAATTATAATAGAATAAGATGATTATTAACCTCATGAAGTACTCAAAACATTCTTGGATACCTCCTTTTGATGCATTTTTTTTTTTTTTCTATTGTGTGTGTTTATGTGATGCAATAGTTTTACAGACAATTAACGTATACTTCAATATTAACACTTTTACGACTGCATATACTTCTTTTTATATACATAATAAGCTCCACATGCGAATGTTACACTAACATATTTCTCATGAAAAACAAAAACAAAATAATAATAATATACTAATAGTAACAAGCTGTATTTCTGTTATAGATATGTATGAGCATAAATTATAAAAAATACATTTCCTATAGACTTATTTATACGTCTTTGAATAAAAATGGACTGTGTATGTAGTTTTGTTGCATTAAAAATAAATAAATAAATAATGAATACAAAATTATCGCAAATAAATACAGATGTGGTATATGAATAGCAATAGTAATATTTCCCATCAGTGATTGTGAAGATGTAAACAATAATAATTATCATTATTATAATGGAAATCTACATTTACAGACACAAAAGGTGAAAAAAAAAACGAAAAAAAGAAGGGGGTATGTTTTATTTATTTTTCTTTTAAAGCTTTACGTAGAAATAAACATGATGCGCCAATTATTAACGCATATGATGTGTTAATTAGTAACACACTTAATGTAAAAAACAAACAAAAAACGAATTTTAGAAACGTTTGCAAATTTTTCAGGGTACAGTTTTCATTTATGGAAAGATATAGTATAGCTTTAATTAGATTAGAGTAGATAAAAAGGTCTTGCTAAAACGGCTGTAAAAGCGAAAATGACGTGAAAATATAAATAAGTCATAGCAGTGAAACCTAAAAGATATTTTAAATCAAAAACCATTTATAAACGAAAAAAAGAAAAAATAACGTCAACCACATGCTTCGTAAAAATCAAGAACAAAATTTATCACTTAATGAAGTTTCTTACTTTTAATTATGAACCAGAATATAAAATTTTTATGAATAAATGTGTAGTAGTATCTTGAACACAAGAAAGGGGGAGATGATTATCCTTAAAAGAAATAGATGGCTAATTCATAAGTACGACCCGATACTGAAATATAAAATAACTATTGCCTTTTATGAAATAATCCATGAACTTTTTCTTTTTCTTTTTTTTTTTTTTTTTTTTTTTTTAACATGAATTCGTAAAAAAGATCATGGCAGAAATATCAAAAATATATTTCCGACACAATAAGTTATAAAATAATTGCAATGTATTTACAATAAAAATATAACTACACATTTTTTTATGTGGAGTAAAATTAAGGTTAAATTTGAAAATAAACGAGTCTCTAATTTAAATATATTTTAAGCATCTATTAAAAAACAGACATACATTAATATTAATGTTACACTAATATTAATGTTACATTAATATTAAGGGTGACCTAGGCTAATTAGCATAGATTTAGGTTTTGACTTTTCTAATGCTTTGGCAATATTTAGAGTAACTCTCAGATGAATGCATCGGAAAGCATCTAACTCTTTGGCTACAAAATCATGTATGACCCATAAATTAAATACGTGTATAAACAACACACATACAAAAAAATTTCCTAAGAGGTTGCAACTGTGCCAACTAACCCTCTTTTCAAGGATAGTTGGCCTACCCGTAGTTCAAGTTGGTATAACGTGATATGGTTAGAGATACGCAAAACGCAGCAATTTTTGAAGAAAAACACTATGCTTTTAGGAAACATCTTATTTTAATAAATTTGACCAAAAATTTCTACTTAAATGTTTAACCTCTTCGCACCCAAAGCTATAATAACAATATAAATAACATTTCAAGGATTTTAGACACATGCGTTCACATTATACATTACAAAAATGTGTTTTTTTCTTAAATTTATAAGTCAGTGGTCTAGTAATATACTTAGCAAGTATATGAACTTTAAACAACTAAACTCTAAATTACTAAGTTACTTAAATCTGCCTAACTGTAACACAAGTTAAAATTTGATGCCCTTAAATAAACCAATCTATGTCAGCTTTTTATTTTATTTTGGTAAAGTGTGTAAGTACTTTAAGTGTTTATGAAAATTACGTACTTTTCTTCGAACACACTCTTTTGAAGTCGTTTTACGAAAGTAGACAAAATAACATTAAATTTGAGAAATAAATTTAGTTTCATGCTGCCATATATTGGTATCTCTTTAAAGCTAATTTATTCAGCTTTTTATTAGTTTAGTCAAAATATAAAAATATTAAATAGTATAGATTTTATAAAGGGAAGAATAGAGGTCCACATATGTGGACCTCTGGAGTAAAGAGGATAAACAAATCAAGAATTCACACACACACAAAAAAAAAAAATATGTTTAGTAATAGTGCTACCTCTGATTATTCAAATAGAATTATCTCAATCTTTCAAATCAACAACGAATGTAAGAGTTTCTCGTTCGTTTATGAGAACAGATGAGTTCAATTTTTGCAAAATTTTGAGAAAACCAAGTCAATATAGTTACATCTTATCCCAGTACGTTTAAGGGGACTCAGCACCTTTAAAAAAAAAAAAAAAAAAAAAAAAAGAAAGAAAGAAAGAAAAAAGAAATATATATATATATATATATAGAAATTTTTATTTATTTCATATTTATATTATGAAGTGGTATTAACAAACAAAGTAATTTTTACAGAAAAAACAGGAACTACATAAATAAAAATTTAAAAATTTAATAATGAGAGTTTTTTTTTTTTTTTTTTTTTTTTTTTTTTAAGATGTCTGAAATTCTTTTTTGTACAATTTTCAATATTTAGTCAACAAATTTTTTGTTGTACCCACAAGAATACAGTCGGCTGCAAAATTATTCGAGCACTAGCAATAATCCTTGCCAAAAAAAAGTACACTTAATACAGCTTTGTTAAATAAATCCTTGTCGAGTCATTTTCTTAATCAGTCTAAGAAAATGATTCGACAAGGATTTACTTAGCAAAACAGTCTTAAGTGTACTTTTTAAATATAGGAATTATTGGCTAGTGCTCGAATAATTTTGCAGCCGACTGTATGTGTTATAATTTAAAGGAGGAAAACGCAATTTAAAGATATAAAAGCGTTTTTACTAGATTTATAATGATCAAATAAATTTTAATTTTTTTTCTCAGTTATACTAGAGATTTCAGTTATACTAGAGAAAAATGAAAAATCGATATTTTTACTGATTTTTACTTTTGAAAGGTCCAAGGACAATTGTATACTAGTGCAGTGAAATGCACCGAAATCCTGTTAAAAAAAAGTAATGAATAAAATCTTTGCGATCACCATAAAATTGCAACAAGTCACAATAATCATTTTGAATCAGAATAGCTGAGCTAGACTCTTTATCAGACGAAAAGATATAGAAACAAGGCAGGATAAAAGAAACACGCATTACATTTAGAAAGTCGCGTTGTGCCTATTCAAAGTAGACAAAGAGAGAAAAAAATAAGCAAAAGAAATTCTTCCTTAAATATTCTTCATGCTTTTATTTATATTTTTCACCTTCTTATACGGTAAGAAGGCACTCTTTTTAAGTACGACATACTTACAAAAAAAAAAAAAAAAAAAGTCTTAGCAATTTACAAATTACAGTGTTACTGAGTAACTTTTATCTAAAGTTTCAATTAAAAAAAAATTAAACATAAAAAATAAGATTATTTTGCCATTTTTATGAAATTAGTATAATTCTTCGATTAAATAATGAATTTATCCCTTTATTTTAAGATAGCTTTTTATGTAATATAAAATAATAGTTGTAATAACAATATAATTTACACACTAGAATTGCACTGAATATTTGCTTAGCATTTGATAGGCGATAAACAATATTCGGTTCCGGCAGGGTATTTTAATATTTTGCAACAACAACCGAATGCTAAAATTAAAAATAAATATTAAATTAAACTAAAACATTGAAATGTTTTAATTAGTAGTTTAAAATTAGAGAAGAAAATATTTATTTATCAATATTATGGATTGTGGTGTTTAATAAGAATATTAAACCTTTATAAATACCAAAGTTCAAATTTCTTTGATAATTTTTTACATAAATTGGCCTAGGCTGTTTGTTCTTAAGCTACAGGGGAAAAAAAAAAAAAAAAAAATCAGTTGTGTTGTATAAATTGGCTAGTAAATATTTTCTAAGGCGTTCACATTATGTTTAATTTACAATGTTGCTTATAAAAAATTAAACACATATATGTTTTATTCTAGAACTGAGAACTAATTTTTTTAATGCTTTTTTTTAATTCTTTTTTTATTCAATAAAATTTACATCTGTGTTCACATTTTGGCGGCGGATTCACAATTAGTGATTAATTTTCTATAATAATAAATTTAATTAACATGAAAAGAATAAAAAATAATATAAAACAGCATAAATAAAAATTAGAACATTTGCATTATTTCTTAAATTCCACTTTCAGTGTATATACACTTCAATATCTTTAAATTGAACTCAGGATTCTATACAGAGCAATAAAATGGATGTTTTTTCGTTTGTTATCAATGTCGTATCTTTCATTTGTAACTTGGTTTAGAAACGCTAGATTCTAACGAATCCGTCTAATTTATTATTATTATTATTATTATTAACAAATGAAAAAAAAAAAAAAAAAAAAAGATAAATTTGTTTTAAATTATCGTAAATATATACGGTTAAACAATCGTTTTAAAAGTATTAGCAAGGATTCTTTCGAAAGATAGCTATGTTAAAAATCTACAGCTCCGATGGAAGAGGGGGGATGATGCCCCCACATAAAAAAAAAGTTTTCCTTGGTTAACTACTATTATTTTATGTACCTAAGTGTCCCATAGGTCTGTAGACATTTTAAAAATTCATAAAAGTTGAAGAAATTGGTAGAATTGAACGCGGTTAGCCAAATATATATATATATATTCTCGTGGGTTTTTTTTTTTTTTTTTTTTTTGAAAGGAAAAAAAAAAATAGTTAAAGTTTTCGCCGATGGAAGGAGGTATGAATGCGTAACGAGAAATATGCAAATCAGAGTCCTATAAATTAAATGGTTTTACGATTAACACAGCTTATTTGCCTCCTACTTGGGCATACATGAACTGAGGTGCTGACTTAGTGAACAAAACGTTAAGATGTTGGTTAAGATGTTCTCCCTCCTCTCAGAGCCGCCGACTGAAGCCGAAGTTAGCGGTGTTGTAACTCGTTTGCAAACTGCAATTTGTGGCGATGGCGGTCACACCTAACAGCAGTGATATGAGAATTGAAAAAAGTACATCCTGTTTCCTGCTAATCCGTCAGTAAAGAACGAGAGAAGAAAATAAAAATTTTCAACGATGTGAAATTTTCATTTAAAGTCAAATTCGTGACAAAATTATTTTTTGCGTTTGAAATTTCGACCAGTTGGAAATACGGGCGCGAAAAGATACTTTTTCGACTGTGAAAAATTATACCACCCCCATTGCCTTCGTTAAGTCGGTGCATATGGTTAAAACTATGCCAACAGACCCCCTACATAACTATGCCAATTAGCCCCACAGGAATCTTCAACATAAGATTTATACTACAGAATCTCAAACATAAAAAAAACAAAAAAAAACAGATAATGATACATGTATTCAACAACAGTTAACCACTCTTCTGAAAGCCGCCATAAGCTGAGCCTCTCTTTAGATATGTTTGATTTGTAAATTCAACCAGGCCAAACAAATGAATGATGTAGAAATTTCCTTACCATGTTGTATTCAACAGCAGTTAACCACTCTTTTGAAAGCCGCCATAAACTGAGCCTCTCTTTAGATATGTTTGATTTGTAAATTCAACTAGGCCAAACAAATGAATGACGTAGAAATTTCCTTACCATGTTGTATTCAACAACAGTTAACCACTCTTTTGAAAGCCGCCATAAGCTGAGCCTCTCTTTAGATATGTTTGATTTGTAAATTCAACCAGGCCAAACAAATGAATGATGTAGAAATTTCCTTACCATGTTGTATTCAACAGCAGTTAACCACTCTTTTGAAAGCCGCCATAAGCTGAGCCTCTCTTTAGATATGTTTGATTTGTAAATTCAACCAGGCCAAACAAATGAATGATGTAGAAATTTCCTTACCATGTTGTATTCAACAACAGTTAACCACTCTTTTGAAAGCCGCCATAAGCTGAGCCTCTCTTTAGATATGTTTGATTTGTAAATTCAACCAGGCCAAACAAATGAATGATGTAGAAATTTCCTTACCATGTTGTATTCAACAACAGTTAACCACTCTTTTGAAAGCCGCCATAAGCTGAGCCTCTCTTTAGATATGTTTGATTTGTAAATTCAACCAGGCCAAACAAATGAATGATGTAGAAATTTCCTTACCATGTTGTATTCAACAACAGTTAACCACTCTTTTGAAAGCCGCCATAAGCTAAGCCTCTCTTTAGATATGTTTGATTTGTAAATTAAACCAGGCCAAACAAATGAATGATGTAGAAATTTCCTTACCAGTGAGAAATATGATAAAAGAGAGATTTTTCTTTCATGAAGCTTCTAGCAGATTGAATTTACGGTGGGTGGTGGAGCTATACAGCGCTATCATTTTACATACATTCCTATGACAGCGCTCTGCTTCCATCGTGGCAGTAAATAAAAAGTGAGTACCAATTAGCCCCTTATACCAACTAACCCCACTCTTCCCAACGTAAATACTGATTTAATGCAAAACTATAGTCATTTATTGTGGCTAACTAATTGTTTGCTATAAAATGCACTGAAAAACAAGCGTTGAATGACGGTAAATGAAAACTTTGTAAGCAAATGCCTCGATCTACAATAAATAAATATTTAAATAAATAAAAATAAAATAAAATAAAATAAAGACACAGGAGACATCGCATAATCTAATATGAACACTTTTAACTTATAAATTATGTGAGATTCTAAGTTTTAGTTATTTGCAATAAAATGCATAGAAAAACCAATGTTGGGCATAATTGATTAAAAAGTAATTGAATTACAATTGGATTACAATTAACTTACAATTATAATTATTTTACTGTCAATCAATTAACAAGTAATTGATTACAAATAAATTGAATTACTTATTCAATTTATTTGTAATCAATTACTTGTTAATCGATTCACTGTAAAATAATTATAATTGCAACTCAATTACTTTTTAATCAATTATGCCCAACACTGAGAAAAACTGAATGACGACGCACAGACATTTTGTAAGCCAAATACTGCAAAAGTAATATTACAGTTCATGCTGTTTGCTTACAAAAGTTTTATTCATCATTAACTACTTATTTTTTATATGGAATACATGGGAATTAAAATCTAATTAAAACACACAAAGGGATATAGATGCTGGTGAGTAACATACAACAAGTTTCTTTGTTTTTTCTTTCTACGTTCTTCTGAAAAAAAGTCGTTATATCAATTTTGCATTCCCCCCCCCCCCCCTCCCATTATGGGATGTTAGGTACCGATTGGCAATTTTTTGAAAAAACTTCTATCGCTACTTCATACGCATCTTCCAATTTATGGACCAGGGCTCTTAAAAAGAGAAATTTAGATATCAGAATTTTTATATAGTAATTTTTCTAAATAGATATCGATGATTAGTCAGGTCAATAATATTTTTGCTTAAAAATAGTTGTATTCAAATTTTTTCTTGTGTCAAACCTGCTCTGGACATTTTATTGATAACCTTAGAATTAGGTCTCAGAAGTTTAACAATTTTGAGGATAAAAAAGAAACATTATAATATAAAAGTGTGTGCGTGTGTGGGTGGTGGTGTGTGTGTGTGTGGGGGGGGGGATGTTGTTATAATTACTGTTTAATAAGTTGTAGGAGAATAAAGAGTAGTTTTTCAGTAGTTATTGTTATAGTGCTAAGAATGTTATTATGGTTTATTCGTAATTAAAAATGCTGATGAATGGGGATTCATTTCCCTGTTCTCTCTAAAGAAATATGCGTAATTTTAATTTATTTTAAATACTTAATATGCAAACTTTAAACACTATTTTTTTTTTATTAAGAAAGGTTGTTTCCTTTCGTTTGTTTAAGAGTCAGATTGTTTCGTTTTAGATAAAGGAAATATACTAAGGAAATTTAATTTCATAATAATAATTATAATAAAAAACAAACAAACAAAAAATAATAATGAAACTCACAGCAAAATAATCGAAGAAATACTAATAAAAAAAATTAAATTAAAAACAAGAGAGGTTTAGACGCGTGATAAAATCAATGTTTTGAAAAAAAAATAATCTGGTGTGTCACTCACACGACTTTCTCTTACCCTGAAATTTAATACTATAAATACAGGTTGGAGGTTAAGAGGTAAGATAACGATGTTATGTAAACATATGTTAAGCAATTCAAATTAGGCTTCGGAAGAGTCTTATACGATAATTAATACTGTGTGAGGGGGGCTACCGCCCCCCTCAACCCCCCGTTTCATTAATGCACTTAGATTTATAGAAAATTTAATTCGGTTATTAAAAAATAATTCTGTTTTTAAAAAATAATTTATTAAAATTATTATTTTAAAAAATTATGTTTTATGATAATGCAGACGATTTCCATATTAAAGAAGTAGTATAACACTAAATATCCGAAAAAAGTCCATTTTAATCTCAATATTAAAAAAAAAAAATATGTATATATATATACGATTTTTTTTCTATGTTTTTTTTTTTTCTGTAAAAGTAAAAAAAATCGATAACTTTGTTTTAAATTACCACAGATCTGTGGTTCAACCCTTCGTTTTAAAGGTATTGGCGAGCTCTTTTGAAAGATACCCATCATGAAAATTTACTCCCCTCGAGGGGGGACTTCTCCCCCACGGGGGGAGGCGAGGCTCCTACATACACAATTTTGTTTCCCAGTTGACTATCTCTATTACAATATATATATATATTCGTTTCATTTGGTTTAGTGCAGTCTATAGACGTTAAACTCTACTTACCTGTAATTTCCCCCATAGATGTAATGTATTAGAATTCTCTTGATTGTCCCTGTACACGAACCATTTGCTTGATCTGAACGAAAAGCTTACTGTAGCATCCGTATATGATACACATTTAGAATACCAAGTTTGAACTTTCTGCCATAATTTGTTTTTGAGATATGCTGATAACAGACAGACACACACACAGACACACACACAGACACACACACAGACACACAGACACACAGACTCACAGACACACAGACATACACACAGACCATTTGCTAAAAACATGATTTTCGTACTCAGGGGACCTCAGAACGTGTAAATATAACAAAATCTCGCGTTCGAAAAATTTGACCCAAAACCAATACTTTCTCTACCTTATGGGTAAGAGAAAGTAAAAAAAAAAAAAAGGGGGGGGGAGGGTTAGACGTTCTTCGGCTCAATCAGAAGTGTAGATAGATTTCTCTGATTTATTGAACTGACTGTAGTTTTGAAGCCTTGTGGAGAATCGAGTTGATTAATAAACCTGATTGAGATCTTGATACTGGCTATAAATATCGAGACTTAGGAAAATTGTTTCTTAAGTACATTTTTAACGTGAATTTCAAATTTTCAAGCGCCCATTATTTAAATAAAATGATGAATCGAACTGATTATTAAACTTAGTTGAGACCTTGATACGGACAATGTACATAGTGAGCTTCATGCAAATCGGTTTATAAATATTTTATTATTATTATTATTATTATTAAAAGATAAAGCAAGTAAAACTTGTGAAAAGCATTAAATTTTCAGATTTTCATCTCTCTCTCTCTCTCTCTCTCTCTCTCTCTCTCTCTCTCTTTTCCCCCCCCCCTTTAATACAGTAATATAGACATAAGTTTATTTCTCATTAATTATCATGAAATAAATATTAAATATATATATATATATATATATTCTTACTACGACAGAACTATTTCTTTCAATAGGTGACTTTGGCTTGTCGCCATTTGTAATGTTCCATCTTGAATTTTATATTTCTTTTTAAGTAAAAAAAAAAAAAAAAAAAAAAAAAGAAATACGTGTGGCACTCGAGGACTGCCGCGGTAAAGCTATTGCATAGCATTTTTTATCAACTTATGCAATTATAATTATTTATTTATTTTATTTATGCAGTATTTTTTTTTCTTTGATATTAATTCAAGTTACACTTTTTGAGCGTGGTGACCGATAAGAAAACACATTTTTTTCTTTTATTGAATAAATGAGAATATATCCGCAATGAGAATATATCGAAAATATCCGCAATCGATTTGTAGGTATCGAAAACCTCGATGTACCAAATTTGAATGATCTAACTCTATTTTTTGAGAAAAGGTATTTTAATAGGTTTTTAAAGGCCTGCAAGTCGAATGGGGATATTCAAGTTTTTTCATTGATATTAATTCAAGTTACACCTTTTGAGCGTGGTGACCGATAAGAAAACAAATTTTAATAGAGAAAAGGTATTTAATAGGTTTTAAAGGCTTGCAAGTCGAATGGTGATATTCAAGTTTTTTCTTTGATATTAATTCAAGTTACACCTTTTGAGCGTGGTGACCGATAAGAAAACAAATTTTAATAGAGAAAAGGTATTTAATAGGTTTTAAAGGCTTGCAAGTCGAATGGGGATATTCAAGTTTTTTCTTTTATATTAATGAATGAGATAACAATAATGATAAGATAACAATAATGATAAGAAAACAAATTTTAATAGAGAAAAGGTATTTTAATAGGTTTTAAAGGCCTGCAAGTCGAATGGGGATATTCAAGTTTTTTCTTTGATATTAATTCAAGTTACACTTTTTGAGCGTGGTGACCGATAAGAAAACAAATTTTAATAGAGAAAAGGTATTTAATAGGTTTTAAAGGCTTGCAAAAGGAATGGGGATATTCAAGTTTTTTCTTTGATATTAATTCAAGTTACAGTTTTTGAGCGTGGTGACCGATAAGAAAACAAATTTTAATAGAGAAAAGTTATTTAATAGGTCCTAAAGGCTTGCAAGTCGAATGGGGATATTCAAGTTTTTTCTTTGATATTAATTCAAATTACACTTTTTGAGCGTGGTGACCGATAACAAAACAAATTTTAATAGAGAAAAGGTATTTTAATAGGTTTTAAAGGCCTGTAAGTCGAATGGGGATATTCAAGTTTTTTCTTTAATATTAATTCAAGTTACACTTTTTGAGCGTGGTGACCGATAAGAAAACAAATTTTAATAGAGAAAAGGTATTTAATAGGTTTTAAAGGCTTGCAAGTCGAATGGGGATATTCAAGTTTTTTCTTTGATATTAATGAATGAGATAACAATAATGATAAGAAAACAAATTTTAATAGAGAAAAGGTATTTTAATAGGTTTTAAAGGCCAAAAGGCCTGCAAGTCGAATGGGGATATTCAAGTTTTTTCTTTAATATTAATTCAAGTTACACTTTTCGAGCGTGGTGACCGATAAGAAAACAAATTTTAATAGAGAAAAGGTATTTAATAGGTTTTAAAGGCTTGCAAATCGAATGAGGATATTCAAGTTTTTTCTTTGATATTAATGAATAAGATAACAATAATGATAAGAAAACAAATTTTAATAGAGAAAAGGTATTTTAATAGGTTTTAAAGGCCTGCAAGTCGAATGGGGATATTCAAGTTTTTTCTTTCATATTAATTCAAGTTACACTTTTTGAGCGTGGTGACCGATAAGAAAACAAATTTTAATAGAGAAAAGGTATTTAATAGGTTTTAAAGGCCTGCAAGTCGAATGGGGATATTCAAGTTTTTTCTTTGATGTTAATTCAAGTTACATTTTTTGAGCGTGGTGACCGATAAGAAAACAAATTTTAATAGAGAAAAGGTATTTAATAGGTTTTAAAGGCGTGCAAGTCGAATGGGGATATTCAAGTTTTTTCTTTGATATTAATTCAAGTTACACTTCTTGAGCGTGGTGACCGATAAGAAAACTAATTTTAATAGAGAAAAGGTATTTAATAGATTTTAAAGGCGTGCAAGTCGAATGGGGATATTCAAGTTTTTTCTTTGATATTAATTCAAGTTACACTTCTTGAGCGTGGTGACCGATAAGAAAACTAATTTTAATAGAGAAAAGGTATTTAATAGGTTTTAAAGGCCTGCAAGTCGAATGGGGATATTCAAGTTTTTTCTTTGATGTTAATTCAAGTTACATTTTTTGAGCGTGGTGACCGATAAGAAAACAAATTTTAATAGAGAAAAGGTATTTAATAGGTTTTAAAGGCTTGCAAGTCGAATGGGGA
This sequence comes from Salticus scenicus, assembly GCA_963930645.1. Classification (NCBI taxonomy): domain Eukaryota; kingdom Metazoa; phylum Arthropoda; class Arachnida; order Araneae; family Salticidae; genus Salticus; species Salticus scenicus. The sequence continues at coordinate 339,950,551 of OZ005648.1, read as the reverse complement.
TATTCAAGTTTTTTCTTTGATATTAATTCAAATTACACTTTTTGAGCGTGGTGACCGATAACAAAACAAATTTTAATAGAGAAAAGGTATTTTAATAGGTTTTAAAGGCCTGTAAGTCGAATGGGGATATTCAAGTTTTTTCTGTAATATTAATTCAAGTTACACTTTTTGAGCGTGGTGACCGATAAGAAAACAAATTTTAATAGAGAAAAGGTATTTAATAGGTTTTAAAGGCTTGCAAGTCGAATGGGGATATTCAAGTTTTTTCTTTGATATTAATGAATGAGATAACAATAATGATAAGAAAACAAATTTTAATAGAGAAAAGGTATTTTAATAGGTTTTAAAGGCCAAAAGGCCTGCAAGTCGAATGGGGATATTCAAGTTTTTTCTTTAATATTAATTCAAGTTACACTTTTCGAGCGTGGTGACCGATAAGAAAACAAATTTTAATAGAGAAAAGGTATTTAATAGGTTTTAAAGGCTTGCAAATCGAATGAGGATATTCAAGTTTTTTCTTTGATATTAATGAATAAGATAACAATAATGATAAGAAAACAAATTTTAATAGAGAAAAGGTATTTTAATAGGTTTTAAAGGCGTGCAAGTCGAATGGGGATATTCAAGGTTTTTCTTTGATATTAATTCAAGTTACACTTCTTGAGCGTGGTGACCGATAAGAAAACTAATTTTAATAGAGAAAAGGTATTTAATAGATTTTAAAGGCGTGCAAGTCGAATGGGGATATTCAAGTTTTTTCTTTGATATTAATTCAAGTTACACTTCTTGAGCGTGGTGACCGATAAGAAAACTAATTTTAATAGAGAAAAGGTATTTAATAGGTTTTAAAGGCTTGCAAAAGGAATGGGGATATTCAAGTTTTTTCTTTGATATTAATTCAAGTTACAGTTTTTGAGCGTGGTGACCGATAAGAAAACAAATTTTAATAGAGAAAAGTTATTTAATAGGTTCTAAAGGCTTGCAAGTCGAATGGGGATATTCAAGTTTTTTCTTTGATATTAATTCAAATTACACTTTTTGAGCGTGGTGACCGATAACAAAACAAATTTTAATAGAGAAAAGGTATTTTAATAGGTTTTAAAGGCCTGTAAGTCGAATGGGGATATTCAAGTTTTTTCTTTAATATTAATTCAAGTTCACTTTTTGAGCGTGGTGACCGATAAGAAAACAAATTTTAATAGAGAAAAGGTATTTAATAGGTTTTAAAGGCTTGCAAGTCGAATGGGGATATTCAAGTTTTTTCTTTGATATTAATGAATGAGATAACAATAATGATAAGAAAACAAATTTTAATAGAGAAAAGGTATTTTAATAGGTTTTAAAGGCCAAAAGGCCTGCAAGTCGAATGGGGATATTCAAGTTTTTTCTTTAATATTAATTCAAGTTACACTTTTCGAGCGTGGTGACCGATAAGAAAACAAATTTTAATAGAGAAAAGGTATTTAATAGGTTTTAAAGGCTTGCAAATCGAATGAGGATATTCAAGTTTTTTCTTTGATATTAATGAATAAGATAACAATAATGATAAGAAAACAAATTTTAATAGAGAAAAGGTATTTTAATAGGTTTTAAAGGCCTGCAAGTCGAATGGGGATATTCAAGTTTTTTCATTGATATTAATTCAAGTTACACCTTTTGAGCGTGGTGACCGATAAGAAAACAAATTTTAATAGAGAAAAGGTATTTAATAGGTTTTAAAGGCTTGCAAGTCGAATGGTGATATTCAAGTTTTTTCTTTGATATTAATTCAAGTTACACCTTTTGAGCGTGGTGACCGATAAGAAAACAAATTTTAATAGAGAAAAGGTATTTAATAGGTTTTAAAGGCTTGCAAGTCGAATGGGGATATTCAAGTTTTTTCTTTTATATTAATGAATGAGATAACAATAATGATAAGATAACAATAATGATAAGAAAACAAATTTTAATAGAGAAAAGGTATTTTAATAGGTTTTAAAGGCCTGCAAGTCGAATGGGGATATTCAAGTTTTTTCTTTGATATTAATTCAAGTTACACTTTTTGAGCGTGGTGACCGATAAGAAAACAAATTTTAATAGAGAAAAGGTATTTAATAGGTTTTAAAGGCTTGCAAAAGGAATGGGGATATTCAAGTTTTTTCTTTGATATTAATTCAAGTTACAGTTTTTGAGCGTGGTGACCGATAAGAAAACAAATTTTAATAGAGAAAAGTTATTTAATAGGTCCTAAAGGCTTGCAAGTCGAATGGGGATATTCAAGTTTTTTCTTTGATATTAATTCAAATTACACTTTTTGAGCGTGGTGACCGATAACAAAACAAATTTTAATAGAGAAAAGGTATTTTAATAGGTTTTAAAGGCCTGTAAGTCGAATGGGGATATTCAAGTTTTTTCTTTAATATTAATTCAAGTTACACTTTTTGAGCGTGGTGACCGATAAGAAAACAAATTTTAATAGAGAAAAGGTATTTAATAGGTTTTAAAGGCTTGCAAGTCGAATGGGGATATTCAAGTTTTTTCTTTGATATTAATGAATGAGATAACAATAATGATAAGAAAACAAATTTTAATAGAGAAAAGGTATTTTAATAGGTTTTAAAGGCCAAAAGGCCTGCAAGTCGAATGGGGATATTCAAGTTTTTTCTTTAATATTAATTCAAGTTACACTTTTCGAGCGTGGTGACCGATAAGAAAACAAATTTTAATAGAGAAAAGGTATTTAATAGGTTTTAAAGGCTTGCAAATCGAATGAGGATATTCAAGTTTTTTCTTTGATATTAATGAATAAGATAACAATAATGATAAGAAAACAAATTTTAATAGAGAAAAGGTATTTTAATAGGTTTTAAAGGCCTGCAAGTCGAATGGGGATATTCAAGTTTTTTCTTTCATATTAATTCAAGTTACACTTTTTGAGCGTGGTGACCGATAAGAAAACAAATTTTAATAGAGAAAAGGTATTTAATAGGTTTTAAAGGCCTGCAAGTCGAATGGGGATATTCAAGTTTTTTCTTTGATGTTAATTCAAGTTACATTTTTTGAGCGTGGTGACCGATAAGAAAACAAATTTTAATAGAGAAAAGGTATTTAATAGGTTTTAAAGGCGTGCAAGTCGAATGGGGATATTCAAGTTTTTTCTTTGATATTAATTCAAGTTACACTTCTTGAGCGTGGTGACCGATAAGAAAACTAATTTTAATAGAGAAAAGGTATTTAATAGATTTTAAAGGCGTGCAAGTCGAATGGGGATATTCAAGTTTTTTCTTTGATATTAATTCAAGTTACACTTCTTGAGCGTGGTGACCGATAAGAAAACTAATTTTAATAGAGAAAAGGTATTTAATAGGTTTTAAAGGCCTGCAAGTCGAATGGGGATATTCAAGTTTTTTCTTTGATGTTAATTCAAGTTACATTTTTTGAGCGTGGTGACCGATAAGAAAACAAATTTTAATAGAGAAAAGGTATTTAATAGGTTTTAAAGGCTTGCAAGTCGAATGGGGATATTCAAGTTTTTTCTTTGATATTAATTCAAATTACACTTTTTGAGCGTGGTGACCGATAACAAAACAAATTTTAATAGAGAAAAGGTATTTTAATAGGTTTTAAAGGCCTGTAAGTCGAATGGGGATATTCAAGTTTTTTCTGTAATATTAATTCAAGTTACACTTTTTGAGCGTGGTGACCGATAAGAAAACAAATTTTAATAGAGAAAAGGTATTTAATAGGTTTTAAAGGCTTGCAAGTCGAATGGGGATATTCAAGTTTTTTCTTTGATATTAATGAATGAGATAACAATAATGATAAGAAAACAAATTTTAATAGAGAAAAGGTATTTTAATAGGTTTTAAAGGCCAAAAGGCCTGCAAGTCGAATGGGGATATTCAAGTTTTTTCTTTAATATTAATTCAAGTTACACTTTTCGAGCGTGGTGACCGATAAGAAAACAAATTTTAATAGAGAAAAGGTATTTAATAGGTTTTAAAGGCTTGCAAATCGAATGAGGATATTCAAGTTTTTTCTTTGATATTAATGAATAAGATAACAATAATGATAAGAAAACAAATTTTAATAGAGAAAAGGTATTTTAATAGGTTTTAAAGGCGTGCAAGTCGAATGGGGATATTCAAGGTTTTTCTTTGATATTAATTCAAGTTACACTTCTTGAGCGTGGTGACCGATAAGAAAACTAATTTTAATAGAGAAAAGGTATTTAATAGATTTTAAAGGCGTGCAAGTCGAATGGGGATATTCAAGTTTTTTCTTTGATATTAATTCAAGTTACACTTCTTGAGCGTGGTGACCGATAAGAAAACTAATTTTAATAGAGAAAAGGTATTTAATAGGTTTTAAAGGCTTGCAAAAGGAATGGGGATATTCAAGTTTTTTCTTTGATATTAATTCAAGTTACAGTTTTTGAGCGTGGTGACCGATAAGAAAACAAATTTTAATAGAGAAAAGTTATTTAATAGGTTCTAAAGGCTTGCAAGTCGAATGGGGATATTCAAGTTTTTTCTTTGATATTAATTCAAATTACACTTTTTGAGCGTGGTGACCGATAACAAAACAAATTTTAATAGAGAAAAGGTATTTTAATAGGTTTTAAAGGCCTGTAAGTCGAATGGGGATATTCAAGTTTTTTCTTTAATATTAATTCAAGTTCACTTTTTGAGCGTGGTGACCGATAAGAAAACAAATTTTAATAGAGAAAAGGTATTTAATAGGTTTTAAAGGCTTGCAAGTCGAATGGGGATATTCAAGTTTTTTCTTTGATATTAATGAATGAGATAACAATAATGATAAGAAAACAAATTTTAATAGAGAAAAGGTATTTTAATAGGTTTTAAAGGCCAAAAGGCCTGCAAGTCGAATGGGGATATTCAAGTTTTTTCTTTAATATTAATTCAAGTTACACTTTTCGAGCGTGGTGACCGATAAGAAAACAAATTTTAATAGAGAAAAGGTATTTAATAGGTTTTAAAGGCTTGCAAATCGAATGAGGATATTCAAGTTTTTTCTTTGATATTAATGAATAAGATAACAATAATGATAAGAAAACAAATTTTAATAGAGAAAAGGTATTTTAATAGGTTTTAAAGGCCTGCAAGTCGAATGGGGATATTCAAGTTTTTTCTTTGATGTTAATTCAAGTTACATTTTTTGAGCGTGGTGACCGATAAGAAAACAAATTTTAATAGAGAAAAGGTATTTAATAGGTTTTAAAGGCGTGCAAGTCGAATGGGGATATTCAAGTTTTTTCTTTGATATTAATTCAAGTTACACTTCTTGAGCGTGGTGACCGATAAGAAAACTAATTTTAATAGAGAAAAGGTATTTAATAGATTTTAAAGGCGTGCAAGTCGAATGGGGATATTCAAGTTTTTTCTTTGATATTAATTCAAGTTACACTTCTTGAGCGTGGTGACCGATAAGAAAACTAATTTTAATAGAGAAAAGGTATTTAATAGGTTTTAAAGGCTTGCAAGTCGAATGGGTATATTCAAGTTTTTCTTTGATATTAATTCAAGTTACACTTTTTGAGCGTGGTGACCGATAAAAAACAAATTTTAATAGAGAAAAATATATTATAGTTTTAAAAAATTAAAGAACACGCTTTTATAGAAATGTGAACTAAAAAGCACAAAATATCTATCTTAGTATTAAAATTCAGGGTAAGAGAAAATCGTGTGAGTGACACACCGTAATATTTACATACATTTAAATCTTTAATTAAAATAAACTTAGAATTAACAAAAACCATTTTTTAAAAATTTCCCCCGACGGGTATCGAACGCTGGACCTTTAGGTTCGTAGCGCGTCGCCTTACCTCTATGCCATATCATTCATGTAGGGGAAGTATTTTTTTTACAATATAAATTTTTTCTTTGCTCCCAGAGAAGTTACAAACAAACATACATATATACATACATACATACATACATACATACATACAGGTGAAGCTAATAAAAGCGTGTTAAAAAATACTGCATTTGTGATAATAATAAAATGTATGTATATAGAGTACTCACTCATTTTCTTTCACTATTTTTTCATCACTTTCTTCGTTAATAAATGCACTTTGTTTATTCATATTTAAAACACTTTATACACAAATAAATGCACTTTGTTTATTCATATTTAAGACAGTTTATACACAAATTGTACGCGTACAGCTATTCACTGTGGTACATAGATGATAGATACCTATACACTTATATACTTTCTCACAAACAGCTGCTTACGTATTCGTCCGATTTCGGAGCAGCTTGTCTCGATTCGTGCGAGCTTCGTACAGCCGAAGTCTACCGAAGTCTGCCGAACTGTGTTAGGTTTTTTTTTCGTTACGGAATTTTTCGATTCGGTCGCCGCGCTCAAAGCCCGCGATAAAAGCTATACAATAGCTTTAAAAAAAAAAGGAATGTGCAAGCATATTATTACTGAAAATAAAGTTTCAAAAATAATGATGACAGTTTTTAATAAGTTAAAATATAAGGAAAAGATTAAATTTAATAAAGAAATGAAAATTTCTGAAAATAAACAAAGTTTGTGACGTAAATTTGACTATTAAAAATTTATAAAATTACAGAAACTCCCTATCGAATGCTTCTGTTATTTATAAACCAAAAAATAAATAAATAAATAAATAAGTAAATATCTTTCTTTTTATATTATTAAAAAAAAAAATGGACGCACAAACATTTTTTTTTAAAGGAAAATTAAAATAAAATTGAGAAAAATCGTTCTAAGTAAATGGAACAGTTTCAGTATAGAACCCCTTGGCGAAATTTGAAATTTGGCACCGAAGTAGCTTGGACGTTTCTCGCCAACATCTTTACTTATGCAATTGCGATAGCCATTTAAATTCGTCGCCAAAATGACAACACAAATTTAAAAGCTTCCAAGGAGCTCTTTTGTTAAAGCTATACCAAATATTTTTTTAAAAATGAATATAGTCAGTAATGCTAAAAATGAAACACAATTACTGCATGCCTTTATATGGAAGAATAGTTTAAAACAAGTCCTGTTGTAGTTGTACTAAATTAAATTCTGTTTACAAAGAATGTAGGCAGAACTTTCTTCTTCTTCTTTTTTTCAGATAATATGTGTAATTGTTGTTTTTTAATTTAAAGAATTAAATATAGCAGTTACAAGCACTTTACAAAAAAAAAAAAAAAAAAAAAAAAAAAAACTGCTTTTGGTCATTGGTGTTTCAGGGATCTTGTATCTGTTGCTTGGCTTCTACTATGCTTAATTCGCGACTCCAGAGCTCGAATACGCCCTCTGGTGGACAAAAGCCTAAGTTCTTGTGTCGGATGTTTATTTAAAAACCTTTTGACGCATATGCTTTGAGTTATTAAATTAAAAATCATTTTCTAGTAAATATTTAAAATTTTGATTCTTATTAACCATCAATAATAGTTATTAATAGGTACTTAATTGCAATTTATGGGGATTTTATTGATTTTGTACTAGCTTCGATTAATTTCCAAGAATAAAATATGCCGATTAGTGTAGTGTTGTAAACAATGGATACGTATTTTTAAAATCAATAAAATAAAGATAAATAATCGCATATGGAAAAAAAAGCTTTCAGATTTTATTGTTATTGTTGTTTAACGATGTCAGATACCGGGATGTATTTAATATATATTTATTTGAGTTTTAATAATAATAATAATAAATGTTATATGATGACCCACTCATACCTGTGACAATTCTCGTTGATTTTGAATTATTGTGTTAAAAGCTTAAAATACTACAAGTTCAATAAAGTTACTTTTTGAATAGGCAGTGTAATCTGTTGCGAAAAATCGTAAGATGTATGTCAGTAATTAACACAGTAAAATATTATAATCCTGTGCAATAGCGTTTGTTTACATATTCACAATGCAAATAAAAACTATGGTACTGGATTGAAAAGTTAAGTCGCCAGATATTCTAGAGCAATATAAAAACCATGTAAACACATATATGAGATATAATTTTTCTATTTGTTTTTATGTTACATTTTCACATATATATATAATAAGACAGAAAATAGATTATACTAGGTTTTTCATTGAAACTCCAAAGTACTCTGAAAATGTGTAAATTGTATTGTTTTACATAGCATGTCATATTTCATTTGCAATTTTTATTGTTTAATTAGTATGTAAGGATAGTTATTTTCACTTGCATACTTACACATTTCAATAAAATTATATTTTTATTTACATTTTTAGCTTATTACACATAAGTCTATTCTTTGAAAAAATTTGTGTAATATTGGTTTCATACTTTTACAATATTTAAGTTACTTTCTTCAAAATAAAATACATGACCCTTCACTTTTTTCAGCACCACAAATGTTCTTTGTGGTGTACAATATAAATGAATTTGTAAAATGTGGAAATTCAGTTTTTGTTATGAGTTGAAATTATCTAAATAAAGAGTATGTATGCTAATGAGTTAGCATCCAGTTGCAGTGGCGGATCCAGAACTTGAATTTTGGGGGGGGGGCTAAGATTTTTCAAACTGTTATTCTAGACCAATAAAAAATTTACAATTGCAATATTCAATAGTGAATGTCAGTGTTTTGGGGGGGGGGGGCTTCAGCCCCCTAGCCCCCCCCCCTTAAATCCGCCACTGTCCAGTTGGAAAAGCTGTAGTAACTCCATCAAGAGTAAACGCTCAGTAGAACTTTGTTGATGGCTGTTAAAATGATTGATTATAATTTTCTGTTAGGAATAAAACAATTTCTTTAGGTTTGTTATTCAGCGATACACAAAAATGATTTAAACAAATCAAATTCCTTCCCCCCTCCCTTTTTTCTTTTTACAGTATTCAAAAAAGAATATTGGTTACGTGAAAGTGTATTTTGTGAGATTGTAACTTATTTTTAATTTTGATCCTACAATTTATACTATCACTTGACATGCAACTGATTTTCAATAAGAATTTATTAACTCTAAATGTAATGAAAGTAAAAATTCTTTAATAATTTTATATTAGAAGTATTTTCTGTATAATATCTGTTATAATTCATATTAAACTCAGGGGTCGATCCAGGCAAAATTTGGGTCCCTTTTGCGGCCCCTTCACAAAATTCCCCATAGTAAAAAGGGACCCTTCACAAAATTCAAATTCATAAAAAGGGACCCTTCACAAAATTCAAATCCATGAAAGGGGACCCTTCTCAAAATTCAAATTCATAAAATGAGCCCCTTCACAAGATTTTTTTTTATAAAAATAATGTTTTCAGTATTATTTTTAATTAATGCCGTAATTTGGCTTAACGAAACTATTAACTTGATATTAAACATTACATAAAGTGATTGTAAAAACGAAAAATTTTACACAATATTTTACTTTTTCACAAAAATATTTTATATTTCACAAAAATAAATAAAAATTTCACAAAAATATTTTGTTTTTCACAAAAAAGGGACCCAAAAATTAAAACCTGGATCGACCCCTGAACTATTAACATTATAGGACGTATGTTACGTATATCATTTATAACAAGTAAAACATGATTCTTTTTAAAGGAGTTCTAGATTTTTAAAATTTGATGCCATGCACAATTTTTTAAACATTTTTCACGAAAAACTTTATAATTTTACCTTATTATTGTAAGTAAAACTAAAACTTCTGTTATAATTTTTTGTTTATTTTCATAGTGAAATTTGCAAAAGAACATGTAAAAAATTAAGTACATTTTAAACATTTATTTTCTTTTTTTAAATTTATAAATTGTCATTTTTTTTAATCATTCTATGAAACAATTCATTTAATCATGAAATTAAGATCTTAGATGTTTAAATAATTTTTTCACATTTCGAATACTTGAAATTTAACACTAATTTTAATTTTTTAAATTAAAATTTAATTGAAACATTCTCATACATAAATAATGCTTGTATCACTGTATGAATAAATCTATTTTCTTAAACTGCATTCATTTGATTGATTGATTTATATATATTTTTAAGTCATCATATAAGAATCTCTCTTTCTTATTTAATATAATTATTTTTTAACTATTTATTTTTTCAGAGCTAAGAAAGCATGATAAATGCAATGGAAAACTCTAAAAGATAGATGTTCCACAGAAATAATTAAAAGAAAAAAGCAAACAATACCTATAAAAAATTTTTAAAATAAAAGCTCTCAGAAGTTCTTTTCGATCAAAACAATAACACAAAGCTTCCAGGGTTTAAGCTGAGTAAAAATTTTCTTTAACAAAAAGGCTAAAATCAGAAAAAAAGTTTTAGCAAAATGCCAGAAACAGTAGAAAAAGATGAATATTAGTTTACACATTATTTTAAACGCCTCAATATGTTTGATTTTCATTTGTAAATTAAACTTAAAAGTTTTTAATGAGGTCTTTAAAGAGTTATACACAGAAGGTAATTTTTTTTTTTTTAAATTTGAAATGGAAAACAAGAAAGTAATTAATTGTACTTATCACTGTAACCAGATCAATTCGAATATAGTACAAGCATATATTTTAACACATTTATTGGCAGACATGAAAAATATTAAACTTTTTAGATTATTGCTTTATTTTGTAAACTTTTTTAAAGCAATGCGAACATCGTAGATACGACTTACATTCTTTTTCTGGAGATATAATTATCACTATAGCATGTAAAACTACATTAAGCTTATACCTTATACTGTATCTGAAAATAAAAACATAACTTACAAAAAAAAAAAAAAGTTCTATAAGTGAAATTTGTTTATTACTATTCAAAGCTTTTTGGTTTACAATTTATAATTTTTCATTCTTTCATATTAGACCACATTACAAATGCCTCATGTTTGTTTACAAATTGATTTCCTGTATGTGATTCTTACGTACAGTTCAGCGTTTGATTTTCCTTATATGCATGAACCGATAGATTTTTCTTGATCAATGTTGCGATTTTTTTTTCCATGAAAGATTCAAAACAGTTCTTTCAATTAGAAACAATAGCACAACCCTTCATCAGACGAAAATGATAGGTACAAGTGCAGCATCAAAGCAGCACTTATAGCTACTTTATATATAAGTGCACTGTAAAAAATTTGTCCTATTTGCTGCCAGAAATTCTCTGTAATTTGAGAAAATACGTGTAATTTACAAAAAAATTATGTTGTCAGAACATAATTTCTGGCAGCAAATAGGACATATTTTTTACAGTGTAAAGAAGTGATATACTGTTTTTCTAACCAAAACAATTATTGTGAGGAATGTTTTTTATTTTGTCAACTTACGGTATTTTCTTGCAAACATTTTTTTTTTTTTTTTTTTTTTAATGTAAACATATAAATATCAAGATATAGTCAACTACAATGAAAAAAAAAAAAAACAGTTTTGTAAACGTTTTAAAGTCATTGTATGAGGAGCACTTTTTCTTAAATTGTTAATCCAATTGTTTTTAATAATTCTTTTTTTTTCCAAAGGATATGCAAATTTGATAAGTGTAATTAAAATGTTAATTTTAAAGTATTTGATTGTATTTATTTATTAATAAATATGTGCTGCAGGACTAGTGTTCAACAGTAATAAATAATAATGCTGAAAAAAAAATAAGCAAACACCATAAATTAAAAAAAAAATTACAACGTTTGTTGCAGGTAGAAATAAAAGCAGAACGCTTCACCAGACAAAAAAGCTAGGCACTAGCACATCATGAAAGGAGCACTTGTATGGATATTTATAGAATTTTTGAGGTAGTTCTGCACTAGAAACTAACACATTCGCTAACGATCTCCCATGACTGACATCAGACACAACACTCCACATCACGTGCTGATGGTGAAGTGAGATTAGCTGCGAATGTATTAATCATTAAACAAAAGTGTGGGGGGGGGGGACTATGTTTTTTTGTTCAAAAAAAGAAAAAGTCTATTTCAAAACTTATTTTCAGAAAAATAGTTCTCATTAGCAATCAAAAAGTTATAGTATACATACATTGTTTCGACAGTTGACAGAAAATCAAGTATTAGATGTCTCTTGGGCATTGAAATTGATCCAATATGTTATACGATTGTCACCTATTCATCTCAGTGTAAGAGATGTTGTACAATTTATGTTTTATTGATTTCAATTCAATATAGCCTTAACTCGTAAGCACTCCATATTTTACTATGCCAATGGTTATTTACAAACTCCATAAATTGTAAAAACATGCAACAAATGTTTCTGGTGAAAATAATTCAGCATAACCCTTTATTAGGTGAAGCAAAATAAATGCAAATGCAGCGTGAAAGTGATAGCATCAAGTGTGTTGTTACTTTCATACTTCATGTGTATTTTTTGTCTAAAGATGAGGGATCAAGATTAACTATTCTGATCCAAAGCAATTGTTACAAGTTTTATAAATTTATGAAGTCTGCTTACTAAGCTTTTATTCCTATTCATTCAACAGCACCAATTTGGTACATTTTTTCCCCGTTAAGAATCAAGATTTTTTTTTTTTTTTTTTTTTTTTTTTTTCAAAAACTGATTTAAAAAAAAGAAAAAAATAAGATTTAAGTGCAAATCTATGAAATTTTTGCTTTTAATGTATAATTTATGAAAAATGCCATATTTTTGCTGACTGATTCCGAAATGTTAGATATTATGATGTTACTTTACTAAATTTAGTTTTAATTGTAGAAATGCACAATGTTTACATTGACAATGGAATGATACTCGTTTTTATGATGGACATGGGAGGCAGGGGCCGCTTTACAATTTTGGCGGCCCTCTCTAATAGACATTACGCTAGGGCATCTTACAGATTTCATGTAACCTCGGGTAAATCTTCTCACTGTGATCCCCCCCCCCCCTTACAAAAGAAAAAGCAACTATATTAAGATTCAACTTATTCTAATATTATAAGTTAATATAAATTTAAATAACTTTTTTTTTTTTTTTTTTTTGTAAAAATTAAATTGGATTTGGCATATTTAGAAATAAGAAAAAATAAACAAGTTGAATCAAACCTTTAGCTTTTCTACCTAAACGTTCGATTGGGAAAATGCTTTAAAATTTCTGTTTATTTTATACTAATTACCATTCTCTACATGGCATCGCACGTATTGATGTACAATAGAACTACTGTACATCAATACTGTTATATCTGTACATGTAGCAGCGGCGGATCGAGAACTTAACTTTTGGGGGGTGCTAAGATTTTTCAAGAAGGTATTCCAGATCAATAAAAAATTTACAATTGTAATATTCAATTGTGAATGTCAGTGCTTTTGGAAGGGGGGGGGGGGGGCTTCAGCCCCCTAGCTCCCCCCTCCATAGATCTGCCACTGAATGTAGTCATATACCATGTACAGCTTGTACCATAAACTGTTTGGCCGAAAATTTGAGTAAAAACTGTTATAATGGAATGAAAAAATTTTTTTTTGCATGGACAGAAGAAAAGAGAATTTAGAATCCGTCATTACCTCACCATTGCTGCTATCAGATTGCAACATTTCTACCACCGAAAAAGTTCCATAGTGAATAATAATAATAGTAATATTAAAATATTACTGTTATTTATTTTTAAGTTAGTTTTTATTTTTATTATAATTTTAATCCTTCCATATTAAATGATAATTTTCAAATTTACATTAAACCAGATAACAAGAATTCATTGCATTTTTTAAACAAGAACGAAAAATCATTTGGTTCGCATAGACTATTAATATTTTCTAACTGTATGTACTTGTTGCCTCGTTTAACCTTCAGTGTACTTTACCGACGTTACCACACAACGGAAAAAACCACAGACAGAAAAACTAACTGAATTCATAATCACTCCAAAACATTGTTGAAAAGTGTTTAAAAAAAACCTTAATATGAGCGGAAGTGCAGTTCTAGCAATTTCCAATTGTAACTCTTAAGCTCTTATAATGTGTTTGAATATTTTGGTGTGATTCTGTAAATTTTAATGTTAAACATACCATATTCTATAGATTTTTTCTTTTATTTTTTTAATCATATGAATAATCTAAATTTTAATACGACTTTCGCAGTACAAAGTGTTTTAAATGTGATTAGTTATCCTATTTCTAGCATTTTAAATAGAGAACATAAGCTACTGCCGTGCTGACAAACCGAAGTCGTCAACATTTTAAAACTTTATTGAAAAGAGTTAAAAATGCTTCCCTTACCACTTTTACTCGAACTTTTTCCTTGACATATTTCTGAAATAAATTTTTTATTAATTCATTTGTTAGTAGATTGAGTTATCAGATGAAATTTTGTGTTGGCCATTATTAATTGCAAACAAATCCCTTTTAAACACGATTACGAAGCCTTTTCATTCATAAATGCAAGTCATAATTAGGTATTCTTATTTAGATATGGTGATACGAATCGATTGGTAGGACTTAAAACCGACTGACTACGCTAAGGTCCGAGGCCTATAGGTAGAATGCCCTCCGAGTGGGTCTTTCTAAGGGATCCTAGCCCGTATTTATGCTAGTTTCGGAGAAAATCAAGGAAAATTCTGAATGGCTAGGTTGATGAGCGTGACCTGGGATCGAACCGGGCACTTCCCATCATCCAGCTTTCAGTGCAGAAACGCTCGGCCACTGGTGGGCCTGTGATGCGAACCAAAGTAGCGTTTAATTTTCCGTATGAAGGTAAAGCCTTTTGCCAAAAAGACTATCTAAAGTCAACGCATGAAACAGATTTTCTAGACACCATAGGCCAGAAAAATGTCACCCTTATGTAATTTAAATTTACTCTTAATTTATGTATTTTGCGTATTTTTAATCTATTCTTAAGACCTTTCTGAAATCTGAATTATTTGCTGACTTGTTTACGAAGTTATTTTTTTCGCAAATGTACAAAACTTTCAGGAATTTTTTATTTAGATGTAAGTTTAATAGTGATTTTTTTATATTTTTTTATTCCAATTTCTATTATTTAATTGATTATAGATAAATTTGATATAAGGAGTTCGAATTTCAAGCTGAATGAGTTTTAAAATGAGGCCGCCATGTGAAACTGTCAAACGCGTTAGTGATGCCAAGTAAAAGGGCTTTGAATTTTTCAGATTTAATAAAACTATCGTGAATAAATTCTGTTTTTCTGATGGGTGGTGGAATGTTCAGGTCTAAAACCAAATTTTTTCTATCTAATTTGAAAAGATCTAGCTTTTCATTATCACAATGCAAATCAAAGTATATATTTATTAAAAATCAACATTTTAGTGCCTTAACACAAGCACCTAATTTTAATTCCCATCTGCAAAAATTCCTCTTGGAAATTTTTACAAAATTTTATTTTAATAATAAAGAAAATTCTTTTATTTCTTCGCAAATTCTGGTGGTAGTTTATTGTCAATGAGCGAAATTTCCTTGTCCCTGAAAGGGTTAAGGTGTTTTTATACAAAGTTAAAATCTTTAAAGAAGGTTACTTTTAATTTACAATTGAATATACACATATTTCTTAAAAGAGAAAAAAAAATCTAATTGGTTTATGACTTTCACTTTTCTTCCATCCATCCTCGCCCCCCCCCCCCCCCCCCTCCCTTAAATTTTGGGCAGTGTTTCAAATTTTTTTTGGTGGCCCTCCTTTTTCGGCGGCTCTAAGCGACCGCTTAGGTTCGCCTAATGGTAAAGCGGGCCCTGATGGGAGGGAAGCAAATTATTAAAGTCACCACTTTATCTTGTTTATTCACTATATGGCAAGTGGATATTTTTAGGTAGTGTAGTTAGTTCATTGTACTACAGGGCCCGACTTTAGACTACCTGGAGCCCCGGGGCAAGCCTATTCTGGGGGGCCCCTTACAGTGGCATAACAGCTCTTTAGGTTGCAGAATTTCTGCATACACCTGTAGGGGGGGGGGGCAGGGCATTTGCCCCGTATGCCCTGCCGATAGTCAGGGCCTTGTTCATTAACCTCCAAAATACAGTTTGAAAATATGGCAAAAAGAAAAAAATCCACTTATGGACCACTGGCTAGTGTAAAAGGTATTCCCTCTTACAATTTTCCCGCCTCTAGTCATAAAATCCCATCAACTCTATGGCAAAATTTGTTTATAGAATAACTCATTACCTAATGTTATTGAATAAATTGAAGTACTAAAAACGAAACTTTCGAGATGTCACATGCCTCATTAAAAATAATGAAATAACAGAAAGTTCGGCGTCAAAAGTGATGACTGGTTGTAAAATCACGGTCGTCAAAACAAAAGTTATAGTTGCAAAATACGACTAGCGACCACGAATTTCGAGCTCTTCTCAGGGGTCTGTCCAGACTTTTCAGACAGGGTTCTGTTTTTACGAAATTATAAAAAATCTGTACATACTTTTGTGAATCTAAATTTAGCATGAAAATAAAGCTCTTGCGAACTTCTTGGCACGAGTCCTCTTTTTGTGAAAAATGTCATTTTGAAAATTAAAATTAAGGTTTCATTTAAATAATGACAGTTCATTTTTATAGAGCTAAGCCCACAAATATGGATAGAAACCTTTTATAAATTAGAAACTGAATATCAGATTTTTGGGAGAAATACAGCAGAGTGCAATTGATTATTCAGGCAGCCTATTCATAGCAGAGAAGATTAGTTTTCAAAATTAAACAGATTTATCAAAGGTCAGTTTTTATTTTAAGGAGAAAATTTTTGTAATGATACCTAAGTTTTCCTCACAGACCCCTTCATCTTGAAACTTGATAAACTTTTCACCCTTCACAAAAATAAGCTACTTCAAACAAAACCCTTCACAAATGTTGAATGATTTAAAAAAGAAAAAAAAATCAAAAAACTTGGGTAAGAAAATTACATTTTCGATCAGTTTCAAAAATACATTATACTTCTACAATAAAACATCAAACTAGAAATAGCAATAGAAAACAAATACACATTAATCCAGAATTTTATTTATTTATGTATTTTTCTGTTCTCACATTCTTTTTAAATACCTCACTTTGTTTCTGAGTAATAGTGTGAAATTCTCACTCAGTTTTTATGTCTGATGAGAATCCTACAACTTCAATTTACTATCATTTTCATTCAGTTATTTCACTATTCTGTATAATTATTTTTTTTATTTTTTTACATTTATATTATAAAGATAAACTTAATTCATTTATTAGTGTTTTAACTGAAGAGGGAAAGGAAAGTTGCTAATAGTTTAAAAAATACGCGAGCATTGAAAACATTAAAAATGTATGTCAATTTAATAGATTATATGATCTAATTAAACAAGCAAATATACATGAAACATATTCTTACAAAAGTAAATCAAACAAATCTAAGTGCATAAGTAATAAAACCAATATTCATAAAAGTATAATATCAAATAAAAAGAAAAAAAAAGTCATGAAAATACTAAATGTAGTTTAAAAAAACAAATTTTTAACATACCTGAAACAATTTTCTGTGGGTGGCATGAATGTTTTTGAATTGTCTATTTGTTGATTTAAAACCAATTTGTTAGTATAAGAGAACTTTCCGCATAGCACAGCATATTTTATCAAATCGCAAATGCTACAGGAAAGTTCACTTAACTTTTATATAAATTCCTGACTAACTTTCGAAATTTGATCACTTTTCCTGGGAGAAAAACAAAACAATAAACAAGCTGCTTTCTTACCGTAACAAAATATCAAAAACTGCTTACTGATGCTTGAACCTTGCACAGGAGTTTTACAGGAAGTTATAAACAGACAGGAACATGTAAACTGCAATATTATAAAATAGGATTTCGCAATTTATATCATTTATCATCCGTTTCTTTTATAGTATGCAGGCAGGGACACTTTCATTGTACTCGATTGTAAGCAAATCGTCAAAATATCAAATTTGTTTTCGGTTAATTTGATTCCACCAAAAGCGATAAGCCTTTCTCATTTTAAAATCACCTCCGCTTTAACTAAATTTCTTGAATTCGGCGTAATATTTCCATATTAATAATGTACTGAATACTCAAAATAGCCATTGCTTACCATTGTTACACGCGTATAACGCTGGCCATTATCCGACACGACTTTTGAAGCAGACGATATTAGAACGCCCTCTATAGTTCAATTGAGTCGCGAATGGATCATCTTTATTATATATATATATATATAACAATTTAATTGTAAAGGAAAATATAAATTTTAGTAAACAATTTTAAAAATAAGGAAAGATATCGTCTCGTAAGAGAACGCAAAGTTTACATCAACAATGAATAAAAATGCAACTTTTTTGTCGAATATAGTCATCTTAACGTTTCTAAAGACTAAGATATAATTTTTAATTGATTACAAAAGCGTTTTTGATTTTTTTTTCACATATATCTGTAACGCTAATTAATATTTTGAAAGGTTCGATGGATATAATTTTAAGTTGGATATAGGCCTAAACCTGAGCCAAGTGTCATTGAATTCTGTCCAGCCGTTTCCAGGTGATACCTGGTCGAAAAAAAAAATCTATAAAACTCCACACCTCTCATGCACGCAGAGAAAATATTCTGAAATTATTTTAGGGTTCCCTGATTTCTAAAATGTAATTATATAGCAGGTTTTTTTTTTTTTTTTTTTCATTCAATGCTTTTTACTCTGACAAAAGCCTTATGGCGCATGCGCAATCGCTTTTTACTCATATCTCTAATCAATTTTTTTTTTTTTTTTTTCGATATATATAATTTTAAGTTGGGTACAGATCTATATTTCTGCCAAGTGTCGTTGAATTCCATGTAGCCACTCTCGCATTACACCCGGAGAAAAATACCGTTACACATACAGACACAACGACAAACACATACACACACACAAATTTTTCTGAAGTCATTTTTGGCTTTCATATTGTGTGAAACGTGAAGATATTGCAAAATTTTTTTTGATTCTAACAAATTTACAGACCAAAGTCTGATTTTATTTATATAGATTTTTTGAATTTTAATTCCATACTTACAGTGGAATATGTACTTTAAATTTCACTTTTGATTCTGTAAAATACACTTATGTATTTCGGGTGATTTAATTATCTTGGAAACATTTGAACATCATAAAAAGGATTTATAATCATGTTAGTAACTTTTGATCATCATCTATTTTTATTTTACCACTAATCATCCAAAAGACACCCTTCCTCTTGTATAGACTTTGGGCATTTGATCCCATTACGATGTAAATATGTATTAATCTATGTTTAATCTATTAATATATGTCAGTCTATTAATAGGTATAAAGAGGATCTAGATGATAGCAAAACAATTAACAATGTCATCATAAAATCTTGAAACGAGGATAAGCATTTTTTTTTTTTTCCTAGGACATGCATTTGTAACATTGATTTATTACTTATCAGCCAAATATCACAGCAATTGAAACTGTATTACAAATAAATAACTTGTCAACGTCATTAATTTAATCTGAAGAGAAGAACGAAAAGCAAATAATGGGAAACTTCTACAAAAACTTATTCCTTAATTTTCCTCCATTAAACACCAATTAAATATTTTGCAACTTCATTCTGCATCTGACTAACTTACATTTCATTCACCCAGCAGAACTATTTAAGATTTTTTCTTCCATACAAACCATTAAAGATCAATTAAACATTTGGTAATTCATATGGAGGTTGACGTGTAGGTATTTGTGATTCATATCCACGAGTCATTTTAAATGATATGCAGCGAGATTGATAGTTGCTCTGCCATAGAAATGTTCATCAATCTTACCTGGAGATTTGCCAAATGATATCTGATGACTCTTTTTTTTTCATCCTTTGATATCGAAAGTCGCTATCGATACTAACTGAATATGATTTTAGTGGGAACTTAAGTCTATTATGTGATTGTATTTTATTCTTCCTATTATTCTCAACCTAAATGGATCATGCTAATGTATGTTTAAACAATAAGGGATATGTAAGAATCAGGTATAATGACTTCTTTTAATTTTAAAAATAACATGTAATTATGTATAACCTTAACTTTATGGAGTTATAAAAAGACGTATCCCATTGTATGTTTAACCGTCAAACTACAATAAAGTTTATTTTATTGTATTTGCATTGCCGTTTATTTTGTTATAGTTTATTTTATTTGTGTTTTTGTTTTATGGATTAATGTGTGAAAAATGTAAAACTCATATTTTTTAAAAAGTATGTAACATTCGTAATATTGAATTAAAAAAAAAAAAAAAATGCTTGAAAATAAAATTTATGAACTTACATGGTTTACGAATTTCAAAATTATGCCAAGAAAAATTTTTGTGTTTCTAAAAATCTACACTGTAAACGTAAACGTCTTAAATTCAGTTCAAATAGTGTCTTACATACGGATGGTCATTTTAAGCGGAAAAAAAAGTCTTACTTATTAAGACATCATTTTGCATCTAAAATTAAGACACTGCAAATGTCTTAGAACGCCGCCATCTTTTTTAGGCTTAAAAATACCGCCATGTTAAGCTTAAAATCACTGCTATTTTTAAAACTTTTTAATAATAATAATAATAATAATAATAATAATAAAATAAAATAAAATAAATGTGGCTTACGATTTTGTTTTTCTGTTAAAAATAGATTTTAGAATTTTTTAGAGCATAAATAAAATATCAATAAATTTTAAAAGGAAAATTTTCGTTACCCGAGGTTGGAATCGAGCCTATGCCGTATGTGGAATCAGAAAGCTGGTATTGAAATCAAATGTCTTACCAATCATGCCAGACAGACCATGATAAAATCTGAGAGTATGTACTGCAGTTTTATATTTAAGGACATGACACCTTTCACTTGGCACTACTAAAGGTTTCATATAAAAGCTAATATTCTTAAATTGAACTACAAAAGGTTTGTATTAATGGAAGACTTGGCGTGGGATTATAAAAATAAGACAAATAACAACGTCAAGAACGCCAAATTGAAATACAGTGAAACCCTGATCTATCGTTCCCGCATCCATCGTTTTCCTGCATTGATCGTTTTATTTCTATGGTCCCTGCACAAATTGTATTTAAATAGTGTTAACAAAACCCGCATGTATCGTGCTTCAAAAAGTCGTTTTCCCACATTTATCGTTTTAAAACTTTTCTCCTGACCTTGTAAAAATTTTCTCCTGGAGGTCAAGTGGTTCCATATGGCATACAAACTCGAATTACTTCTTTCATCCTAAAATAACTCTCTTTCTCATTTCCACGCATGATCGAAATTGTAATGCTATGTGTCTATATTCATTTTGTAATTTCAGCATGGCAAGAAGTAACCTCTTTAGTAATCCAGAAAATTTTTTTATGAAATGTGGTTACGTGCGGAAAAATGATGAAAAACATCAAACAGAAGGGCAAAAAAATAATGATGATGATGATGATGCTCTTGATGCATATGAAGAGTGGTTGCGTGTAGCAGAGGATGCGTCTGGTTTAAAATTTAGTGATAATATTTGCATGAATCAAGACAGTGCAACATGCGGTAGCCTAAATCATAGAAGAAATATGTGATTTCAAAATAATGCTGAAGAAACAGAGGATTATTTTGATGCCGATGACTCAATTATGGCGTTTAAAAATGCACGAACTTTTGTATAAGCACATGAAATTACAGGAAAGGACCAGAAAAATCTGGAAAAATTCCTGTTTAATTTATAAAAAAAACAACAAAAAAAACCATAAAATTTTTGATTTTTTAAAATAAATTTTACTTAATGTTTTATAACATTGATTTATTTTTTTAACAGTTTGGAAAGTAACAAATTAGTTTTTATTAGTAGTATACTGTACACAATGTGTGTACAGTATACTACAATCCATAAACATTGTATTCTTTGTGTTTTGACTATAACATGCATTCGTCGTTTTCCTGCTTTCATAGTTTTTTTTTTTCTTTTCCTACGCACCCCGTGAAAAACGATGACTCGAGGCTCTACTGCAATAGGAAAGCAGACAGCTGTTTCGGTAGCATTTATCGTACCGTCTTCAGCGCATAAAGAAATGAGAGAGAAGTGCTCCTATATATAGGAAAGGGATCGAATTCAGCACAGGATGATCATTCCGCGTAATCCTATTGACTGATCATCCTGTGCTAAATTCGATCCCTGAATTCGTTCTAGACGTTGTTGTTTGCCTTGTAGTAAAACCTCTCTAAGTTGGACACCTACGGTTCCAAGAAAAAGTGTCCAACTTAGAGAGGTGTCCAACTTATAGGGTTTAGACATAATGTTAATGGATACATTCCGTTCCGAGAAAAAGCGTCCTACTTAGAGGGGTGTCCAACTTGAGAGGTTTCACTTATTTATAATAGGTTTGTTCAATAAAATATATATTCAGATGATAATTCTTATATATTATATATATATATATATATATATATATATATATATAAATTTAATTTAAAATCTTTAAATTGTGTTTTCTTAATTTGTATTTTCTCACGAATTTGTGATTTTCAAAATATTAAAACTTCTACATATAATTAATGAAAAACTTAATATTTTTTTTCCATGTTTAAAAGAGCGAGCCTACTTAAAAAAATTTAGTTATGAATTTTGAAATTTATTTATTAGTTTTTGAAGGAAAAAAAAAAATAATAATAATAATGCATGTCTATGCAAAAAAATTGAAAAAAAAAAAAAAAAAAACTTGATTTTTTTAGTATTTTTATTTTTAATATTCTTTCTTTACATATATTGCAAAATCCATCCCCGATTCTTTTAAGTAGGATCTATTAAACATCCAAAAAATATTATTAAACCTTTTCTGAAATATCTGTAGAAGTTTTAGCATTTTGAAAATCAAGAATTCATGAAAAAATGCAGACTGAAAAAATGCAATTTAAAGATTTCAAGAATGTAAAACAATCTATAAAAAACCATAAAAATCGTTGCCTTAATATGTATTTTATTAAGTAAACCAAATAGAATTGAATTTCTAAATATTAAATGCAAATATAAGCTTTTATATAAAAAACCTTCAGTTCTGCCAAGTCGAAGGTTATCCGGATTTTTTGCCATAAAATTACTGATGGTATGGTATTTGAAAGTTAACGTATATTGATATCTTAAATTTTATATCTAGAAGTTTAGAATGTTTTAAAATTGCATAACAAATATGTGAAAACTCCAGCCCTCGATGTTTGGATAATATGATTAAAACAAAAAAAAAAAAAAAAAAAAAAAAGATATTAAAAAATCTCATAAATAAAATCATTTACTGAAAATTTTCAGGGTTTTTTTCCTTTAAAAAAAAAAAAAAAAAAAAAACCAGATTTAAATCTTTCATATTTTCTTTATAATTTCAATTTTATAAAATAATTGTTTTCGTTGCTAGGTTAAAAATTCTTATAATTAAATAAAATTATTATCTTATTATTCGTGTTATTATTTAAATAAAACCTTATCTTAATATAATGATCAATAGATGGCGACACTACTCTTCTGCCTAATAGCCAATGATACAATGCGAAATGTGTTATTTTAAGACATTTTAAAAATTAAGATATTCGTCTTAAATGTCTTATTTTAAGACATATCACTATATTAATTTATTTACAAGACCAGTTTATTAAGATAGAAAAAGTGTCGTAGATTAAGATATCTATTATGTATAAGCTCTACATTAAGACATTTACGTGTCTGAATGCTATTTCAGTTTTTTTTTTTTTTTTTCCTCCTCTTACTTTAAGACTGCTTCATTTGCAGTGTATCGACATAGGTTTATTATAAAAAATGAAACTTTATCACGAAATTTACAATTTATATTTATCGTTGAAAATCGTTAAGTAGGTCTTGCCCTTATCATGCAGATATAAAAACATATTTTCTGTATATTAATGAAAATATTACTTTTATAGCAAGTGTCCGTCGCTAATCCCATAAATGGGACCTTTCTGCTGGCATTTCAGTGGTTCTGTGAGAAAGAGGAAACTATCAACTTTTTGATTTATTTTTCTACGACTATGTAAGACATAAGAACATTTAATAAAATAAGGAATATAAGGGAAATTACTTTAAAAATTGGGAAAATGAAACTAAAATCAACACAAAATTACAGCTAAAATGCTAATTATCCAAGGCTCACTAAAAGGAAATATTATCTGTATGCTTAATGTATAACTAGAGATTTTCTTCAATATCGATATAATATAACCTTAAACTTCGTATCAAAAGCCTACAATTTATTTTCAAACGGAAAATTAAGTCCAATATTTATAGAGATAAATATGCAAATCTAAGGTCCTTCTCGTTCTTGAACAGTGGCTTTGAAGCCAACAAAGAATTTACGACTAAGTTTCATTTTTATGAATTTCGATTTAGGGTTTATTAAATTTAGAATCTCGGATTAAGAATTTCTAACGAATTTATTTTAGATTCAAATTCTGCAACTTTTACTCAATCACAAATCAGAATAACATGCATTATAATTAAATGAGAATAAGTTTAAATCTACTTACCCTCTCTGCCAGCATTCCGAAGATTAACGACTCAACCACTCAAATCATTGGAATATAATTCAATATTTGAAGAATAGCTTTATTTGACTTGAATACTTAATTACGATTTTTTATTAATATTTAAGAATTATGAATGGAAATATAATGAATACGATTAGAAGATTTTAATAGTTCTGATTTTATAGTTCCGAGATACCTTGTACCTCTTCCGGATTCGAAAAAGCGACTGAACCAAAACTGCTCAGCACCGTTCCTAATCAGTTCAGTTGTGCGCATCACCTTCTCCACTCCCCTCCTCCCGACATCCTCCGGGGGGGGGGGGCTGAGCATGGCAGACTGGCGATTCTATTCACTGGTCTTCTGATGATTCCAACTGGCGTCTTCAGCGTGACCACTCGAATAATTCCATCCTCACCCGGATGGACGTCCAGAATGCGTGCTAGACTCCACTGAGCTGGCTGAATAGAGGGTTCCAACACCAGGACTAGATGACCAGGTTGCAGATGGGTAACACCGCTCTTCCATTTTTCTCTTGACTGGAGAGAAGTGATATAGGACTTTTGCCAGGTGCTCCAAAAGTGCCTTTTGATTTGTTGGAGGAGTTTCCATCTGGAAGAAAAACTGGTACAAAATTGATTAGTTTGGTTAAGAGATTGTTCAGGAAGCTGAAGAAGCGGAGCCCCAATTAGGAAGTGTCCTGGTGTAAGTACCAGGAAATTATTGGGTTCGGTGGAAAGTGGTACTAAGGGGCGGGAATTTAAGCAGGCTTCAATGTTAGTGAGAATAGTCTCGCATTCCTCGAAGGAAAGGCAACTGCCTTTACAAGTCTTAATTAAGTGACGTTTAGCCAATTTAACTGATGATTCCCATAGGCCGCCAAAATTAGGCCCATAAGGCGGCATAAAATGCCAATGAATTTGTCTAGTTGCTATATAATCTTGAATTGTGTTGGTTGTTGAAAGTGTCACGAGTTTCTTCAAATGGGCATGGGCACCAACAAAATTTCGGCCGTTATCGGAGTATATGTCCGTGGGATAGCCGCGACGCGCTATGAATCTTTGTAGGCCATATAAAAAATGTTCAGTAGATAAACTAGTGACTAATTCGAGATGAATTGCCTTGGTGCACATGCAGATAAATAGGCAAAGATAGGATTTAAATTTGGTACTTTTCCGTTTGTGGACACATTTCGTTAGAATGGGACCTACATAATCCAGGCCAACATGTTGGAAGGGTCTATAAGGGTTGACTCTTGCACTGGGTAAGTCACCCATCATTTGTTGAATGGGGGTTGGTTGGACCTTTGCGCAAGTGACACATTTTCGAAGCTCCTTTTTCACAGTGGACCTACCATCAGGAATCCAGTAAGACTGGCGAATTAAGTTTAATACTAGGTCGACACCTGCATGCAGACTGTTCACAGGAAAATGTCTGATTATAAGAGAGGTAAAAGGGTGATTTTTAGGCAACAATAACTGATGCCTAGTGTCACAGGGAAGGGTCTTGGCTTTGTCAATTCTACCTCCCACTCTTAATAGATTTTCGGAATCAATAAAAACATTGAGAGGTTTCAATTTACTGTTGTTTCCAACGGGTTTGCCACGCTGCAAAAGGGCGATTTCTGAAGCAAAGGACCTTTGTTGTACAAATTTAATCACAAGTTTTTTAGCCTCTGAAATTTCTTGTACTGAGACTGGCCCTTTCAACTTTGTAGCATTTCGACTATTTTTAATAAACCTCTTCCTAAATGCAATTACACGAAAAAGTTTTGTACTTGAAGAAAATTTTGAAACCAAGTCGTCTATCATGGAGCCATTCATTGGGTTTGACTCTATTAGACTTGGAGTTTTCACACCTGTACATTTGACTGAGGTCGACATTTCTGAATCGTGCTCTGAGACCTGGATTTTTGGCCAATCAGGTCCAGACCACCACAAGGCAAATGTTTTTAATTTGTTTGGTAACAGCCCACGAGTTGCACAGTCAGCTGGGTTGTGTTTGCTTGGTAAGTGCTGCCATGTGGTTGGGTCTGTCAGAGCCGCTATTTTATTGACTCGGTGTAGGACGTATATGTTGCCCTTTAAGGGTGGATTTAAGATCCAACTACGGGCGATTGTGGAGTCTGTTCATAGACGAATTTCCTCCACCGGAGAATCTAGTGAGTTCTGGACGACTGACAAAAGTTCCGATAACAAAACAGCCGCGCATAGCTCCAACCTAGGCAAGGTAATGGGTTTTAACGGAGCTACACGGGTTTTAGCTGCAATCAATTTTAAATGTGCGTTCTGTCTGGGACGTATATAAATTACAGCAGCATATGCCTTTGTTGACGCATCACAAAATCCCTGTATCTGGGAAATCGATTCGGATTTCAAATCTAAAAATCTGGGTACTGACATGACCTTAAAGGGAGCAATTTTTTCATAAAATTCGTTCCACCTGTTTTGAATGTCTGGTGGTAAAGGATCATCCCAACCAAGTTTTTGTTTCCAAACATCTTGTAGTAGCAATTTTAAAAGAATAGTGGCAGGGGATAACAGACCCAAAGGGTCGAAGATGCGTGCAATTACGGACAATAATTGTCTTTTTGTTTTTACGCTTTCTTCGGTGTTAACTCCAACCTGTAGGGTATCCGATGTTAAATTCCAGTTTAGTCCTAAAATACGTTGGGAATGATCGGGGTTTAAGGATAATTCCTGATTTGTTGATTTTAAAGTTTCTGGGACCTGAACTAGAGCTTCCACACAATTTGAAGCCCATTTTCGCAGCTTGAAGCCCCCAGCATTAAATAATGCCTGAAGGTCTGTGACCAAAGATTGAGCGGCTTCGATTGTTTCAGCTCCTCCAAGGAAATCGTCCATATACAGGTTGTTGCGGGCAGCCTGCACAGCTACGGGAAAATTGGGTTCTTCATCGTTTAATAGCTGTAGTATGGTACGCAGGGCTAAAAATGGTGCACAGGCTGTGCCATAAGTAACCGTGTTCAATTGATAAACACGAAGTGGGTCTGACACATTGGCTCTCCAAAATATTCTTTGGAAAGTCCTATCATGCTCTGCGACTAGAATTTGCCGGAACATTTTTTCTATGTCGCTCGAGAGGGCGACTTTATTTAAACGGAATCTAATTAGATTGCTAAAAATGCTTGTTTGAAGTTTTGGCCCTTTATGCAAGTTAGAGTTCAGGATTTGCCATTTGTAGTTAAGGCCGATGCATTGAACACTGCTCGTAGTTTGGTAGTGCTAATATTTTCATTAATAACTCCATGATGGGGCATATAATAATTGGATGTACTGTTAAGTTCCTCAGCTCTTAGTAGCGTCATATGACCTAAGTCAGAGTATTCACACATAAACTTACAGTATTCCCTTTTGAGATTAGGGTTCTGAACAAATCGATTTTCTAGGTTTTTAAACTTTTTTATGCACAGTTGGCACTTTCACCTAACTCTATCTCATCATGGAGGGGTAATTTTACCACATAGCGCCCATCGGGGTTGCGCTTGGTGGAAGATTTGTATAGTATTTCTGCCGGATCGGCTTCGTCATTATCACTCTTAGAAGATATTATTGGCTGATTGTCAAAAAAATCGTTTAAGTTAACACAGTGTAACGAGGAGCTATATGTTGATTCTGGTTCCATTCCATCCCTTGAGAGGGGGCCACTGAGTAAGTACCCAAGTGAACTGGGAATGGCAGATGGTTCTCCTGGCCTTCCCGGTACTGGTGTGCCACAAATTAGTGACGCAAAAATATCTGCGCCTAATAATACTCCGATTGGTTGTGGCTTGAAGAAATTCATATCGGCTAACTGAAGATTTCTTGTATGTGGCCATGACGTCGTTCTCACCCGGAAATTTGGTAGAGGGGTAGTAACCCTATTTACTACTAGCGCTTTCAAGTTCCTATACTCGTTAGCGAAATATGGCGAGAATGAGAATTCCGTAAAATTTAAAACAGTTTCCGCGGAAAGACCGTTTATGCCTATAAGTCGATGAGAAGTGCCAAACAAAGGCAAATTTAGCTTCTCAACGCACTCCTTTGTTATGAGACTATTTTGTGAGGCACTATCAACTAACGCCCGACATTGAATAATTTTACCGTTAGGTGACCTAACCTTTATAAGGGCAGTAGCCAATAACACCTTTTGGTTATTAAAATTTGCAATAGATTGTGAGCTGTTGGCCACCGACGTAGCAACAAGGCCGCTTCCCTGATCTGCAGAATTCTGTGTATAAATGTGCAGAAGAGTGTGATGTGAACCTGCACATACCTTACATTTAATATTAATTCTACATTGTCGCACTTTATGATGAAACAATTTTCACTCAATCCCTTTGATTTAACTAAGTCCCATCGCTCCTGAACACTAATTCGATTGAATTTGGGACATTTAAACAATTGATGTACTTGAGAACAGGCGACGCATTTATTTTCTTTGACTAGTATTGAATTATTGACACAAGACTTTTTTACACTACTACCTTCTACTGGCTTCTTAAACATTCCTGGTTTATTTTCAAGCTTTGTTTGACTCGACGCCTCCCTTTCAATGAATGTACGAAACGAATTTAAATCGGGAATAGTTTGCGTATTCTCTAGACTTAGCTCCCACCTATGCCTAACGGATGAATCCAATTTTGAAATCATGAAATTTATAAGAATAAGATCGCTAAGAGGATTAGATTCCAATCCGAGGGTCGATAAATTTCGCACCGCTTCGTTACAAGTATCTGTTAAGTTGAAAAACGATTTAGGATCATCCGCTTTGTTTACCTTTACCGAAAAGATTTTATTTATTTGAGTTATAGCTAATTGGCGTTTATTTTCGTAGCGCTGAGTAAGGAATTCCCAACAGTGTTTAAGATTTTCCGATTGTAACGAAAATCCACGAATAAGTTTTGATGCACCACCTCTTACACACGATTGGAGGTATTGTAGCTTTTCAACCTCACTAAGGCTGTCATTATCCAGAATAGATGATTTAAATAAACTTTTAAATGACAACCAAGATTCCTTATCCCCGTAGAAATAAGGAATTTCAAGTTTGGGAAGACTAATATGCGAATTAACAGAAGTCCCTGGTTTGGTACGTGCATCATTATTTACATTTGGAGTATTTGATTGCGATTTACTCTCCAACACTACAGACAATTCTAACAGAATGTCCCGATTTTTCATCACTTCTTCAAAGTTTTCATCGTTTTCCTCTTCGGAAAAATTTGTAACTATTTCCTCGAATTTAACCTCCAGTACATTTACCTTATCTTTTAGGATCTTTAACCTGGCTTGATCGCTTTTATCGCAATCATTGACCTTCGATTTTATAAATTCTATTTCTCTAATAACATTTTCAAATTTTATCACTTCATTAGATTTTGGGAACAACGCACTCTTTCCGGCGTCATTCGCCCTTGTTTTCCCCTTTCTACCCATCTTTTGAGCAAACTAATTACAAACAATTAAATTTAAATATGAATTAATCGATCGAATTAAATTATTATTCTGCAGATCAGGAAGTAAAACAAAACAAAAAATATAAGAACAAATGAAAAGAAACACACATATAGAATAGATTTTTTTTTTTTTTTTTTTTTTACTGAAATAAATAAACTAATAAAATATTAAATGCACCCTTTTCATTCTCATACACTCCTTTATTCAACAATTATTTAACATGAATAGCTATTTCTTAAATTCCCTAACCGAAATTGTTCCGGTTTGAAAAACAAACTATTTTGAATTACGTTTTCTCTTAAACCAAAACTCTTACGTATGCATGAAATCGAAACTACTTTGAATTACGTTTTATATCAAAACAATTTGACTTCATATTAATGATTTATTTCACAAATTAATTTTAACTTCCTTTAAAGTTCTTATACAGATAATTTAATCCTACGTAAACAAAAGAATTTTTTCAATTTACAAAAAAAAAAAAATTTTTTTTTTTTTTTTAATTTAACGAATTACGATTAATTATCTAAACAGTTTTTATTTTTTCTCATATCGCCAGAATATATAAGGTAAATTGGGGAAAGACGTCATATGAAAGGATGTTTTACTTTGTACAGCCCAAAATTGAAGTGATATGACGATGAAAAAAATACACTATGCTCTTTAATGTTTAATTAATTATATATGTTTATTGATACCTTTCCCAGTATGTACACGACTGACAAATTTAATGTTAAATGAACCCGTGTAATTGTAGCATCTTCCCATGTATTAACGGGGAAAATACTACCAGTTATGAAGTTAGATGTTACACCACAGTGAATACGAAAAGTAAGACAAACATTGGAACATTAGCTGTAAATTAACAATAACTATGTAAAGACAATCAAATTTGCAAATTGATTTTTTTTTTTTTTTCTAAAACTAATAAGGGTACAAATTTGAGTGTTACCTGCACAACTTTTCATTTAACGCAAATGATCCCCATTGCAATCTTCGTGCAACCATTTCTTGTATTTGATGCACTAAATCCAATCACACTTGATATGTTTTTTTAGAGTAAAAGAATCATTTTACATACAGCACAAAAATCATCACCATTATCCTCATTGCCGAAACGTCAGTGGAGGCCCTCTGTTGAGACTCAAAACGGTTTTGGGCTGTGTCTGTCTGTCGCGCAATAGCGGCCGCCAAAAAAGCGCTATTTACTTGAAATTTGGTACACATGTTCATGAGCCCCACGAAATCAGCTGTATAGTTTTTGGTATGTATTCCATTTGTAGTTCGTATACAGGGACACGCCAAAGTTTTTCTTATCATTACGGCCTATGGGAGAAATTTATATGTATCACGATAGCGGCCACAAAAATCACGCTATTGACTTGCAATTTGGTACACGTGTTCATGTGCCCCGCGAAATCTGCTGTATAGTTTTGGGTGTGTATTCCATTTGTAATTTGTGTACAGGGACACGCCAAAGTTTTTCTTATCATTACGGCCTATGGATGGGAGGAATTTGTATGTACCGCGATAGCGGCCACAAAAATCACGCTATTGACTTGCAATTTGGTGCACGTGTTCATGAGCCCAACGGAATCAGCTGTATGTTTTAGGTGTGTATTCCATTTGTAGTTCGTGTACAGGGACACGCCAAAGATTTTTTATGATTACGGCCTATGGGAAGAATCTGTATGTACCGCGATAGCCACCGCAAAAATCAAGCTATTGACTTCCAATTTTTGCCGAAATGTGAATGGAGGCCCTCTGTTGAGACTCAAAAGGATTTTGGATTCCGTCTGTCTGTCTGTCTGTCATGCGATAGCGGCCGCAAAAAACACGCTATTGACTTGAAATTTTGTGCACATGTTCATGATGCCCACGAAATTAGCTGTATAGTTTTCGGTGTGCATTCCATTTGTAAGTTCGTGTACAGGGACACGCCAAAGTTTTTTTTACCATTACGGCCTATGGGAAGAATTTGTATGTACCGCGATAGCGGCCCCCAAAATAACGCTATTGACTTGCAATTTGGTACACATATTCATGAGCCCATTGAGCAAGCATTTGACGAAACTGATATAGATCTGAGACTGACCGCCTTGGCGAAAATAATGCTCCTTTTATACTTTTCTATCGAAAACAGACTGTTCTGGAAAATTCTCGTATCACATCTGCCAATGAGATTAGAGCTTCCATATTTGGTATATCCCTAATAAGGATTTTCTCGCCAAGATCGCCAAAAAAAATCGCCAAGGAGGGAAATAGTCGCCAAATTTGGCGCCAAATTTATTTCTTCCCTTATAGGAGCTTTTTAATGCGTTTTTAAAGGAAAATTTGGCTATTTTAACGCTAAAACGACTATAAAGGCACAAAATTAGCATTTTATCAACTTACTAAACCTCTTTGAAAGAATTTATACAAAAATAAATGCAATTATTTACAATTTCGTAACACTTTATATCATATACAAATAGGTATACAGGTATACAAAGAGAGATACAACGGGGGGTTGAGGCGGGCTGCCGCCCCCCTCAGGAATGTATTTGATTTTGGTAATAAGTCGATCGAATCAATATATACTATTATATAATAAGGAATAAATAAAAATGACCTATTGAATAATGTCTGATGCAAATAGGACGTTGAGGCACCTGATCTGCAGATCCACTAGTCGGAATTATCGTCACTGGTATTCAGATAAATTTCTTCACTTGAGAAACACAAGTTTTCACGTTTCTTTTCCTTCTGGATTTTTTTTCCCTGAAGGTTTCTATTTTTATTTATTTATTTATTTAGCCTTTTCTCGTCATTTTTAGATATTCTTTGCGTTTTACCGCATAACTTTTCCCCTGTCTGATGCAGTTAAGACTACTGTTGTTTGCTGCTTACGTCCGGATGATTTAGGTTTTCTGACCTGAGGAACAGGGCTAATTTTTTCTAGACATACCGTTTTCTGTGCTGGTGGAAACAACTGCTGGTGACAGTAAACTGCATCTAGCTCTAGTGGTTTAAAACACTGCTGGTGTAGGCTCACATGATCTGTTGGTGGAAGCAACTGTTGGCGTAGGTCTATTGTCACACGCGTCGTTTGTAGAAGCAACAAATGTATCATTGCTGAAGCCATCAAAGATTACAAATGCATGATCTGAGATTACTTGTGGGTTAAATCCCAGTAACTGCGAACCCAAAAAATCGATTTCCTACTGCAGCTGCCTTGTTCCAAGCTGTATTCAGGAGAGATCCAAATTGAATTCTTGAAAGTTTATTAAAGTAATATTATAAAAATGGTAATTATTATAATATTATAATTTTAATTTTAAATTCCATTTATATTTTACATTATAATATACACAGTATATAAAATAAAACATAAAATTTAAAAGTCATTTAATTTATTTCTGAATCATATTGCGTCATCTTCCAAGTATGGGTAAAGATGCAACACACTCTTATTTTCGTTGCTTGCCTTGTGCGTATAATAGAATAAGGAACTCACTTCTATTGATATCTTATTTAAAATAAAAAATCCGTTTGTGAACTTTAAATATGAACATAAAGCATTTTTATAAGGGCTTTACTCACAAGGTTAAATGCTCACGGCAAAAATAACGGCGATTCAAAATAACGGCGATTGATGGTGATAAATTAAAATGAATTCGCGATTCCCGTGTTTACTAGGATAAGATTCCTCACACACGCTGGTCAGTATTACCATCTGTTGACACATAAAAGAGCCAGGAACAGACTTGCATCTTCCCTCAAATTACCTTAGATATTATTTTAATTTCTGATCGCATTAATCATGGATATTTTATGCATAAAAACTTTTTTTTTTAAATACTATTTAATAAAAGATTAAAAAATAATTTAAAAAAAAAATGAATAATATTATATAATAGAAACGTATTTAAAAAATAAAATAAAATAAAATCTTAATTTTTTTATTAGTTTTACATACAAATCCAATCATCTTTCCGTAAAAAAAAAAAAAATAAATAAATAAATAAATAAAAAAAGAAGGACATAAAATTAATAATTTAACTTTTTGTTTTTCTAAATATGGTCTCGGAGTGTTCAGGCGATGTAATAAGATAATTACAAATTTGTAAATTTGTCCTTGCTTGAAATGTGAATACTAAGGTAAAATTTGGGTCCATATTTATTGGCTGTTTAATTAAAAAAAAAAAAAAAAAAAAAAAAAAACAAGCATATAAAAGTAAAATTGCAAAAATATATAATTCGAAAGAGATAAAGTTGGTTTTATATACAACATAAATTTAAAAGGAATAAGAATTTAAAAATTATTAGAACAGGCGAGGAAATCCGCGTCCTACATTTAATAGCGAGACAGCAGGACGTAAGGGAAGAGGTGTAGTATTCATAAACGACAGATTGACATTTTATGAAATAAAATTCACTTTAAAGAAAACTTAGTCGAGATTATCGTTAAATAAGGATAATTCTTTTTAATTCAATTCGAAGAGGAAACTAATATGTGATAACTATCAGAAAGAATTTATCTTCTTCAATTAGACGATAAAGACAATATGTAAGTCAAAGAAGTTTTTTTTTTTTATCATAGAGATTATTTAGAAAATGTCAACGTCGTCAAAATTTAAAGACAATTGAAATGGATATAGACTGGGACAAGTAGTCATGTCTTTGGTTTTTTGTGTTGAAGATAACATTTAAATTGTACGTTAAGATTTTGTCGTTTTTAACTCGTTTGGAGAACATATGCAAAACGAAAAGAGAAATGCATGGGAAAGATAATGAAAATAATTCAAGATTTTGAAATTAACTAAGTAGGAATGAGAAAGAAATTGTGTCACTTTCAAATTATTAAAACTTACAATACATGCAAGATTAAAATTTGAAAATTCTCTATGTGATTACATATTCACCCTAACTAAGTTTGTATTGATAAGGTTACTAATAAACTATATTTAACTTTCTCACAGTACGAAGAATATACAAAATACATCGTAGAAATGAATTATTTGCAGAAAAGTTTACACCCAAAAGGAAAGTGATGGAAGATTTTTCAAATATTGCATCAAGATTTTTGGACAAATCGGTACTCAAATAACGAAAAATCATTGAGTCAAAAGTCAACTGAATGTAGAATACTAAGTTGGCCCACAGTTTAAAATATTTATTTTGCCAATTGTGCCTAATAGATGGCTTGCAACAAAAGACTTAATCAATTATTTTCAGAGAATTTACCAGATTGGTTGATATAAACTAAAGGAAAAATTCCCAAAACTAAGGGATTTCACTTTTTCTAGAAATTTTCAACAATGAACCAATTATCTCTGCTACTTCAGAGGTCTTTTGCTTCTTCTAGGTTATTTAATGTCTAACAATTTTTAGCAAATGGAGCAAAAACATAAAGATCACTTTTTCAGAACAGCAATTTATTTTAATATAATGTAAATTACAGCTTTTAGTGCATTCCAAAATTACCAACAACACTTTGAACATGACGATTTCTGAGTCTTCTTTTTTTCCCTCGAAGAATATCATGATGTATCGGTAATTAATGACTACATGGAATGGTGATCTCTAATTAAGTATGACATCCGTAATACATTGGTGTAGGACAGAATTTGTTACGAGAATATAAAATATTAATCAAGTTTTGAGAACAGGCATCTCATGTGACTGTTAGGAATTGGTTAAGAGAACGATGCAATTGGTCGCTTTACATTCTTTGTAGACGCATTATTAAAATTGTCTGGTTTAAATTCCAGAATATATATATAAGGTCGTCTAGTTCCAAAATGCTTCACGATGTTAATTGAGTTCTTAATTAACTAAACTTCTTTTTCAATTGCAGATTTTTCAGCAACAAGGTACTGTAATTTATCCAGGATTAAGACAAGGATAAGTTGCGTTCAGTTCTCTAGGATTTTAACTTAGTTTATTTAATGTAAAAGGAATATCGAGTTGATTTGTACTAAAATATCCAATTAGTTAGGTGCTATTAGTTAGTGCTGTTCCTGCCTAAAAAGGTTGTCTGAGTGAGTAATGCTGACCGGGATGTCAGCCTGGATAGCTCAATTGGTAGATCCTTGACCTTGTAAGTCGAAGATCCGAGGTTCGAGTCCCGGTCCAGGCATTATTTTCACTCAGTCGGAAAAATAAAATTTCAATTAATATGCTATTAGTTAGGTTCTATTAGTTAGGTGTTATTAGTTAGTGCTATTAGTTAGGTGTTATTGGTTATTGCTATTAGTTAGGTGGTTATCGAATTAGTTAGTTTTAAATATGAATGAAAAATATTCATATTTATAAATACAGAATTAGCTTAAGTCAAACATGCCAAATTGTCAAATCTTTTGATAAAACATCCATTTTATTTATTTTGAATTTTTATCCTGGCTATAGCAAAATTTCAACTATTTTAAATTAGCACTAGTTTTACTGTTTCTAAAATAATTATACTGTAAATAGTACTTATTATTTACAATCAGCTGCTTAAAGTACTTTTGTATCTATAAATATATATATATATATATAACTTAAAATCTATCTTTTCGACACTTTGTTAAAAAAAAAAAAAAATATTACAGTAATTTACTTTAATTTGATATAAACGGGAGAGTTTCTTTTTCTTTCTTTTTTTTTTTTTTTTTTTTTTTTTCTTTTACAAATTTAGTTTTTATGTCCACAATTAGTGTCAGTTAGTCGCAATTAACAATTAAAATATCACTAATTACGTCATTATTATAATTATTACGGAATCATTAATTTACATAATAATTATTTGTGAGCTCGGTAACCATGCGCATCTAAATAATCTTTAATTTTTACTATCCAATTTGACAGTTTTTTTTTTTTTTTTTTAAATGACGTCAAGGTTAAGATATAATTTTATTTGCATTTAAAAAATGAACGTGGAAACCCTTTTTTAAATTAACGTCATGTTTTGAAAATAAAATAAAATAAAAATTGAAAAAGGAAGAAGAAAAAGGAAAAAAATCGTAAGATAAAAGCTTGCATTTGATTACGTTTATTTATTTTTAAACGATATGTAGAACTGAAACATCAGTGCTATAAACAGAAAAATTATACAGAAACTGACATTATGCTTAACACAAGACTTAGTTTTAGAAAAGAAAAAAAAAAAAAAAAAAAGAAAAGAAAAAATGTGAAGATATATAATGTATATATTTCAGTAGATACGTATGGTTATGGTATTAAATATATACATATATATATAAATCAGTGTCTCCTCAATGCAGATCACAATTTTTTCCCAAAATTAATGAATTTATTCAGTGTTACATGTGTTTAACAAATTGCATAGGTAAATTAGATTAATTTAGACGTCTTTCATGAAGATATAAAATTATTTATTTTCATTTGCGAACAATTATTATTCAGAAGTCGTATTTATTTTAACCCTTCTCATATTAAATGTTTTTATTTTTATCATTATTTTTCTTCAGTGATATGATATTAGTATCTTATAAAAAATCTTTATTTATTTTTTCCACATTGTACGCATTTGCGCGTGAGGTTTACGTTTTTTTTTTCTTTTAAAAAGTATACTTCAATTTAACACAATGCTTTTATTAAATTAAAAAATGTAGAATGTTATAAAATTTAGCTAATAATAGATACATTATTAAAACCAACAACATTCAAATAAAAGTTATTGTAAATCAATTTAAATGTTAGCACTCGTGTTTTTCTTATGTTTTTCATTTACTTTCTTTTAATTAAATGACCATAAACATTTTGAAAGATTAATTTTAAATTAAATACTTACGCTAATGTTTACTGATTAGGATAATTACACCTAAGCCTACAAGGTTAGAAATTTTTTCATGCGATATTCAAGAAAGTTATCCAACAGAAACCAAACATTTTATAAAAAATATGGAGCAAAATACCCGTAAATTAGAAACGGAAATTGGAAATGCTCAAAAATAGAAGGATTTCCATCAGGGAACATGTCCTTCCTATAGAACAGCAAGATCACGAAATTTCGGAAAACTGTACAGCTATACTAAACAAAAGTACAGTTCATGTTCCTATTTTGTGACAAAACCCAAATTTAAAAAGTAAACAACTATATTTAAACAATTCGCTTACACATACCAAAATTGAATGAAGAAAGGAATATAACATTTATTCATATGTCAGTCAGACACTATAAGCTCACACTCAACAAGTTAAGAACAAGAGTTTTCGATGTAGAAAAATTAATTTTGAGACCAAACCCAATTAATCGATTAAAATTCTTCAATAGAGCCATTTCATTAATAATGGAATTCACTACTTTATTGTATTTTTATTCTACTAATTCATAAAACTTTAAAACTTACCAGGAATTGGGTTTTATTTACTTCAATCAATTTCACTTTATTTCAACTTTATTTCACTTTATTTTCACTTTATTTTTATCACGATATTTCTGTACACAGATAAATGAAGACAAGAATTAAAATGTGTAAATGAATTTACTTGAAAACAAAAATCTTGTCTTTTGTCATAAATAACAGTACAATTTAAGTTTTAAATCTAAAAAACTGATGCAGTTATTGTTAAGAAGATTCTGAGTTGAAGTTAGATGAGATGGATAATCTAATTTTAATGGAGAATAATTCATTGGAGAATAATTAAGAGAATAAAATAATTAGGAGAATAATTGATAGCATAAAAAATTACAATGTATCAATGTACCTGTATCAAATGATATTTTCATTACATAAACTTTGTTCATAATTGTAAAGATATAAATCTGCTAAAATGGTCGAGCTACTGCCACCTTGTGGGATACCTATTCTTTGGATACAGATATTGCTATTATGCAAAATGTATTATGAATAATAAAATTTAAAAGGTCTTAAATGATTTTGCATAAAAGTGTTAAGGAATTTATATTTTACTTTTAAATCTATTAAAAGAATTATTTATGATATGATAAAGATCAGTTAAAATAATATTGTTAAATAGGTCAGCAAAATTAAAGGTCATAATATCAGTGATATTGTTCATGGTTTTAATTTTATCTTTAAGTTAGTAGCTATTTTTAAGACAACTTTTTTTTTTTTTTTTTTTTTTGATTTACTTATTAAATTATAAATTTGTTTAAGAATGTCAAGGAGAATTTTATTAGCATTGTTGTTGTAAGTATTACATCCATTGGTGACAGTTCTAAATTTGACAGGAGTTTTGTGAAATTTTGGAGTAAGTACAATATAAGGATAGTTGAAATTATTGAAAGGGAGTTTTAATAATTTATAAAAGGTATGAATTTTTCTATTATTAATTATAATATCATTATTGGTAGGATGAAAGGATATATATATATATAATATCCTTTTGATACTAGAAGCAAATAATGAGAACGAAGAATAGTTAGTCAAACAATTCACCAAAGAGACATACACACGCCAAACAAAGCAACAAGATTTTCCAAATTGATTCAATTATCAAGTTCAACAATAGCACCGACGCCAATACACTGTACAACAATACTTGTTGAAAATTGAAATAGGACCGTGTAATTAGACTCTGATGAAAAGAAGGTTGACTCTAGGACAAATATATATATTAATTTAAATTATGATATGTGAAAATGAAAGTGTAATGCATAAACAACAAAATCAATTGTTTTTGTTGTTTATACATTCCACCTTCATTTTCATTTGTCATAATTTAAATTAAATTTTATCTTTTTGTACAGAAATTTAGAGCTGTTTTATGAATCTATTTTATACAAATTTAATTTGTCATTGTTTACAAAATTTGTATATATATATATATATATATATATATATATATATATCAGGTGTCCCAAAAATAATTGGTTGACTTTGAAATTTGAAATCAATAATAATAAATTAACTAAAAAA
The DNA here is from genome assembly GCA_963930645.1 of Salticus scenicus. Classification (NCBI taxonomy): domain Eukaryota; kingdom Metazoa; phylum Arthropoda; class Arachnida; order Araneae; family Salticidae; genus Salticus; species Salticus scenicus. Next base: position 339,910,894 of record OZ005648.1, on the reverse strand, counting down.
AAAAAAAAAAAAAAAAGGAACCCTATAGTATTGATTGCTGCCTTATGCTTGAGAAACTAGAGAATTTTATTCCAGCAATATGCAAATTTCGTTAACATTCTACGCTGTTTTTTGGTGGCAGTGCAACGCTCACTGAAAAATTTATATAATTACCAGCGAACGTAAACTAGTCTTTTTTTTCCCTTTCTGACTTTAAATTCACTAATAGTTTTATTTTATTTTATTTTATTCCTATAGGAATTATTATCCGAATGAAAATTACTAATTTTATGAAACATCAATTAAGTTTGAACTTCAATAATCAAGAGTAATTACGGCTTCGTTGCTATTTCTTGTCATAGATACAAGAAACGAAGTTGTGACAACAAGGGGATAAAAGAAGATTAATGATTCGTTAATGAAACCTTAGCACGCTAATCTAGCAAGACGTGTGTAAGAACAAGCAAAGATTACATCGTTCTAATGAAGTCGAATCATCATCAGCATATGTCAGGTCCGGAGATAGAAAGTTAATCACTCCAAATATTTAAAAACTCTACGTTCATTTTATAATTAAAACGGATTTGTACTTTGACCCTTTATCACATCACGTCCACCATATTAAACAAAAAATAATTGTATTTTATTTTTATTTTATTACTTTATTTTTGAATGTGCGTTTATATATGTTTTCACTGATTTTCTGGTTATGTTTTTCTATGTTAGTAAATATTCTGATTATTGTGTATAAATTATCATGCAATGTATTAGTATACTTCAAATGTTTCAAGTAACCAGAAACCTGTTTTAAGTGCTAATAGTTGATTTTCTTGAAAAAATACCAAGCATAAAATTGAATCATATATGGTGCAGAATCACAGTTGAATAATTAAAAAAATTACTAAAAAAAAATTCATGTCGAATATTAGTTCATATTTGCAGATGAGCGCTCTATTTGACTATTCTTTGATTGCAATTTTCCTATACGGTTGCTATGGGGTTTAAATATTTCTATTTTTATTGATTTATTTTAATTTTAATTTCACCTAATCAAATATAATTTCATTAATATAATTTCATTTTATTTTTATAATTTTCAAACTCTAAAAATAATATATTTTTATATAAAAATAATATATTTGTATTCTACTTTTGAAGAGATTGACTTGACAAAGCAATTTATTGAAATAAATAAAATAATTTTTTATCCTTGGTTTGGATAGGATATTTGTTTTGGGTTTTCATGTAAGTAGCTTAATACTTTTGGCTATTGAATTATGCAAATGAAACTTCGTTAAAGCTACGTTCACGCATAAAAAATATTTAGTAAAAATGGTAATATTTTATTACATAATTAATATTTTTGAATTCTGATTGCAGTATGCTGTGTCTAATGTAGTACGTTAAGTTTTCTGAAAATGACTTTGCACTGGGTTTATAATTAGAAAGGTGGCTCCCCCCCCCCTACAATTAAAAAAAAGAAAATATTATATATTCATAAGTACGTGTGATAGCCTCATAAAAATTAATACAGGTAATAATAAGATGCCTTTTAGCACATGCTAAAACCAGAACTTATTTCAAGCGTTCCTTTTTACAGGGTGATCTCAAAGATGTTCATTTTTCTTTCTTTTTATTGGTCTCTCTTTTGCTTTCGTGGAAAAACTTTCGCTGAAATTTATGAGATATTATATGTAATCCCCTGAAACTTCAAGATGATTCATCAAGTTCTTTCTGATATATTTGACAAAACATCTGAAATTGAAAGTGACCAGTCATTTATGGAAAGTTAGTGCACGTTTATTTGTAAATATCGACCGTTAGCCGGTCAAAAGCATACTAGTTTATAAAAAATAAAATATAAACTTTATAAACTTCACTTTATAGATTCAAAACTATTTGTTTAATTATTTAAGAAATTAGTAATTACTAATAAAGGTAGTTTATAGAAATTTCAGAACTAACAAATTCTGAAAATTCATAATTTTTGATTTTCCCCTTAATGGTATTATGGATCTTAAAAATTGACATATTTTGCGTTAATTCAAACATTCAATAGTAACTTTTTTTTTTTTTTTTTTTTTTCAAAATTGCGCATTTTAGGAAATGCTTTTCTCTCTTACACACACACAAACACACACTTAGACACACTTACAACAACAATAACAACAACAAAAAATAAATAAAATAAAATAAAATAAAAGTGTTAGAAATATTATGTAAAGTTACAAAACATAGGTAGATATTTCACAATTAAATCCAATCCATGTTTAGGGCGACATCAGACAAAAAACGTCAGAATTAATATTATACTGATGTTTCTCGTTTACAGTAATGTGTTTCTAATAGTCTTTTGTGCATTATGAGAGGCTGTCTGCAACTTTATCTTTTTTCAAAATATTGATTTTGCAATTCAAAACAAATAAGTTTTTAGATTTTATTTAATTTTTCAAGCTTAATTTAATCTTTCTCTCTTTTCTTTTTTTTTTTTTTTTTAAATTGTTTAAAAAACGTCTAATATTTATCATTCGGAAAATGTGTCAGTATTGATTATTTATTTATTTATTTATTTATTTATAAATCATATAAAAACATAACTATATACAATAAAATAATACTTTCTTCTAATTAAGCTAAGATTTTATTTTCTTTGCAGCAAAAATAATTCACTCAGAAATCTATATTTATACAGTTATTTATGAAGAGTTAGTTAACCTAAATAGCTTGAAATTAATTTTCAGCGTGATTTTGAAAACTATTGGATTCGCAGAAGTTTTCAACTTTTAGTTTTTATATATTTACACATTTTGAGGCGTCATGAACATCATTTGACCATTTTCAGAAAAGATGTCTGTTTGCGTGCCAAAAATTTTATGGCAGCTCTTGATCAAAAATTAATGCACAGAATTTCATAAGAAGCTGCATTTAGTTGCAGATTGACATAAATTGGTGCCTGTCAACTTTTAGCACATATCACTCAACAAGTCACATCGATATTTTGAGATTTTTACCCGTTTACTGGAAGTCTAAACTCAGTTTGGTAGTACACAATTGCGAAAAACATGATACAGGGAACGACAAATTATGCTGATTTAATTTGGCTGCATAACTTCCTCTACAGGTGACCCTGCTATATTGAAAATTTCTCCGTGTTTAAGAAGGTTATATCTACTTTTTTATAGCATATATGTACAATGCACTAAACTTGATATGTGAGCTGTCCATTATGAAAAATATCGCAGATTTAATTTGGGTGCACATTGGCTGACAGCTGTTATGTTAACCAAACAATGTGATTGTAATCTTATTTTTATAATAACGTTTTAAATATAATTCAAGTTATTAAATTTCATTTATGAAATTTTTTGTTATTTAAAAATGCATTTTATCTTGAAGCCTGCTTTTGAAACACAGCAGAGAAAAATAATATCTAGTTTAAATAGAGCGGAGAAATCGAATTAAGGAATTCGTTTTGAGAAATGAGACTGACAGAATAATAAAACAGTTTTTTCCGAAAAACAAATATCTAGTGGAAATGTAAAAAGCCATGATGTCGCTCTCATTGCAAAGAAGTATAACTGAAAGAATCGCGATTTTAAGTAAAACGAAGTAAAATTTTAAGTAACTCAATAAATTGCGATTTTGATTAAAGCCATCTTTATTATTATTATTATTATTATTATTATTATTATTATCATTATTATTATTATTGAAAGTGAAATTTATGACGTGCAGTCATAAAGCTAAAAGATAAATGCTAAAATGCTAAAATAATAGTGCTTAAAGTGATATTTACGACGTGTTAAAGTGGCGTAACTCAATTCCTATTAATTGTCTAGTTATAAAGAATTTATGGTTGGTATCTGAAAAAGTTTGAGTTACGCCTGTTTTTCATGAGAGCGACGAGAACACTGAAGGTACTCATAAGCACATCGAGGCATCGAAAGCCCGCTACTTTAATTGTTTGGACTGAAAAATCATTCTGCAATTTTTACCTTAAGAGGGGACAATACCTAATCCCGCGGACAGCCGTGGCCAATGTTATTCTATGGAAAAATTTGTTGCGACAATTACACATTACCTAATGTATATTTTTTAATTCTGTTTTCGCAGTCAGAAAATTCATAACCGTTAAATGAGTACTCATTTTTGAAAAATTCATTTTTGTTTTTAATTTTTACATTTTAATTTTGAGTTCAAAAATGCAATTTTTCACAAAATGCATTTTTCTCATTTTCTAGTCGCAAAATGAAATACTAAATTTTTTTTAAAAAAATCAATTTTTGGAAAACAAGTATTAATTTAACGCTCATGAATTTTCTAAATGTGAAAACAGAATTGAAAAATATACATTAGGTAATGAGTAATTATGTAATCAAATTTTCACATAGAATAACATGGGCCAAGGCTGCCGGCGAGATTAGGTATTGTCCGCTCTTAAACCATCTTTACAAAAATATTGGTGTACAACTGAGACAACCGAATTTCGTAATATCCACAGCTTTCCACCTAGTATTTTCCACTACTCGCTGAAACTTTAGACACTAGACTGCCTAAAATGACTCTAGGTACCTGTTTAGGCACCGCAAACCTTCCATGGACTTACGACATTTGATATTTCTACCGAGATTTGAGCGTTTGAGCGTGTGAGGCCCCTAGAGCCTATATTTTACAAATATTGGCTCTAGGACAGTGGTTGCCAATTGGTGGTCAGTGGATCACTAACAGTGTTGCCAGATCTGGCGGATTTTTTATTCAATAGTAACTAATAATTTGTAATTGTAACGTTTCCCTAATCACTTCGAAGATTGGCAGCCTCTTATGTATATCAAATATCACTTCTCAAAGTTATTGGTGATTTTTGAATTAAAAAAATCCACCAGATCTGGCAACACTGGTCACTAGTGGTTCACGAGAGAAATTTGGAGAACTACATAAAGAATCCAGACATTATTTGCAATTTTAATATTTTATTAGAAATCGCACTCATGGTAATTTTAACAGCAGGATTTTCAAAATCACTCATACTCAAAAAATTCTCTTATCACAAAAATTTGAATTATAAGTATCAGAAATGGTTACTGCTTTGAATTTCTGATAGAAATTATATGCTTTGTTAGAATTGTTCGAAATATATCAAATTATTCGATTTTTTCAAAGATTTCGTATCGCATCTCGGTTGAAATAAGTCAATAAATGGCAATATTGAGTTTATGTCACTGAAAAATATGTATCAAGTATAAGTATCCCAGCGTGCACGAAAAATACCATATCTCTAACTAGCAATTTATTCTTTCAAGAGGCTGATGTGTCAATATTATTGTAGGCTTAGTTAACGCTTATCGTATTCTTTAAGCTTATTTTTCTCGAATACTACATTTTTTAGACATATTTCTTTTCTTGCAGGACTGTGATATGTGTATGATAAACATAGTTTCCCATTGGATTTTAATAATCTAACAGTATACGAGGGTTGCTATTTATATTTCTGGCCTAATAATGAAAAAACAAATATGTAGGATCGAAATTGGTTTTATTGTTTTTCAAAATATTCTCCATGATGATCAATACACTTTTGCATGCGTTTGAACCAATTTTCAAAGCACTTTTTCCAGTCCGATTGAGGTAACTCCAAAACATGCGTTTTGAATGCATCAACCGCTTCTTCGGGGGTCGAAAATCGTTGTCCACGTAATTTATTTTTGATGTGTGGGAGTAAGAAGAAGTCATTGGGTGCCAAATCAGGGCTGTACGGCGGATGACCCACCAGTTCGATCTTTCGCTCAGTCAGAAATGCATTTGTTTGAGTCGATGTGTGAGAGCTCGCATTGTCATGATGAAGAATGATTCGCCTGTTCTTCTGCTTTTTTCGAATTTCTCCGATGACTTCTGGCAAAAAAATGGTCGTGTACCATTCAGAATTGACCGTCCTGCGTTGCTCTAACGCCACTGTTGCCACATGACCGTTAATGCCGAAGAAACAGGCAATCATTTGTTTCGATGTGCTTCTTCCTCGAACAACTTTTGTTGGTTTTGCCTCGCCTTGGAAGACCCATACAGTTGATTGCTGTTTTGTTTCCGGCTCATATGCATAGATCCATGATTCGTCCCCTGTGTAGATGTTATACACAGCCTTTGATGTACCTTGAACGTATTTTTCCAACATTTCCTTGCACCAATCGACACGAGCCTTTTTTTGAGCGTTTGTCAGATTATGCGGGATCCAACGCGAACAAATTTTTTTTACGCTCAAATGTTCATGCAATATTTTATTGATGCTAGTCATACTAATGTCCAAAGACGCCTCAATCTCAGGGTATGTCACATGACGATCTTGCTTTATCAGTTCACGCACAGCATCGATCTTTTCTGGCACAACAACGGATTTTGGACGACCTGCACGGGATTCGTCCTGGATCGAACATCGACCACGATTAAATTCGTTATACCAATTTTTTACAGTGCTGTAGGATGGCGCTTTATCGCTGTATAAAGAATTAAGTTCATCGAAGCACTCTTGTCTTGACAATCCACGTCGAAAGTTATGAAAAATAATCGCACGAAAATTTTCACGATTCAATTCCATTTTTTGAAGGAGAAGAACTTTTCAATTTACTGTCAACAACACAAATAAAGCTATAATGGTAAATCGTCTGCTGAATTTACGTTTAAAAATATCAAACTTTCGATTAAATCGTCTGCGGTCGCCTAGCAACACTTACTGTTGCCAAGGCCAGAAATATAAATAGCAACCCTCGTACATATCACTAGATTTAATAAATAGTTTTTAAAATTATTTTCCTCGAAAAAGGTGATACAACTCAAAATAAATAAATAAATAAATAAATAAATAAATAAAATAAAAATTCTGTAAAAGACATAATTTAGTTTAGTACGGAGGACTATCAATTTCAGTCTGTAATTTTTTTTTTTTTTTTTTTTTTTTAATTTTTTTTATCGCATTTTTTGAACGTAAAACTGGACCACGTACTTTTTAAATGACTGAAATGGATTAAATTGGATTAAAATGTAATGTTGTCACCTAAATTTCATACTTTAGTTAACTTTTAAAAAAGTTAATTGTCGTGTTGAAAAACTATTTGCACCTCTGAATTCAGAAAAATCTCCTCCTTCATTTGGTACCAAATTTGTAACGATAGGACTGATATTTCTAATTTATTTTGGTGTTACACGAAACTGGTCTACACAAAATCCACATTGAAACTGATAGTCCTCTGTCCTAAAGAAAAAAGTATATGAGAAAAATCACCTTAAAGATGATGCATTGACAAGCAATATGATGCAAATGTCTGATAGAGAAATCATGCTTTTTATGCACGCTTGGGCAGTTCATGCCCATTTTTCAAAGAGATAAATTCATAATTGTCACATTTTAAGTTGTCATCACTTTCCTTGCGGAGAGGCATTTTAGAAATAATGATTTTTCACTGTAGTTAATTCTTTCATTCGAGTTTCTCATAATATAGCAATAAAAAATGTTCACGTTCTTTCTTTTGTAATTGTTTAATTATAATAAAACTTTAAACGTCGTTCTTATGTTTAAGAGTTTTTCTTATAAAACAAATAACCATATGTAATGTATTACATTAATAGGTTTATATCATATTTATAAAAAGTGCATTCTTTAATTATTATTTTGAAAGAATATATATATATTTTTAATCGATAATCGATGTATATTTTTTAATCGGGATTTTAAATTTTGCATTTAGTGGTCCGCGGGATTTTAAATTTTGCATTTAGTGGTCCGTGAAATTTTCAATTGGGAATTTCGTGGTCCGTGAAGTCGAAAAATATGTCGACCGCTGCACTAGGGTAAGACCTCAAATCCTTACAAAAATAAGCTTTTCAGCGTAAAGATATTTTATTTTTATCATGATGAAACCGCTGACTAAAATTGTTGAATAGCTCATACAGAACAGTAAGGTATTTTCATTTTTAATGTTTCACATAATTATTTGCATTTTTATTAAATGACATATAATTATTATAGTTTTATTTATTTTGCTTCTACAGGGGACACAGAGAACTAATTCTCGAATTTGTTTTAAATAATTACAAGATAAAAAGAACTTTCATATACCATGTTTTTAAATTTTCTATTGAATCATATAAACGCTACTGAAGGCAGCGAGAACATGAAGCAATTGAATAAAAGTATTAAAAAAATTCCTTGCTATCGTGTTTTGAGCTATTATAAAAGTTTTAAATGACTAGCCGGGAAGTTTGTTAAAAGTTGATTGCAAGCTTTGAACTGGTAATGCTGCCGAAGGCGCAGGGTCCCGAAGCAACTGGTTAAAAATATTTTTAAAATGCATTTTCACTGTATTCTGAACTATTCTGAAAGTTTCAAATGTCTAGCTACTCGGGAAGTTAGTTAAATAAATTTTCTGTTGAATCATATAAACGCTGCCGAAAACAGTACGGACCTGAAGCAGTTGACTAAAAGTATTAAAAAATGTATTGTCACCGTGTTCTGAGCTATCCTCAAAGTTTCAAATATCTAGGTAGTCGGGAAGTTAGTGAAAAATCGATTGCAAGCTTTGTAATTTTAACGCTGCCGAAGGCAGAAGGAACTCGAAACAGTTAGTTAAAAATATTTAAAAAATGCATTTTCGCCGTGTTCTGAACTATTCTGAAAGTTTCAAATGTCTAGCTAGTCGGGAAGTTAGTTAAATAATTTTTCTGTTGAATCATATAAATACTCCCGAAGGCAGTAGGGACTTGAAACAGTTGACTAAAAGTATTAAAAAAATGTATTGTCACCGTGTTATGAGCTAGCCTGAAAGTTTCAAATGTCTAGCTAGTCGGAAAGTTAGTGAAAAATCGATTGCAAGCTTTGTACTGATAACGCTGCCGAAGGCAGCAGTAACCCGAAACAGTTGGCTAAAGGTATTTAAAAAATGCATTTTCACCGTGTTCTGAACTATTCTGAAAGTTTCAAATGTCTAGCTAGTCGGGAAGTTAGTTAAATAAATTTTCTGTCGAATCATATAAACGTTGCCAAAAGCAGCGAGACCTGAAACAGTTGACTAAAATTATTAGAAAAATGTATTGTCACCGTGTTGTGAGCTGCCCTGAAAATTTCAAATATCTAGCTAGTCGGGAAGTTAGCTAAAAATCGATTGCAAGATTTGTACTGGACAAACAAACAAACATACGTACATACAAACAAACAAACAAACAAGAATCGAAGTTAATAAAAACATGGTAAAATAGAGATTCAATAGTTTATTTTAGTTAAATTTATGATATTATTAGAAGATTTTTATATGAAATTGTCATCGTGTCTTCGTCTCACACTAATAAACAAGGCACCCCCATTTTAAAGTAACTATAAGGTGTTTTGTTTATCGCTCCTAGGCTTTGTTGGTTAGAGCATCAAGTTAAAAATGCGATGGTCGAGAGTTCGATCTCCGAAGGTCCGGATTGTTCATTTTCGCAGATAATTTTTAGGAAAGGTGTCAACTGAGAAAAGAAAATTTTTCGATGACTACACAGTATCCTAAGAATTTTTGAAAAATTTTTAAAAGAATCTTTTTTTTTTTTTTTAAGATATTAAAAAACACAAAATATTTTAGATATTAAAAAAGCACGAAATAAAAATAATTAAGTAAAAAATGCATAAATATATATATATATTTTTTAGAAGTTTTTTATTGAAATTAGGAACTTTTCATTGAAATTGGATTTTGTCATCGCGTCTTCGTGTCATATTGAAAAACAAACTGCCACCATTTTAACGTAAATGTAAGCACATTTTTACGTCGCTTGTTAACTCAGTTGAATAGACCATCATGTTGATAACGTGATGGTTGTAAGTTCGATCCTCGAAGCTCGATGTGTTACTTTATTGCATATAATTAATAGGAAAGATGTCAAATGATAAAATAAAGATCCATCGTTGTTTACATACTATCATAAAAATTTTTGATTATTTTTTTAAGAAGATTCTTTTAGTTACTAAAACGCACAAAATAAAAATTTAATTAAAAAAACAATTCTTGCAAGGACATGCTATGTAAAAGTTTCAACAATAAGAAAATTTTTGAAACAAAAATATAAATATTTAAAGAAAAATATAAATATTTCACTTTGCAAAAGATGAAAAATTTTAAATATTCAAAATACTTTAAAAAACATTCGAGGACAATATTCTTTTTGGATAAGTATTTGCTGGAAACTTTTAGCATGTTCTATGACTTTTCTTTACTGTTCTTTGATTTTTGGTTACAGCGTGTTATAGGTTCGATTCTTCAAGACACGATGTATTAAGTTTTGCAGATAATTATTAGAAAAGGTGTCAATTAATAAAAGAAAATTTTTCAAAGTCTTTTGTCCTTTCAAAGTCCCAGTATCCCTTGATTCATATTTTTAGAAGCAACTTTTATAACTAAAAAGCAGAAAAAAAAAAAATTAACAATAGAAGCTTTTTATTGTGGAGTACTGAAAATCATAAAATTAAAATTTATTCTTGAAAAAACATGCTATAAATAAATGAAAGTTTCAACACTAGGAAAATTTTAAAGAAAAATATAGATATTTCACTTTTGCCAGAGATAAAAATTTTTAAATATTCAAAATATTAAAAAAAAAAACTTTCGAGACCTTTGAAATTTATGGCTTAACAAATACTTATGTAGAAACTAATGACTAAGAATATTGTTCTCGATAGCTTTTTAAAATATTTTGAATATTTAAAAATTTTCATCTTTGGCAAAAGTGAAATATCTATATTTTTCTCTAAAATTTTCTTAGTGTTGAAACTTTCCTTTATTTATAGCATGTCTTTGCAAGAATAAATTTTAATTTTATGCTTTTCAGGGCTCCACAATAAAAAGCTTCTACTGTTAAAATATACATACATACATACATATATATATATATATATATATATATATATATATATATATATATACTCTTAATTTTTTTTTAATGACAATGCTGAACGTTAATATCTCTAAATAATCATTGAAATAAAATGAATCTGGATTTCATTATAAAATTGTTAAATTTATGAAAATAACAAATGTTTGAAAAGTATAATTATTAATATGCGCATTTCATAATTATCTGAACATAATAATAATAATAATTATGAATGAAAATTTTATTTGGTAACAATAATTATATACATAATTAAAATAATAATATTATTGTTGTTTGCTTATAAAGTCTAAATTCCAAACTACTGAAGAATATAATTACAGAAATTTGAATAAACACCATAATATGCAATAAACTCGCAACAATTATTTCGGGTTGAAAGAACACACGACCCTTCGTCAGGCGAACAAAGTAGGCACGAGTGCAGCGTTGCCGCTTTGACTGCAGCACTCGTGCCTACTTTGTTCGTCTGACGATGGGTCTTGTGTTCTTTCGACCCGAAACAATTATTGCTAGTTTATTGTATTTTATGATGTTTATTCAAAGTTCTGTAATTATTACTTTAAAGCGCCAGTTCTGTGGTGCTTTATTATTATTTAGTGAAGAATATGTCGAAGGTTCAGTGTAATTTAAATATGACCTTAGGAAATTCAAGGATGATTTTTCCAAGTACATCTTTAATTGTTTCATAAACAAAGTTTAAAATCCGCTGATTCCAACTTATTTTTTTCCCCCTTGATGCATTTTCTCAGTTTTCTTATTTATTTATTTGATTTCCTTCGAATTTGCGTAATTTTATATTTATATAATGCAAACGTTTGTATTATATTCTTTTGATGGAAATATTATTTGAAAGTGTTATTTTAGAAGAAAATTTATTTATACTAGTTTAACATAAAAAATAAAAATAGTCCAGTGTATCCTGTAGATAGGGCACAGTGATTGATCTACTTTGTGAGTGTAGATACATTATTATTATTATTATTATTATTATTATTATTATTATTAATTTTTTCTTCAAAGTGCGTTCAATAGTGTTTTAAACAAAATTAGGACATAACAAGAAATGTTTAAAGGTTGAAGTTTTTTTAAGTACATTCATTTTTTTTTTTTTTTTCTTTTCCTTTTCTTTCTTTCTATCTTATTTTAAACCAAACATGAAAAACTGTGCTACACAAAGTCATATGTATTGAAATTACATATTTGCATCTAAGCTCACGTGAACAATATTTTTTTTTTAGCATCTGTTTGTGATTATAAGTGAGAACAGGAAGTTTTTTTTTTTTTTCTTTTGAATGAGTTATTTTTTCTCAAATTTCAATCATTAGGATTTTTACATACCGTCAATATTTTAATTTTGTCGTATACGTGTATACAGTATATGTTGCATACGAGTATCTTCCCAATTAGACACTGTTCCAAAGCTCATGCATTATAGTCGATATAAAACCATTGTTCTGATCATTTTTTTCCAAAACAAAAATAAATAAGTAAATAAATAAATAAATAAATAAAAATTAATTAATAAATAATAATAATAATAATAATAATAATAATAATAATGTATTTTAAAGAATTTATTATAAAACATATCAGAGTAAAGTATAATAGCAGAGCAGGATGTTTTGTTAAAATTCTTTTAATTTGCAATTGGTACTCAGAAACAGAAGTGCGAATCCTTATCACATACCTAAAGTAATGCCTTGGCTCTTCTAACTCCATACCAACAGCTCAATATAGATTTTTTTTACTTTCTTCTATATGTAATACAGAGAAAGTATTGGATTCGTGAAAATTTTCGACCTCGGTTTTTTGATGGATTTACACGTTTTGGGATGTCCTGAACACAAATTAATAGTTTTTAGAAAATGTCTGTCTGTCTGTATCACTTTTTTTGTGGACGGTGTATCTCACAAACCAATGAATGAAATTTAACCAAACTTGGCATTTAGTTACACCCTGACATAAAGTGGTGCTGATTAGATTTGGGGATCAATTGCTGAACAGGTGACGCTGTGATCGCATTTTATACAAACTTTTAACATGGCAGTATAGGACAAAATTTCTTATAAATGGGCATAATGAGAGTTATTTTAAACTTGTGATTGTAAAATTAATATGAATTATTGATAATAGTAGTAGCTAACTAGGAAAAAAAAATTGAGCATGCGGGGTATCGGTTCCCCCCTGGGGGGGAAGTACCCCCCGGGGAAGTAAATTTTCAAGATGGGTATCTTTCGAAAGATCTCGTTGATAATAGTAATAGTTAACTGGGAAAAAAATTTTGTGCATGTGGGGGCATGCACGGTTCCCCCCCCCCCCGGGGCGCAAAGTTTCAAGATGGGTATCTTTCAGAAGGTCTCGTCAATAGCTTTAAAACGAGTGGTTGAACCATAAATCTGTGAAAATTTAAAACAAAGTTATCGATTTTTTTTTTTTACTTTTAACGAAAAAAAAAACTTAGAAAAAAATCGTTTTTCTTTTTTTTTAATGAAATTTAACCAAACTTGATATTTAGTTGGTCCCTGACATAAACTGGAGCTGATAACATTTGGGGATCAATCGCTCAACAGGTGGCGCTATGATCTCATGTTTTCTAAATTTTTAACATGGCAGTATAGGACAAAATTTCGTATAAATGTACATAATGAGAGTTATTTTTAACTTGTGATCGTAAAATTAATATGAGTTATTGATGATAGTAATAGTTAACTAGGAAAAAATTTCTGTGCATGTGGGGGCATCGCATGTGTGTGGGGGGGAGGGGGTAAATTTTGAAGATGGGTATCTTTCCAAAGATCTCGTCAATACCTTTAAAACGAATGGTTGAACTTTAAATCTGTAATAATTTAAAACAAAGTTATCGATTTTGTTTTTACTTTTAACAAAAAAATAAATAAATAAAAAAATAAATAAAATAAAATAAATAAATCGTAATTTTTTTTTAATATTGTTACTGATTGAATATGTATTAATTTTAACAAAAAAAAAAAAAAAAAGAAAAACTTAGAAAAAAAATGGTATATATATATTTTTTAATATTGTTACTGATTGAATATGTATAGGAAAATATAGAAGAAAGTCTTGTGGTGGCCACAACCTACTAGTTTTTTTTTTTTTTTTTTTTTGAAGGGGGTATCATTGAATCTGAAAATAATAGCTTGTGCTGTTGTATAGAGTACGAATTAATTACTTAATAGCTTTGTTAAAAATCTATTAATGGTTAAATTGCGTGAGTGAGGTGCATGCTTCGACACTCCGTGTGTCCGGGAAGATATTAAAGAACGTGAAATGATTCTAACCAATGACGGTGCTCGGTTCGTTTTAATCGATAATTAATTGCAAGCAAGTTTATGTTTAAGTAATATTAAAAACGCATCTACTGCTATGTTATATTCAAACTTCAGTTTCTTAGTTTTATTGGTTATGGTATACAAGGATTCGATCAAGAAAGAAAGAAACAAGCGTTCAGGCGAGTTCCACAAAATTACTTACTCACATGCTATTTTTATTTTTATTATTTTTATTTTTTTAATGCTTTATTCTCTATCCCTTAATTTGTGCTATTAGATGTTAAGAAGGCTTTTCTATAAGTAATTGCGTTTACGTCGGTAAATTATCATGATAATTTAGGCTATCATGACGCCCAGAAGAGATATTTAAAACCCTATGACACGGAACATTAGATTTATGTTACGTAGAGTTTTTTTTTTAAATTAATAAACGTATTGTTCATATTTATTATTTATTTATAGATATATTATTATTCATTGTTTCAAAACATCAAAGTAAGAGTTATCCTAAAACTACCTTGGAAACATGTTCTTCCCCACAAATACACAAACGAAGTATAAATTTCTATAAAAATTTGCGCATCATCTGTTCCGAAATTAGGCACGAACCCGAAAAGAAAAGTGTTCAACTGTGCAAATATACTATAAGGACATGGCTAGATATTTTATCGAATACTTAAATAAATACTAAAAAAAAAAAAAAAAAAGCTTAAGAAATATTGTCGATGTTGTTATAGGAACCCTTATTTATTTATGAATATACGTGCTATTCTCACACAATAGATATAGATAATTAAAAGAAGCGTTACATAATCACAGGCTGCAGCTGCGAAGTATATAAACATTATTATTTTACAGTTCAACTACAAACGTTACTATTATTATTATTATTATTATTATTTCTTTAAATTTTTACAGTTCCTTTATTTGCTTTCGATACGAAAACTTCGCTTAAACATATGAGGCGTAATGTGATCTTTACACCACTAAAATTGTAAAGCCTGGTTTACGGCTTCTGGATTATATCCCATTTTTATGAGTAAAAAGTATCTCAATAAATCAATTTTATTAATTTATAAGCGTAAAGCTGAGATTTTAACAGAATTTTAACAGATAATCTATTGTCCAAAGAAAAATATCTATTAGAGAGGGCAAAATTTGACAGTAAATTGAATGAATAAATAAAAACAAAAATATTAAGAGATAAAAACAAAAACTTACAAACATCCACACTACTTACGAATAACATAAAAGTATGTTAGTATAAAATTTTTTTAAAATACTATTATGTTAGAATGTTGCAGGTCATGGATGTAGGTAGTAATCAATATGTCATACATTTATTTTAAATATTGATACAAACTCAATACAACAGTTTAATAGTTTTATAAATTTATGGCAAATCAATATATTAAAGCAGTTAATTTTATTAAAACAAAGATATTAATATTGAAAATAATTTTTAAATATATTTAAAAATTAAAGAAACTTAGTAAGCGTCAGAAAATAAACTTCTAGTAGTTTAGAACTCAAACCAAAGTGTTAATGTTTATAATGCTACCTATCTATTTATAGAAATACAAGTATTAAAATACGTAAGCATATAAATAAGTATTAAAATATAATTAGAGTATCAAATATTATAAACGAAAAAAAAAAAAAGCAATAATTGAAAACAATTTCACTGTAGTTGAATAACTAAATAGTAAATTAAACAAGTTACAGATTTTTAGTGATAATAGCAAAATATTTCCTAAAAATAACGATTGGGGAAATAAAAGTAAAATAAGTATTAAAAAATTATTAAAAAGAAAAAAAAAGTATCAGATATTAGAAAAATAATAACAGTATTTGAAAACAACATCCTTTAAGTTGAATAACTAAATACAAAATTAAATAAGTTACATATTTTCAGTGACAAGTTAAAAGCAAACTATTTACTTCAAACTATGAAACAAAAGAAAAAATAGTAAGCGTTGAAAAAGTATAATTTAAGATTCGTGTTTGAAATTTTTCAACTGCAAAGCGTGTTATATGTGGAATTTTAGTCTGTAAAACTATCACAGGATTTGTTAATATTGAAGAGTGTCGTATAGAATAAATAAATAAATAAATAAATAAAGAGAGAGAGAGATAATTTATAATATTAACTCATTATTATTACCTATATAATACATATTTAATTGATTTGAGAGGATAACCACTTAACAATGCTAAATTTTTAACATACTAATAGGTATAATTATTATTGGTAAATTTATCCGAAATTAGTTTGATGTGTTGAGCAAAATTAATATCAATGTTTGTAAAAATTTATTTATATAAACAAATTTTAAAATTTGTAAAGAAATTTAAAAGGGCAACATTTATGTTTATCATATAAATCAAATTCTAGAGGCTGATTGTGATTAAGAATGATTTTTAAATTTAAACCTTTATAATAATATTGTTGGTTCTAATAAAAATGTAAAAGAGAAGATATTTTTTATACTTTTATTATACTTTCTGCTAAAAAATAACGGAAACAGTTATTAAAATAAAAAGCCTTTTATATATATATATATAATATCATCATTAATGTTAATAAAATGGCTTTACGAGCAATTTAGACAATTTTTTGTAATATACAGTCGGGGGAAAAAAAAGGCACTCTCGTCTAATTTTGTTGTAAATTATCGTAGAAATATGCGGATGGTGCCAATCGACTTGTAATATCGTTTGTTTATAAATGTGATAGTTAAATTTTGTTTAAGGGTCGTTTGCATATTAAAATTTCTTTCAACTTCATTTTTTCAATGGCAACATCCATTTTTGGCACCATATTGGAATTTCTGAGGTCAAGGTGGTACGGAAAAAGTATGGGTTACGTATTTTTAATTATTTCCTGATAGGGTTACAAACGAAAATAATATTAGGGGTTCATCCCCTTATTTAAAAAAAATAAATAAATAAGTCAAAAAAAAGAAAAAAAAAAAAAAAAACGATCTCACAAAGAAAAGCATTATATCTATCCAGATAATAACAGGAAAAGAAGTATGACGATGTTAAATATCAAATACTAAAGTAATTAAAACACTAAATTAACTATAATACTAAAATACTAATACTAAAGTAACAACTAAAGTAATGCTAATTAAGAATTGATATATGTATCTAAACTTACTTGAGTAGCTATATTAATTCATGTGCATATCAGGTTATAAATGAGGCAAGTGATAACAAGTGATAGTCGTCTAACAGCAATAAAAAATGAAATAACACTGTTGTTCGAAAAATAAGGATAGGAATGAGTTGTAAATTTAGAAACCCACATTTTTTATCATGCCCGTTCTTATTCGTGCAAAAATTAATATAGTTCACAATTTATATTTTTTGAATATGGATTTATTAATAATTTTCATAATTCAAAATGCTTTTAAATCAAATGCTTTTCAATCAAATGTTTTTTAAACAATAATATGCATGAAATATGTTTGAGCGACTACATTTTAAGACATAAAAATATATTAAATTTGAATATAATAATTTTTCGGGAAGATATAAATTAACGTTTGTCAGATTAATTTAATATTAGCATCTCCATATTATAACTCTATTAAAAAAAAAAAAAAAAAAGAGAGAGAGAGGGGGGGAATATATAAACTATACCTTTTTCCGGACTGATTTAATCCCAATAAACCCCCAAAAAATTGTCAAAAATGGGAGCTGCCATTGAAAAAAATTAAGTTGATACTAGTTTTGATATGTAGATGACATCCTAAGAAAAATCTAACTATACCGTTATAAACTATACGTTATTACTAATCGATTGGTCCTAGATGCATATTTATAGGACAATTTGCGATAAAATTAATTGGGATGTGGCGATTTTTTTTTCTACTGCACATTATCAGTAATTTAATAAAAATAAGTGCCTTTTGTTTGGCTATAATATTTTAAAAATTGTTTTTAGAGCAATTAAAAAAATGAATGCATTATCAAACATTCATTTTTAAAAATTTATAAATCAAATATAAATTCTTTTCTTTTCTTTTTTTTTCCCTTTTATTAGAAATAATAATAATAATAAAAAAATTTTTTAAATGCGTTTCACCTTTCTAAAAAATAATAATAACACTAATTCTTTAGCATTTTCAGTCAGTTAAGACGCGGTTTATTATTTGCACATTCACTAGATATATTTCATTGCATTCTTTTTCTGCAAATAACTGGTATGAAGCATTGTATTACACCTGCTCTCCATGCATTTACTCCTTTACAACTGAGGCGAAAAAATCGACGTGGAAGAAAAAAGAGAATTCATCAAATAAAACAGAAAAGGATAATCCAACAAGAAATCAATTACAACATAAGGGAAAAAAAAAAAGACTTTTCTCTCTCCACGAATCTTACAGCATAGAAAAGGTATGATATATATTTTACCTTTGTTTCTGGCATCTCACGCTTTCGACATTTATAAAAAACGTTCTTCCAACATACAACTATAAAAAATAAAAAATTAAAAAGGAAAAAATAGTTGTTTCATGTTGACCTGCCTTCCTATCAAAACGGGGCCAGCCCCTTTATGGCCGGGGGCAAATACAGACTTGTCCCCTGATGGAGCCCCATGCATCACACAGCTGTTTTTATTTTTATTTTATTTTTTTTTTGTTCCACGCTCTTAAAAAGACGTCATTATTATTATAGGGTTATTATCTACTTCTCTTTTTACCAGATATTATTAGGGGTCTCGAAGTTTGGTAGCTTTGGAGTTAATTATGCCATATTTCGGGCATTGGGATATTTCATCTAAAGTGCTGCACGACAGGTAGCTAATTGGCATTGGAATTAAGACGCCGTGGGAAAAAGATGCTGATTGTCGAAAAGCATGCTCCATTTTCATCTAAGATTGACTCTGATGCGGATTATAACATGATTTATGAACAACATTAACAAGCAATAAAAATTTTAGAGAGATTAGTAGAATAACGAAGATAGACTTGTGCAGAAAATTCTGGCTTAGACGGAACTATTTTTAATTTGATTATCTTTTCTCGATTGATAAGGAAAAGTTGAAAGGAAAACTAAGAACTTTAATTGAATTGAGGTACCTACACTTTGAAGATAATGTTTCCACATTATCAAATTACTTACCAAAGATTTTAGAAAAATGATTTGTGTGCATGTGTGTTTTTTCAGCAAGTTCAACCTGCACTATGAAATTAGTCTATGGTAGCCAAATCAAAGCTATGAGAATTCACAATGTGATATTTCAGATTTATATAACTAGAGGTATAAATAAATGGACGATTTTTCAAGAAGAATTCAACTGCATCTAAACTGTGAATGATCCTTGTCAGAAAGCGATGTAATATGTATACATCGAACATCTAACAAGCCAGTGTAAGCTTAATTAGTATCTGTGAATACATAACATTTACTCGTAGGTGGGGATAAAGAATCTGCAACATGATGCCGACTGTGGCCATTCAGGCCAGGCAAGAATGTAATGCATTTCAACACAGCATTATTTTTTATCATTTTTTATCAAGAATCATCAATCGATTAAATAAAGAAAAATAAATAAATAAATAAACCTTTAAAATATATATATATATAAAACAATAATAAGCTTTTAATAATGCTACTTCAGCCCGGGGCGTACCAATTCAAAAATCATGGGACGGGCTCAAAAAATTCCATTTTAAAAATGGCTCAAAATTATTCTCAAGAAAATTTATTAATAATTAAATAGTAATTGGTATTCACTAATTAATAGTATTAATTACAAAATATTAGTAATTATGCACATTTCTAAGACTAATTTTGGTTTTAAATGACTGTTGGCGTTAAAAGGAAATTCGATAATAATCAATAAGAGGAGTGGGGGGGGGGGAGGGCTTGAGCCCACTGAGCCCTACCTTTCCTACGCTCCTGCCTGAAGCTGTACATAATATTGCAAAATATTAAATCTAGTAATTAAGTTATTGAAGAATCTCTCATTGAAAAATGCACAGTTCAAAGTTCTACGGAAATCGCCTGAGTGTAGATCGTCTCCTTTTATTCTCTTTAACGAAAATTAGTGGCAAGAAACTGTACATGCAGGTAAATCCTCTTCAAACTGGGAAGGGACGTCCAAATTCCGCAACCCTAAAAAGATGTTTTTCGCCAACTTTGGTCGTCAGTCTCACCAAATCACCGAAGTTTATAGCCAAAGATCAACAGCAGTTAAGCCATTAAAATGCTATTATGTCCCTCGAGAGATTACATGTATTTTCACTCAAACAACATTTCAAATAAAGGAAAAAGTTTAATCCTTTCTTATATCTGTGCAGATCAGAATATTGGGTATTACATTACGGGTCACGGATGTTTTCCAACTTTCCTACATAAGATCAGTAAAAAATCAAATGAATTTTGCACATGTGGTAAAAGAGGTTCCCCGTACCATTACATAATGGGAAAATGTCCACTGCTAAAACACCATTTTAAAATTAACAGAAAACTAACAATGCGACAAAACTTATTCCAAATTGTTAATAACCCTAAAAACTAGGCATCATTAAAAGATAACTACAATACTCTAATTTCCCAATTCTCCAATATAAAATATAAATTCTAACTTTTCTGTGGGCTTGTCATATTCATTTAGTTCATGGTCTTGAATTTGCTATTTTAACACAAATAAAAGATCTCAAATGTGTTTAAAGAGTTCTTTATACTTGTAACTAATTTAAAGTTCAACAAATTGGGTCCTCGATCCTCCCTGAGGCCTCCTCAGCCTGTCCCCACGAGGGAGTAGCTGGTCAGGAGATCCCTCGGGATCATTAGATGTCTTCCCCATGGCCACATTACTGCCACAAACCACGCTGTTTGGCAGTGGCCAGTGGGTGCAATCAATCAATCAATAAATCAATCTAATAATATAGTTTCAAAAAGTTAAATTTCTTTCCTGCACTTAAAAAAAAAAAAAAAAAAAAAAAAAAAAAAAAGTCGTTTTATAGTTAAAGTGGAAACAGAAGGAAACCTTTCACGGCCTTTGTTATGAATATATCGACATGACGACCAAATTTACGAAAACTTTTAGTTTATGTTTGCCAAAGTTTGGAAGTTCTCTCTTCCCTCTGTCCAAGTTCTTGAATTTTCTCGGATGGTACATTGTTTTCTAGTGCAGAACTACTTGTTTTGAGAATATTTTTAATCATAGACTTTAGTGGAACGAGTAATAGTTCTATTGGATCGTTTAGAGAAAATAAAGTGCATTCATCGACTTGAATATTTCCTTAGAAATTAATTTCTAAACGCAAAAAGAAAGCAAAAATGAATAATATTAATCTATTTCAGTTCACTTTAAAAATTACTTTATGCGTTAATGTTTAAAATTGCAGCAATGTCGAGATCACACTTACAATTCAGCTAAATCGATTGATTGATAGAGAAAACTATTATGTTGTGACCACCACAAGATTTTCTTCTATATAATTTTACACAAATTCAGGCAGTACAAAATTATTTATTAAAATTATTTTCCATGATGAATGCAGACGATTTTTATTTCACAGATTTATAATTGTAAATGCTGAAAGAGAGTCAATTTTGTGCCAACATCAGAAGAAATGAGATTTTTTTTCTATCATTAAAAATGAAAAAAATCGATAACATTGTTTTAAATTATCACAGATCTATAATTCAACATTCAACCATTAATTTTAAAATATTGGCGAGTTCTTTAGAAAGATACCTATATTAAAAATTTAACCCCCCCCCCTCCCAGAGCGGGAAGAGATGCTCTTACGGGCACAAACTTTTTCTCTAGTTTACAACTAATATTAGCAGTAATTTATATTAATTTTAAAATCACACGTTAAAAATAACTCTCATTACGTATATTTATACAAAATTTTGTCCTATACTGCAATGTTAAAAATGTAGAAAAAAAAAAAAAAATGAAATCACAGCGCCTCCTGTGGAGTGATTGATCCCTAAATCTAATCAGCACCAGTTTGAGTCAGGGTCCATCTAAATACCAAGTTTGGTTAAATTTCGTTCACTGGCTCGTGAGAAATAACGTCCAGAAAATTTGTGATACTCACACACAGACATTTTCTAAAAAGAGCCAAATCGTGTTCATGATATCTCAAAACGTGTAAATCTACCGAAAACTGGAATTTGAAAATTTTCATGAATCCAATGCTTTTTCCTTATATATGTAGAAGAAAATAAGAAGGATATATCAATCTGTAATTAAAATGCGACGTAATATTCGCTGGAAAATTTCGACAGAAATAAACAAAAATTACATTTCTGGGTTTTTTTTTTTTTTTTTTTGTGTGTGTGTGTGTGTGTGTGTGCATGTGTGTGTAAAACTATTTAAAGATATTGTTATGTGAGAGGATGAATTGTAGTTGGTACCTTTTTTTTTATGTTAACGTGCACGGTTAATAGTGTGCTGTGGCCAGTACAAGACTTTCTTTTGTATTTTAATATACAAATTCACTCAGTACAAATAATTTATTAAAACTATTATTTATTACTTTTTGTTACCCAAATATATGGTAGAGAAAGTATTGTTTTGGGTCAAATTTTCGAAAGTAATTTTTTGTTATATTTACAAGTTTTAAGGTCCCCTGAATACGAAAATCATGTTTTTAGCGGTTGGTCTGTGTGTGTGTGTGTGTGTGTATCTGCCTGTTATTAGCATATCTCAAGAACAAATAGCAGCAGAAATTCCAAACTTGGTATTCTAAATGTGTATCATATATAAATGCTACACTGAACATTTCGTTGAGATGAAGCAAATGGTTCGTGTACAGGGACACCCAAGAGAATTCAAATACATTACGTCTATGGGGGAAATTACAGGTAAGTAGAGCTTAACATCTATAGACTGCATTGAACCAAATGAAATGAATATATATTTTTTATATGTATATATATTTTTTATATATTTTAAAAACATGCTTCATGTAGAACATGGTATCGAAATCTATCACTGTTCGTTTACAAGGCTACACAAAAGAACTAGATTATAGAGCGACAATGCTTGAAAATTGATGAAAATATCTTCCAGGTTATGCGGTGTGTTATTAATATAGGATAAGATTTCAGAAGATATCACAATTAAATAAAATGAAATCAATAATTATAAGATAATTTTTTTTTTATAAACCATGTTTTTAAATTTTCTGTTGAATCATATAAACGCTACTGAAGGCAGCCGGAACCTCAACAATTGGATAAAAGTATTAAAAAAATTCCTTGCTATCGTCTTTTGAGCTATTATAAAAGTTTCAAATGGCTATCTAGCCGAGAAGTTAGTTAAAAGTTGATTGCGAGCTTTGTACTGGAAACGCTGCCGAAGGCAGCAGGGTCTCGAAGCAACTTGGATAAAAATATTTTTAAAAAGCATTTTCACCGTACTCTGAACTATTCCGAAAGTTTCAAATGTCTAGCTACTCGGGAAGTTAGTTAAATAAATTTTCTGCTGAATCATATGAACGCTGCCGAAGGCAGTAGGGACCTGAAACAGTTCACTAAAAGTATTAAAAAAAAATATATTGCCACCGTGTTCTGAGCTATCCTAAAAGTTTCAAATATCTAGCTAGCCGGGAAGTTAGTGAAAAATCGATTGCAAGCTTTGTACTGGTAACGCTGCCGAAGGCAGCAGGAACCCGAAACAGTTGGCTAAAGGTATTTAAAAAAATGCATTTTCACCGTGTTCTGAACTATTCTGAAAGTTTCAAATGTCTAGCTAGTAGGGAAGTTAGTTAAATAAATTTTCTGTCGAATAATATAAGCGCTGCCGAAGGCAGTGGGACCTGAAATAGTTGACTAAAATTATTAGAAAAATGTATTGTCACCGTGTTCTGAACTGTCCTGAAGGTTTCAAATGTCCAGATAGTCGGAAAGTTAGTGAAAAATCGATTGCAAGCTTAGTACTGATAACGCTGCCGAAGGCAGCAGGAACCCGAGACAGTTGGCTAAAGGTATTAAAAAAATGCATTTTCACCGTGTTCTGAACTATTCTGAAAATTTCAAATATCTAGCTAGTCGGGAAGTTAGTAAATAAATGTTCTGTCGAATTATATAAGCGCTGCCGAAGGCAGCGGGACCCGAAATAGTTGACTAAAATTATTAGAAAAATGTATTGTCACCGTGTTGTGAGCTGTCCTGAAAGTTTCCAATGTCTAGCTAATCGGAAAGTTAGTGAAAAATCGATTGCAAGCTTTGTACTGATAACGCTGCCGAAGGCAGCAGGAACCGGAAACAGTTGGCTAAAGGCATTAAGAAAATACATTTTCACCGTGTTCTGAACTATTCTGAAAGTTTCAAATGTCTAGCTAGTCGGAAAGTTAGTTAGTAAAATAAATTTTCTGTCAAATCATATAAGCGCTGCCGAAAGTAGCGGGACTTGAAATAGTTGACTAAAATTAGAAAAATGTATTGTCACAGTGTTGTGAGCTGTCCTGAAAATTTCAAATATCTAGCTAGTCGGGAAGTTAGTTAAAAATCGATTGCAAGATTTGTCCCTGACAAACACACAAACCCACAAACAAGAATCGAAGTTAATAAAAACATGGTAATAAAAATAAGTTCTAACAATAAAAACACTCTCCTAAAATCTAATAAATAAAAAATAAAAAACAAAAGAGCAATTTTGTTTGTCTCAGAAGTAACAAAATACCAGAAAATATTTTTCATTTTTCATTTTTTTTTTTTTTTTTGGCGTATAAATAATAAAACATAAATATGAAAGTTAAAAAATGCAATCTGAAAAGATAACAAGGCACCGAAATTTACCTCAGAAGGAATGTTGCATGATATTCTCAAAATGGTCATGTTAGGTATGGTCATGTAAAGTATCTGCATTCTTAACAATGATAAAAAAAAAAAAAAAAAAAAAAAAAAAATATGATGTGGACACCACGTGAATTTTTTAACGCACATTTAATTATATATATATATATATATATATATTATAATTGGGAAAATACAGACTCTTTGTGAGTCAGCGATTTTTTAAGAGAGAGGTTCCAGTCAAACGAATACACTTAATTTGAGGATTATTCCCGAAACAAACAAATAAAACTAGTACTCTCACCACTAAACCACTGCAGTAACCTAACATATAGTGCAAAGTACGAATATCTTTTGTTGAGGGATAGAAATCAACAACGTAGAATTTCGAAATCATAAAAGCAGAGCTCAGAGCTCAATGAAATTTACCCGGATGTAGATGGCCTACCTCTATGCACATTGGTTAAAATTACTGGCGAGAAACGGTGCATTATAACAAAAGAGATAGTTAACTCCATTCCAAATTAAAAAAAAAAAAAAAAAGGCTTTTTATTTTGGAAATTCTAAACTATTATTTTCTGCAAAGTTTATTCACCAATCTCAACAGCTCGGCCAACGCCAAACTCCAGTATCTTTACATATATTTTCACTACAACAATAGTTCTTACAAATAAAGAAGTTTCATCTTTTGTGACAACATTAAGGATTAGGATGGTAAATTTTTCATTTCCACAAAGGTCGGTATTGGTCGCATATTAGCAAATTATTCCTGAATTTGGCGAATTGGCGTTCAAATTTGGCAAAAAATTATGATTTAGATTTGCCAACGTTTCGAAACTTTAACTTTAAAAAAAGCAGGTTGACTCAGGTTAGCGCAGAACTACTTGGAAAGTTTTATAAATCACTAACGAGACTATAAGAACTGAAGAATCATTCTGAAAGAGTTTGCTTTTCGAATTTAAGATAAGCGGTCATCTACTAGAGACAGACTGTGCTTTAAGCTAATGATCATTGCTCCTGAATTAGCAAAATTCTGTTCTGTGGTGTATATATAACGCCGTTTACTTGATTTATGGTACGAATTACGAATGATTGTTTTATTGAACTGTTTCGAAAATATTCATTAAGTAAAGATTCGTCGACTGAAACCTGCCTATTTATTTATGAACTGCTTTCTACGTACAAATAAGTCAATAATTTTTGCAACAATATCATTACGGGTTCTATCATAAGATTTTTGAAATATATCTCTGAGAGTAAATCATGTAATTACCAAAAATTTTATGCTTTATGGTCATTACAAATATCATTTCCGTTGATATCTCTTAAACGAGAAGTCGATGAAAACCAAAAAGAAAGGTGCACAACTAGATCTAATAACAAAGCTATATACAAATTTGCAACGTTCTACGTTCAATAATTTTTTAATTATGCGAAATACGTACGTTCACATATGCACACATACATACAGCTGTCCTAAAAAATCGCAAGAATCGTGGATATTTTTAAAATGAGAGGTCGTATCAAAATGAAAATTAAAGATGTAGAAATAAACGTCATGCGAGTTTCAAGTATAAATTTTTAATATTATATGACTATTTTTGAGCTATTGGAAATACAAAATCCGTTTTGTAAATCAATTTCACAGTACAATTATTATAATACAATATGCTACAAATCGCATTGTAGTATGGAAAATTAAAAAAAAAAAAAAAAAAAATCTGATGAGGACACCACATGACTTCCTTATACAACCACTGAAATATACAAATTGTTATGAAAGCATTGACACTTTGTTGTGAGATAACTGGTTTTTAAATAAACAGACAGGTTCCAGTCCCTAAAAATTCTCGAAAACAAGCCAAGAAAACTATTATTCCAACAACAAAACGATAACATACTTGCAAACATTCTAATTAATATTCCAAAACATTCTTAGATACCTATGTACGAATTTGCACCGTTTTACGACCAACCATTTTTGAGTTATGCGAAATACAACCACACATACGTACATAAAGACGTCATGAAAAATCGTGTTAAATCGTCGATATCTCTAAAAATGGTGCTCCTATCAACACTAGAGTTAGACGTGTTCAACTAGACGTCCTGACAATCACAAATATAAATTTACAATCTTCTACAACCTTTCGTTTTTGAGCTATAAAAGAAATAATATCTATTTACCAAATCGATACTTCCTTTGAAACCTTTGGACGGGCCCTGCCTGCCTGGGCTCGGCCAAGCTTAACGGGTTGGATGCCGTCCGCCGGAGCGAATAAATCGCCAGATCACTGCGTGGAAGCTGCTGGGCAGCAATGTAACTAGATCGCCAAAGCTCAGGAATTGCAGCACGCTCCAGATGTTAAGGAATTTGGAATAAGTGCACTAACTAGCTGGAATTATACAAAATTAAAACAATTTTGAATTTAGGCAGGGAGGGAAAAAAAAAAAAAAAAAACGCTGGGGGAGCCGCTAAAGTTAGTTGTGCACACAATAATTAAAACCGAAAGAGGAGGCCATTTGAAAAGGGGAAGGGGACAACACTTATGATTTGAGAAAGACGAGGGAGGAACAATGAGATTATAATAATAAAAAAAAAAACAATATTAATAATAATAATAATTACGTGAAGCCACTGGGGTATGGAAGATAGTTTTGGGCGCATAGCGAAAATTTTGAAGTTTTTGAAGTGGCAAGGCCTAATCCTAATTGGGAGGGAAATTACTATGCGCAGGGAGGCCGAATGGAGAAGAGAAAGAGGGACCATCACAATTTTGATCCACCACGGGGGGATGGTTCCCCGCGTTGGTAGCCCGACGACTGCTAAACGACCCCATCGAGCACTTGACGGTGCAACACAGATTAACGAGGACCAGACACCGCCACACCCTCGTAAAAAAAAAAAAAAAAAAAAAAAAAAAAAAGAATAAAATAAAAAATAATAAAAATGATAATAAAAATAAAGTAAATAAAAATAAAATAGAATAAAAATAAAATAGAATAAAAATAAAATAAAAATATAGAATAAATAAATTAATTAAAGTAGGTAAGTAATTAAATTAAAATTGGTGCGGGTCAAAACTTGGTGAGTACCAAAAAGAAATGTGACAGGAAATAGTTCTAGGCTTAACAAGGAAAGTATTACCCCTACAATTGAGAAAAAAAAAAGTGCGTGTCAAAACTAGATGAGTAAATCGATACTTCCTTATATATTGTATAAGAAAGTAAAAAGTGTTTGAAACTTTAAGCTGATATACGAGTTAATATAAAAATAATTAATAGAAACTTTTTTTTTTCTAAGAAATTAAAGAAAAATAAAAGAATAACAAGAAGAAATGTATGATATTATTAGATATAAATAAATAAAAATAATTTTTGAAGTAGATTTTCTAAAGAACGGTTATGTATCTTTATCTTGCCATTTAAATGCACTTTGTAAATAAAACATGTGAAAGGTTAATTAGTTACAGAAACTAATATATAATGAAATTGCTCATTTGTAGAACCTTTATCAATTAATAGTTACCAGTCTTGTTTTTATTTTTATTATTAGAATTGTTCTAATGGCATCTTGTTTATTGTTACTCTCTAAGTTTGTAGTCGCATGACGTGTGGTTAATTCTTAATGTTTTTATCTTGATTCATTGAAGGTTTGTTTAATAATTTATTTCATTCCTCTTTAAATTTGGTTTTGTCGCAAGATAGAAACATGAACTGTATTTTTGGCTTGAATTAGCTACACAGTTTTCCGAAATCTTGCGATTTCTCTGCTCTTAGAAGTACATGTTTTCTGAAGATCGAGTACTTCGATTTTTGAGCATTTCTTAATCCAATTCTAATTTCCAGTTATCCATTTTTCATATTTTTTATACGTTTATTGGTTTACGTATGATAACTTTGATGAATTTCACATAAATTACTGCTAGTTAGTCTTAGTGATTTATGGTCCTGTACGTTCACTTTAACATAAGTAATTTAAAATGAATTTATCTAATAATTGGTACTGTAACTAAATTGTAAAAACTAAGAACTAACATTTATATTGAATTACAATCACTTTTACGCTTATAATGTTAGTATTATCATGTATCTATTAACTGCTAAATTTTATAACGAAATTAAATTCTTCAATTTATATACAGTCGGTAACAAAAGTCTCCGAACACTAGCAAAAATTCTTTTATAAAAAAGTACGCTTAATACAGTTTTGTTAAATAAATCCTTGTCGAATCCTGTTTCTAGACTAAGAGCAGGATTCGACAAGAATTTATCAAAACTGTATTAAGTGTACATGTTTTATATAGAAATTTTTTCTAGTGTTCGGAGACTTTTGTTACCGACTGTATCTATTATATTTGTGTGTATTGTGTGTATTACTAGTTGTACATAAAATTGCTTAGAAATTAAATATTAAGAAGGTTAAAATTAATACAGTTTTCATTTTACAACTTCAAAAAATAAATAACAACTAAGTATAATTATACGAAAAATGTTAAACAACAACTACCAAACAATTAAATAAAAAGCAGAACATTTCCTTTAAGAACTCAAAAGCAAGAAAAAAAAAGAGAGAGAGAGAGAAGATAAATACAAATAATTAAAACCTAGGAAATGCTTTATTTTTAAATGTTTACCAATTCGAGCTTTGTGACTGTAAGATCACAAATCCGTTAAAATTGCCGTATCTTAGAAAATAATATTAATTCTTTTTCTAAAGATAAAAATATTTGAAAGTTAAATCTTTGTAAAAAGAAAAGAATGAAACTAAATAGTGTGTTACAGTGATACAATAGAAAGTAGAAAATTGTACCAAGAAAATATGTTTGACCTATTTTTTATTCACAAGAAATCCTTATTTTTTCTTTTATAATTATTGCAATCACGATTAATTAAGATTTGTAAAATTTCTGGTAGAATAGTACTTTGAAAATAAAAATGCGTAATGTATATAATTATAGTACATTTTACCACTTCAGTTATAATTTTCCATATAATATGGGCCAAGGTTTTACATTTAAAACAAAGAAACATTAATGTACAAAGAGTTCGAACCTTAAATTACATTTTATCTTAAAACTAAAAACGTATAATTAAGTATTATTTTCTGAAGATCAATAATTATGTCGGAAATACGTAGGATTGTTTAGTCATATAACGCAAAGTATTTCTCTCGAATTTTTTTTAATTATAGTGTTTTACTTTTTCTGAATTTCGATATATAGTTAAAAATAAATTGATCACTTTACAAAGAGAAATTCAGGACATGGACAGTTTAAAATCAGTTGTTTTTATGAATATCTTAAAACACGTAACTAATAATTATCTTACCACATGTGTATGGCTAGATTGCTTTGTTTCGCGGAAAAGATAATTTTAATTCGTTAAGAAATAAATAGTAAAACACATTATAAGCCTTTCCTTATAGAAAAAAAAAAAAAAAAAATACATATTAATGCGTTTGTTGTAATGCAATATGATTGTGTATAATACAACCAATTAAATAATTTCAATTATGCATTTTATGCAGTATAGAATAGTATTTATGTATTGGAAAGGCAACTAAAGTTAAAAAAAGGCAACTCAGAAGTCTAAATGAATTGGAAAGTCTGCTGTATCAAGAAATTCTTTTTGAAGAAGGCGATTTTCCATACGAAAGGCTCAATCAAGTTAATATATCCTATATGTGTTTTTTGAGCCAAATTTCTTAATTGCTTGAAAATATTGTTACAACGGATTATACCACTTTCTTGCATCAAATTTGTTGTTGCAGTAAAGATAGATTTACAAACAAATTGAAAAGGAAAAGCAGTCCATTCACTTCCAGTAAGGTTGGACTTGGCAACAATTTTGGTGACTTGATAACGAATTTAATGACCGCAAGAAAATATAGCAAAAATAGTAGTTTAGTGTTAGCGAAGTTTCGAAGCTCTATCTTTAATAGGAATTGAGTTTTTCAATTTTAAATTGAGATCTAGCACATAAAGAACCGGAATCTGCACCAAATTCCCGTCGCTAAGGTTATAAATAGAGCCAGATTATTCTCGATGAGTTCAGGACTGTTTAAATTGTTGTACTGAATGGTCGTCTCATACTGACTGTTCTTAAAGCGATTGATCATTGATACTGAATCAGTGAAATTCCTACTCTGCTGTTCACTTCACCTTTTTTTTTTTTTTTGGTACAAGTGAATGTCTTCTTGAACTGTTTCCAGAATATTCTTTGAATAGTGATTTTTGTCATACGAGTGACAGCTTTATTTGACTACTTCGCCAATATTCGTTGAATTGATGAGAACATTTGTTGAACTGACATTTCCGTTGGATTGTTTCGAGAATTTACATTGTATACAGTCCATTCATCAACTGAAAATCTGCCTGTTTCATTAAGAATTAATTTAAGAAAAGGGAAACTTTCGTAGCATATTGAAATATTATCAACAATTATTTATTTATTTATTTACGATAAATTTACTGTTTCTCTCTCTCTCTCTCTCTCTCTCTCTCTCTCTCTCTCTCTCTCTCTCTCTCTCTCTCTCTCTCTCTCTTTTTTTTTTTTTTTTTTTTCTTTTTGTGCGAATGTGAAAATTCTAGTTTGCACCAGGCCAATTTATACAACAATCTATTTTCGTAGCAATATTGAAGGAATATCATCAGTAATTATTATCCTCTTTTAAAATTGTTTTTACTGCTTTTTGGGGTAAATCAATTGCAGTGAACATATCACTTATATATGAAAAACCCAGTTCAAAAGATAACTTAACTTTTTGTTTTTGACAAAACCGCCATGTAAATTTTGTTGTTGGACTTACTGAGAAAATTCTAGTTTGTATCACTGGAATTAGTAGCGCATTCCGTAAATAATATTATTATTCTATGTATTGATATACCTAATGGCAACTTCTGTTTTTTCTATTTTCTCTCTAAATTTGAGATACAATTAACAATAAATTGAGAATACTCTTAACAATAACTTGATTCTATCGAGCCATAAATTAAAAAAAGACCTTATTATCACGAAATGAATTATTTAAAAAAATTTTAATACAAATATATAATTATGAACTATGATAAAATTCTGATGTAAGATTATATATATATGTGTGTGTATATATATATAACAACCCTGAGTGTTATTAAAATGCATATTAAAAAAAATAGTACCCTTTGAAAACGTCTTCAAATTATAGCGTGCCCTAATGAATGTGTCAAAAAAACCCTTCCAGAAATATTCAAGCAACAATAATAATGAAGATTCCTTCTAACCTTGAAATATTCTCACAGTAATGATAATATTAATGATAATAATTCAATAAACTTTCATCTATTTTTTTTTTTTTTTTAATACTTGGACATCTGTTGATGAATTATTCATAAAAAATTACGACACGAAACACAATAGAATTTTTAATAGAATTCATACGTACAACAAAAGGTAATAACAGCCTTCTCATGCATAATACAGATCAACATTTGTTAACTCGGGCGAAATTATTACGTTGAAGAATCTTTGACTATGATTAATTAAATAATCCACGAATGGAATTCAATAACTAGATGCGTTGCAAAATAATGAAGCTTATTTAAATTTGCCAACCAATTATTAGAATGTTTTTTACTACATTTCTTCTTCGAAGGGAAAAAAACAAACAAACAAATACCTGGAATATGTCCTTGATCATTGTTACTGATTACAATTATTCTCACAGTGTCAATACCAAGAAATAATTTATAGTAAAGTTCGATGAAACACTTACAGTTTGATAGGTCATGTTGTTTACGAGTCATCAAAGCAATGACTTCAAGTTTATAAATAGATATTGTTATTTATAAAAAAGAAATGTATAAAACTGTCTGTTTCAAGAAATCAATAATAAAAAGTATACAGTTAAGAAGATTATTTATCTTTTGCTATTATCATCACATTAAAACAGAGCTTTAAAACTTTCAACAACACAACCCATATTTCACATATACTTCGTTTCTAGAGTAAATAATCCATATTCTAAAAATAACACAATTTGGTGAATAAGTTACAGAGCTATAAAGTTTTGAATTTAATAATAATAACCTTTAAGATTACTGCAAAGAATAGTTAATTTACTATTATTCCGATATTTGTGAATATTAAATCTCATATCAGAATAACAAAAAATATCAAGATTTTTCCTTGGTCTTTCTTTTTTAACGTATTAGCATAATTAAAAAACTAGAATGTTGCAGCCACCACCTGGCTTTCTTCTATATTTTCCTATGCAAATTCACTCAGTAAAAGTAATTTATTAAAATCATTAATTAATAAAATTATTTTCCATGATAATGCAGTACGATTTCCATATTCGAGAAGTAGTATAACACTAAATATATATATTTAAAAAAAAAAAAAAAAAAAAAAGTTCATTTTATTCTCAATATTGCATTATTATTATTATTATTATTATTATTATTATTATTATTAATGAAAAAAAAATCGATAAATTTATTTTAGATTACTGCAGATCGATGGTTCAACCATTCATTTTAAAGTTATTGGCGAGCTCTTTTGAAAGATACCCAACCCATCATGAACATTTATTCCCCTCGAGGAGGGACTTCCCCCTCAGGGACGAAGGCGATGCTCCTACATATACAAAAAAAAAAAAAAAAAATTCCCAGTTGACTATCTCTATTATAAATAACTCCTGTAAATTTCATAATCATTATTAAAAAATAATTATCTTTATGCACATTTATACAAAATTTTCTCCTATAACACCATGTTAAAAATTTAGAAAAGCGGCATGGCAACGCAACCTGTAAGACAGTTTTTACAAAAAGTTGATTGGCACTAATTTATGTCAAGGTGTAACTACATACCAATTTGTAGGGAATTTTGTGCAGTAGTTCCTGAGATACAGTTGCCACAAAATTTTGTCACACACACACACACACAGACAGACAAACAGATATTTTCTAAAAATGGTCAAATCGTGTTCTACAGCTCTCAAAACGTGTAAATCCATCAAAAACCCGAGGTCTAAAATTTTTATGAATCCAATCCTTCCTTCTATTGAATATAGAAGAAAGTGATAATTAGTTGTTATATTAATCTTGATGTATTTAACGAAGTAATTTGAGAACTATGAGTTCAATAGATCATGTTATTTACACATCATCGAAACAATTACTTAAAACTTATAGATACTATTATTTACAAGAAAGAAGTACATAAAACTGTATGCTTTAACCCATTAACTGCATTGGGGGTATATATACGTTTTACCGAAGTTCGATCCTTTGTACTGTACTGCTACCCATACTACCAATGAAACTGACACAGTTCGACAGTTTAATAAGTTATCTTTACAGTGTTTTTCAAAGATTTATTCGTTTGAAAATTGAAAGGGAACAGTGGAATTTTGAAGCGAATCTCGAATAATGATATATACACATATATTATTCCAAATATACTAAAGTTGGTGACGAAATACATTAATTACAAGATTGTAAAATTTTTAACTTAATAGTAATAATTATAATAGAAGGTTTGGAGTGAGGATGTCATTTATTTACAAAACTATAAACTTTTGAACTTTTACTTTTAAATTCAGTTTTAATATATATATATATATATATATATATATATATTAGAATTAGAATTTCCTATTACTATTTTCATCATAATTTTAGTAATAATATATTCAAAAAATAATTAGGTGGTTTTGATTATTTTTATACCTTATAACAAACAACAACAAAAAAAAAAAAAGACAGAAAGAAAGAAAGAAAGTAAATTTTGATATAAAAGTCAGACATAAAAAATACATGTAGGTAAAATAATCGATATATATACATCGTTAATTTATTTATTAATTTAAAGAATTAAAGGCATATCAATTTGTATCAATTTAATTATTTAATTAATTGTAGAAATAAAAAATAAATATTACATGTTTTAACGACAAATTAAAACAAGAACGGAAAATTATGCAGATCGCATAGAATATTAACACTTTCAACTGTAAGTATCTGTTGCGTCGTTTAACTTTCAATGTACTTTGCCTATGTGAAAACAAACAGAGAGAATAACAAAAAGATAGGCAAACTAATTGAATTCGTAATCATTTTTTAAGTGTTAAAAACGCTTAACACAAACGGAAATATGCAATTTCAGCAACCTCCAACTGTAGCCCATAATATATCTGAATATTTTAGTGTGGCTGTATAAATATTAACTTTAAAAATACCATATTATATATATATATATATTTGGCATATGAATAATAAAAGACATTACCATTATGATTTTTGTAGCAAAAAGTTATTTAAATATGATTTATAAAAATATTCTCATAAAACGCAATACATTGGCATTCTTTTGGACGTTGCTGTACACAAACCAGATGTGCTATTCATACCATTTTAAATATATTATAAGCTAAAGTAAATTTGAATAATGCATATTCCCAGTAACAGAATTTTTTGCAGCAAAACAAGATCTGTCTGCGATCTAGATACGATGGAATAAGTCTGTTATCACAAGAAATTTTAGTAATTCATAGAATATGTAAAATTTGCATCTACAAAGGTAATAAATTGAAAATATACCAAAAGTATAATAATCTAGAGCCATAATGTAAATTATATTTGCATTTTTAAGATTGGCATTTCTTTTCGAGATGTCAAATTAACCTGCAGAGCTTTAAATAATCTGCAGCGCTCGCTGCCGTGCTGCACTATTTCTGCTACTGGGCATATATCATTTTGAAGAAATTTTGAAAATGTCCATGGACGCTAGAAGTTCATAGACGAACAGTCAAACAGACAAAAA
Organism: Salticus scenicus; assembly: GCA_963930645.1. Taxonomy (NCBI): domain Eukaryota; kingdom Metazoa; phylum Arthropoda; class Arachnida; order Araneae; family Salticidae; genus Salticus; species Salticus scenicus. The sequence goes on along the minus strand of OZ005648.1, from coordinate 339,875,129 downwards.
GGTAGAGAGAAAGATTAATTAAAATCATAATCACTCTTGAAGATTGTTAAAAAGTGTTAAAAACACTTACACAGAGGAAAAAATTATACCGCTTACATCTAGGACGAATAGGTGGTATTTTTCTAAATCTCTAAACTAGAAATATAGATTTCCCAGCTATGAGTATAAGGCACGTCAACATAGTGTGAAAAAATTCTATAACTGACATCTAGAGTCTAAATTGTGGCTCTAGAAAAAATAGTTCCATGTCATCTTTATAAATTTCTTATAAAAAAATTTCTAGTCCCCTTCGAAAGCGAATTCTAGAGACCTCTATTAGAATTCTCGTGCATTTGCCTATACTATCGAGGACAAACCTATTTGAAAATATCTCCAAATAAATGTGAATACAAGAGGCGGGTTTCAGCAACTATAATCTTGGTTTATGACGCAATTCTAGAAAATTAAACGAGAATTTCTCGTAATACAAAAGATTCAGAATATTCAGAATATTGTTTCACCATCCAGAAATGTGCAGAAAAGAAATTCTCGACCATTTCATCTATTCAGTTTATTGGCGTGCCTTATGCGCAGAGCTCGGAAATCTATATTTCTAGTTTAAGGATTTAGAAAATGACCATTTATTCATTCTAGATGAAGGCAGTGTATCTTTTTTATCAGTGTAATAAAAACAAAAATGCAATTACAGAAATTTCCAATTATGGTCCTTAATGCATCTGCATATTTTTGTGTGGCTCTGTAATTCTTATTCTAATCACACTATATTCTATATAAAACTGTTTTTTCTACATATGAATGTAAATGTCAATTTTATTATGATTTATGCAAAATAAAGGTTTTAAAATATGATTTATAGAAATACCGATAAAAATATGATTTATAGAAATAACGTAGAATTCAATGTTCTTGAATTCTTTTAGGTGGGTGACCCTGTACATAAATTAGTGGAGATATTTGATTTCATTTTCAGTAGGGAACAACCCATAGTGAACTTTAGTAATATATCAGTTTCAAAGAATTAGAGAGCGGATAGACAGACTAACAAACAAACCTAAGTCATTAACACATTTCATCTTTCTCAGAAAGTATTAAAAAAGAAGAGACAAAAAGAATATAAACTTTTTTTTTTTTCAGTTACGCCAAAAATGTTTAATTATAAAATTTTTAGATAGGTAAAAAGTTACATTTTCGTGTATATTTTGGCAATAAATCAATTCACCACATTCTCTTCCTTCATAGCAATTTAAAGCAACATGATTCATAACAGGAGTTCAATTATAATTACGTAGATATTTATATTTCACATTTAAAAGTTTATATATGAAAATTATTTGTCTTTCAATGTACATTTGCTTCCTAATTTTACTTCTTTTTTTTTAATATGGTTATAATATTTGAAATCAAGAATTTTTTTAAAGTAATGTTTATGCATTTATAATTTTACATATTATTCAAAGAAGTTTTGTTTATAATTAGATATATTATTTGTAATTTTTTACGAAAATGTAATTGTCAGAGAGATGTGTTCCAGAATTTTATTTTGTGTAATAGAATTTTAAATTAGTTTCTTATATAACATAACTTTAACAATATTTTATTACGGGTCGCGAGTCGGATTACGAGTCTAAAGCTGCGTGTTCGGTCGTGTTGAAGTCAGAAGTAAGAAGCTGAGGGTTTGGGTCGGGTCGAAAATCATTTTGCGGGTTAGGTGCAGGTCAAGTTAACTTGACTCGTGCAGAACTCTACATCAGACATTGGCAGGTTATTTTTAAAATTTATGTTAGAAAGCCAATAATATATTTCGAATTTTCTGAACAATTTACATATTATTTGGTTAGAAATTTAAGTTAGATTTAAACTGTTTAAGCTATTTCATGTTATGACACAAAGACCTAAGATAGATCTTAACAATAAAGAAAAAAGTGCACGAAATTTCCATATATTACTACTAACATATTAAACATTGAAGAATTTTTCTGTTTCTCTCTTAAGGGTTTACAGTAAAAACTCATGACATCGTTGTTAATAATGTTGCAACGGATAAATCTTTTTCCCTGCAACTATTGTGCTGTCGCAGTGAAAGTAGTTTTACAGTGAAAGTAAAAATAACGGATCAGTTCATTCACTGATGGTTGGTTCAAGATTGGCATTGGCGGCAAATTTATCAAGTTGGCGAAGAACTTGGCAATCAAATTTAGCGAAAAGGTGGTAGTTTAGGTCTCCCGAAGTTTCGAAGTTCTACATTGAATAGGAGCATATATTTAGAACTTTCTATAAGATTCTACACAGAACTATCGCCAAACCTTACCGCCAAAAGGGATGAATAGTAGTAAGATGACTTCTGCGGGGGAGAGTGTACACAGTGTATGTCCGTGTTGTTCAGAGAGCTATTCTGAGCGACTACATTTTGGAGACTGTGCTCCAAGCGACTGGAGTTTGTTCGTAAGCTAGCGAAATTCCTGCTCTGGAGGAATTGACACTGTTTGTTTCACTCCTGTGGAACAAGTGATTGTATTCTTATTCTTGTACTGTTTCCAAAACATTTGTCGAGTACTGACTTTTGTGATACGAGCGACAGTTTTATTGGACTGTTTCGAAAATATTCATTAAATTGACAGTAATGTTGGGCTTTAACTTTTGTCCCTGATGTCCAGAAAGAACAGCGTCCAATCTAAACCATTTATTGAATATTTCTTATTCGTATAGAAAAAATTAATAATAATAACATTATTCAATTTTAAACTATCTGATTTGCACTTCTACAAATTGCATACAGCCAAATAATAAATGCACTCAAAAATACGTCAAAAAGAAAGCAGTTTGGATTAGAGCCCCTAAATAAAATAATAGGCCGGCGCATCACCGCCATTTTTTTGCTTTCGAAGAGGACAGCATTCCCGCTTGGTGTCCTTATCGCTTCCCTAATGATTTTAAGAAATCTTGATCTGAAGCTAATCCGGTCAACATAAGAGTAATAAGCAACGATAATATTCCTAAAAACACATTTTTTTCACAGTACACTCTCAGGATGTCATTTTATTTTGCGGATATCCTATGGATGTACTGGGGTAATATGTGTTGTTAGGGCGGTTTCTGTTTCTTTTACAAAATGTCGCCAAAACTCAAATACACAGTAATAGAAGGTCTGTGAATACTTTATATTCAATTCTAGCAGTTTATCGCTAAACAAACTTCCATATCATAGTTTACTTAGCTAAAATTATGAAATATAATAAAACAAGTTACTCTAAAGTAACGTAAGACGATTAAAAAAAAAAAAAAAAATGTTTGTCGTTTGTTTATCAGAGAAACGCGCTGGGTACATGTGGCAACCCTAAGGCAACAAAATGCCTGATGCGTCAGCTCGTATATATAGGAGCCTTAGTTTGGATCGAAAAGATTTTCAAATCTTTATGTTGACATGGTTAAAAAAAAATATTTTGGCTTTTTAGAAAAACGAAAATCTCCATTCGAATTTAAAATAAATGATAAATACTTCATAATTTCATGCCTTCAATATGAAAGTGCATTTAATAATGACAAAGTAGTAATAACTACTAATAATTACTACTAACAAAGTAGCAGTTATTAGTACTATAAAGTTTACTTAATTTTTTAATTTGTAAAAAGCACTTAAATGTATTTTATATTTAAAAAAAGTTATAATAAAAAGAACTTTCATTATCACTATTTACAGAAGAAGGAAAACAGTTTTTTAAACGCATTTCTCTTCTAATCGGTGTCATACATTAAATACAGGAACATTTTTAAAGAGGAACCTGATTAACATGAATAAAACTGACTCGTTCTTTATTATTTTTGAGCCACATTAAAAAATCTAGCTTTAAATAATTTTTACCTTAAAAAACTTCTAAAATTTTTTTATTTTAATTTCTTTAGATGGAAATTAAGAACATTCTATCTCAGTCAAAGTGTTAATTTTATTATCTTTTACGTATACCACACCGTACCTTCAGCACCTCCCCAGAACGCTCTAGGGATGTCCTTTCTCCAAGGACAGCCTAAGGATATACTGGTGAAAAGGTATATTATTTGTGGATTTTGAACATGCAAGTACGTATTTTTATTCTCTTTTAACCATATAGCACATAAACTATACTATAAAGTATACCCATAGTACAGAAGATACAGATTTAGTAGCAAATATACAAAAGTCAGTTTTTAAACACAATTGCACATTTTAAAATCCCTAAATCTAAAAATCATGTTTTCGAATGCTAGTTTGTGTGTCTGTCTGCCCGTGTCTGTTATGAGCATAAGTCAAAAGAAAATATCAGCAGAAAGGCTAAATACGTTTTTCTAAATCCGTATGATATATAGGAATGTTACTTGAAATTTTTGTTTTGAGATTTGATAAATAGTTTATGTACAGAAAAACAAACAGTATTCAAATACATACATAAATATATGGACAAAATTTTTTGTCGGTAGAATTTAACATCCGGGTTCGATTTTTGGTCCTGGTATTTCTCTCATAGCTGATATAAAAATCAACCTTCCTCTCTCCTTTATCTAAAATGAATATAACACGTATTTTTAAATGCGCTCAAAAGTATCTTTCATATGGGATAAGTATCAAAACAATTTATTATTGTTATTGTTAGTATTATTTTATGAACAGAATAATCAAATGACAAAAGTTGAGGGGGAGGGTGCAATATCCCATCGCACAGAATTATTTGTCAAATAAAAATGCTCCGAAAACTAATTATTTTGAATTGTTTTTAAAGTGTACTAAAAATGTTCAATTACGGTACTTTATATCTTACAATATAAACTGTAATAATATATTTATAGTATTTTTGGGGAAAAGAAAGTATTTTGAATGCTACACCAGATGTATTTTTTTTTTAGTGCTAGAGGCCTATTTCAGTCGGTACAGTTGTCGAATTTTTATAGGTCACAGTCGGTTTATTGAATGGGGATTTATTGAATGAAGTCCCCCCAAGGCACAACTTTGACATGATACCCCCCCCCCCCCCCAGGCTCAACTTTGACATGAGTCCCCCCCAAGGTACCCCTATTTCAGTCGGTACAGCGTTGTCGAATTTTTATAATACACTCTTAATAGTGCTAAGGGTCTATTTCAGTCGGTTTATTGAATGGGGATTTATTGAATGAAGTCCCCCAAAGGCACAACTTTGACATGAGTCCCCCCCCCAAGCCCAACTTTGACATGAGTCCCCCCCAAGGTACCCCTATCTAAGTCGGTGCAGCGTTGTCGAATTTTTATAATACACTCTTAATAGTGCTAAGGGTCTATTTCAGTCGGTTTTTTGAATGGGGATTTATTGAATGACGTCCCCCCAAGGCACAACTATGACATGAGTCCCCCCCAGGCCCAACTTTGACATGAGTGCCCCCCAAGGTACAACTTTGACATGAGTCCCCCCAAGGCCCAACTTTGACATGAGTCCCCCCCCCAGGCCCAACTTTGACATGAGTCCCCCCCAAGGTACAACTTTGACATGAGTCCCCCCCCAAGGCACACCTTTGACATGAGTCCCCCCCAAGGCACACCTCCCCCTCATTGGGAAAAAGAGAAAAAACGTTGTTTTGCGGCTATAAGACAGTTTGGACTTCCAACGTTATTTGTTACAATACCTGCAGCTGAAACACATTGGTTTGATTTAATGAAAACTTTATCATGGAATTTAGATCGTCACGAATTAACTAAAGAAGAATTTGTCGATATTAACAAGTTTAGCAGTAGGCCTCTGGCACTAAATTAAAATCTGTCAATGTCAGATTTTCATGTTTTAAATAATGAAATAATGTCGTGTCTGTATAATTTTTTTTTTTTTTTTCATATATTATAGTAGATGAAGTATTGTATTTTCTGTGTGTGAGAGAGAGAGAGAGAGTCTGTTATCAGCATCATAAAAAAAAAAAAAAAAAAAAAAATAGCTGTAAATACAAATTTGGTATTCTAAATAAATCATTTGAGAATATTGTTAATATTGCTGATACATTTTACTGGGGATTGATCGTATACAGAGACATATAAATGTATTCAAATATATTACATATATAGGAAATTTCTCATTGCTTTGTTTTAACATACTCATCTTCCTTAAATAGAATGAAATGAACATATTTTATTTATTTGTGCAAAAGCATGTTTGGCATAAAATATAGTATGAGAAACATTCACCTATTCAGTTACAGAACCACATAAAAGAATTCGATTACATTAGGCTATAGTTAGATATTGTTTGAAGTATGTTTCAAGATGCGTACAGCGTTTCTCTTATTGTGCTATGTTTAAGTACAATATATGGTGCACATAAAAATTTACACTTAATGTACAGGGCTACACAAAATTAGCTGTCATAAGTTTCAAAGCATTGTCTTAGCAAAATGTTTTTAAAAATTTTGAAATAAATTTTTAAATTTGATAATAATCTTATATGTTTTACAAAATTCAAACGAATGGGGGAGGGTTAGTTAAGGGTAATAAGGCACTAGCCTCCTCCTCACAAAGTAATATATACAAAATAAAATTGTTTTTAAAGAACTTTGAATACATTACTTATTATATTGCATCTTAAACTGTAATAATCTATTTTTATAAAAATTCAAATTAAGATAATGAATGTGAATACCACGCCAAATTATTCAATCATATTTTAAAGTGTAAGTTAAATATTAGTTATTAAAAAGGTATATAGATACAGTTATAAAAATTCTGACATCGTTTCTTCATGACTATTTTCTCTATTTTGTTGACCTCTATTTTTATAATTTTTTTGCTTTGCTTGAAAAATATTTTTTTATAGCAAATGATGTGTTTATTTTCAAAAATCTGTGGCAAAAATTTCTCCAAGAGCCAAACAGCTGGTTCTTAACACTTGTGATGCGAGCCAAACTAAACAAACAAATATATGCCGTCAGTTATGCTTTGTTGAGTAGCTCTCGAGTGTTTTTGAGCGTGTGGGAGTGCCCACTCATCAAGAGGTGACATTTTCGATGAGTGGGTGTTGTATTTACTCTTTTGATATTTTTTTAAAACTGTTTTTTTTTTTCTATTGTCATTTCCATTGCTTGTTTGACACTTTAGTGTCCAGTTCCTGCAATAGAAGAATAAGGCTATATTTAGAAGGCTATTTCATTTTCAGTTATTACGCAAACACTCAAAGTAATTTTCTGTTGGTAGAGGGATAAGAAGCAGATATATTTTGGCCACCAGAAATAACCATTTGAGAATATATGTATATACATACATCATATTATTTTACTTACGGGAAGCATATTTCAAGAAATATTATAAATTTTTTTATTAGTAGTGGGATCAAAAGCAGACATGTTTTGGTTGACCTACAATAGTCATTTGATTATATAATATTTATACATATTAGAACAAAAAGAATGATAATGCAGAATAAATAGATGACTAAATTGTCATATAACTCAGAAGAACCCAAATAGGCTACTAGTTAACTAAATTAAAATTATATAAATAATTTGACCAGAAATATTTTATTTTAGATTTAAAAAGAAGAAGACTGTTCACTTTAAAACAATTCCGATGAGAATACAAATCATATAGAAACGTGACAAGAATGGGTTTATAAAGAATATAAACAAAAGTTTTCTAATCGAATAACCAAAACAGAATGGATCTCAAGAAAGATAGGAAAAACTTTATTTCATGGAACAGAAAATAAATAAAATAAAATAAAATGCTTATAATGTAGAGATAAATCATCAGGGATCACCACGTCTACATTGAGCTAAAAAATGCATGGTTTCATTTTGTGGAATGCTCTGTTGCAAAGAAAAACATTACTTTTTAATGTAGAGAGGAAATACGATATGAATAAATTACAACATGCAAGAAGAAAATCGGAGCTTCCGAAAAAATAAAATCACGGTTTGTTACTATTCGGCTCAGCCGTTTTGGCGCGGCTGTTTCGGCGCTGTCTGATTCGGCGACGGCTGATTTGGCGTCAGGTGTCTACATTCTGAACTTTTTGAGTGTAAGAAATATTAATTTTTTCTCGGTAAAAATAATAAATAGTGAGACATATTCAACAATTTCATAACTGTTTATTATTATATGTATTAAAATAAACCTGCAAGTTAATCATTATTGACTTTGTTTAATTGAAGACAGTTTAAGAATTGGTTAAGAATGCATGCATTTTCTTTATCTTGTTTCTTGCTAAAGTTAACTTTTATTTTATCTGAGCTAGCTTTATTATATAAGAAATTTTAATATGCAAACTGTAAATAAAAATAAACAGAAATCTTTAATAATTAAACGTCGTTTAACAACAACAAAAAAAAGAATAGCAGTGATAGCTTTAAGATAATGAAAATTTTATAGAAACTTATTTTTTATTTTTATTATTATCATTTTCTTTCATAACTAGTGGATATTTAAAAGTACAGGCAATGATCATCTGGCACTGCTAAAAGTAAATTGCTTACTTTTCTTTTGTTGCAGTGTATTTTTACTGATTTAGTGATTAATGAATTTAAGTCTACATTTTAACTGTGGGGACAAACTAAGTTACAATAAATAAAGTAAATAGTAAGCTGAGGAGAGAAAAAATATTAAAAATTAACAAGTTGTGTGGAACTATTCTGCTATGTGTAATAGCTTCAGAGATTTAGATAGGCAATGAGAGCTTTAAGTAAGTTATAAAAATTAAAATAAATATTTAAAGCAGGGTTGGCATGGTATTTAGCGTGTAATTGTTTTACCGGTTTTTACCATCTTAGTCAAAACATGTTTTTCCCATGGTTTTTAGCATTTTTAAATAAAATAAAATTCCTTTTTTTTTTTTTTCAAAAACTTTCGAGACATATTTTAAAATTTTCAGATCTCATTTTCCTAATATTATTTACTATTTAATTTCTAAGAACAATATTTTGAAAAAAAAAAATAATAATAACAAAGTAGGCAAGAGTGCTGCAATCAAAGTGGCAACGCACCACGCTTTCATTGCAGCACTCGTGTCTACTTTGTTTGCCTGACGAAGGGTTGTGTCTTCTTTCGACCCGAAACAATTATTGCGAGTTCAAGCATTTTATGGTGTTTATCCAAAGTTTTGTACTTATTACATTGCATAATACACACGTAGACATTCTTTTTATTACAAGCATTACATATTTCTAGACTATATTTTAAAAACATGTGTATGTAATGAATGATTTAGTACCTACCACTCTATCGATATATGTGGGCTAATAGTATTTATCAGAATTTTACCATTTTCCATGTATTTTACCATGTCCTGGTAAAAATTACTTTTTACAATTACTTTTTACAGATTACCCAACCCTGATTTAAATAAGTAAATAAATCAAGAAATGAAATTCAAATTTTAGGCAAGGAAATGTCATAATAAAACGAAAAAATTTATACTGTACACATGTACAGTAAAAAATTCAAAAATAAATTATGAATACGAAGACATTAGTAGGATTTAAAAAAAATTTATTTTCTTACTTTATGAATTACATTTCTAATTTAACTTTTTATCTGATAATTGTTAGCAATGCTCCTGAGTACTTTAATTTCTTTAGTAAATAATATTTTGTTTACGCATGAAAAATATATAAATAAATAATAATAATTAAAAAAAAAAAAAAAAAAAAAAAAAAAAAAAACATGAAAATCTGACATTGACAGATTTTAATTTAGTGCCAGAGGCCTACTGCTAAACTTGTTAATATCGACAAATTCTTCTTTAGTTAATTCGTGACAATCTAAATTCCATGATAAAGTTTTCATTAAATCAAACCAATGTGTTTCAGCTGCAGATATTGTAACAAATAACGTTGGAAGTCCAAACTGTCTTATAGCCGCAAAACAACGTTTTTTCTCTTTTTCCCAATGAGGGGGGGGCCCACCAGCGGCCGAGCGGTTCTGCGCTCAAAGCTGGTAGATGGGAGGTGCCGGGTTCGATCCCAGGTCGCGCTCATCGACCTAGCCGTTCGGAGTTTTCCGTGGTTTCCTCCGAAACTCGCGTAAATACGGGCTAGGACCCCTTAGAAAGACCCCCACGGAGGGCATTCCCCCTGTAGGCCTAGGACACTTAAGGAGTCAATCGGCCTTAATCCTACAACCAACCAACCAACCAACCCAATGAGGGGGAGGTGTGCCTTGGGCGGGACTCATGTCAAAGGTGTGCCTTGGGGGGGACTCATGTCAAAGTTGTACCTTGGGGGGGACTCGTGTCAAAGTTGGGCCTTGGGGGGACTCATGTCAAAGTTGGGCCTGGGGGGGGACTCATGTCAAAGTTGGGCCTTGGGGGGACTCATGTCAAAGTTGTACCTTGGGGGGGGGGACTCATGTCAAAGTTAGGCCTGGGGGGGACTCATGTCAAAGTTGTGCCTTGGGGGGACTTCATTCAATAAATCCCCATTCAATAAACCGACTGAAATAGGCCCTTAACACTATTAAGAGTGTATTATAAAAATTCGACAACGCTGTACCGACTGAAATAGGGGTACCTTGGGGGGGACTCATGTCAAAGTTGTGACTTGGGGGGACTTCATTCAATAAATCCCCATTCAATAAACCGACTGAAATAGGCCCTTAGCACTATTAAGAGTGTATTATAAAAATTCGACAACTGTACCGACTGAAATAGGCCTCTAGCACTAATAATAAATCAAAAACTACATTGTTTATTTTATTAGCCAAAGAACTTCCTAAAGAACCGCGTGACAATAAGTTTTAACGATAAAAATCGAGTTCTTTTCTCAGATTGTCACTAGCTTCTTTAAATTACGAAAAATTCTGTTCATCATTAATATCATTAATAAAATTAAAAATATTTTTTGGTTCAAACATTTAAAAAAAAAAAAAAAAAAAAAAATCAGAAATTACATTGCTTATTTTATTAGCCCAAAGAAGCTTTATCACCAAATAAGTTAGAATCTTTAGAATTGCTGCGTATGCATTGTTATCCGATGACTAATTTTAATAATCTTGAATTGTAAAAATCTAGTTTCTCACCTTATCATTGGCTCTTTTTTCCACGCAAAATTCCATTCATCATTAATATCTTTAGCAGATAATTTAAAATATTTTTTTTGTTCACGCATTTAAAAAAAATAAAATATAATAATAATAATAATTATACAGACACGACATTATTTCATTATTTAAAACATGAAAATCTGACATTGACAGATTTTAATTTAGTGCCAGAGGCCTACTGCTAAACTTGTTAATATCGACAAATTCTTCTTTAGTTAATTCGTGACGATCCATGATAAAGTTTTCATTAAATCAAACCAATGTGTTTCAGCTGCAGATACTGTAACAAATAACGTTGGAAGTCCAAACTGTCTTATAGCCTCAAAACAACGTTTTTTCTCTTTTTCCCAATGAGGGGGAGGTGTGCCTTGGAGGGGACTCATGTCAAAGGTGTGCCTTGGGGGGGGACTCATGTCAAAGTTATACCTTGGGGGGGACTCATGTCAAAGTTGGGCCTGGGGGGGACTTCATTCAATAAATCCCCATTCAATAAACCGACTGAAATAGGCCCTTAGCACTATTAAGAGTGTATTATAAAAATTCGACAACGCTGTACCGACTGAGATAGGGGTACCTTGGGGGGGGACTCATGTCAAAGTTGTGCCTTGGGGGGACTTCATTCAATAAATCCCCATTCAATAAACCGACTGAAATAGGCCCTTAGCACTAATTAAGAGTGTATTATAAAAATTCGACAACTGTACCGACTGAAATAGGCCTCTAGCACTAATAAACAAATAATAAAAAATCAGAAATTACATTGTTTATTTCATTACCCAAAGAACCGCACGACAATAAGTTTAATAAGTTTTAACTACAAAAATCGAGTTATTTTCTCAGATTATCACTGGCTTCTTTAAATTACGAAAAATCCTATTCATCATTAATGTTATTAATAAAAAATTAAAAATATTTTTTGGTTCAAGCATTAAAAAAAAAAAAAAAAAAAAAAAAAATCAGAAATTACATTGTTTATTTTATTTCCCAAAGACAAAGAACCTCCATCACCAAATAGGTTAGAATCTTTAGAATTGCTGCGTGTGTGTTGCCATCTGATGACTAAGTTTAATAAGTTTTAATTGCAAAAAACTAGTTTCTAATCTTATCATTGGCTCATTTAAATTAAGCAAAATTTTTTTCATCCTTAATATATTTAGTAAATAATTAAAATAGTTTTTTGTTCACGCATAAAAAATAAATAAATAAATAATAAATCATAAATTACATCATTTAACAACGGTTTGACAAAATTTAATGACATGAAGAATATCTATCATTAAATAAATTTTAACCGAAAAGGCTGAGACGAAAGCCGCGGCCATTTGGTGAAGGAAAGGCTGCGCGAAAACGGCCTCTCCGAAATGGGTTTCGCGCCAAAACGACAGCGCCGAAACAGTCGCGACGAAATGGGTTTCGCGCCGGAACGGCTGCGTCGAAACGACCGCACCGAATCGTCCCATTCTGATAAATCAGCAGTCATATGTGGATAACATATCTTCACGTAAGTAATAGGAAATATTTTAGTAAACTATTTTAATTTAACTTACTGTAAAATTTTAGAATAAACAAATAAACAAAATTATAATTATTTAACAAAATATGAATTAGCTTAAAGTATATTTATTAAATAGTATAAACAATTTGTTTAAAATATAGTCTATATCAAAAATACACATTCTATTGGTAGATAGAATCAAACCCATAATCTGTATATATATATATTTACAAGTATTCCAAAAATCCCCCCTCCCCCTCCTAACTCGAAAATGAGTCGAAATTTTGAAAAATGGCGAAACATGTATTTAATGAATTCGAGAGGGACCTCTTTTGCTGAAAATAGTTTAGACCCGGGGGGCTAGGAGGGCCGCTAGGGAGGGAAACTTTAAAATTTCAAATGGGAAGGTATGTCTTGTGATACATCCCTAGAAACGTCTCTTCAAGACAGTGAATTTGGTAGAAATAGTTTTGTCATACGATGATTATTAAAGGATATACATGAGTTTTTAGACTTTTGAAATGTGGAATTTATACTTATGTATCCCCTTTAATAATCACTGCAGGACAAAACTATTTATACTAAATTCATTGTCTGGAATAGACGTTTACAGGGATGTATCACAAGACATACTAGCCCAAAAATGTTTGGGCCCGGGAAAGGGGGTGGTAGGAGTGCCGCTGGTGAGTACAACTTTAAATTTCTAATAGGAAGGTATGTAATATATATAGTATAATACATACTATATATTACATACCTTCCTATTAGAAAGCGCAGAGGTTTGATTAAGGACGGTGGGTGGTGTCGTTTAGCTGATTGGTTGGGGGGGGGGGGTTGTTAAATTAAATTATTTTTAAAAAAATGAAGGGATTATTGCCATTGCAAGTTACATTATTATTTTTTTATGGTTGATAGTGTGAATTATGAACTCTTTATTCGTCAGATTGAGTGCATTTGCCTATTAGTGGCTTCCTACGTTTAATTTGTACAAAATATGCAACTGAATAAAAAGAAAAAAAACTAAAAAAAAAATAATAATTAAAAATATCAAAAGAAATAAAATAAAGTTTAATCATTGAAGATTGCCTTGTACTGCTTCTCCTTACATGTGTGCTTTTTGGGTGTATTGCTGTCTTATTAAAACTTAAAATTTAATTCTTATTAATAACTTTAAGATTAAGCTTTATTAATCTAGGTTTAACATTACGAACATCAAAACTAATTAATTAATTATATGGTGCCATATAATCACTGAAATCATTAAGTTAAAAATCTTCTAAAAATAATACACCTTATAGCAATTGTTTGTTTAAACCTGAATTAATTTAACTGACTTATTAATGTTTATCTAGCTACACGATAGATGTCGCTTGTTCACTGCTAAATTAATATTAGCTGTCATTACTTTTCTTTTCCATGAAGGTTTTAAAGTTCATTGATTTAACTAAAATTTAAAATTAAAATTTAACTAAATCAACAATTACACTGTGAATTTTATTGTTAATGAAAATGCTCAATTGTTAATTCTTTATCGTTTAATCGAAACTTCCAAAGAATTTAATTTTAATTTCATTAAAATGATGGCAACTTCCTTTTTAACCGACTTCAAAAAAAGAAGGAAGGTTCTCAATTCAAACCGTATGTTTTTTTTATGTTTGTTAGCTCATAAGTTCTGAACGGATGCTCCGATTTTGACACTTTTTGTTTTGTTGAAAAGGTCTTAGTCTGAAATAGGTCCCATTGTAATATCTTTACAATCTAAAGAAAATACAGGGTTCCCCAAAAAATCAGTCAACACTCTTTTAACTGCTAAACGTCTGCAGCTATAGTATTAAAAATGGTATGTAAGTATAGCAAAGTGGCCATGCAGTACAAGGTTAAACCGCTTGCAGCGCTACCTGGTGGAAAATAGCGGAGTTAGTGTTACTATCTCGAAAACGGTTCTAGAGAAAAAAGTGAATAAAAATTTGAAAAGTATCATCGATTTAGTACAAAAAGATTGCTTAGGCATTCATGCTAGCGATCCTATCTCGGAAACGGTTCAAGACAGGGGGAAAAAGTGAATTATAAAATTGCAGGGCATCATCGATTTAGTACGAAAAGATAGTTTAGACATTGATGCTAAAAATACAGTGCTAAAAATGTGCATTTGTTTGTTCGCAATTTCTTACACTATGCACACTTGAGCTACATTGCACACATTGTAGCGTACTTAGTGAGACATACGTTATATAGTTGAAAATACGGTTACTTGATACTTTATGTTTTGTTGTAAAGATCTTGGTCTGAAGTAGCTCCCATTGTAATATCTTTACAATCTAAAGAAAATAAAACGCCATCTGGTGAAAAACAGCGAAATCAGCCCTCCTATCTCAAAAACGGTTCAAGATGGGAGAAAAGTTAATTACGAAGTTGTACAGCATCATCGATTTACTACGAAAAGACAGTTTTTTGACATTATTGCTAAAAATAGAACGCTTAAAACGTGTAGTTGTTTCTTCGCAATTTCCTACACTGTACACACTTGAACTACGTTGCACACTTTGCAGCGTAGCGGATGACAAGTATACTCTGTGGTTCAAAGTAATGTTACGTAAGCGATCACATCGATTAGCGCAAAGTCGTTTTCAACCAACTTCAGAAAAGAAGGTGTTCTTAGTTCGAGCAATGTGTTGTTGTTGGTGTTTGTAAACTTATAACTTCGTAAGATATGCTCTAATTAACCGACTTCAAAAAAGAGGAGGTTCTCAATTCAAACCGTATGTTTTTTTTTTTTTTTTTTTGTTAGCTCATAACTTCTGAACATATAATCCGATTTTGATACTTTTTGTTTTATTGTAAAGGTCTTGGTCTGAAATAGGTCCCATTGCAATATTTTTACGATCAAAAGAAAATACAGTGTGCCCAAAAAAGTCAGTCCCGACTCTTTTAACTGCTGAACAGCTGTAGCGATAGTCATAAAAGTGGTATGTAGGTATAGTAAAGTGGATATGTGCTGCGTGATTCAACCACCTACAGCGCCACCTGGTGGGAAACAGTGGAGTTTGCGTTACTATTTCGGAAACAGTTCAAGACAGGGAAAAAAAATGAATTATAAAATTGCAGAGCATCATCGATTTAGTACGAAAAGATAGTTTAGACGTTGATGCTAAAAACAGAACGCTTAAAACGTGCATTTGTTTGTTCAGAATCTCCTGTTTTGTGCACACTTGAACGATTTTGCATATGTTGTAAAGTAGCGGGTGACATTTATGCTATGTAAAATTCAGAGTATGATTATTATAAGCGGTCACATCGATTAACGCATAGACGTTTTAAACCGACTTCATAAAGGAAGAGATTCTCAATACAAACCATGTTTCTCGTTGTTGTTGTTGTTGAAATTTGTTAGCTTCTTAACAGGTGATTTAATTTTAATACTTTTTTTGTTGTCGTAATGATCTTGGCCTGAAATAAGCTTCATTATCATTTCATTAAGTTATAAACAAATTACAGGATACTCACAAAAATCTGGTCTCACTCTAACTGCTGAACGCATGCAGCTACACTGGTAAAAGCAGTATGTAATAATAGATGTTGAAACTTCTGTCCGTCAGCTGCAATGCATATTTTGATCTTTGTTTGAACTTTACGCTGCGCAGTTTTCAGCGCAGCGGGTGACACGTTTCACTGTAAAGTTCAATATATATGCCTAACAGAATTTTTGGTTACGAATACAGCGTATCCGTTCGTTGCATTTCTATAGACTTTTTAACTTAACGCATGTTCATTCAATAGATAGTTTTTTGCTCATATCCGATAAAGGCAAGAAAAGTGACACAACTCAAAAATTCAGCATTTGAGAAAAATCGGTATAAAAATAACTTGACTAGAATAAAACTGGCACAACTGTCTCTCGAGTGGATAACTTTCTAAATGGTGATGTAACTTTTTCGTTCACATTGGATGCATTCCACGTATTTTTCAGTGACATAAACCATTTTTTGAGTTATGCCACTTTTCTTGGAAGTTGTGATGAGTGAAACTGCCGTCGAACGTCTTTTGATGTTCTGCTATATGAATAAGTTTTCACTGAAAAGAGAAAAATAAAATCTTTTTGTAAAAAAATAGAACCGACTCCAAAAGGCAATTACTATTCAAAAAAAAAAAAAATTGTATGAAATGAAACCAAATTGCGCCTAAAAGTATAAAATAATTTCCTTCGCCAAACAACCTATAACACTACAATTAATCATAACTTTTGAAGTCGGCGCAAAATTAAATAAAAACTGATACCTTTATTCAATACAAAATTCAAATCCTATTCAAAATACACATCTCACATTGCCACCTGCAAAACGCAGCCGAAAACTATTTCCATTCAAGAAAACAAATAAGATTTCGCAGGCAGCAAAAGTTGACGAAGATGCTGGTATCCGACGTCCTTGTTGAAAGAAAAATCGAAAAAGTATCTGGCAAACATATTTAATATCTTTGGGATATCATTATTAATTTGATAAGGTATATTAAGAGAGTAATCAAGAATATGAAACAATACTTCGTACAAAATATATTATGAAAATATACATCTTGCGTGTATATTTTTGCAATACGTTTTGAACGCCAAATCCAAAAGCCACCAAGGATGATAGTTATCAAAGTTATACCAAATTTGCAAAGGAAACTCTAACTTCGTAGAAACATAAATACCGCATTGTGAAGAATGTTCACTGTTCTGTGTAAATGCTACCAATGGACCAATTGTATACAGTGATAAAATAATAAAGGAAACATGAAATGGATCATTCGTGACAACAGCATTTGTTGCTACCGATCTAAAAACAAACCTTTAAAATTTAATTAAATTATATTTAATTTTGCGCCGACTTCAAAAGTTATGATTAATTGTAGTGTTATAGGTTGTTTGGCGAAGGAAATTATTTTATACTTTTAGGCGCAATTTGGTTTCATTTCATACATTTTTTTTTTTTTTTTTTTTTGAATAGTAATTGCCTTTTGGAGTCGGTTCTATTTTTTTACAAAAAGATTTTATCTCCATGTTGGGTTGATAGCTTACATGTGGTTTCTCCGATTTTTTTTCTATTTTTCTCACTGGCTTTCTTGATGATTTGATTTAATATTTTATTTCATTTCTCATTCAAAATGGTTTTGCTGTTCGATTGGGGCCTGAACAATATAAATTTGCTATTGTTAGCTATATTTTTTTTTACGAAATCGTTGCAGCTTACACAGCTTTATGAAGTACATGCCCCCTGATGAGCTAATACTTCTACTTTTAAGCATTTTTTATTCCAATTATTTATCCCTTTTTTATTCCAATTATTATTCTGAAATCTTTTAATTACTTTCTCCGCCATTATGTTTAACTTTTTTTTTTTCTTGTTCAAGTGGACGTAAGTAATTTAAATTGTTTTTGTCTCTTGTTGGATCTTAACATGTATTGCAACCTTTTTGTGATAGTTTTAGCATGTGTTATTATTAGTTTTATTTTTGCTATGTTGGTATTGACCTGTATCTATTAAATGCTAAATTATTATGGTTAATGTTTATTAAGATATCTATAATTTATATATATATAGAGAGAGACAGAGAGAGAGAGAGACCTTAACAAAGATAAGAATGCATTAAAAATATGATTTAAATATAGAATTTACGAGATGTGTAGAATAACCATAAAGTTCAGCTTTAAAATAGTTATATTTAATATTTTTACTTTTACATTTATCAGAAAAAACATTTTTTTTTTCTAATAGGAAATTACGTAGAATATTTTTATAAATAGTTTTATGGAAACATGATTTAAAATGAGTAAATAAATTAACTTTAAATGAAATTTCTTGGCAGATTTTTAAGCACTATAACACAATTCATATCGTGCATATAATATTTATTTAAATTTTTATAATTAATATTTTAATAGAAACTGAAATTCAATTTTTATTCGCAATAAGTTAAATTGAAATTTTTAAATATGTACACTATCGTTTTACTTATCGAAAACCAAATAATAATCTGGTGTGTCAATCACACGACTTTCTCTTACCCTGAAATTTAATACTATAAATGCAGGTTGGAGATTAAGAGGTAAGATAACGATGTTATGTAAACCTATGTTAAACAATTCAAATTTGGCTTCGGAAGAGTTTTATATGATAATTAATTCTGTGTGAGGAGGGCTACCGCCCCCCTCAATCCCCCGTTTCATTAATGCACCTAGATTTATATAAAATTTAATTCGGTTATTAAAAAATAATTTATTAAAATTATTATTTAAGAAAATTATCTTTTATGATAATGCAGACGATTTCCACATTAGAGAAGTAGTATAACACTAAATATCCAAAAAAAGTCCATTTTATTCTCAATATTAAAAAAAAAAAAAAAAAAAAAAAAAAGATTTTTTTTTTTCATTAAAAGTAAAAAAAAAAAAAAATCGATAACTTTGTTTTAAATTATCGCAGATCGATGGTTCAACCATTCGTTTTAAATATATTGGCGAGCTCTTTTGAAAGATACCCATCATGAAAATTTACTCCCCTCGAGGGGGAGGCGAGGCTCCTACATACACAATTTTTTTCCCAGTTGACTATCTCTATCACAAAATATATATATTCGTTTCATTTGGTTTAGTGCAGTCTATAGACGTTAAACTCTACTTACCTGCAATTTCCCCCATAGGCGTAATGTATTAGAATTCTCTTGATTGTCCCTGTACACGAACTATTTGCCTGATCTTAACGAAAAGCTTACTATATATGATACATATTTAGAATACCAAGTTTGGAATGTCTGCTACTATTTGTTCTTGAGATATGCAGATAACAGACATACACACACACACAGACACACAGACATACACACAGACCATTTGCTAAAAACATGATTTTCGTATTCAGGGGACCTCAAAACGTGTAAATATAACAAAATCTCGCGTTCGAAAATTTGACCCAAAAACAATACTTTCTCTACCTTATGGGTAAGAGAAAGTAAAAATAATAATAATAATAAATCATAATAATAATAATAAATAAATAAATAATAATAATAAAAATAATAATAATATCAATCTTAATAAATTAACTAAAAGTTAAACTGCCATTCCATATAATTTACTTAAGGCGACAAAAAATATTTGGTGTTTGTAATTCTGTTACACAATCTAAGTAAATACATCTGTGTAATTGCGTATATATGAACTCTAGAAATTAAGGACATCTGTTAGGAAATAAATGAAATAATAAAAGTCATAATTCTTCTATACGTGTTTGCTGTGTCGAATTTTTACTCTACGAAAGTCTAACGTAAAGCCTAATGTTGACTTCCTAATACATTCTAGAGATATTCTGGAAAACGGCGAAGATGCGATATGTTCGGTATGAAAAACTGATTTTATTCAGACAGTAGAATAGAAAATAAATTAATAAATAAATAAAAATACGTGGACTTCCTAGTACATCTAAACTCTGTATATTTTTAATAACTTAAATATAAAATATAAAATACATTTTTTTTTATTATTATTATTAAAACAGGAAGTCATATAGTGACAAAAAAAACAAAAGTAAACAACAAATATTTCCTAAATATTAAAGTGGAAGACTGCAGGTTTGATACTGGAGTCGGCTAAAGACAATCGTATACACTGATGGTAACTAAGCACGTAAACTCTGTCGTGACCGCAATGTCTTCCATATTTTCATCCAAATTATACATTTGAGTATCAAAGAAACAAGATGCCATCCCTTCTGTGGAGGATCAAAACTGAAATGTCTCCGGATCACCCTTCGCGGTGTGTCTCAGACATTCCTCATAATATAACACTAGTGTCACGTAAAACCCACTTAACTTCAACCCAAATATTAACCCTAGATAACTAAACATTCGTCTAATGGATTACGGACCCTTGCCAGTTTTGAGAATTCGATATCTCCCCGTTGCGCTCACACCATCTCACTCACAGTACCTTCATAACTAGTAAAATGAGTTATCCGAAGGTGATAAGCACGGCTGTTCACTTGTTACTTTTCGAGATTTGCTGTAATCGTCATCTAACAGTCGAATGTTTAGTGATCATCAAAATAAATATTGAAGACATTTTGAATATTGAAAAGCCCACAGAAGACTTGACTAAAAGTGCGACGAACAAACGCAGAATTTGTACTTTCTGTTCATCTAAGAAACGCAGAATGACAAAATACAATGAGAGTCAAAAAAAGGTAAACACTAACTTATCATATGCTAAACCCTATATTACAAATACATGAATCACCTGTAACAGAATATGATATTGTCTAGTTAAGTAACTATTTATTAGAAGTTTAACTCCTTATAAATATTAGACAAACTGTAATTAAAAGAAGAAATATTTCACTTTAATAAAAAGTATTTTCAATGACAAATCTTCATTTCAAAATCTTTTAAAATATGTTTCCATCATTTTTTTTTTTTTTTACAGAATTTTAAACGAAGTTAAATTCTTGATGCCTGCATTGCTCATGACATATTTTCTAGAATTTTCTTTTAAAAATTAAGAGATTTAGCTATGGGGAAACAAACATCGCTAGAAACAAGAAAAATAATAATAAATTTGAAAAGAAATGGGAAATCATTACGTGAAATAGGAGAAATAGTTCAAAGAAGCCATTGTACAGTCAAGAAAATTATTGACAAATGCATCCGGTACGGATAAAGGATTTTCCGGACAGATAAAGGATTTTCAGAGAACTGGAAGATCAAGACGACTTACCAATGCAGAAGTGATAACTGTTCTACGAGAGGTAAAAGCAAATCCATCTACTAGTGAAGTAAAAATATCTGAAAAGATCTTGCAAATATCAGGAAAGAAAGTAAGTGCAAGTACTATAAGAAGGACTTTTAATGAGCATGGGTTACACGGTGATAGGTTTCCGCGTAAGAAACCATTCATATCAAAAGTAAGCCAGATTAAACGTCTGCAATTTGCCAAAAGATACCTGATGTGTAAGTACTATAAGAAGGACTTTTAATGAGCATGGGTTACACGGTGATAGGTTTCCGCGTAAGAAACCATTCATATCAAAAGTAAGCCAGATTAAACGTCTGCAATTTGCCAAAAGATACCTGATGTGTAAGTACTATAAGAAGGACTTTTAATGAGCATGGGTTACACGGTGATAGGTTTCCGCGTAAGAAACCATTCATATCAAAAGTAAGCCAGATTAAACGTCTGCAATTTGCCAAAAGATACCTGATGTGTAAGTACTATAAGAAGGACTTTTAATGAGCATGGGTTACACGGTGATAGGTTTCCGCGTAAGAAACCATTCATATCAAAAGTAAGCCAGATTAAACGTCTGCAATTTGCCAAAAGATACCATAACGAGGAATTAAATTCTTGTAATAATATTTTATTTAGTGATGAGAAAAAATTTCAAATTTTTAGTACAAAGAAGCAGCCAAAACTATGGAGACCGAAAAACAAAGAACTTAGTGATAAGTATGCAGCTAAAACAATCAAACATGGGGGTGGTTCAGTTATGGTCTGGGGGTGTATGGCGGCAGCAGGGGTTGGAAATTTAGTATTTATAGAAGCAACTGTGAATAAAACGGATTATTTAAGTATTTTGAAAAACAACGTTGCTCCTAGTGTTGAGAAATTGGGACTGTCACGAAGTTGAATCTTCCAACACGATAACGATCCCAAACACACATCAAAAATAGTGAAAGAATGGGTATTATATCGGGCACCCAAAACCTTGGACCATCCTCCGCAGTTCCCGGATCTCAATCCCATTGAGCATTTATGGGCATACCTTGATAAAAAAAAAGTACGCCAAAGAACCATTTCTAACAAAGAAGAATTGAAAACTACTATAATGGAAGAATGGCAAAATATCTCGCCAGAAATAAAAAAAATCTGGTGGCATCTATGCCTAAAAGGTTAAAGGCTGTGATAAAAGCAAAAGGAAAACAAACGAAATATTAATTCTAATTGTTTACATTATAATTTTGCTATAAATACTCTCTGTTTACTTTTTTTTTTTTTTTTTTTTTTGACGCATAAAATTAGATGTATTTCTGCTTAAGTTAAATTATTTCTTGTTGTATTTTGTTATAATTTAATGCTTATAAGTTGTTAAATTCTTCTTGAACAAGTTCTTCATTCTGTATATTTACTTTATATTATACGGAAGGAATGTATTAAAAATTAATCATTTTATAAATCAAAGATTGATTTTTACTTTTTTTTACTCTCACTGTACGTATGCAACTACTACAGCAAGGCTATTTGTGAAGAGCACACTTTTAACACCTGCCAAGAGTGCAAACGATAATTTTTACCACTTTTCTATTTTTTAATGGAAATATTATAATACATTTTTTAAGTTACGTTAATTTGTTTGAAATAAATAAAGGAAATGTAAAAATGTGCTTGTTTTTAATTCGTAGTCTATGAGTCGAATGATCACTTACAGAGTAACACTGATTTAAATTTTATTATCTAGGGTTAAATTTCAACCTTTTATGTCTAATCGTTTTTAAGTTATCGTGGACATCCCTAAAATGATCAGTCATCTAGATATTAAAATTTTGAGTTACCGTGAATAACTTTGAAATAGAAGGTTATATACTGAAACGGGTTATATAAGAAACTACTTATGATGCACAACTGGATGTTATAGTAAACACTAATAAAAAAAAAAAAAAAAAATGAGATTATGTGGCTAATCGTTTTCTGATTATGTGAGATCTTTACTCGCACTCTCATACATACATGTATGTGAAGACGTTTTAAAAAGCTAGTCGAATCGTGCATAACACTAAAATAGAAGAAATCATGTGGTTATAATAAAAGTATTTCACAATTAGATATTATAATAATCCGAAATATAAAGTGTCAGCATTCTACGGCTAATTGTTACGAGATAAAACGGTTTGTTTTCGGCGATCATAATAATTCTTTTAGTTCGTAGATGAAAGTTAAAAAAAGATGTAAGAGAAAAAGTATGCTAAATTTATTTAACACTTTATCTGCTGACGGTACTTTAAAGTACTATTAGTTTAAAAAACGTATAAAATCGAATTTATGTAAGAAATATCAAAGATATTTTTAAGAATAGAACGTATGTACCTCACTTTAATATCACACAAGGAACTAGAAACAGCATGTAGCCATTTTCGTTCTAAAAAGCATTTTACAGAGTGCTATTGCTGTTTTTGATTGGCATTTTTCATGATCTTCACATGTGTTATTATTAATTCCTATATTATCTGAAGAATTTCCCATCAATCTTAGAAACAATATAAAGAGTACAAAAAATAAACACCTTTTTACACTTTTTAAAGGTCAGTAGAGGGAAACTGAGAGTTATAAACCAACGGCAAACGGTGTTGTGCGGTAGTGCGGGTTGCAGGTACTGCTGTATCGCGGAGAGTGAGGTGCGGGTTGCGAGGTGACCTCACGAAAGTTTTCGCGATGATCACTGTCTTTCAGAATAAAAATAGGTGATGAATTTCGGGTACTTAATTATTTTCGGTCTAAAATTGTTTTTTCGAGGGCTTATCATTTTTGACTGAATGAAAATATGGTGCATGAAGTTAATTAACTGTTAACTTATTTAAAACATTTAATGAATAGTTTAGACTTTGAAATTAAAATTTAGGTGTAGCCATCTAAAAATTGTAATTTTATCTTAGAAATTTTAGCAAAATTTATGGAAAAAAGAAGTTGGTTGATTCTATTTGGACGGTAGTCGGTACGTTTCGGAAGAGTATACCCCTTCATCAGAATTTTCGTTAATTGAGTAATTAAAGAGGGAAACGAATGCTAAAGAGTTTTCGCGATGAGTCATCATCTTTCAGGAGGGTGGATAAAAATATTTAATTTATTTCTGGGACTTAGCATTTTTTTCAGAGACTGGAAATGTATTTCAGGGACTTTTAAAATATTGCTGTTTAGTGATAACTCTAAAATCATGTTAAACAGAATTCTTTTATAAATAAATGTTTTTCTTTCCACGATCAAACAATGAAGAAAATGCAAGTGTAATTTTAAATTATTTATATAAAAGTAATATTTTATTTAACTGATATTAATGTGTATTTTTGTTTAAACTGATAAAAAGTTTATTTTATACAGGGTAATGTTTAATACAAAATTTTTTATACGTTTCTTAAAAAAAAAATGCCGTTTAAATATGTATTCATATGCATAGATTTTGCAAAACTTAATTGTTTATAAAGAAACGCGCAAATTCAACTTAATATCTATTATTACTCTAACAAATTATTTGTTCATTTATAAACATTTTATTAAAACTTAATTTTTATTGTAACTCTACAAACTTTTCATAAGGACATTTTTATTGTTTCATTAAAGATGAGTAAATCAATTTAAGAATTTTTTTTATTCGTATTTATTTACAGATATAAGGAATCTTTTATTGATACCCTACAAACTTTTTTATTGTTTAAATAAAAACGAGTAAAACTAAATTTTGCGTAACCTATATAAAACTACTTTCACAAACGAATTTTTATTGCTTAACTAAAACATTGTTTTATTTTTATTTATTTATTTTGTTACACTACAAAAGTTTTCAACTTATTTATTTAACTTGTATATGTTCAGAAATTATTCTGTAAAATATTTTCAAAGTTATATAGTGAAAAAACAAATGTGTTTATTTTTTCTTTGTCGAAATATGAATAATGTTGTTCAATATAAAACATTTAAAGTTTATTATCCAATCCCCATGAGTTAAAATAAATTACATTGTTAAACTTTATTTCGTCAATGGCATGAAATTTATTTTATAGTAAATAATGTTTTGTTACTTAACAACACGTAAAGTTTCAACTTCAGCGTAAAAATACTTTTATAGTATAAATCGATGTATTTAATATTGCTGCGTATAAATAAAATGTTTTTAGGAAAAAAAAAAAAAAAATTCTAAGTGTGAAATTTATTTCATGATAAATGCATGAATAAGATTTAAATGATAATTTAAATTGAAAATAAGAGATAATATTTTCATAGATATATTTTTATTTTAACATTTAAATTACAGAACTCATTGCAAAAACAGATGTTGCATCTAAAATGGGCTATATTTAGCCATAGAAAGCTCTAATTTGTTAATTTTCTGTAAAATTCATCCTGATTCTCTTTGATTAAATTCTTCAAAACTATTTATAATTTTTGAAAAGGCTCCTTCAGGCTTCTTATTCACATCATTTCCTAACAGTAATACCTTCATTTTTGATCGAAAATTAGGATTAATAAATTCTTCTCCCTCTTCAGTAGGGCGACTGAGGCTAACATTCGCAACTGCATACCATTTCATTGCTCTTTTCTCATTTAATTGTTAGTTCAACTCATTTAAAACGTCTCAAACTCATTTAAACATATCAAAATTATCAAAAAATGACAATAAGTTCATTATCGTTTTTTTCATCATCGAAAGTGGTGGTTGTAAACAAATTCAGAGCATTTTGTCTTTTAAAATGCTTAGCTTTTTTTTTTTAAGGCAGATTTTTATCAGAATTCATAATAGGCACTAAAGGCTTTCAATAATTCCTTCGTTCATGCTTTAAAAAGCCTTGTTTAAGATTGAATTTCCACTGCATACATCACATAAATGTTGGGTGGAGACTTACGGTGGTTTTTTCTAATATGTTCTAATAACTTGTATTTCCATGCAAAGGTTTCAGTACATACATCACATAAATGTTGGTGGAGACTTACGGTGGTTTTTTCTAATATGTTCTAATAACTTGTATTTCCATCTAAAAGTTTCAGCACATAGATCACATGAATGTTGGGGTGAAGATTTTCGATGAATTTTTAAATGTCTCTTTAAATCATCTATCCTCGCAAATGCTCTCTGACACACGTCACAATTGTATAGCTTTTCATTCAGATGTATCCTCATATGTCGACTCAATAACCACTTTCGTCTAAATACCTTATTTGAAATAGGCGTTTCCTCAGGTCGATCCATCTCTTGCTTCAACAATAAGAGTGTCATGCAGTATTCAAACTGAACGTCAGCGCTATCACGGAAAATAAGACTGCAACTGACGAAATTTCTCCGTTCCTCTAAATTTATACCCTATGTTTGTCGCCAAATTTGTATTTATCGCTAAATAAAATTTAAATCCCGCCAAATACATTCTAAATATCGCCAAATGACTTTTAAATATCGCCTAATTGTTGCTAAAATTTTGCTACATTTTAATTAAAGGATATAATATTTCTGCATTTATCAACCAATTCTATAGGGTTATTTGAATTTAATACCAATCCTTATCAAATTTCTAGTTCTAAAAGTGTTTATCGAATCGGAGTACAAAATTTCCTCTAGCGTCAATCAATCAAAATGCACATTAGTGTCGCTTTTGTTTTAAAATAATTATGTGTTGATTATAAATATAATTGAATAATATTCATTATTGAAAAAATATGTGTTTTAAACTACTTATTATTGGTGTGCTTTTAAATCTGTGTGATGTTAACCTACCGATGACGCTTGTTCTCAAAATACTTCTATTTACTTTTTAATTCTGTAATATCCCTTAAATACATTTCCAATCTCCGAAAAAAAAAATGCTAAGTTCCAGAAATAAATTAAGTATTTTTATCCGATCAAGGGGTTAGTCTTTCAAAACGTAACAACTACCATCCAATTAGAATCATCTATCTCCTTGTTTCCATAAATTCTGCTAAAAACTCTAGAATAAATTTACAACCTTTAGATGGCAACACCTAAATTTTAATTTCAAAGTCTAAACTATTCATTAAATGTTTTAAATGAATTAACTGTTAATTACCTTCATCCACCCTATGTTTCATTCAGTCAAAAATGACAAGTCCTCGAAATACACTTTCAATCGCGAAAAAAATTCTAAGTCCGAAAATAATTACGTCCCCGAAATACATTACATATCCTGAAAGATGATGACTCATCACGAAAACCCTCGTGACGTCGCCTGGCATCCCGCACCTCACTCTCCGCGACACCGCAGCAACTGCAACTCGTACCAGCGAAGCACCTTGCACTCCGCACCGCAGCATCACACCATGTGCCGGTGTGCCATTGGCGTAGAACTCTCCTTTTCTCTCTACTAAGGTCTAAATAGCTTTTTCTGACCTCTTTCAACCAGTGGTACACTAAAGAATACCTCTCACAATCCTCATAAATTACTATGATGTGGTGATGTGCATAAATTTTATAGCAGATATCTTTAAAAAATACTCTTAAGTAACTAAAGTATTTATTACAAATACATTTTTTGTTCTGTTTCATAACACGGTAGATTAAAGGGCTAAAATCACATACTGCTTTTTATATTATGAATAGTAAACTTCATCAATATTTCTCTAGTTTTAATGATCTTTAACGCCACCGAGATTCCTAAAGTTTATGTTATAAAATAAAAAACGAAGATATTAAAACATACTTTTTATTTAAAAATGTATAACATATATATATAGCCAATTTCTAACATCGGTAAACATGGCGTCGGTAATCATAGCTTCATAATGACAGGCAATCCTTTAAACCTTTGGAAGGTTTAAACATTCTGAAGGTTTTGCAGGTTTAAACTTTTGAAGGGTTTTTTCTAATTTTGCAGTTTAAACCTTTGGAAGGTTCAAATTGCAAATTTAGATAATCATTAAAAAGCGGGTGTTGGTAAATGTAGATACAAAAAGCAAAATTCGCCTCATTAATATCAAACGCTCACGATTTATCCCTTTAGTAAAGAAATTGTGGTAAATAAATGAGTTATTAACTAAGCTATGTCAATCTCTATGAGGAATAAACAAAACTAATTGTTACCTGACGTAAAGACATGTTTGAATGATGATTTATTAACATTTATTTTATCAGAAATCATTTGCTTCCCATTTTGAATTTTTCAAGAATATACATACGTATAAAAATTAATAGAATATTTGCAAATTTTTATGTTTGTTATTTTTTAAATGCATGCGAAAATTTAAGAAAAATATTTTTATTTACGTAATTTGTTTTTCGTTCTTTAACAACACTTTGGGGGAAATTTTTAACATGTTGAGTTTAGAAGTGTATACAACTATTGCTTGTCTGTCTGTCTTTCTTCATCTTCATATCATTATTTATTTATTTATTATTATTATTATTATTATTATTAGAATTCCATAAAACTGACACATGCTATTCAAATTTTTATAGTTGCTGTACAAAGGTCCCTGTGAAATGTCGTACATGTAAACCAACTGTCCTTTTTTTTTTTTTTTTTTTTTTTACAAGGACACACAAAATTATTCAGATTTATTATGGTTTAACAGAAGTATTTCCTATAGGCACATTTTGACATTTTTATGCTGTGCTAAACAAACGAAATCGATAAAAATATATCAGACGCAAAAAGGATGTTTTCTGATGTAAGTAATATTGATAAATGATATTCATTTATAAAGAGAGGCAAATATATCTCGAATTATTACAAAAATTACTAGAGCGAATTTTCAATTGTTGTGTACTTTCTACATATTGAAACGTTGTAAAAAACTATTTATGAATTTATATTTTTGATAGAATGGGTAAATAGAGTTAAAATGTGTTTTACGAAATTCTATAAGTATTTTTGGAAATTAAAACGCGTGCAGAAGGTCAAGAGAATCGATATCATTAACATTATCACGTTTAAACTTTCTTGAAAAGTAAAAGAAATATTTAACAAATTATTCGGGCCGAGGTAGCCCAGTCGGTAGAGCGCCGGCCTCGTAATTAGAAGATTGCGGGTTCGGTCCTCGAGCCGGCCAAAGACCGTCGTGTACACTAATGGTGGCTGGTACACATAAAATCTGTCGTGGCCGCAATGTCCTCCATGTTCCCATAAAAAATTATACCTCTGGGGGGTCACCGAAGCGGGACAGCCATCCCTTCCGTGGAGGATAAAAAAAGCCATGGCACGTCTCCGAACCACCTCTAGGGGTAAGTCCCAGACAGTCGTCAATTGCCCATCTGCGCAGCACTAGTGCGACGTAAAACCCAACCAACCAACCAACCAACTAACAAATTATTCTTAAATAATTAAAAATAAATGTTATCATTAGATGAAATTACTTTTCTTGAATTACAATTGCAGGGTTAATTAAAACAATTATAAATTAAAAATGCTGAATTTTTTTAATAATTTTCAATTGACTTATATAAGACAGAAGTAAAGCATTGAAGAAATATTTTGATATAACAATATATATATATTGTCATTATTGTTTGGCTGTGAAAATTCCCAGTTGGTATTATTGGGAGAGTATAAAGTTTAGGCCAGTAGAAAACAATTAATATTTTTGTTAAAAAAAAAAAAAAAAAAAAAAAATGTATGAATTAGATATATAATACAAAAGAAAAAAAAAATCGAAACGAATCTTTATTTACAAATAATCCAGAATCCTACATTTTAAGTACCATTATTTTTAATAATAAAATTTCTTTTAATATATTGTCGATTCAATTAAAAAATATATGAAATATACTATAAAGAAAATGTGCACGTTTTAATGCATATAAACTTTAAAGTCCAGCAGTAAAATAAAAGAATTGCATTTCACTAGAAAATTAATATATCATTTATATAATAAGATCTAGTGTGCTTAAAGTAAGTAAATTTGTTTCTTTTTTAACATTTGTATGTACTTTTTTGTTGCCATTTGAAAAAAAGTAGGTTTGATTTTGAATATTATAAGGAAAGGCACTATTTCTTAAAAATCTAAAATTGTGGTCAAAAACTTCCACGATTTGCTTTCTGTAAATACCTTTAAAATTTAAAGGCATTTAGGGAAAACAAATAGTGGAGAATAACAAAAATTTGCCATTATAAAAAAAAAAAAAAGTTTAAATTGTTCAAACGATTAAATAAAAATAGGTATATGAGCTATTAGATGAAATGTCACACCAATCACAAAAATTTAAAATTTATTTAGAAAATTAAATATTATAGCATTGTTTTGATATTGCTTGAGAATATTCATTGAGTTCTCTACGTTATATTCTAAAGCAATAAAGAAATTCCACTATTTAATTTTCTAAAATTAAATTTTGAAATTTTGTGAAGATGTAACATTTCATGGAAAGGTCCTTAAAAAAAAAAAAAAAAAAAAAAAAAAAAAAAAAAACTAAGCATTTAATTGGCAAGATAATACCATAAAAATAACATATTATTAAGTTCTATTTTAATAAGAACAAAATAATATGTAATTCAAAAATGAAATTTATTGTAAATGACTTATAGTCTATACATTATATTCACTTTATTTATAATATGTATGTTTTTAATATAAAATTTACAATTTTTTTTTTTTTTTTTTTTTTTTTCGAGAGGCATTAAAAACATTGTGATCACCATTAAAAATTTAATTTTAGAAAATAAATTATTACCAGTGTTTTGCTATTGTTTTAGAATATTGATTGAGATTCCTACGTTATATTGTAAAGAAGTAAAAAAAATTCCAGTATTTAATTTTTTAAAATTAAATTTCTAAATTCTATTTCACATTTCATAAAATGGTCTATTAACAAAATAAATAAATAAATAAATAATAATCAAAACAGTGTATTTAATTGGTAAGATAACACGATGCATTGTACAACAAATGACATATTACGTTTCTATTTTAATTTAAACAAAATAATCTACAAATTAAAATAGAAATTTATTGTGAATCGTATTGTATATTCATCATTTATTCAACAATATATGTTCTTAATATAAAGTTAGAAAGTTAGAAAGGAACGGGAACATCGTGGTCACCATTTTAACGTCATATCTCGCACTTAACATTTTATTCTCCTAAATGCTTTAAAAAAAAAAAATAATTTTCCTTAAAACAGATATTTTAAACGCATTATGATATATGAAAGTTTTTAAACACCAACAATATTGAGACGATGGGAATCGTCGAATATTATGTCAACCTTTTTAACGTCCTAACTTGCATTTTTGTATGTATACATTCTTCTAAATGTTTTTAAAAACTAAATTTTTCTTAAAATGGACATTTTAAATGCATTATAATTGCTTTTAATGTAAAAGTTTTCAAATGCCAACAACTATGGTAATTTTTGTTTGATTCGTCTTATTTTTGCACACATAAAGAAGTTTATAGATACCTAGGGTTTGATTTTTTTTTATTAAAACTTATTACAGCTGTAAAACCTTAATAATATTGTTTTCCGTATTTTTTTTTTTCCTTTGCCCTCTATAAAATTATTTATGGCGAGCTATCCATTTCTTATCTGCCAGAGATTTACCAGAAAAAAAAAAAAAAAAATTACCGTTTTATATGTGTTTTAACAATTATTTTATTGTTAGAAGCGTAACAATAATATAATTTTACGCTAAATTCCAATCTTGAAAACGTATTTGTATTAAAAACTTAATTTTCATTGTAAATGTTACCTGATAGATAAGTATCTTTTATTAGGAAAAAGAGAAAGGAAATTAGTACTGATATAAAAGTAACAATCATATAATAGTAAGTTGACAAATGAAAATCATTTGTCAAAAAAATGAGATTAGAAATAAATGAAATAAAAAAAAATATATATATATATATATATATATATATATATAGAAAAATAAATAAATAAATAAAAATTTTATAGATTGAAATTAATAGTCCTCCCTACTAAACTAAATTCTGTCTTTGACAGATTTTTTATTTATTTATTTATTTATTTTTTTTTTAATCTAATTTTTTTCCCCCTTAAACGTTATTTTATGCAAACATAGAGCCTCTTTCGTTTGTTTTTATATTAAGTATTATTATGCAAACATAGCGACTTCTTCTCTTATTTCATAAGCTTAATTTTATGCAATCATAGTGTCTTTTTCCTCTTTGTTTTTTAAGCGTAATTTTATGATAACAGTGTTTCTTTCGCTTGTTTATTTATCAAGCGTAATTTTATCCAAACGTTAAAAGAATTGGATTAATGTACTTTAAGATTTAATGTACTTGAAATTAAAATATTAGACAATATATTTTTTTTCTGAACAAAAATTTATAATTGGCAAAGCCTGGATAGGTTAAAAATAAATTCTATCTTAATGACAGCAAAATAAAATGTGTATTACCATCTGAAATGGACTTAATTTATTTACGAATCACTAAAATAAAAACTCTTAGAATTACTTTAACAGTTTTTCTCCAAAACATTTAGAGCATAAATAATATTATAAAAAATTTTGTTGCATAACATAGTGCTCTTTATTTATTTATTTAATTTATTTATGTTAATTTACCTAATTTTATAAAGTAAATGTTATTAAACGGTCGCCAGTGTATTAAAATTAGTTTAACTATTTATTTTAGTTGATGAACATTTATTGTTTTTTTCTCTTTTAAATATTACTCCTTCTGAAAATAAAAATTCAAAATATTTTACGACTATTTAACAATGAAAAAATTTCGAACATTAATAACATTGTGACGACGTCTGTAGTGCGAAACTTTGCGTCTTATTTTTATCACTGTCTCTCTAAGAGATAAGGTTACGCTTCCTCGTGTTGTTGCCATCTGTCTAAAAGCTTTTTTATTTAGTTTTTCATTCATTCTTCACGTATTTTTTTCTCCTTGTCTTTCGAGTTTTTAGTTAGTGACAGTTATTGCCAAATACTCTTCGCGAAAGACACATGAGAAATACTACTAACTGTTAAGAATGTGGCCGCACCTCACTTTTATGGAGGAGAAATGGAACTGTTTGATAAGGTGTAACAGGTGTTCCTAGCAAAAAATGTAGTGGAAAATGCAGATAAGATATTTTTGTCAAAAAAGCTTCCGTTCATTTGCTTTTCTATTACATTTCGGTTTTGTTTTTCAGAGTACATAAGAGACTCTACCTACACCTACAAATAAACACATTTCCTGATATTTATTAGTTCCTTCTCATTATGTCAGGGGAGCTTTGGAATTTGTAAAAAAATTCGACACAAATTTTTCTTTTTTACACGTTTTGAGCTGTAAGAAACCTGAAAATTATTAAATCAACGTGGTGTCCATTTGTGGGTCAGACAATTAGTCAATTAATTTGTTGATCTGGGTATTAACTTAAGAGTGAATGATCTTGGAGAAGTCAGATCAGATCAACTTAGAAATATCATTTACAAAATTGGTCAGAAACCTGTACGTTATTCGATATTTAACATTTTCTTAACGTGAAGAAAAAAAAAGGGGGGGAG
This sequence comes from Salticus scenicus, assembly GCA_963930645.1. NCBI lineage: Eukaryota > Metazoa > Arthropoda > Arachnida > Araneae > Salticidae > Salticus > Salticus scenicus. The sequence continues at coordinate 339,841,410 of OZ005648.1, read as the reverse complement.
GTGGGGATTTAATACCTGTATAATGAATATTATTTTCAATGTAAAGAATTCATATTAGTTTTAAACTATAATAATTTTTAAATATATTACTTTGAAATCGTTGTCAGTTATTCAAAAATAAAGATTTTCATAATATGTGAATTAAACAAATATTAAGCAAAAATCAACTATAAAATGAAATAAGGTAATTTGGGGGAAGACGTAAGTTTGTTCTTAGCACTTTTATGTATCAACAGATGATAATACTGACCAGACTGTGTGAGAAGTCTTGTACCAGTAAATGCGTGGATTGTAACTTATCTTAATTTATCGCCTTTAATCGCCGTTATTTTGGATCTCATGAGCATTTAACCTTCTGAGTAAAGGCCTTATAATATTCGGTTACTCATATTTAAAGTTCATAAGCAGCTGTTTTGTTTTAAATACGATATTAGCAATATAAGTGAGTTGTTTATTTAATTACATACACGAGGTAAGCAGAGACGGCCTTAATCTTGCAGCAATACGAAAATCAACGTGTATCGCATCTTCACCCCTTACTTGGGGGAAGATGCAACATGGTTCAGAAATAAATTAAATGACTTTTAAATTTTATGTTTTATTTTATATACTTCATATTATAGTGTAAAATATAAATGAAATTAATAATAATTATTATTATTTATAATAATTATCAATTTTATAATACAATTTTAACAAACTTTCAAGTCTTCAGTAAGTATCTCGCCTGAATATAGCTGGGAGCAAGGCAGCCACAGTAAAAACAGAACTTCTGGGTTTTCAGCTACTAGGATTTATCCTTATAACCCACAAACAATCCTAGATCATGCGTGTGCTGTGTGCTAACTCTGTTGGTACTAGCAATGATTCAGCCGTTACTTTCACAAACGGCGCATGTCGCCTACACCAGCAGTTGCTTCCACCAGCAGAGCTAGACATAGTCGATTATTACCAGCAGTTCTTACACCAGCAGAGCTAGACATAGTCGATTGTTACCAGCAGTTGCTTCCACCAGCAGAGCTACAGCAAATCGACTATCACCAGCAGTTGCTTCCACCAGCACAGAAAAGTCATTGTCTTCACTCGCCTTGCACATCGAATGCAAGAAATGGCAGCACGAACTTTGCAGTGGTGATCATTTGCTCTAAATTAAATGTTGTGCAAGCTAACATTCAAACTTGTAATTAATTCACAGGTAATTTTACAAAGTTTGTTTTATTTTTCTTAATTATTGAGGCGTTGCATCTTACCTCATAACTGGTGGCATCTACCGCGAATATACGGGAGAAGATGCCACAATTACACGAGTTTCTTTAACATTAAATTTATCAATTATGTGCAGCACACACAAGTAATTAATAAGTATACATAATTAATTAAACATTGAAGAACATGGTGTATTTTTTTCATTATCATATTATTTCATTTTTTGTCTGTACTAAGCAAAATATCCTTATATATGTCGTCTTATCCGATTTACATTCTATAAAATTAAATTTCTTCAAATAAAAAAAAAAAAAAAAAAAAAAAAAAAAAGAAATAGACTTCATAAAATTTTTCTTATTTGATACAAAATTGTACAAACATTTCCTAAGTTAAAATTACATAACAAATACAAAGTTTTTCGCTTCTGCAACTTCAACCATGTTGTAACTGTAGCATTTATATAGTTCATGATTGTATGCAACTTTTATAACCCCTGATTCTGCTACTAAAATAGCAAGTTTTGGGAAAATTCTTGAATACAAAATCTTCTTTTAAAATTATCTTGTTCATTCAAATTAATAAAACGTGTTAATTACCTGCGTGCAACTTATTTAAACTAAATTATTTTTTACTTCGAATGTTTAAGAAATCGAAATTTCTAAAGTAAATTTTTTGCAAGTTATACAAAACAAACATTCTGAAATGTTTTACTTGGAAAAAGTGCTTTCCATAGAAAATCATACATTTTATGTTTGAGAACGCTGTCATTAACAAAAATTTATTTTACAGTGTGCATTATTAGATTCCATTTCATTTTATTTCTTTTTGTTCATTCAATTTAATACATCTATTTATTAAATTCTTTATCAGTCTATAGTAATATTTAATGACAGTGTATTTTATGCCATTATTTCTACACGTTGGTATTGCAAATTTTATCTTTCTCTTTGAATTACAATAATTATTATAGCAAATAAAATAAGGGATCTTATTGTTCATTATAAAGTGAATATTGTAGATGTTTTCACATCTTTAACAAAACTGCTCTTGAATATTTCTGTTTTTGATTCTTGTGGATAATTCTCGTATTTGATCTTCTATTTTCTTGCATTCTACAATAATTATAATACTGTATATTTACATTTAAATTTAAATTTAAAATGCTGCATTCACGCACATTTTTCGAATGTATCTTGGTTATTTATAAATTATTATTTACCGTAATTTCTGGTAGATAACCCGCAGATAAGATGTGACATTTCTCCACCAGAAATTTTATTTAATAGAGAAATCGATACTTTTTCGAAGGAAGAGCTCGTACAAATATAAATTTATTTATCAATTGAAATTTCTGGTGCAAAACTGGATTACATAACCTGCGGGGTATCTACCAGAAATTACGGTAATTGTGATGCGTCTCGGTAAATTAACATTTGTAATGTTTTTCATGCATCTAAATTCATGCTTTTCTAACTTTAAATAAATAAATGAGTATTCATATATTTTATACTTGCCACTTTCAGGCCTAATATTTATTTTTATACCTTATACACATTGTCTACAGCATACGCTTTTAACTACAACGTGTATTATTTCATTTCACTTTATTATTGGATATATTCACATTACTAATGAATATCTCTATTTTTGGTTCTTGTGAAGGATTTTGGCATTTGATAATTTGTTTTCTTGCATGTATTCTACAATTATTGTAACATTATATATATGTTGATTTTTTTTTCTCTATATGGTACATCATAAGCACAATACTGTATAAATAGTCAGAGAAAATTTATTTTTGACTTTTTTTATTGTAAAATAGACTATTAATAGAAAAGAAATATATACTAAAGAAGAAAAGTAAATTCTTTAAGACCAAAGATTGCGTGGCGAGTTTTCCTTTCAAACAAATTTCACCAGGTATATACCACTTAATTTTTTTTCTACTGTACAAGAATGATGTTCACCATGGTGATTACACGAATCTTCCAAAGAAGTATAATCGACGTAACTATAATTATTTTCTCTTAGTTTCACTCTATTAATCGTGCACAATTTTCGTGCGCTTGTTCTCTCCTTTTGAATAAAAGAATCATCATCTTAATTTCGGTAACGTGAAAATTATTATCAGACCAGCCGAGGTCGCGAACTCAATTTCCAAAAGGTTTTGCCATTCATGATTATTTAAGTCCTCTGTCTATGAACGATGTTACCGCCACGCCTTATCGGTTACAAGCCATAAGAAAATTTTTCATTAAGAGATTTGGCAATATTCTTTTAAGGTCTAAGTGTGCGTGCACATGTTGTCTAGTAATTTTCGAATAGGCAAGGGGCGAGAACTAACTTGATTTATTCATAATTACGGGAAAGCTGACGTTACAAGCAAAACGTCAAGTGTTGCTGAAGATACTTTAATTAACAGTCATATAGGATCGTAATGTCTGATTGGATGAAGCTGTAATAGAATTTTTTTTTTACATTTATTTAAACGAGTAGGATAGATAATTTGAATCATGTCGTCGAACTTTATGCAAATATCTTTTTCTTATAAAAAATTTATTTCTTATTTAATTTATCGTGAGACAGTGTATAATTTTAGAATTTTAGAAAAGGTATAATTTTAGAAATGTATAACTTAGAATGTGGATTTTATTTTTTCTTTAAAACATGATTTTATAACATATTTCTAAATAATCGTAAACGTTTATGATTTTTTTTTTGAGTTGCAGTTGAAAATTTTGAACAAAATCGGCGATCATTGGTGTATTTCATTTTCACCATGCCTCGCGGTAAACGAGTTTAATGTAAGCCAAGCCGTTATTAAGTTGATACATCTTATTTTGAGGCGTAATGTACATTGTGAAAAATTTTTAACTACATTTTACAAATTTCAGTATCATTGTAGTTACAATCATAAGCTACTAAATACAAGACGATTTGTTTTAAATTGTCACATTTCATATCCACCTACAACTCGATCTAATAACTGAAACGACACCAAATTTGGTATGGAGACTATGAAATGAGAAGTGGGATTCCGTTTAAAAAATATTGCATCAAAAATTGCCAACAGGAGAATTTATGGCGCTGTTGTAGTTTACGAAACCGATAATTAGCATAAAATACTGGTATTAAAGCAAAACTCAAATTTTTGTTTTAGTTTGGGACAACAGCGCTAGTAATTTGAGCGTAAAAGCATGTAGACAACTCCGAAAAATATTCTCACTTAAAATGAATATGCGATTCACATTACCAGAACGCGCATTACTGATGAAATTTTCAAAAGTCTATGTTGTGGAGTTACCAACTTGAGTATGTTAAAGGACAGCATATCACAGAAAGTGCAAAATATTTCAATTGGTATTTTGCGTAACGTCATCATTTTTTTACGGCTGTAGAAAATGATGTGCAAAGAATGCATGGTGTAGACTCTGAGATAATATTAAATCGGGTCGAACTATTCCGCGGGCGAAATTAACATTGTGAATATGTGTTATTATTATTATTATTTTACACTTTTTACATGGTAAAGCGTCATATATGCCAATTTTTGGAACTATCATTATTTTTTTCACAGAATCCTATTTCCATGTCAACACTAGTCCATATATTAAGTTTGGTGTCATTTCGGTTGTCAGATCGAACAACGGGTGTCTCTTAATGATGTCAACTAAAAAAAAAAATCACCCGGCATTTTACTAGGATTTGACATTTCAGGTGAACCATGTGCTACAAAAAAAGGGCAAAATAAATTTTTGAAGATTTTGGGCAAAAGATTAGTACAACATGCCACAAAGTTTTTAATAGAGGGCCATACAGTCGGCAGCAAAAATATCCGAGCACTAGCGAAAATTCCTATATAAAAAAGTACACTTATACAGCTTTGTTAAATAAATCCTTGTCGAATCCTGTTTTTAGACTGACTAAGAACAGGATTCGACAAGGATTTATTTAACAAAACAGTATTAAGAGTATTTTTTTTAAAATAGGGATGTTTGCTAGTGCTCGGATACTTTTGCTGCCGACTGTACATAATGACACTTTTAAGATGCACAATTGTTATAACAAAATTTTGGTACATACATATTTTCTGGTCGACAATATTTTATGTCAAATATAGTATTGGATATTTGGTGTTATACTACTTCTCTAATATGGAAATCGTCTGCATTATCATAAAAGATAATTTTTTTAAATAATAATATTAATGAATTATTTTTTAAAAACAGAATTATTTTTTAATAACCGAATTAAATTCTATATAAATGTAGGTGCATTAATGAAACGGGGGGTTGAGGGGGGCGGTAGCCCCCCTCACACAGAACTAATTATCATATAAAACTCTTCAGAAGCCTAATATGAATTGCTTAACGCAGGTTTACATTACAGTACTCGTTATCCTACCTTTTAATCTGCAACCTGTATTTATTAAATTTCAGGGTAAGAGAAAGTCGTGTGGGTGCCACACCAGATTATTAAATACTCATAAGTAATTAAATATTTTTCAGTTAAGTTAGTATGTATTAGTACTGTTATAAAGTATGCTTTCATTCTTGCATTTTGAAAATATTTTTAATTAATCTTCAATTTCTTCATAGCTTTCTTTTTTTCTTCCTGCGTGAAATATTTTAAATGTTGTATACAAATATATATGTAAGTTTACTTCGCTGAAATTATCTTAAGAGCAGAATAATAGGATACATTCTCTATAATAACATATAGTTTATATATTTTTTATTATTTATGGGTAGTCAGTAATACTGATTATTAGAGATGGGATAAACAGTTACTTTTCAGTAATAGGTTACATCGTTCCATACTACTTTTAATAATAGGTTCTTGTAACATATTATTTTTATAACATATTACTCTTTACTGAAAAAGCACCACAAAACTGGCGTTGTAAAAAATATTACTTACAAACTTTGAATAAACACCATAAAATGCAATAAACTCGCAACAATTGTTTCGGGTCGAAAAAACACGCGTTGCCGCTTTGAATGCAGCACTCGTGCTTACTTTATTCGCCTGATGAAGGGTCGTGTGTTTTTTCGACCCGAAACAATTGTTGCGAGTTTATTGCATTTTATGGTGTTTATTCAAAGTTTGTAAGTAATATATATTACTCTTTAGTTTATATACGGCTAGTGTCTTTCTAATCCTTTCGGTATATAGAATATATACATGTGTCCTGCACAGTAGATGCGATTCATGTTTTTGAGTTCCAGTGCTTTCGAAGAGTAATGTCCCCTTTATTTAACATTAGAATTTTTGCAATAATAATAATAATAATAATAATAATAATAATAATAATAATAAAACGCTGATACGAAATAGTGGTAGAGTCAAAGTTTTACACAAACGCTTGTTCCAATCGTGTAAGCGTGAGATTCTGTTAAATAAATTCATTTAAACACGAAAACAGAATATTTCAAATAATATCACGTAACACGTGCACGAGTGCCGTTTTCTATATAAAAGAATCCTCATAATATAAGCCATATAATTAAGAAATAATTAAATAATAATAACAAATCTTTAAAAAAACATCTTTAAGCCATCCCAAATGTTAAACTACGGAGTACTTTTTTCTCTCGATTTTCCGAAGAACTTGAACATTCCAGATTGACAAGGGAATTAATATTTTTCATTCATACTTAGAAAACAGTCACTTTGAATATGTCTTCAAAAATTAGAAACACTTCTTTAAAAATATAAATTTTGCTTTCAAAAACTGATTGAATAAAATTATTTATTTTCTCACACACTTAATTTTAACATACGTTCATAATTAACTATCCCTAATACCACAACAAATTTATTCATTTTAAATCATTAAAAATAGTCATGAGAAAAAATCAGATTAAAAAAAAAATAAGAAAAATGAATAAATAAATAAATAAATATTCAATTTTCTTATCAAATTAATCTTGAATAAACTCAAACAATATTCTTGAGAACATCACAATAAATAAGTGTTCTTTTCAATTCCAGCTGCTACAGGCGATTTTAAATATAAACAAACACTCTTCATTCTTCCCCTCTCTCGCTCCACACATCCTTTTTAAACGCCTTCCATCGCCTTCCCAAAGCTACTAGCGTCTTCAATACGCGCGTAAACCTAGCGCGTGTATTCCGATTCTCTTCCCATTCCCCATCCCCATGATACAATAATTAACATCAATTAATCACCTCTAACCTATCTCATCATGGCTGTTTAAATTAGCTTCATGAAAATATTATTTCGTTAAGCGGTAGTATTATGTGTTTTCGACATTACATACCATGGGCATAGCCTATACTAATATTTAAATTAAACTAATATATAACTTTCAGTCTAGAACAATACTTTTAAATAAAATATTAGAAAGATGTAAAATAATCAAAGCTATCACCTATTTCAAAAGAATATTCGACTAATATGAAATCTACGAAGTTGAATTTCACTGGCAGACTATACTGATATTTAAACTAAATCAATACACCATAGCAATTGGTTTAGAAAAACACTTACAGCAAAATATTGGAACGATGTTAAATAATCAAAGAAATTACTTATTTCAAAAAATTATTTGACTGATATGGAACCAACGAAATAATTAATTATTATTTATTTAACTCGTTACATGAAAGCTGGTGAAAATATTTCACTGCTTCCTTTCACGCCAACAAATAATCTAATTTCTCTCTGTTTTATTGGCACATTGCCAGAGATATGACATTCTCTCTCTCTCTCATTTTTTGCGTGCAGAGAGATAAAATTAAAGTTTTATTTATTTAATATGAACTTTTCAATAATATATTACGATGTGAATGGCTTCTTATGCAATAACAGTATTATTTATTATATTACATGAAATAACGCCCATCTCTACTGATTATACATTTTATTCTGTCTGATATTACAAATATTGTGCCTTTATTTTTGCCTTTCAATTTAAAAATTTCTGTTTATTTTTGTAAGTTTGTTAATTTTAATATTAATTTAATATTTTATAGCTATCATTAACATATTCTAAACATTATATAAACAAAATGTTTTATGGTTTTCAAATATTTTCCCTATTTTTTAAGAAAATGCATTGCGTGCCTTCACGTATGTCCATCACTATTCGCCTATTCAAAATGAAAATAAGTGTAAAAACCTCTTCGCGTTTTGCACCTTTTTGAAAGTATTTCAAAATAAACATTTCTATGGATGATATTTCTTACTATTAATGATATTTACTTGGGGATTTTGTGAATGCTAGCCTACCCATTCGGCTAATAAATTATGCAAAAGAAATTTTGCTAGTACTTACGCATGCGTAGTTAAACATTGTTTAGTAGAAATGCTCATATTCCATCAGATATTTGATATTTTTATATTCTGATTACAACATGTCGTGCTTAATGCAGTATGTCAAATTTTCTTAAATTGGCATTGCTTCGGTTTTAAAATTCTGCATGTTATAAACGAAAGAGTACGAAAAATTGTGTGTGTGTGTGTGTGTGTCGTCGTTGTTAAGGAAACATTTCTATCCCTATTAATATTAAATGCAATTTTCATATAAATTTATATATATTATTCAAAGATGGCTCATAATCATATTCTATGGCTACAACTCATTTCAAGTATTATTTTTTTAACGGGTGATTCTAAAGGTTTTGTTTTTTGGTTCATTTGTACCTAATCCTCCTTTAGCGTTCAAAATAAAACTTCCATTGGAATATATGTGGTATAACATGTTTTTTTAACCCCTAAAGTTTCAAGAATATTTATGAAGCATTTCTTTGGATATTCGTCAAAACGTCTAGATTCAAGAGTATGCTTTCACAAATGTCGGTGACTGTTTTTTATCATGTAAATCTCTTTCATCTTTATAAGAATTTTTGTTCTTTAAGTTTTTGTTTAATTTACCTATCAGTTTTATGCTTTAAATCTTGCTTTTGGCTTTTATTTATTATTTCTTTTCGGTGTAATAAGAATTTGGACTCTGTAGAAATTTCACAATAGGCCTACAGAGTTACAGAAATTATACCCATTTAGCATACAATATTCAATCAAAGCATCCGAGACGTATTGATATTGTATACTTTCATCGTTAGATTCAAATTGTGTTTTTTTTTTTTTTTTTTTTTTTTTTTTTTCAATTATCTTTTACTTTTTTTTACCTTTTCCTGTGCAATGCTTGAAAAGGTTTACAGAATATATATATTCACATAAAAAAAAAAAAAAAAAAAAAAAAAAAGAAGAAGAGTGAAACACATTTAGAATAATAGGTGTATTACTATTAAAAAAAAAATTTAGTTTAAATAGGTTACAACGCCACTCTTTCATAGACTTTAACTATTTTTTTTTTTTTTAATTACCCTTTAAGACTCGAAAATTTTTAAATCCACATCTAGCGACGGGGAATAATAAGATAAATATACTTTAAAATATTTTTACATGACTGTATAAAAAGTTAGAGTAATTAAATTATATTTTTACAATGGATATTTTTAAGAAGGAAGACAGCAACGGCAAAAACATCACTTTAACAAGTCACCAGACCGAGCACCACCGTGGATAGGTGTTGGGGATGAGGGAGATTTCCCTATTTAAAAAGTACTTCGCCCAAAATATCCACAAAAAAGTGAAGCTGAAATGTAAGGTTATTTTGATTATTTAAAGTTTAGAGTAAATTTAATTTCTGATTCTTGTTAAGACACTTTTAGAATTAAAATTTGTAACATTAAGTTTCTATTTCCATGTGTATCGAAAAAAAAAAAAAAAAAAGAAAGAAAGAAAGAAAACAGAAGAAAAACTTTAATGTGATGACAGTGAGGCCCCGAAATGATATTGATCTTTCCCTAGTTCCAGAGTTTCATTATTTGCATATATCGAACTTATGTATTCAGTTATATATATCCAACAAATGGATTAAAATATTCTATTAAAATTCATTATACTGATGAGCAATTCCTACAAAAAGTTAATTGTTTTAGTAATTAAAATTAAAATTAATCAAAGTTTTTAAAAGTAAATTAAATCAATAAATTCTGATGATATATTTGGAAAAGTACAACTAAATTTCACGTTTGTTTGATTTTTTACACTACTTAAGTTAAGTATGTTTTTAACACTTGTTTTGCTTTACGTAATTACTTTTGGTGAAAATTCGCGTGTTATAATTGCAGATTCCAATCTGTTTTATTTTCTTTTGTTTCATTCAAGGTAATTTTTTGGATGCAGAGTTGAGTTACCATTTGGTACTTTGCGCAATATCGCTTGCCAAAAATAGAAACTTTGCATATATTCGCTCAATGCTGATGGTGGTTACACCTGACGAAATATCTCAGCATTTTGAGCCAACTTATTTGTTATTCATTCCATTATGTGTGTCTTGGGTCCATAAATTTAGCTATTCTCTCTCTCTCTCTCTCTCTCTCTCTTTTTTTTTTTTCTTTTTCTGTTGTTCAATTTGTTAAAGTAAGCTCGATTTGTGACCTTTTTACCACAATCAATTGAAAGATTCTTCTTTTTTATGTCTTCAAAGTGCTTTGTAATATTAAAGGAATTTAATTTTAATAAGTAATATTATTCTTTTTTCAAATAAATTAAAATAATTAAAACTATTCAAACACTAGTTACCAAATAGGCGCTTGTGGGTTTTTGTAGTGAATTATCTATCTGTTTGAAAAATAAACAGATGATTTTTTTTCAAATTTTTTTTCAAATTTTTTCTCATTTTTTTTTTTTTTTTTTTTTTTTTTTTTTTTTCATTATTCTCAATATATATATAATATGTTTTCAACATGTTTTGTGATCTTAAATGTGTTAAATTTAGGTAAGTAATATTATTATTTTTCAAATAAGTTAAAATTATTAAAAGTATTCAAGTTAACAACTTACCAAATTATTCAAATGTTTAAATTTCGTTATCATCCTTTTTATTATTCTCATGAAAAATTACATCTATATACATAAAATCACTTGTCCTGTTTGAGTGATTCATCACCACCTAGCCCGAACCCCTGGACCTAGAAGCATGAAATGTTGTGACAATGTTCCTTCTATTACGTAGACATCCACTAAGAAGCGATTTTACAAAATTCCGCCCCACCCTTCAAGGGAGGAGGGAGGGAGAAATATTATATCTCAAAAAAAAAAAAAAAAAAAAAAAAACCGATATCTGTAAAATTTTTGCTTTAAAGTACAGCTAACACAAATATCTAAAAAGATAATTTCTGGAATTTTAGAAATTCCGTCACCAAAGGGGGGAGGGAAGGGGACAAAACGTGATTTCACATAATCCTATATATGTTAAACAAAAGACAGACTTATGGGAAATTTTTGCTCTAAAATATAGCTAATACAAACATCTAAAAACGAATTTCTGGAATTTTAGGCATTCAGCTCCTAAAGGGAGGGGGGGGGGGGCGAAACGTGATTTCAAATAATCCTTTATATCGCAAACAACAACAACAAAAAAATATATATAGTTGGGAGATTTTTGCTCTAAATTATAGCTCACACAAATATCTAAAAACCAATTTATGGAATTTTAGAAATTCGTCCCAAGTGCGAAAAAAAAAAAAAAAAAAAAAAAAAAGAGGGGAATTTTTTTTTCCTATGGGAAAAAAAAAAAAGAAAAAAAAGAATAGAAATACAGTCAGACCATTCAAAATTGGTACAGGTAAGTTTTAAAGGCCTAGAAATCAAATGAGGATATTTTCGAAAGTGTAAAATTATTAAGAGGTGCGGGAAGGGTGGGGGGGGGGCGCAAAAATAAAAATAAAAATAGAGTTAGATCGTTCAAAATTGGTACATAGAGGTTTCTGATATCTACAAATCGATTGCAGATATTTTCGGATTTGCAAAATTTTTAGGAGAGTCGGAAAGGGGGGAGGGCGAAGGGGAAAAACAATAGAAATAGAGTTACACCTTTCATAAATCGGCATGTATAGGTTTTTTGGGACCTACAAATCGAATATCAAATGCAGATATTTTCAAAAGGGAAAAATTATTAGGATAGACGGAAAGCGGGGGTGGGGATGTAGAAATAAGAATTAGAACGTTGAAAATTAGTAATTAGGTTTTAACGCCCGATAAACCGATTGTGGATATTTTCGAAAGTGTAGAATTATTTCGAGGGGCGGACGCAGGGGCAAAAATAAAGAAATTGAGATAGAACGTTGGAAGTTAGTATTATTAGGTTTAAAAACTCGAGAAAACGATTGCGAATATTTGAAAGTGTAAAATAATTAGGAGGGGATGGAATGGTGGGAGAAGGAACACGCGCGCCCTGCGCGCGTGTATACGTTGCCGCAGGCAGCGGGGGCCTAGACCGATTTTTCCACCGATGAGAGAAGAATTTTTTTTGTATTTTATTTTTATATTTTTCCCTTACGATAATGATAGTGATTTATTAAGAGTGTTCATCATAAATGCGCACATATGCCTGCACACAATGCAGAGCACAATGGCCTGCGCTGCCGAAGGTATTGGGGACCCGGTGAGACATTTTTCCCTATCAGAATTTTTTCGCTTTTTTTTTCACATGATAAAAGTTAATGCAATTTTGAGAATTCATTAATTATAGTGATTCATTTAAAAATAGTGACCAGCGAAGCGGGCGTACCCTTCTATATATATATACAGTCAAACCTCGGTCGTTCGTTTTTCACGGGACTCAAGAAAAAAAAACGAAAAAACGGGAAAAACGATGCAAGCGGGATCAACGTTTTTTCTGTAAAGTTACAAAAAACTTGTAATGTAGTAAAAGCACAGTGCAATTAAAGTTATAATAAATAGTTATTGTAAACAATATCTTTGTAAAAAGAAATATAAAAGTCATAAAAGTTTTGTTTTGTATGTTTAATAAATACTAGTACTGGTAAATTGTACAATTACATACATATACCTATATATTACATACATATACCTATAATTGCATGAAGAAATTCGTAATGCTCGATTGTTTTACATTTTTACTGCGCATCATAAACATCGCATTTTCGATGACAACTATTTTTTTAAGTGAATCTTCTTGAAATTCATTACATAAAAATAATCTCTTCACAGTTTCTAATCCTGTTTATGCTGATTGAAAGGATGGAACTGCTATTTGTTCTTCATTCTTGTTTGAATCATTATCGTCATCCTCATCAGTTTCATCATCGTGCAGGTAGTTGGAAATGTCAGGCATTGTTTCTGGAATCGTTCTGGAATTGAATTCGTTACGAACTATGCGGGAAAGGGAAAAAGTAATAGGATGAGATATACAGGATTTTTTAACATTAAGATAATAAGGGACTTAAAGGGACCTAGTTTAAAAAACGAAATACGCGGGAAAGGCGAAGTAAGCGAGGACGAACGAAAGAGGTTCCACTATATATATATATTTACCGGGTGAGCCAAAAGTTCTTTAAAACTTTAAACATATATTTTAAAAATAAATAAATAAATAAATAAGGCGAAGCATTAAGGACAAAGATGTATGGCTTGCAAAAAAGGGATAAAAAAGAAATCGGATTTTGTTTAGAAGCAAAAAAAGCCAATTTCTGGTTGTGGAGCTATTTGAAATCACCTGTGTACCATTCATCCCCTTCAACATTCGCCGAGCTCAAAGGTTCTATCTGTCGCGAAATTTCTAATATTCATTCCGACATGTTGCATTCATTTGTAACGGGTGTTGTGAGTCGTCTTAATAATGTCGTAGAATGGGCTGGAGGTTGTGATAATACTTGTTATTGCGCGAAGAATTGAATAGAATGTAGTGTTGTCCTGTTCATTGTATTTCGGGTAGTCGGCGCCCTCTACCAGTGATATTTTTAACCAAGTTCTTTTTTCTTCTAAACAAAATTCCGCTTCTTTTTGACCTGTTTCTTGCAAACTGCACATCTTTATCATTATTCCTTCCTTTTTATAAATTTTTAAAGTTTTAACGTTTTAATTTTTAAAGTTTTACTCACCCAGTATATATGTATATGTCTTCAATATATTCAGTATATGTATTTTTGTTGTATATGTATTTTCAGCATACACATACAACCGTCAATTAATTAAAAATTCTGATATGAAATATTTGTCATCGCTTTATAAAAACTTTTATATCTTTCTTTACGTTTTAGTCATTATATCTGTCGAATATAAAAATGGTCTTTTCCAAAATCTTAATAATAAACGTCTGAAAAAATCAAGAAAGCATTATTAAAATTTTGTAGCTAAAGTATAAGTTTGACAACAGTCTTTCTTTATTTTTATATTTTAAAATATTATTTCCATAGGTAATGAAAGGCTACAGAAATCTTATAAGGAAATGGTAGAAGAACTACGACCTCTGGTGTAAACGGGCTCCCGGATCTTTTGTTATTCAAAATAATGATGAAAATAATAATGGTTTCGTTTTTGAGTATGATGAATCACTTTCTCGTTTATCTTTATTAAAACGCTGGTACTTGCTTGTACTTAAGCAAGAAGTTTAGAAAACATCTTTTATATAAGAACATGCAAGAATTTGCCGTGAGCAAAACTTTTTTTTTTCTTTTTAGTGATAAACACTTCTTCATGTCTCTTTTATTTTATTTATTCTTCATTTTATTATATTTTCATTATTTTTTTTTTAGTTCACTCCATTAAATTTCACGAAGTCAAAATAGAATTAAAGTGGTAAAGAAATAGTTGACATTGGCATTTTAACATTTTAACTAACGAATGTTTTTGTCCATTACATTATAAATCTACTGGAAGAAAAAAAAAAAAAAAAAAAAAAAAAGGAAATGAAAATGAAAATTTTATGTATATATATATATATATATTTATATATGTTACCGTTAAAGTGTATAATTCAGTTATTTCATAGAATAACTAGGTATTTCATGAAATAACTAGACAAGTCAGTTAAAGTATATAATAGATAAAAAATGTCATACTTTACCTAGTTATTCTATGAAATAACTAATGACAGACCGTTGAAGTGTAAAATAAACAATTTCAAAGTTATTTTATAAATTAATTGATCATAAATGCATGTACGTTTGCAATACTGGCTGCCGCAGTACAAAATTGTGCATATGTTTCAGATTCATGCATTTTGTGATAGGGGCATCCAGTGATTTTTTTTTTTTTTTTCACATTCGCAAAACGTACAGATGTTCGCAATACTGGCTTCAGGAGTACAAAATTGTGCATATGTTTCAGATTCATGCATTTTGAGATAGGGGTATCCAGTGATTTTTTTTTTTTACTTTCATGTACGCAAAGCGTACAGACGTGCGTGATACTGGCTGCTGCAGTACAAAAATTTACTTAAAATGCATGAAATTCAAAAATATACAAAATTTTATACTGCAGCAGCCAGTATCACGCACGTCTGTACGCTTTTCGGACATGAAAACAAAAAAAGACATCACTGGATACCCCTATCTCAAAATGCATGAATCTGAAACATATGCACAATTTTGTACTGCAGCAGCCAGTATTATGCACGTCTGTACGCTTTGCGTACATGAAAAAAAAAACACTGGGTACTCCTATCTCAAAGTGCATGTGTCTGAAAAATACGCAAAATTTTGTGCAGCCGCACTGCTAAATTAACCGGTAAATGTGGTAAATATTGAAAAAATCACATTCCCCAAAATTTAGCGGGGATTATGCACAACCATTTCATACTTTAACGATGAAGTAATCGTTATTCTATAGAAGACCTAGTTAAATCGTAGAATTCAATAATTTTATATACTTTAACTGACTTGTCTAGTTATTTCATGAAATACCTAGTTATTCCATGAAATAACGGATTTCATACTTTAACTGTAACATATACACAGATAAAATGAAATCAGGATAGCATAATTTTATAACGGAAGAATGAATATACTAATTTTTAACTGATGGCAGTTCTGAACACTTGTTTGTAATATAAAATGAAATATATTTGTTAGGTTTTATTTTGCTAGAACTATTTTAAGAGCAATGTAATACACATTCTCGCTAAGAAAACGAAGAGAAAAAAAATACAGCAATTCTTAACTAAATAATACGCAAATGAGAGTCATTTGCATATTTGTCTTAATATCATTTTTAAAATATTTATCTGCAATTGCAATTTTCTAAGTTACAAGTGGGAAAGGATTTGTCTGATTGTAATTGCATTATATACAAAATTTCAAAAACTTGTACATAAATAAAGGCAGTATAAAATAAATTCTATTAGAGAATTATATACAATTTAAAAGTATAATTTACAATTGTATTAGAAAAAAAACGTATTTT
Source organism: Salticus scenicus (assembly GCA_963930645.1). Classification (NCBI taxonomy): domain Eukaryota; kingdom Metazoa; phylum Arthropoda; class Arachnida; order Araneae; family Salticidae; genus Salticus; species Salticus scenicus. The sequence continues at coordinate 339,824,963 of OZ005648.1, read as the reverse complement.
TCCCTAAAACTTGCGAAAAAAGAATAGAAAAGTAAAATAAAATAGGATAATGTATGTTTTAAATAAAATTATGCAATTATTTCAACTAATAACTAGGGTGAAACAAAACACACACACACGCACACACAAAGAAAAAAAAAAGAAAGAAAGAAAGAAAGAAAGAAAACTTTGTATTGCAATCTACATTCATGCCATCAAAAGTCAGAAAAAGGATTCAAATTTAAAAATCACAATTAATCAGATACTTTTTTTTTTTTTCACTGGCTCATTTGTAAAAGACAATTGATGCCTTTTTTTAGACTAGGTGATTTCGATAAAGTCACTTACTGGAATTAATTTCTTGGTGCAATGACGGAAAATCCTGGAGTCTGAACAGACAGAAAGTAGAATAGCGGAATATATAAGATTGGCAAAAAAATTCCATTTCAGAGTTGTTGAATTGATTAAACAGGGAGACTGACAAAGTAAGTATGAATGAGTAAAATTCCGATTTAAACCAATTCAAGCTTAAATTATAGAGCATGGTCGAAAACATAGGATAGAGTTCAAATTTGCTGCAAGAACTCCCCAGGGGGCAAGAAATGACCCTTAAACTTTTAGATGCTTAAAGGAGACTTCAGTTCGCAAAAGCGTGATGCTGTGGCAAGGTCTTGGATTCGTGTTACGTAGTTCCTACGTTCGAGCCCAGACGGAATACTTCCCTTTATTTATTTATTTTTTCCCAACTATACATATACAGATATATTATATGCATACTTTTTTTTAAATAAATTTAAGGAAAATAATTATTAAATTTAATTAAAAAATATATTTAAATGTTTAATTAAATTATTAAAACTTTTTTTTTTTTTTTTTCAACTGAAAAAAATTATTTTTAATTTTTCTTTGTAATTTATATAAATGACGAGTTTAAGAGAAAATAAACTTTATTTACACATTTTTTTCTTTCCTAAAGTTTCAGTTAATTTTTTTATCAATATTTTACGTCAAAGCCGCTAGTGGCAAATGATGATCGTCTGCTTTTAATTTTGTTATTCTTCGTATATAAAAATTAATAGTATTTCTATTAAATTATTAAAACATTTTATTTCAAGCGAAAAAATGTTTTTAATTTTTCTTTCTAAATTAAATAAATGAATAATTTAAATAAAAATACTACCTTTATTTATTTATTTATTTATCTATTTATTTATTTATTTATTTTTGCTTTATATAAATTCTTAATTAATATTTTTTGCCAACGCTGCTAGAGCATAAATCGCCTCCAAAAGCTGAACGTCTGCTTTTAATTGAATTATTTTTCATGCGGAAAAAGAAAGAACTTTTACTTATATAGTCGTTATTGTGATAAATTTTCGTTCATAAATTTAAAAATGCTTATGTTTTGATCGTTTTTTTTTTTTTTTTTTTAAATCATTTTCATTATTAACTTGACACTAAATTTGTAAATTTAAGCATATATATATATATATATATATATATATATATTTCCGTAAAGAGATAATTTTACCCTATATTCTTTAATAATATCTTTGTATAGAGTATATTTATTTTTAATTTCATAATTATTTTCTCTAAAATTATTCATTTATTTTAATATTTTGTTTTATTTCATTTATATATATTAATAATAATATTTAAAAAAAAAAAAAAAATACGAGCAGTCGATCTCACGACCTTTCGCACTGGAATTGAATACTCTAACCACTGTCCCGCACCATCTTGCTAACGTAGTCTCTTTCGTAGGTTTTTACAGAAACAACTAAAACTTTTAGGGTCGTTTTCTCGCTCTATGAGGGGTTGTTGCAGCAAATTTGTACGCTACCGTATGTTTTCAACCATGCTCTTTAATTTAAGCTCGGTTTTGTTTAAATCGGTATTTTACTCATTCATACTTCCCTTGTGAATGAAACAGGGAACGTTAGACACCGACCAGGAAAAGATGCCCCCCGCGACATCATAGCAACTGATGACTATCAATTGACCGTGTTTATTGTTAATAGCTTGTCGAAACAGAAAAGGCATTGTTAATTTGCAGCAGAAACTTTACTTTGTCAAAATGACAAAGGGTGTCAATTGAAACAATTTGAAATAGCCTTCGTCAGCGTGAACGCTATGAATGCAGATTAAACAGCTTGTATTCTTTTGACTTTAAGACACCACGTGACCCTTAAATATTTTGCTGCAGAACACCGAGATTGGATTCAGTGTAACTGGAAACACTGGCAATTTCCACATCAATCCGGAGTGCGACCCCCGACGTTCTCTGTGACATATGGAGAGAAAGGAGAGTTGAAATTACCCCATGATCTTTCGTGAAAAATCAAATTACAGACAAAATGGATTGGTAGTATGGAGAGGAATCAGGAATAATACAGATATGTCTATTAATCGAAATGGCAATTTGATTGCCAAGCGCTATGTAAACAGATACTGAGATGTCATGTCGGACCTTACACTACAAAGGTTGGAGATTTCTTTTATTATTATTATTATTATTATTATTATTATTATTATTATTATACATGAAATGCAAGACCTCATAGAGCCAGAGTTGTGGGGAACATAATGTGGATACAATATATTATACCGAGTGGTCATCACGTTCCTCTGACCTAAATCCGATGAAGCATATTTCGAACATATTCAACAACATAGTTGAAAAAGAAAACCATCCTCCTTTACTGTCCAGAATAAATATGGACATTGCCATTGTTGAAAAGTAAAACAAGATTCAAGTGGAATGAACATGCTGGTTACTGCAAACGCTTGATTCTTTTCTTCAAATGATTTTCATAATACGAACTCTGTCATATCTAACACAATCAACCATTAACAGAAACACATTGTTAATGCTTTAACATATAGATAGCACTGCTCTGCATAAAAATTGCTCCCAACACCATTTTTGCAAATTCTTAAGTAAAATGACCTTCTGAATCTGAATATGGCGCCCATTTTGCCCTATAACCCACCGTTTTTAAGGGACGGCCCCCTATTTTTATCACTTTTTAGTAATTTTGTGGCTATAAATTTGATTTTCAGGGAAGAAAGGATTATTTTAACTGTTAAATATCTTCTGAGGGGATACAAAGTTGGAAAATTCTAAAACGTGAACATTTGCGGAAAGGTGAAAATTTAGGGGGTGATTTGCCACTGAAATTATATATTACATTTCTTACATTTTTTTAATCTATTATTAATGGTATTTATTAAACTTTTTTTTTTTTTTTTTTTTTTTTTTTTAGTTTTAAATTAATTCTTTTTCATTCTCCAAAACAAATTCATGGCCATAAAATTACCGAGACAGTGATAAAAATTGGAGGAGGGGGGGGGGGGTGCCTTGAGAAAGCGGTGAGTGACTGGGCAAAATGGGAGCCATATTCGGAATCACGAGTTCATTTTACACAAGAATCAGCAAGAATGGTATCAGGGCTCGAATTTGTTTTCATTATAATTATTATTTATTTATTTATTTATTTTTGCAGCACAGTGTAATTCAAGACTTTGCTTGTTAAATGGTCATCTTAGATTATTAAAAAAAAAAAAAAAAAAAATCTTACCCTTTTTTTTTAAATCATCGGCTCACCATCTTGATAAGGTGATCACTGTATAAAATGAAAATTATTTCTCAAGATGCGTTTGACTCATAGGATAATCTGACTCCAAATGGAATCTCGATTCATTTGTAGAGAGAACTTGACACTCCCCTGTGTTACTTCGACTGTTGAAACAGTTTCCTGACAATTTTCTCGTCAAATTACAATGTCTAATGTTTAGGGTAGCACAAATTACAGGTCCTTTTTTATTGAGATTGAGGAATCGTTCCCGCAAACGTATCGCTTTGTAGCATAGGAAAAGTTCTATTTGTAATGAGTAGTATAACTTGTCCTGTTTGTCTGTTGTGTCCGACCTTGAGTTTGTGTATTTCCACAATATGTGAAACTACGAATCCACCGCCTCATGATAACTCTGAGACTAGCATATACATATTCACTGTTACATTTTTCTGATATATTTTTCTATACATTTATACTACAGATACATTTTTCTGGGTATCATAATTTTTACAGAAACATTTATAATAGCATATTTGTGAAAAATTTTGCATACATATGCTGCAGAAATGGCCATTTATACTTATATCTGTATTCATGATGATATTTTCAAGCTCTTTTATGATGTACAGTGTATTTTTCATCTTGATTACTATCATCAAAGTAGAGGTGGGCGTTATTTCACGTAACATAATATGTGATATTATTATTGCATTGTAGCCTATTAGCACGTCAATATATTACTAAAAATATCCTATTAAAAAAATAATATTTTAAACTTTATTTCTGCACGCGAAATAGACGAGGAATTTCTGGCGACAAAACTGATATGATACACCATCATACAAGTAAAAAGCTTGAATTATTTCTTTTATAGTATAATGAATTTATAAGATACAAAAACAATATTATCAAAACTGGCTACTATCGAAATCCAAATCATACGAAAACTTAGAAGTCCAATCGCGTCATACAGGTAACAAAAAAGTGCCGAGTAAAGAATAAAACACCCATCATTTCGCATCTAACAATCCCCGCACCCAGCACGTTAAATACAGCATCATACGGATAACGAAGAAGTAACAGTCCCGCACAAATGTTCCAACTTTGCTCCGCGGCATGTGAACGATACACTGTAAAAAAATAACTATTACCAGCTGCAAGAAACTCTCTGTGATTGGAGAAAATAATTATTTTCCCCAATCACAGAGAGTTCCTTGCAGCTGGTAATAGTTATTTTTTTACAGTGTACAGTGTAAAAAAATAACTATTACCAGCTGCAAGAAACTCTTTGTGATTGGAGAAAATAATTATTTTCTCCAATCACAGAGAATTTTTTGCAGCTGGTAATAGTTATTTTTTTACAGTGAATGGTGTGACGCAGAATGTAATACGCAAGTAACGAAAAACGAGACAAATTCCAAATTACCGATTCGTTACTTCAAGTCTGAAAGAATAATTGTACCTCTGCAAAGAAATACATGCGGTTTGATACAGCTCTGCTTAGTGATATTCTCGTTCAGTAATCTCTTGTTCATAAAATTATCGTTAAAAAAATAATACAGCTGAGCTTTCGAATATTTTCTAGAATATATTACGGAATATTCCTTGTAAAATATATTAATCAAAATAATTTTAATAAGCAAGATAATTTTAACGGCTAGGACGAATAACGTCGCAGCTAGCATAAGATAGGTAAGGGGTGATTAGTACATGTTGATTATTATTTTGTCATGAAGGTGAGGAATGGAAGAACACTTGCTAGGTTTGGATTCGCTTGCGTATTGGAAACAGATGTTTCGGGAGTGTGATAAGAGAAAGCAAGGAGTGTTTGTTTATATTTTAATTGCTTATAGCAGATGAAATTGAAAATGCTAATCGCATACGGCATAGGGATAGTGTTGAGGAGCATTTATTTATTGTGGTTTTATCAAGAATATTGTTTGGGTTTAATTAAGAATAATTTGAGAAGAAAACTAAATATTTATTTATTTATTTATTTTTATTGTTTAGCTTTTCTTTACTTTTTTTTTTTTAAATCTGATTTTTTCTTGGGACTATTTTTTAAGATTTAAAATGAGTAAAGGTGTTAAGAATAGTTAATTATGCTCTTATGTTAAAATTAAGTGTCTGAAAAAATACATCATTTTATGCAATTTTTGTCAGTAAAATTTATATTTTTAAACAAGTGTTTCTAATTTTAGAAAACGTATTCAAAGTGACTGGTTGCTAAGTATGAGTGAAAAACACTAATTTTCTTGTCAAACTGGAAAGTTCTTCGGAAAATCAAAAGAAACAGTCACTCGGTAGTTTAAAATTTGGGATGCCTTAAAGATGTTTCTTAAAAATTTGTTATTATTATTTAATTGTTTCTTAATTACATATATGGCTTATAAGATGAGAATTCTTTTTTTTTTTTTTTTTTTTTTTTTTCAGAAAACGGCTTTTTCGAAAGCATTGGGACTTAAAAACATGAACCGCTTTCACTATGCAGGACACATGTATATATTGTATATCATCCCGAAAGGATTAGAAAGACATTAGCCATATATAAAGTAAAAAGTAAAAGGCTATAAAAATAATACACTGTAAAAAATAACTATTACCAGCTGCAAGAAACTCTCTGTGATAGGAGAAAATAATTATTTTCTCCAATCACAGAGAGTTTCTTGCAGCTGTAATAGTTATTTTTTTACAGTGTATGTTGCAAAAACTATTACCAAAGGTAGTATGGAACGAAGTAACCTATTACTGAAAAGTAACTATTTATCTCATCTCTGCATCAAAGACAAAAACAATGCAGTTGACCTGACTTGTATAAAATTCTCAACATCTTGCCTGACACCTTACATTTTTTTTAAGAACTAAAAAATAAGTTAAGACTTACAAAAATAGAATAAAGAGAGTACATATATATATATATATATATACCTATATATATTTTTGTTTGTTTGTTTGTTTGTTTGTTTGTTTTTTAGAAAGTTTAGTTTTTTATGTTGAAGTTGATTAATTATGTTTGGGAAGTATTTAGAGGTGTCTAATCGTTTTAGCCCGTGGTGAGGCGTCAACATATGACGAAGAAATATTTCTGAATAGAAATTTATGTTATTTATTGTCTAGACAATCAACCATTTTTCTCTTAATGTTGCGTGATCAATCAAACTAATTATCGAACTATCGACTAATTTTTCTTTCAAGGTATGATCGTGAAATGACAATGCAATTCAGGATGTAGTGAAGGGACACGATAATTTTTCGCCGTAAGCTGTTATACTTTCACCAGACTTGCGTAAATATGTTTGGAATAGGCTATGATTCTTTGCAAATAAAAATGGAATGACCTCCTGACCTTCTATAACGGTATAGAGTAATTTGGAAACGTTTTCAAAATTGACAAATTACACTTGTGATTAAGACCCAAAAAAGCTGCTATTTGTCTTAACTAGTTGTTATATTATATTAAACCGCAATGTTAAGATAGTGTTCAAACGATTTTTTTTAAGCACTGACAAATATAATATTTCGCAATAATGTGAGCATGTAGTAGGAATTTTTAGTTTTAATTCTGAACTTGAAAAACTATATCTTTTGACGTAAGAATTTTCTTTTTCTAATATCTTAGATACTCTGCTTAGAAATTTTGTAGCAACTTTATGCATTAAATAACATAACAAAAAAAAAAGTATCAATTTGAACCAAATTTTGGTTCTGTAACTGACTTAAGTATATGACTGGTAAACATCTAACTTCATTTTGTGGTGTCTTGACTCACATACATCTTTAAATCATTGTAAAGTTGTTTACCATCTTATGGTTCGGTTAGTAGAGAACAAAAATGATATTCAGTGTAATATATTGTTAATGGAGTAAAAGTATGTTACAGAAATTAGCTGTTACATTAATTTCTTCAGAAGCATATTTCACGTTATGTATTTATAAATTCTGTGTAAAACAGTAAATACGTACAGTGCAACCACATATCCTAAAACTAGCTTTGAGGACGAGTCCAAAACGTTGGAGGGATGCCAACTTGACCGACAGTATGAAATTTGGAAAACATTCAGTAATTCCGCGCTCTGTTATTGCTAATTTTCTCTGAGTCAGATAACTGTCACCCCTATTTTAGCATTGGACTTGTTGAGTTAGCTCTCGCGCAGATGCTTCCATGGTTTCATGAAATGTGGTGGAAGAATAAACACATATTTATTTTCTAGCAAATAGGAAAATTTTCTCTTTGTCGTGAACTTACACAAGTTGATCCAAATTCTGTTCTTTAACAGTTCCAATCATAAAATTGAAAAACACTTTAACTTTATGTATTGTGTCCTTAATGGCAATATTCTTTAAATCATTATAAAGTTGCTCACCACCTTATAATTATAGGAATACGAAAATTTTAATTATTTTTTAGCAAATATTTAATAAAGTAAAATTTTCTTATGAAAATTAGTTGTTCGATTAGTTTTTCTTTTAACAGCTTATTTTACAATATGTATTTATTAATTCCGTGTAAATCTAGAAATGTGCCAATTTATAATTACTTTCAAGTAAATATGTAAATTATAACAGGAGACTTGGCATTGGAATATTAAAACCCGTTTAAACTACTATGTCAAAAACGCGAAAAGAAAAATATTTGCGATGCATACAGCTGTTTCGGTAGCCTTAAGCGTACCGTCTTCAGTGCAAAAAGAAGGCTACCGAAACAGCAATCGAAACAGCAACTGTAACAGCAACTGTATGCATCGCAAATATTTTTCTTTTGGCGTTTCTGACATAGTAGTTTATTCGGGTTTTAAAATATGTAAATTGTTCGTTTGTTGGGAAGTTACACAAGTTGATTCAATCAACTTGCTCTTTTTCTCTTCAGCTTAATTATTCATAAGAGAGTTTTACTTTATATTTAACAAAATAAAACTCTCTTATGAAAATTAGCTGGTTGATTAGTTAACAGCTTATTTTACAATTTGTATTTATTAATTCCGTGTAAATCCAGAAATGTGGCAACTTATAATTATTTTCAAGTAAATATGTAAATTGATTGCTTGTATTGAATTTATACAAGTTCATTTAAATTTTGTTTTTTAAAAGGTTTAATCATCAGATGGAAAAATACTTTATTTGGTGTCGTCCTGACTTGCAATAATCTCTAAATCATTGTGATGTTTATCGCTATCCTATAATTACTGAAATACGAAAGTTTTTATCTAATTTGATACTGAGTTATCAGAAGAATAACTCTATGTTAGGAAAATTAGCTTAACAGCATATTTTATAGAATACATTTAAAAACTACGTGTAAATCAAAAAATAACTTAATTTAATACACTTTCAAGCAAATACGCAAATTTGATCTCTTAATGTGTAACACAAGTTAAGCCAAATATTAGTTCCTAAATAGTTTCAGTTAAAGGATTGGAAATATTTTATCTTTATTTCATGATGTAAAAACTCTTCAATAAACTTGCATAAACTCTTAATTATTGTAAAACTGTTTATCATCATATGGTGTCAGTTATGCGAACAGGAAAATTTTGCTTAATCTCATGCCAGATTTTAATACAATAAAGTTATGTAAAGAAAATTACTTGATTCATTAATTTTTTGAAAACATATTTCATAGAATATATTTATAAATTCCGTATAAATCAAAAAAATTTTAAACTTATATTTACTTTTAAGTATATCTACAAATTTGTCCGTCAGACAGGAAGTTACACGAGGCCGTATCTGGTAAATAAAATTTTAAATTATTTTTACCATTTTCTTTACAGTACATTGGTTTCTAAATGTATATAACAATGAATGCTACACTCTACACTATTTTTAAAGTAAAACTTTCTGTAGTAAATTATACATTAGCGAATAAAATGAAATTGTAATATTTTTTTTTTTTTTTTTTTTTTTTTTTTTAAATTATTGTAATTGTTTCTAACACAATAATTTTATAACTCAAAATTTATTTCATTTTAAAAATTTAATTTAAGATAATATAACCTAAAATTTTGTTTAAGCTAAATTAGCATATCGATAAATGGTAATTCTTCTTCTCATTTAATCATTTAACTTTATATAAATTTCACAAAACTGCATGTAATATTTATTAAAATGTAAAAAAAAAAAAATCGTAGCGGATAAATTAAATCAGAATTTTCGGAAAAAAAAAAAAAATATATATATATATATATATATATAAATACAATAACTATCTACAGTCTGCAGCAAAACTATTGAAGCACTAGCAATAATTCCAACTTAAAAGATGAGCACCTAATACCGAGACATGATCTTACAAGGAAAGGTCACCAACTGTTCAAAAGGTATTTATGCATATTATTTATCATCTGAAAGGTCTTACTGAGCTGACAACAAAAATATCCATCTTATCGGCAAATGCGCCCCCTAGCGCGAGTTATTCTCAATTAAATTTTTTTAATTACAGATTGTTTAACAATGTACTTCGTATAATTTCTGTCATTATAATCCGTTTTGTAAAAGATTCTCATTCTAAAAACCATTGTAGTAAAGGTCGCCCGTATATTGTTGTGGTTAGCGTCCCTAACTCTCTCGTAGTACGGCCGGGGGTTCGAATACTGGACAAAGCATGGATTTATCATCCCTGAAGGTGGTGGCGATTAGGGAGCCTGTATATTGAGTATACAGGCTCCCTAGTGGCGATGGCTGCCCATTGGGTACTCCTTCACAAATGGTTATCAGTTCAGCAACCGCACAGTCAATGCTCATTTGCAAGTACCGCGCCATTGAAAAATAAATAAATAAATATACATGTTATTATATACTATGCAAATATTTTACACATGGCTACATATATAAAGTATTGGATTTATAAACTTAATGCTGTCACAAAATAATTATCAAACACGTAATAAAATACTTTACTAACAATATAAATAGTCATAAATAGCACGAGAATCTGTTAAAAAATTGATTCTAATCTAATGATAAAAATTCTTCAAAGCACATTACTGAAGAGCGTGCAATTTACAAACTTTAATTGAGAATAACTCACGCTAGGGTGCGCATTTGCCGATAAGATAGATATTTTGATTATCAGCTCAGTTAGTGCTTTAAGAGGATATATAACATGTATAAATACCTTTTGAACAGTTGGTGCCCCTCCCTTGTTGGTCTTATACTGTTTCTAAAAAGGTAAGGTGACGATAAAAATTAACGATCAAACTAAATATATATATGAAAATGTAGATGGGTGCTTCAATAATTTTGATTCTGTGTGTACTTATTTTCATCAATATATATATATATATATTTCTTTTGGTACTGTAATATTTGACGTGTAGCGCCAGATCTGCCAACATTTTAATTAATACTCCGTATCATTGTTGGTACCTTTATCTACACTACTTTTTTTTAAAGGCAATTTTCTCCTGTTGTAATTATGATTAAATAAAATAAATAAATAAATAAAAACTGGTTTGAAAGAAAGGCAGATACTAACAATACTACGAAATATTGATTAGAATGCTGATATGCAATCCGCAAATCAACCACATTCGTTTTATACCAGAAATTTTATTACATGTTTTATTTATACTTTAATATTCCTTGTCAATTGAATTAAAAACACAAATAAAAAATATTACCAGACCAAAAATATTACTTCAGAAATTAAAAGTGCTATTGAATATACAATTACTTCCAAAAATAAAAAATGAAATTCAGATAGAACGATGGAAATTAGTATTATTATGCTTAAAAGACCCAGAAAACGGTTACGGATATTTTTGAAAGTGTAAAATAATTAGAAGGGGCGGGAATGGCCTGCACACATTGTGCCTGCACACGATGCAGCGCCCTACGCTGCCGAAGGCAGTGGGACCCGGTGCAACATTTTTCCCGATCAGATTTTTTTTTTTTTTTCTTTCACATGATAAAAATTAATGCAATTTTGAGAATTTATTAATTATAGTGAATCATTTAAAAATAGTGAGTAGCAAAGTGGTCGTAGCATGCTATTTGGTAATATAATAAATTTGATTATTTTCCTTTGTATTGGAAAACTATCATTACAGCCCAATTTAAAAAAAAAGTTCTAAACCGCCCGAGCTTCCAACTTTAGACTAATTTCTCTTTTAAACTGATAAATAAACTAAGTATTTATTGCTCAACAAAAAGACTTTTATATCCTCGAAGTCAATATCATGATGATGCCTGTACAATTCGGTTTCTATAAAGATTTTTCCGCCCCCATAAGACCTGCATGTTGAGTACATCGCCACCTATAATAGGTAAAACAATGAAAAAATATGCTACTGTAGTTTTTTCGGACATCGTAAAGGCATTTTATGAACTTTGGATCATTGGCTTAGTTTTCAAACTTATGCAATGCGTATTAATGGTCTCTTTTCCCCATTTCTTTTTCAACATTTTTTGCATTACTGGAGAGGAACTTTCCCGTCAAAGTGTAGACTCACTATTCCGAAAAATTCTTTGTTTTAATTGGTGTCCGTCAAGCTTTTTATTAACTACATACTCCGTTGCTACAATGCCTTTTTGGGTACTTTTGCTGATGATACTTCATCCTCAGCTCGGGTGTTAATAGGCATATCACTATTTCCGCAATATCTCATCGTCTCAAACTTGTCTGTTGTTGGTTTTCCTCACCTCAGGGTACCTCTGTTTTTGGTATTCTCACCTCGGGCGTTAACAGGCATTTCCGCAGTATCTGAGCACCTCAACGCTGTTGTTGGTTTTCCAAATGCAGAATCGTCCTGAAGCTCCGCAAGATGGAAGCCGTTACGTTTTAAAGGGTAATTTGTCCCGACATGGCGCATGTCACTAGGAACAAATACAGAATTTAATTTGGTCGCACTGCTCTACCACCGCTAAATCTCTGTATAGATCTCACTTTCGGACAACAAATTAATACTATGCGAAATAAATTCCTATCTGCAAATTATAAGTTAATGCTCTTATTTTCCGAAATTATCAATTTAAATTTTGTAAATAAAATATTCTTCTATTTTTTTATTCTTCGCACTTACCGTTGTATAGTGTGGTGATACGCAGCCAAATCCCATTTCAAATTATTCCACAGAGCACAAAATGAAGTCATTCGGCAAATACTTGATATTTCTTGTTTTATTATTTTTTTCCCCTTAAACAGCCTTTCAATAAATGAATAAATAATATTCTCAATAATTTTAAGATTGCAAATTTAAAAGAACAGAACATTTTACGGTAGTGTTAAGTGTGAACCATTATTTGCACACACCTTCGTCAAAGTTAAAAGTATTTTGCAACATGTATAATTTCTACATAGACATACTTGCATGATTTATTTTTATTTTTATTCCCTAAATTATAACACGGTACCTACACACTCAGAAGGAAATTCATTTTTTATTTATTCATGTTTGAGTTATGTTTGCAAATTATCTCACCAACCACGAAATTCGACAATACACGTAGCTAATAATATTTTGGAATTCAAAAATAAAATAGAAACTTTCATGACATGCCGGATTTCCTTCCCACAAATGCATTCTCGAATAATTAGACTAGGGGAATGAATGATGTCTTAATTTCACTTTGGTGTATAACCATTCATAAAAGCTCGCTGCACAATAGCAAAATACAGAGAAATGAAGTAATGACACTCCGTCAATGAATAGAGGTGATGGCCTCCAAGTTAATAAAGTGATTTGGGGCTGGGGCGGCGTGTGTGCGCGTGTGGTGGGTCCGCACACTATTATCATCCGTGGTACAAGGTCAAGGTGCTACGATAAAGTTGTTCTGCAAGACGAAATGGAAAATAGGGGTTGCCGAATTTGCGCCAAATGATTCTCGACCATTCAATTTGCGGTTCTATTCTGTATTATCAAGTCTTGAGTCACCTATAAATGCAATTCTCTTGAAAATGCAACCGATTGTTTAAATTTCAGTGGCACAGCATTTCGACCTTTTTAATTTTGCTTGCCTGGAAAACACACAATTGGAAAATCGTTTTCTGTTAAAAAAAATACTTCATAATGAGAAGTGAAACATAATGGTAACATTCGATTGGTGTATTAAAAGATAAGGATTGAAGTTTTATCAATTATCGTTAAAGTAGAAGTTTTTCTTTTCTATTTCTCTTTTTTGAATTTGTATTCTAAATTTAAAATTTTTCTGAAATTACATACAAACATTAGTTGTAAATATAAATTGATGCTGTTTAACATGTTTATACTTATCAATTCTTATACTTTCTATAAACGAGAAAAAACATTTAATTATTTAGAAAATGAGGGAATATACAAAATTTAAAAGAGATGCACATATTCACTATAATAATAGTAAGTATTTAAAAAAAAAAAAAAAAAAAAAAAAAGTTGTTAAATTCTGACTGAAAACATTTTCCTTAATAGGTGTTCCTTCCAGAATTGCCTGTACATGTACACTTGATATATTGCTGACATGTAAAATGTTCAATAAGTTAATTTTAAGTATATTTTTGGAAATAAATGCATTCTTTTTGTTTTGAAGATTAATGCACTCGAGGAATTCTCCAAATCGATTATACTATAAAGAAAAAATTATAATACTAGAAAATTTTTATAAAATGCTAGAAATATACTTCTCATAAGCAATAATAGTATAACCGAAATTTTGCATGCACGTGAAGTACATGACGTAAAGAAAAAGAGGACCTGCCGCAGAAACTTTCCCTTAAAGACCACAAAAAAAAAAAAAATGCACTAAGCTGAAAAATGGCTGCAGCATCAATATTTAAAGTTTGAATAAGCACAGGGCTTAGTAACAAGGTAAAGCTAGAAGACATCGCGCGGTAGGTGAGATTGTGCACATAGGGGATCAGTGGAGAAGAGTAGAATGGCGAGATGCGATTTCAGGTGGTTGTACAACTTCAATAGTGAAGTGCCGATTTGAATGTGCCTGTCGATTGCTTCAAGAGTAAGATAGAACTTGGTTATTTTGTCTCGTTTTCAAAAGTAAATGCTTGAATTTTCCTAACCCTTCCTAGGAATTTCAATGCAATCGCAATGGTACAAAATATCTTTTAATTAAACAGTTTCTCATAAACTACTAACTTAGACTAACGATACGAGCACCGCGATTCTTTTTGAAAGCGAATAATTATGCTATAGAAGACTACACAATCGCTACTACCAAAATGGGAGAGTTTGCGCTCTTGCTATTTAGGAGTGATTGCGCATTGATTTTTATAAAAATCTACACTAATGGAGATTTCGCATCTTATTGGTAATTAGGCAATGAGGATGAGTTTGTTGAATATCTAGAACTGTACCACGAAATAACTTCGACAAGTGACTGGACTACTTCAACCCATTCGAGACGCCTCATCTTTTTGGAGACTGACCCTAGAATCTGAAGCTAAATATTATTCAGGAGTGGCACGGTCGACAAAAGTCACACACCTGGTAGAACTTACTTTAGCCTATGAGAAATTCTCACAAAGTATTTAAATGCTATTGTATATATCTATGTAGTTTTGCAATATTTTCAAGTATGATGCTCAAGTTTTGTGCAACTGTCGGCTGCTTAAATAGAAGTGATAAAACTAAATGCAAGCAAAAAATATCAGCCTACTTAAATTTCTTTTTAAGGACTGTAATCATCTAAACTTCAACACAATAAATCAAAAAAACGTAAAGGATTTTAAAGTTAAAACGAGAAGATTTCAAGTCAAAGGAAATTTAGGTTTTGAGTTTTAAACATTTTTGTGCGGAAGTTTTTTTTAAAAAAAAACTTTAATAAGTAGTAAACTGTGGGCGAATTCAGGGCTTAAAAGTGGGAAGGACTAGCCGTATATCATTGCACACATGGTGTACTATCCTTTTTTTTTTTTTTTTTGCTCGGAAATTCATTGTCGTCTCGAATAGGTTCACCTGTGACAGGTGGTTGCACGATAACTTAACAAATATAACAAGTAGATGCAACGACTGTGGACAACGAGAGATTCGGACAGCAAACAAGAAACATGTGTCTTTATAATCTTTGTCTGGTTTTGTTCATAGATATAGAAATATATATAGATCTATCAACCCCATGTTATCGAGCAAAAATTTTTGATGCCGAAAAAAATTTTTGGAATCAGCCATTAGAAGGTATTGAAAAAAAGAAGAAAAAAAGAAAAATGAATTTGAAATTGTATCTGGAGTTTTCATTCACCTTTACTAAATAAATTATTCATAAATTTTATTTACTAAATTATCCGTGTGTATTCCAGTGTGCAATTTACTTGGGGAAAGACAGCCATTAGAGTGACTTTTCCCGAGTAAAAAGGAATCACTTTTTCCTTCTCGCTGATCAATCAATGTCTTATTACTATGTCTATGGTTTTGTTCTTTTCCGTCCTGTTTCTTTAATAATTTTCTTTAAATAATTTTTTGTAATTCTTTTTAAATTTCTTTTATTTTTCTGATTTTTTAATTATTATTGAATTGAAATATCCACTTCCAATACAAAAATAATTGTCTAAGAAGTTAACTTTTGCCGTTTGCGTTTGACTTCGTGAATGAAAACTATTTTTCCCAGCAAAATGGAACGGTAATGGATACAAATAATAAGGTTAAATAGTTGCTACATTGAAACAAGATCAACTTTTCACCCTGGTCAACCAAGAGTCTAAATAAAAATTCTGTGTAAATCATTTAGTCAAATAAAATCTATGAAGATGAAGTCAATATGATACAATCTATCAGCTCAAAAAAGTTCTATCTGATATTTGAAAAAATGTCGGTGAAATAGTGGTTAAAAATTTTATTTATTTGATCAATATATAAACAATTAAAACAAATGAGAAAAGAACCCCTAACTAAAAACGTTTTGGTAGATACCAGTTCTGTCCATCTAATTTTTAAAGAAAATGTATGGAACAAATATGCATCATTTTTGTTATCTGAATTTTTCCAATTTATAACTGAAAAGGATTTGAATATGAACTTTTGTAGATTCATAATATGAAAACTTAGGGAGCATGAATAGTAAATAAATTATTCTTAAAAATCTCATTCTCTAGAGGTGAAGGGTTTTAATGAATTATGAGTAGGTATTTTAAAACTTTTTATGCAGTGAATTTAATCTGAATTAGATAATTAAAATTATCGTATCTTGATAAACATTTATCTCATCCTTAAAAATCTGTTATTTTATTTATTTATTTATTTTCTATTTTTATTAAATATGTATCAGTACCAGTACTTATGTAAAGTGGTTGAAAAAACTAAATTTTCTTTATAGAGAGTATAGTTAATTCCAACTACAATTACTTGTTTTAAAATGCAGAGATTAGAAACTATGATTTCAGACATCAGGGCAGATTTATCGTTTTGCATCATTAATTGGAGTACATTGTAATCAAATATTTGTTAGCAGTTATTGCAGAACTTTTCTTCACAACTTTAGATATATTTTATTTCTCCATCAGACTGCAGGTGTAACGAAATACGTTTATAATGAAGAAAATTTTTTATCCCTCTCTTCCTCTCTCTCTTTTAACTAATTTAATTAATTATTTTTTACGTTTTTTTATTTATTTTTTATTTTTTATTTTTTATTTTTTTTTACGTTTTACGATGTGGGAATCCGAAGGTCACAAAAACGTCGATGTAGTGTCCACCTGTGGGTTAGTTAGTTTGTAAGTCTTGCAGACATTATCTCGGAAACAAATAATCATAACGAATTAGGTTCAGTTTTGAAGTAAAATTTATTATACTGGTGAGAACTTAAATTTCAAAATTCTACTTCGAAAAATTCGTAAATTGTTCTAAATTAAAGATTTCCTTAATATGGCAGAATATGGCAAAATTTCCCATAAATGTAACTTATGAGTATCACTTTTATTATAAATAAGTCTGAATAGTTAAAAAAATTATATTACAGGTATGAACAATATTAAATGTCAATGTCCTATTTTTAAAATTATACTTTTAAACTTCGAAATCATAAATTTTCGTAACATAGCAGATCATAACAGTATTGTACACAAACTTGTATTATGAGAATTATGGTGTTGGAAATAACATGAAATTGCATAAGGTTATATGAAAACTTAAATACTGAAGTAACACTAATAAAATTACGCAGCAAATTTTGATAAAGCAAATATATTGAAGATGGAAAAAAGGAAAGTTAATAAGTGGGGTATTTCAACTCCCGACTGGATCGGTCTATCTGCCGAGTGAATTCCTCTTCACATGAATATAGTATGAAATATTTATGGAAATAAATATATCATGGGGAACCGAGCAGAGTCCACATATGCAAACTAGTTTTCAAACTGATAATTTTTTCATAATATATATATATATATATATATATATTTTAATCAAACATATGTCATTTAATTCATAATTAAATTTGAAAAAAATTTTAATTTATCAAAAGCTACGTACAAGGAAAGAAAGAAAGGTCTAATGTCTTATTGTCTGAAGAAATCTAACTGTATAATCAAAGTTTGAAAAGAAATGTTGGTCGATTTTCTTTTATAGTGCACCTTTTTTTTCCTTAGAATTAATTTTGAAAGTATAAACAAACCAATGCGTTTATAAATCCTGATATATATTTAAAAAAAAAAAAAAATCTCGTGTATTTTATTGTTAAAATAAAATACACGAGCATATTTTTTCGTAACAACAACAATCAGCATATCACATAATATGACGGTAATAATATAGAACGACGGTAGACAATACTCACAATTTTCCTTTACTTGGAAAATGCAATCTAAAGAAATTTGCAGAATAAATATTTCTAAGAAGCAGAACCATGATTCCTAAGACGAAATTTTTCCACAATGGCTATTAATAAAAGTTTAAGTCTTTTCGATTTTCCCTACATTGTCGTATATAAAATAGTCGTTAAAAATCCAATTAAGATTATCGAAAGAAATTGACTGATGCAACCTAATCAAAACTTCAAAATACGAATGGCTGATGAAATGAAAATTATTTTAGTATATTCATTAAAACAATGAATAGCAACTCCAATAAGAATATCATAAACACTTTTGAGTTCCATTATTTTGAAAGTTTTTTTATTTTATTTTTTTTTTTTTTTTTTTTTTTACTTTTACTATTACAGTGGAAACTCAAGATAATGCGGAAATACACAAATATTTACAGTTATTTCAAATATAATATTATTTATTAACAATTAGGTGTACATTACTTAAGCGCGTAGGTGATACAATCACTCTAGGCCTGGATTTTATTTCACATTACAATATTAATAATCTGGTGTGTCACTCACACGACTTTTTCTCACCCTAAAATTTAATACTATAAATACAGGTTGGCGATTAAGAGGTAAGATAACGAGTACTGTTATGTAAACCTATGTTAAACAATTCAAATTAGGCTTCGGAAGAGTTTTATATGATAATTAGTTCTGTGTGAGGGGGGCCCTCCTCAACCCCCCGTTTCATTAATGCACCTACATTTATATAGAATTTAATTCGGTTATTAAAAAATAATTCTGTTTTTTTAAAAATTATTTATTAAAATTATTTAAACAAATTAGCTTTTATGATAATGCAGACGATTTACATATTAGAGAAGTAGTATAACACTAAATATCCAAAAAAAAAGTTGAATTTATTCTCAATATTACATTAAAAAAAAAAAAATTTTTAAAAATGAAAAAAAGTCGATAACTTTATTTTAAATTATCGCAGATCGATTGTTCAAACATTCGTTTTAAAGGTATTGGCGAGCTCTTTTTAAAGCTACCCATCATGAAAATTTACTATCCTCGAGGGGAGAGTTCGGGGAGGGGAGGCTCCTACATACACAACATTTTTTTCCCAGTTGACTATCTCCATTAGAAAAAATATATATTCGTTTCATTTGGTTTAGTGCAGTCTATAGACGTACCAGCAATTTCCCCCCATAGACGTAATGTATTTGAATACTTTTGTGTGTTCCTGTACACGAACCATTGGCTTCATCTCAATGAAAAGCTTACTGTAGCATCCCTATATGATACACATTTAGAATACCGAGTTTAGAATTTCTGCTACTATTTGTTTTTGAGATATGCTGATAACAGACAGACATACACACAGACCATTTGCTAAAACCATGATTTTCGTATTCAGGAGACCTCATAACATGTAAATATAACAAAAATTCAAGTTCGAAAATTTGACCCTAAAACAATACTTTCTGGACCCTATGGGTAAGAGAAAGTAAAAAATGTTTATCTGTCTATCGCTAGGTAACCAATGGCGAGAAGGAATTCGTTATATTTTCGAAATTCGTATCTTTCACTTAATTCATGTCAAGAAGAATTTGTAGAAACATTTCAAATTAAAATTCACCATTAAATTTTTATTATAATTTTTATAATTTTATCGACTTTAATAATTTTTATTTATTTATTTTATTTTTTTTTTTTTTTTTGCTTTTATATCTATTCTGTTTTCACCTTGAACATCGTTAATTGGAAAAGGAAAATTATTCATGCAACTAGGTATACACAGCATGCAGAATTAGAACAGCCTTAATTTTACGCGTACTTGATATGTAATACTTAATTTGGCTTCCATTCTGAATATATTTCTTTGCCACTTTCTCTTACTTTGAAATTTAATACTGTAAATACAAATTGGAGATTAAGGAATAAGATAATGAGTACTGTTATGTAAACGTATGTTATAGCAATTCATATTAGGCTTCAGAAAAAACTTTATATGACAAATAATTCTGTGTGAGGGGGGCTACCGCCTCCTCAACCCGTTTCATTATTGTACCTATATTTATATACAATTCAAACCTATATTTATATACTGTTATTAACTTCAAAAATTCACTTAAAATTATCCAGACAACTTTCACGAGCAGCATTCCTTGAAATTTATCAATCTTCCCTATTAACCAACGTATTAACTTCAAACTACAGCATTTTAATCGGCTGAAATTATTTGTTTTTAAGTTACTTTAAGAGACACAGACAAATATCAAACGTTAAAAATTTGATTTCGAGAAAGCCTCAAAACGTATAAATACACAAAGAACAACAATGAATATTTAGCTTAAGAACATACATTATTTACCATATCTCTATGAGAAATTCATTTCAATTCCCGAACAACTTTCCTGAAAATGGTAAAATATTATTAGTAAAGCACATCCACTAACAACAAAAAAGAATGTTATCGCTTAAATATTTGCAGCCCTGTATATCTTTCGAAGATTATATACAGACCACACGGTGCACCTAAATATAATCCTATAGTAATAATGCATAGTCCAGCCTGAAATACACTTCCATCAATTTGCAACTATTGTTGCACTTTTATCTGTAGTTCTTTTGTGTAGCCCTGTAAACGAACAGTGAATGATTTCCCTACCATATTCTACAGGAGACATGTTTTTACGCATATATTCGTTTCGTTTGGTTTAGTGCAATTAGCTGTTAAACTCTACTTACCAGCAATTTCCCCCATAGGCGTAATGTAATTGAATTGTCTTGGTTGCCCCTGTACACGAAACACGAACACGAACCACCCCTGTAAACGAAAAGTTTAGTGAAGCCTCCCTATATGATACACATTTAGAATATCAAGTTTGAATTTTTTGCTATAATTTGTTTTTGAGATATGGTGATAACAGACAGACACAAAGACACACAGACAGACACACAAACCAACCGTTAAAAACATGATTTTTGGATTCAGGAGACCTCAAAACGTGTAAATATAACAAAAACTCAATTTCGAAAATTTGATCCAAAAACAATACTTTCTCTACCTTATGGGTAAAAGAATGAAAAAAAAAAAAAAAAAAAAAATTGCTGATATTTTTTTTAAACGAATTTATGGCTATATTTTGAATTAATTTGTTGCGCATTCTGAAACGCAGTCATAAAATAAATTAAACTCTTAATAACTTAACGAAATCATTCATATCTAAAAATATGATATAGTATGTTAATACAAAAAGAAATCAAAGAAATAATTAATATTTTTGGAGATTAATCTCTTTCGAAAAATGCTGATTTCTTAACAGATACCTCAATTTGGCTTTCATAATATATTTCTCTTACATCTAAATCGAGATATAAAATCTCGACAGAATTATGATTTCCAATTGATCAGAGGTAAATATATTTTGAAAGATCTGATAAATAAGCTATCAATATAATATTATATACTAGAGTATTTCAACATAGTTGAGAGATATATTCTAAAGTAGTTGTAAAACATACATCAATACATCACTAAAACAAATTTGAATAGATGTCAGCCGAATATTTAAATAACCATTGCATATTATACTTTTTAAGTGGATAATTCACAAAAGTGAAATATTATTTGCATTTGAGGACATTTTGAAAAGGGTTATTTATTCAGAGCTTTATTAATTAATTATATGAAAAACGTCAACTCTTATCCATTCTTGGTTTTTTCTTAGCACAATTTGAAACTTTTTTTTTTAAAACTCTAGTACTGCTGCACTAAGTACTCTAGTAGAAATTACTCTGTACTGTATATGGAAAAATCACAGTTAACAGGGTTTAACGTTTTTTATCATGTGATTACGGAACAAAAGGAAATCATAATGTAATTGTTAGACGCTGCACGCTTTATTGAGCCAATTTTGAATTAACAGGTATTATTCATATAAATACCATGCACAGTGTATTAAGAAAATAACATTTTTATTTTTTTAATCGTTTCTATAATATTATCTCAACATTTCCGTTAGAAGTTTTATGAATTACATAAGGTGGAATAGTAAAAAAAGTACAAAAACTATACAGTGTATAATTTCGTACGAATTACTCTGTATTATTACAATTCTGATAACAACAATAACAAATAAATAAATAAATTTTGCATATTTAGACTTTAAATTGCATTTTCTTATAAAAAGAAGTAAAACAATATGGCGTGGTATTTACACTACCTTCTCTAAAATATTCATAATCTATATAAATAAAAAGAAGCGTCTGTGTGTGTGTCTGCGTGTCTGCGCTCTGGTGCTCACACTACTGATTGCAGAGCTTCAAATTTGGCATATAGGTACCTGGGACCCTACAGGCGTGCACCTCATCGAGATTTTTTCGAATTTCGAATTTGAATTCTTTTAATTAATTTTTTTTTTTCGATTTTAAATATTGGCTTCTATGTTTCATTTTTCATAGATTTATTCTTTTTCTGTAATCGTCTGCGTATCTTAGCAACGACTATTACGCTATTTATTTTTTATTTAATACATTCATTTGAAGACAAACTCTTTTTTCATTTTTTAATTTATTATATTTATCGAAAATAAAATGATAATGCAATAGAAAAAATTAAGAATATTAAATTTTAAATTTAAAAATGTGTTTATAATAATTATGTTTGTGTATAATTTTTATAGTACAGCAAATTTTATTTTTCATTTTTTTTATTACTTCCTTTAAAATATTGATTTTTTTTTTAATTTATAGCAATTATCGGAAAAAAATGGTAGTATATAGTAGATAAGATTAAACTGATTAAAATTTATTTGTTTTTCATGTATTTAATTCCTTTCAAAAGAAAATCTACTTTATATTTTATTTCGTTATATTGGTCGGAATCAAATTGTAATTTAGTGTAAATAGCGGGGACTGTGTATTTTTATTTATTTATTTTATAATTTTTATTTATAAAGTGTGTAAAAAATAAATTCTGATCCAATTCTTTTGAAAATTCATTTAAATATAGGAACAAGCGAAGCGGGCGTAGCCTGCTAGTTATGAATATTCTAAATATAGAACACAAATAAATCACATGAATTATTATTATTTTTTTTTTTTATTTTTTTTATTTTTTTTTTTTAGCTATTGCACATATTTTTCTTCATAAAAGTATTTTAAATCAAATTGATTGAGATCCGGCTTGTAGATAAATTATTTGGTTGCAAAGTAAATCTATCTTAATAAAACACCTCACTAACAAAGGTTTTTAATTCAAATTCAAAAGAAACACCAGAAAATAAATGTACTGATAACTTTGAATTTATTTAAAATAGGATTATTTAAAATGCTCTTAAATTGTTTAAAAGCTATCTAAAATTTCCATAAACCTCAGTAATGTCTTGTATTAAATAAATTAAAAATTGCTTTGATATGAATATTTTTATCTGTAATCTATATATTTCGAGATTTAAGAAAATCACATTTTTAAGACAAAAATTGTATATACAAAAGATATAATAATAATAATAATAATAATAATAATAATAATAAGGTTTAAAAAAAAAAAAAAGTATTTAAATTATATATATACAAAACAAACACCAAATGGAAATAAACCTCGTAATTTTTACTACATTTTTGGAGACTGAATTCTGCATTGCCTTGGAAATAGACTAAATGGCTCCATTGAAAGCCACTTAAATGCAGCAATTCTTAGCGGCTTCTTCAAATACTTGCATCATAAAGGGGGAGCTTGCAAAGAAGGCGGTTTATAATGCGTAATTATGAACGCGGCTTCTTTCTTTTTATATAAGATAGTTTGAATGGGTGGATTTAAAAGATGACGTTGTCTCTTTTGACCCGGCAATAACACTTGAATAACATTTTTTTATGATTACTTATATATCAGATACCAACAAAAAGAAAGAAAAAAAAATATATCCAAGCACTTTCTAGAAAAAAGGTGCACTTCCTTGAAGTAATAACGGCGGAAATCATATTCATTCTTGAAAAAAAAAAAAAAAAATTAAAACTAGTATGCTGTGGCCATCACAAAACTGTCTTCTATAGTTTCCTATATAAATTCACGTAGTGCAATTTATTTATGGAAATTATTTTCCATGATAAATGCACATTATTCTCCTCTCAGAGCAATACAAATGTCGAAAGAAAGCCAATTCTGTGATCTAAAGACGAAATCTTTGGAAATGTTTTTTTTTTTTTTTTTTTTTTTCAGTTTCTGTTTAATAAAAAATTATCGGTAACTTCATTTTAAATTGTCACTGATCGATGGTTCAACAATTCATTTTAAAGGTATTGACGAGTTACTGATAATGACCATTTTAAAAATTTGCAGTCAGCCTTGCGGTGGGTATAAATTTTAACATTTATAAAAACTCTTCTGAGCTGATTATTACTGATATAAATAATACTTTTTATTTTAACAATGATTGTTTAAAAGTAATTCTCATTCTGTACATTTATATGGCATTTCTTTCTTTACTGCTATATAAAAAATTACTGAAAAGCGGGATAATATTGCAACTTGTTGAGCGACATGTCCTAAAAGATAATCAACACCCATTTAAATCAAGGGCAACTAATTGCAAGCAAATATCGAACTTCATTCATTGGTTCTTGAGATACAGCGTGCACAAAATTTTGGTAACACACACAGGCAGGCATTTTGTAAAATAGGTCAAATCGTACAAATTCATGGAAAACCAGGTATCGATAATTTTTACGAATCTAATACTTTCTACTATTGAACATAAAAGAAAGTTAGTCCCTTTTTCAGATTAAAGTAGAATACAAGTAGTCATGTAAATATATATGTTTGATCATAGCCTCCTAAACTAGATGCCTGTCGCGTGGCTCGGAAACTTGGCAACAGTTGAAGCGGTAGACAGTGTCACCTGGTACAAATATATATAATCGACGTTTCTTCGATTCTATTCGCCTTTTATGTATATCATATCCCACTTTCAGAAATTTTTGGTGAATGTTGAATAAAAAAGTCGCGCAGTCTGTATCAAGTGGCGCTATCTACCGCTTCAGCTGTTGCCAAGTTTTCGAGCCACGTGACAGGCATCTAGTTTCAGAGGCTATGGTTTGATGTTGTTGGTCAAATATTTCTCTATTTTAATCCTTTATCTATTGATGATACTTTAAAATACCACTAATGAAAGAAATGTTAAAGGGATTTATAAGAACAGAACGTATATATCTCACTTTAATCTTCCTACATGCCACTAGGCGCTATATATAGCTGTTTTGGATCATAAGAATTTTACAGAGTGATGTCGCAAGTTTTGGTTGCCATTTTTCCCGATTTCCATGTGTGTTGCACTTAATACCTATACTACCTGAAGAACCTAACACCATTCTTTAAAAAAGCATAAGGAACATAAAAAGTAAATACATATTTAATCTTTTTTAAGGTCCTGATATTTTTTTGAACTCCATGTACGAACGATGCACTGAACTACCAAGTCACTAAATTCTCATTAATTACTCTAATGACGGATTATGCATAATTTTTTGTTGCATATATTTTTAAAAAATACTCTTAAAAACTAAAAAATATGTTTCCAATAATTTTTTTTTTTCTGTTTCATTATGTGGTAGATAAAAGGTAAAGACTTCAGTAAAACTGGTAGAACATATATAAGTAATATTATACTTATATACTATAAGTAATATATACTTTATAAGTTTAAGGTATTCTTAATTGAGTTGATAAGGATAGGTTATATTTAATTTACTTATGTCGTACTTATTTTAATGTCCCATAATAAATTTCTAAAAGAATTTTTTGAAATAATTTGCTGTTTGTCACATTAACCTCATACGTAGATGTAGAAGCTGAGCGTGTGGATCAAGGTGGATACAGATGATCCAATTGATTTAACAGCGGTACAGCCCCAGCTCACCGCTCGAAGAGCGGTATCGACTTTATTTAAAAGAATATCGGAAGGATTATATTTTCTTATTGGGTTACATACATTGACGCCCTTTATTAAATAAATTTCTATAGCCATGAAATTACTTTTAACAAAAATGTTTTATTGAAACTTTCATTTCAAGTGCAATGTACACGATACTGTTCGCAATGTTCAGAAATTGTATATGGTTTCTATCAGTATGTAAGTGTGTGCGTGTGTATGTCTTTCTTGTACGCTTTTGGCAGAAAATAATGAATATGTACAGTCGGTAACAAAAGTGTCCGAACACTAGCAAAAATTCCTATGTAAAAAAAGTACATTTCATACGGTTTTGTTAAATAAATCCTTGTCGAATCCTGGTGTTAGTCAGTCAAGAAAATGATTCGATAAGGATTTATTTAACAAAACTGTATAAAGTGTACTTTTTATACATAGGAAATCTTGCTAGTATTCGGACACTTTTGTTACCGACTGTAATTATTTTTTGCTTACCACGCACCATTTCCTCCAAAATCCACATTTTAGAAGATCTAAACTATGAAGATCTTGCGGAGGATATGGTGAAGTGTTTTCGTGCTGTAGGTTGCAATATGTCATTAAAATTACACTTTTTGGACTCACTTCTGGATTTCTTCCTTATAAAGTTATAACCTAGGTGGAATTAGTTATGAGCGTGGGGAAAGGTTTCATCAGAGCATCTCTATCTCTATGTTTGAAAAGCGTTTCAGTAGAAGATGGAATGGAAGTATGCTAGCTGAATATTGCTCGACTGTTATCAGGGACACACCAACAAATGTCTACAAGAGGAAAAGTCCAAGGAAACCATTTTCGTGCTAGTGTTTTCTATAATCAAGATTCTGTTACAGTAATATGTAACCAATTTTTATGGATATGGGAAGTGTGTTCCGCACAAAAGCGGTATGTGATGGGCCATTTTAGTTATGATATATTAATTAAGAATCTTTTGTTTTTATACAAAATTACATAGTTTTTCATATACACTGCCTGCCAATAAGTATTTGGACACTTTCAATTTTAGACGTTTCGTTAAATATCTAGAAAAATTCTTTAGGAATTCTCTTGAAAATTTGGTAGAATAAAGAACATCATACACCTCATATATTTCAACGAAATTTTTTTCCTGAAGAGGAAAAGAAGACCAGTAAAAAATTAAAGAAAAATCAAAATGTTTTGCATCACCCTGTAAAAAGTAATGCTTGAAACGCATTTTCGTTGTACCGTGTGATTATGGGTATTCTTTTAATTATCTGTATAAATTTTTATGAGGCTACCACATATATTCGTGGAGATATATTGGTTTTCTTAAAAAATTGCAAAAGAATTACCACTTTTTTAATTATAACACGAAGGGTGTTAGACCCAGTGCAAAGCCATTTTTAGGAAACACAGCATAATGCAATCAGAATGCGAAAACATTAAACATCTTACGAAATATGAATACTTTTACTAAATATTTTTTAACTATTCATACACAAGCTTTATAAAACGTCATTTGCATATTTTAATAGCCTAAAGTATTGAGCTACTTACAGGAAAACTCCAAACAAATATAGTGTAAATACAAACAGTTATGTGTTATAGAATGAATATAATTTCACCTCTAAAGTTTTGAAGTGTCTCAATTTCAGGCAAAAATTTTGTCCGGAAATAGAGAAGGGGATCAGTTACAAATTAACAAAATATATAATCCTTCGTATGATCCTATAAAAAATAATGCATGTAATGAATTGTAGCTATAGTATGATCCAAAGTTGTATTTTGAAGTTAATATAAGTTTGTTGGTGGAAAAGTTTGATCAAGATTGGTAAGTTTCAAGGAATGTTACGTGTGAATAATTTTAAGTGAACATTAATTTTAATAACAGATTTAAATTCTCTATAAATATAGGTGCAGTAATGAAACGGAGAGTTGAGGGGTCGGTAGCTCCCCTCACACAGAACTAATTATCATATAAAACTCTTCCGAAGTCTAATTTGAATTGTTTTAACATAGGTTTACAAACAGTACTCGTAATGTTACCTCTTAATCTCCAACCTGTATTTATAGTATTAAATTTCAGGGTAAGAGAAAGTCGTGTGAGTGACACACCAGATTATTTTTTATTATGATTGTAGTATATTGTGTCTAACGAAGTATGTCAAGTTGTTTAAAAGTGGCATTGCTTTGATTTTAAAACCTTGCATGTTATAAATAAAATATGTGCGAAAAATTGTCGCCGTTATTAAAGCAACCTTTATATCTCTGTTAATATGCGCTCGATCCTCTTATGCATTTATAATTGAAAGAAGGAAGCTAATTATATACTGCTACAACTCATTCAAGCATTATAGTTCACTAGACGATCCCAAAGATAAAATTTTTTGATTAATTTACACCTGATCCCTTTTTAGTTTTTGGGGAGAAATTTCTATATTAATATATGTGGTATAACATGTTTTTTTTAACCCGTAAACTTTCAAGAGAAGTATTTCTTTAGATAATCAGTAAAAACCTGTAGTTGCGAAAGTGTACCTTCGTTTATATCGGTGACTGTAGCTGAATCTACTGAGCTCGAAAGTTAGGTTCAATATAGCCCATTTTTTTTTTTTTTAATCCTTATTCCATTTAGTATAAGAAAATTTCTGTTTCTTTTTTTTTTTTAATATTCTATTTTAAATAATTTCTTTTAACAGGTATGATCAAAAGTACCTTATGTCTAACTGTACATTCATTTTTATACCGAATTTTAATACACTCTTTAAATGATCATCAATATATTCATATGTAATAAATTCACAAGTTTCTTGGAATAATGGCAACACTACTGACAAGTAAACCTTCTCTCCTTTGATACCGGTTTTCCGGAAACTCATACATTTTCTGAAAGCTTATGTCACAAGTAGAAAAACCGTGAAATTTTAGGGGCAGAGGGACAAGCGTTTAGGAGCTGTAGGACCCACAAAAATTAGTAAAGTGTGTATAGATGGACATTTTCCTGCAATGACGTCTCTATTTCTTGTATGTTCCCGTATGTTGCTGTCAAGTACTAACGCATTGTATGTCTTTTTCTTACATTTTCGATGGATCCTAAAGTCGTTGTGGCTGCCTTGGTCTCCCGATTCAGAACAAGCAATCGGTCTCCGAACATCCAAGAATCGGAGATGATAAAACTCATAACTACTCTCCTGGAAAATAATATGGAAATTGTGGAAGAGATACGGACTTAGGATTTCCTAGAGGCCATGGAGAAGAACGAGAGGAGAAAATGAACTTCGAAGATGATGGTGTCGATAAGGAACAGCAAGGCTCGTCGCAACAGTTGCCATCCTCCACTTCTATCGCGGCATATTTTGGCCAAGTATGCCTGATGACAGAAAGAAAATTCTGATTTTAGTGGATTCATGGTGTTCTAACAAAGATCATGCATCATCTGCTACCGAAGTACCATGGTAAAGTCCTACAAAAAGAACTGGTACCTGAAGGATGTACGGGAAAGATCAAGCCTCTGGATATTCATTTTTTCAGACACTACAAACCTTTTGTTCGTTACATAACGGACACAATCATTACCGAAACACAGGAGAACATCTGGCATCGCGATAGTTTTCTGGCCCAGCAGTCTATTTTCCCTATATAAGTTCAACACTCCTCGTTTCAAGAAATTGATTAAGTATGCTTGTTATAAGGGCGGGTACTTGGACGACGAACATGGAATGTGGATTGCGCCAATGGATTACTGCTTTCATTCATTGACAAATGATAAGTATGCAAAGTGTTTGGATTTTTTTTTTTTTTTTTTTTTTTTTTTTGTAAAATGTGCCCATTGTGTACCGTCTTACTGTTTATTTGATGAATTGCACATTGATTATCTCTTGTAATAGATTTTGTTTGAAGTCAATAACAAGTCACATTTTCAACATCCCAACGCATATTGTTTCATTTCAACGAGTTGTTTCTTCCTTTAAACTGAGGTCTCCACCTTCTTACCATATTATTAGTTCATATAAATACGTGAAACGATCATTTTAGCGACTTTTGGTGTCATGTTTCCAACACTTTACTGATACATTGTATCTCCTATAGCTCCTACACGCTTATCCCTCTGCCCCTAAGATTTCACAGTTTTTCTATTTGTAACATAAGCTTTCAGAAAATATATGGGTTTTCGGAAAACCGGTATCAAAGGAGAGAAGGTTTACTTGTGAGATGAATAAAGATTTGTTAATAAAGATAGAAATGCATCATGGTTGATGATAGCATCCGGGATCTCCGAAAACGTACTAAGTCCTGTGCATTTTCCTACAGGCTAAGACCCAAACGGGACACATATTTACTAGGCAATTATTACAAGTCAAGAAACACCTCTCCCAGGCAGTGAGATTGCGTTTTAATGCTGTAATCCCTAAAATGATCACCAAAACGCTTGTTAACACCTCCTTACTTTAATTCATTAAAAATCTTATGATTGATTTTTTAGGTCATTTCCAGATATCCAGACTTTATTTAATATTCAAGAGTTTACCGCAGAAAAAGGGGCATTAATTCAGTTAAATTTAGTTTTTAAAAATGTAAATTTTATTGGCCTCCTTGTTATAAAGTATCTTGGAGTGAAATAAAGTTTACAGGACAATTTACGAATTAGTTTCAAATTTCTAATTTAGAAAAAGATTATTTTTAGACTGTTATAAAATATTAATTATTTCATGCAATCTCTCTCTCTCTCTATATATATATATATAGTAATATAATATTATCAGTGCAAAAATTTGAAATTTAAAGATGATTTAATTTCAGCATTCAAACAATTATTCTGATCAAAAACGAAGACCATCGAAATCAAACCAAAAAAGAAACAAAGTAAAATCTAAATGAATTATAGCAGATTGGAATGAGAAAAAAGCATTACTTGCAATATATTATATATATAAGTTTCAAGGTTGTCTCAGTCAATCGATATTTAATTAAAGCTTTTCTACGGTAAATCTAATATGTACCCTAAAACATTCGACACAGCCCTAATTCCATATAAGGATTTCTGTTAAATATTTTTCTAGCAATAAAACACAGTTACATATACAGCAATCTTCATTCAACCAGGAAAATCCTTATTCCCTATCTATCTAAACGTATTTAATTACAACTCTGTTTGTTTTCAAGGAGGAACATTTCTAAGAAATAAATTCATTTTGTCATCCGCCAATGAACTAACTCCTTCAAGCAATGAACACGTTTGTTGAAAAAACATTCTGACTGGAAATTGGAAATGTCTTTTTAGAACAATTCACTAACCTCCCACTTCCGTCCGTAGCGGTTCCATATGATGTAGCCGGCCGCCTTGTAATTTAGCATCTATATTATGAGTAAACACAACTTTATATTCTCCGGAAAAGAAAAAAAAAATGTTTGTAATTTCATTTGCGTGTGAACTGCAAGGTGGGAATTATTTTCTTATGATTCATCTAACAAAATAGACGAAAAGAGTTTGTACATGGTTTACGATTTCTTGGTTTCGACAGATTGTTTCCTCGGCCGTAAAATTAACTACTACGCAGAAAAAAATGGTTGAGACTTTTCACCCCAATGCCTCCCATAAGATCAACATGTGGATTTCGAAGATCTTCAACTCCTCCAGAAATCATCAGTAAGAATACAGTTAGGGGCGGAATCAATCTTCCATTTTTATTGCCTCGAGCAAGGGAAAATTCATATAAATGAATATACTAAGTCTACCGGAAAGTTCTCTCTGTTTGAATTATAAAACTAACAGCGGAAATTTATGTTGAATAATTCTTATATAACGTTTTGATGAAATTTGGTGAAATTTGATATAAATTTTGTTAAACAAAAATTTCTAGTATTAGTTTTTTAATTCAAATAGAAAGAATTTCGATAGACTTAATCCTTTGAAGGACGGTGGAATATATTCCATCTAATTTTAATTCCTAAATGCAAATCTCACCCCAGAATTTTTTTAAATTTACATCTTATAATTTTGACGAAATACTATTCATTTCTACTCTTCTAACATTGTTCATAAATTCTGGCAGCGTTTGATTTTAAATGAGCAAAAGTTCCTATTTTATATATATATTAATTATATAAATGTAATATTTCTTTATGGAAAAGGGAGCTATTCAGCCAATTTTTGTCGATAATAATAACAAATGTCCCTATTTCTCAAAAAAGCCTACTCTGTCATTCTGTTATTGTGAAGTCCTGGAGTTGTCACAAATGGTCATAGGACGTATAATTGCATCATATCAACGGAGTTTGCGTTCTCTTGTGTGTATCATAGAGATTTTTAAATGATTTTATGTCATAACTCCAAGGGGAATTCGCTGCTACCGATTCTTCATAGCGACTTATGGTTGACTTTGTATAGAAATCCTATATAAATATAAATCCTATATCAACTGCACGTCCATATTTGTCATAATAGCCTACTCTGTCATTCTGTTATTGGGAAGTCCCGGAGGTGTCACAAATGGTCATAAGACATACGATTGCATCATGTCATCGGAATTTGCGTTTTCTCATCGGTATCACAGAGATTCTCAAGTGATTTTATATCATAACTCCAATGGGAAATCGTTGTTGCACATTCTTCATGGCGATTTATGTGTTGACCTCGTACGGAAATCCTATATACAGTATATATTATATACGTAAGAGGCTAAGAGCAGTAAGTAATGTCGTATCGAGAATTTTTGACTCCCTTACAGAATCATTGTTAGACAGTACTGCTGAAATAATTAGTAATTAAAACATGTATTCTTTTTTATCTCTAAATGAGGTTCTTATAACCGATCTAAAGTTTGAATAGGTGTGGACACAAATCCGACCGTGGACATAAATTCCCTTAAAGCACCCAATTTGCGCTTTATAGACTTTTTTTTTTTTTTTTACTTTCTTAAAAATGACTGTTTCTACAATATAATTCTAAACCATCTCTAACTCTTGCAGTAAACAAGCAAAATTGTTACAGGTACATTTACAAGGTACTAGCAAAATCTTTTTTATTAATATCTTTGATTAGCCCAGTTTTTACTATATGAGTATATTTTCTGCATTTTTTTTGTTAATACATATCCGCTGATAGAAAATACCTATAGTTAAGAGACGTTGTCTAGAAATATTTATGTTAGTAAAGGTAACCAAACTCAATCACATTTATTCTGTAAGTATTCTTCACAAGTATTCTATTATTCTAAGTCTTTCCTTTTCACGTTACAGTTAATTTCACCAAAATGTTTTTATGAAACTGAATGAAAATATTTTCAAAAGAACAGCGGTCTTTCTTAATAGTACATTTAAGGCAGACCGCTTTAGCCTGGTCGGTAAGAGCAGCGAGCTCGTGATCGAAAGATTGTGTGTTTGGTCCTCGAGCCAGCCGAAGACCGTCGTGTACGCTAATGACGACTGGTGCACATTAAAATATGTCGTGGTTGCAGAATCTTTCAAGTTCCCATCAAAAATTTACCTCTGGGGGTACCGGACCATAGGCTAACTCGGCCCTGATCCAGATCAAAATTCGTGTTCTTGTTGTTTGCTGGTGCTGCCATCTTTCGCCAGTTTCTGGAGCTAAGTCGTTCTTCCTCCCTCGTGGCACTCCTCTGAAAACGGAAGGCGTTTCCTTTGCGCCTTAAATCCGGGTAATTCCGCTACCGGGGCTCGGAATTTCTGAGTGGCATTAGAGAAAACAACAGCAGCATTATGAAGATTTATGAGATTAATATATTTATATATATATATATATGTATTTCAAAAATAACTGATTCAGCGATAAATTAAAATGATGATACTATTATGGAAAATTCTTCAAAATACCAAAATAAGAATATATAACAAAGAAATCTTCGTATTATAAAAGAGTTTACAGGAAAAAAAAAATGCTAATACTAAAATTTTTTAAATAATACATAGCGTAAAATTTAGTTACACAAAAGCAATAGAAAATTCAAAATTATTTAAAAAAAAAAAAAAAAAATCATTTCAGAAAAAAGTGCATCGTCATTTGTGACCGAAGGAAAATATCGTTACAAAGAATTAATCTCCTTTCTTTTATTAAAACTATCTCTGTAATGAAAATAGATTTACTTCCTTTTATTAGAATTGTTGCTGTAAAGAAAATAGATTTTCAGCTACATTGGAAATAAAATAAGTGTCTTTATTTCTGCAGAGCTCAGCGACGAACATAGATTTTTGGTCACGAAATTTGGCGAAAAATGGTAGTCTAAGGTTAGCAAAATCTGTAAGAGTATCTCAAATAGAAACTACTCGGTTGCTGAGCTTTCCCAGAATGATCTATTTGATTTTCGCATCTTACTATAGCCAATACTATAAAAGAAGACAGTCCTAAATCGCAGTTTTGGCTACATAATTAGAGATATTTTTATATTTTTATCCCCCCCTAAAATATACTGGGCGAAATGGCTATGAACATCAGGCATAAATAGGAATATTTATAAACTCACATTTTCTTCTATCGATTTAGACATTAATGTAATTAGGCGATCAACCACAAATTGAAACAAGAACGTAAATTCATGCGGTACACATTGATTATTAACACGTTCCAACTGTACATGCTCGTTGTATAGTAAAACCTTCAATGTTCTTTGCCTATATTATCGCACAACGGATAGACAGAAGGACAAAAAAGCAGACAGATAGGCTAATTGAATTCATAATTACACTTAAATTAGTGAAAATTGTGAATTGTAATTAGTGAAATTGGAAAATTATTTAGTCAAATTTATTAAAAATGCTTAACACAATCGGAAATGCAGTCCTTAATTTCCAGTTGCAGCCCTTAATGTATCTGAATATTTTAGTGTAGTGTATTCCTGGAAATCTGAACGTTAAGCATATCATACAGTATATAAAAAAGTATTTTAGCATATCAACAATAAGTGTCTATTTCTTTATGATATTTGCAGTAGTAAGTTATTTAGATGTGATTTATAAGTATGTCTCTCCTAAAACCACAATGTATTGACATTTTTTGGAGAGTATGTTTATAAAAATATCTTTCCTAAAACGCAATAGATTGGTATATATTTATTTATTTATTTTGTGTGTACTTGTACACAAACCAGTTGCACAGGACCAATTAATGTCATTTTAAATAATAACATTCCATAGTGAACTTGAATAATGTATATCATTTTGAAGAAATTCTGAAAATATTTAGGGACACTGGAGGCAGGCAGACGGTCCCGTCAGAAAGAGAGATACACTAATTTAAATCACATTCACTCTTAAAAATTGTTTGTTAGAAAGTGTTAAAAACACTTAATGTAAAAGAAAATAAAATTCCAGCCAATTTCCAATAACAGTTCTTAATGTAACTGATTTTTTTTTTTTGGCTTTGTAAATTTTAATGCTAATTGTACTATATAGAAAGCATTATTTGTTCATATAAATAACATATTTCAATTTTATTAAGATTTGTACAAAATAAAGTTATTAAAATATGCTTTATAGAAATACCTCTCATAGAACATAATGTTTTGGAGTACTTTCGGATGTCCCTGTACACAAACCAATGGTGGTATTAAATCCATTTTAAATAGAAAATATTCTATGGTGTACTTGAATAACATATTTTAATGTTATTAAAATTTCTATAAAAAGGAAATGTATTAAAATATGGTTTATAGAAATACATCTCATAGAGTGCAATGCATTGTAATACTTTCGGGTTCTCTATATACAAACTAGCTTTTTCATTTACTCCATTTTCAATAGAAAGCATGCGATAGTGAACATGGGCGTCATATATCAATTTCAAGAAATTCCATGGATATTTACGGGAGTCAGAGCGCAGACAGACAGACGGACACACAGACAAACCGAAGTCATTCAAATTTTTCAACCTCGTTGGAAAGTGTTAGAAAGGCACAAATACTTTGGATCACCCTGTATCCTAAAAAGCTACAAATGACTTGTATCTTTATCATAGGGTTTCACTTACTATGTACAATATTTGTAAGCTTTTTTTGTGGGAATCGCATGATTATTTAGACAGAAAAGAAAATTCTAAAATTATTAATTTATTTTTGGTACGTTTTTTGCATATAATTAAAATAGATTTCAACAAAATTTTACAAAACTTGGAGAAAAATAACTAAATATTAGTGAAACATTATTCTGAAACATAAAATGCACACGTGAAATTTTTGCCGAGATATGAGTATTTGTAATAAATATTTTTTTACTACTCAAGCGCAAAAAATTGATATATTTTTATCCCGCAGTTGAAAGCTAAATATATTAGTTTACTTAAGTCAACATTCGTTTGAATAGTGCAAAAGTTAATTAAATTATCGGCAAAAGAATGAGCTAAATTTTAGATATTTTGCAGAACTGAAATTCATAAGGGCTTTATCACGTACCACGTGCTTAATTTGGAGATCCAATTATTTAAACCACGTTGAAAAACTTTTTTCGTGAAAAAGCTCTTATGGGTTTAAAAAAGTAACAAAATTTTAAGGTACAGAAACATCAATCCGTCTCAATTATATATATTAAAAACAAAAACTATTTTATTTACGAGACAAAACTTAAGTTAAAATACATTTAAAAACAAAATATACATATAAAAATATCCTGTACTTCTATAAATTCCTTGGGTATTCATGTAATGCTTGCATATTATGTTGTAATTGATACTAATGAGGAAACCCGGGTGGGTTTCGAAACGTCTAGATTTTAATTATTTTTATATGTATATTTTGTTTTTAAATATATTTTAACTTAAGTTTTGTCTCGTAAATAAAATAGTTTTTATTTTTAACAAAATTTTATTTATTTAATAGGATTTTTGAGCTAATAAGGGTTTTTTCACAAAAAAGAACTTTTGCAAAATGGGTAAAATATTAGTTCTCCGAATTAAGTACATGGCATTTGAAAAACACCTTATGAGAATTAAATTCTGGAAAATACCTAAAATCTTGTCCATTCTTTCGCCGATAATTTGCTTAATTTTGTACTCTATTAAAATGAACGTTTCGCATAAGTATACTATACTTTATTTGTTGTCTTTAGTTACCTACTTACCTAAATAATAGGGGAGAGTGGGGCTGGTTGTAACAGTTTTTGGAAAATATATTTTGAAATGTATTTACGTTTTACTGTTTTCCATAGCATACATATTCATTTATCATATTCATAAAAAAAAAAAAAAAAAAAAAAAAACTTTTGTTAATTTTGCTGATTTTAACACAAAAAGTATTTTTTCAAAATTATTTGCCTATTACAATTTGCTGCGGATTCGGGAAAAATTTTAACAGATACGAAGAGCTAACAATAAAAACGGCAATATTTCAAAATGTTTTTTGTTATCAAACATTTATTAATTTTTAGTTTAATTTTGATTTGGACATATTTTCATACTATTTACATCCATAACTAGTTTTAAAGTTTTAAAATAAATCAAAAAACACTTTTCTTACGAGTGTCAATACAGATTTATATATATATATAAACTTGAATTTAATTAAATATTATCTGTTCATACACAGATAACTGTAGATAAAGTTTTACTTTTGCGTCAAATTTTCGAAATTGAGATTTTGCTATAATTGCATGTTTTGAAGCCCCATAATTAATTAGGTTTTGACGGTTGGTTTGTTTGTTTGTCTGTGTGCTTTTTAAAAGTAAATAATTAAAATAATATTTAAAATGTATACACAGCTTAGTTTAATGTTAGTCTGAACATATTTAAAATTTTAAATACTTTTCAAGAAATCAAATAATAACAAAGTCTTTCATTACAAATGAGTACTTTATTTAAAATAAAAGGGGAGATCTTGAATTTTATTAAATATTTTCTCTTATCCATATAATGCTAGAGAAAGTAATGTTTTGGAGTCAAATTCTCGAAATTGAATTTCTGCTATTAATTACATGTTTCGAGATATCCCATATCCGAAAATCAGGGTTTTTATCTGCTGTCTGTATATATCAGTTATCAACATAACCCAAGATCCAATTGTAGCAGAAAGTCCAAACTCGGTATTCAAAATCTGTATTATATAGGGATGCTACACTAAACTTTTGTTTGAGATTGAGCAAGTAGTACTCTATAACAAAAAAAAAAAAAAAAAAAAAAAAGACCCGCCAAGGAGTAATGGACACAAATTAAAATACATGCAGGTTTTGATGGAAAATGCAAGCTTTTAAAGTTTGGAGGCCACTGAATAAATATGTGACGCTACAGCGCATCTTAACTGCGCAACTCGCAAAATATTAAAAAGGAAAAATTTCTATTTCAAGTCATAAATTTTTTGAGAATTTTATACCGTCTACTCAGATAAACAGCAACTATGCCTCAGATACAGGTGCACGAACAATATGCTCAGATGTCAGCATTCAAGTGAGGAGAATATTTGGACTCACAGAAGCCGGTTGGTCTAATCTACGAATTGTTTAACATTTTGAAAGGAGCTTTGCACTACTAGATGATGTTGGCAGGAATGGGTGAATCATGGCTAAACATAGCATCATGAAGGAAACGGTCGGCCTAGATAGAGAACAGAACATAAGACCCGATCAGAGCGGTACACAAAGCCCCAGATTCATCATTATCAACGATTAACAGGGATTAACAGGGAGGAGGGGCGCTTACCACTCTAGGAGTGGTGTCGAGCGATTCTCTACGTTCAACTGGTACTTCAGTGACTTCAAAGACCATTAATAGACGGCTCAGAGAAAGGGAGTTGAGCTCATGGAACCTTTTGCGCCGACTACTGTTAAACTCTGTACACCGACATGCCCGTTTTCAGTAATGTCGGGCACGTTCGACCTGGAATGTCACTGAATGGAGTAGAATTGTCTTCAATAACGAATCTCGCACCAATTTGAGCTCCGATGATCAGCGAAGATGTGTCCTGGAGACGCTCCAGAAAAGGGGGATCCCAATCTGATTTTCGGCAGCCATACGGCCCGAAAACCTGGAGTGATGGTCTGGGGTGCCATTTCATTTCATAGCAGAACCCTTTTGGTAGTCTTCCGTGGCACATTTCCAGCACAGTGGCACGTCAACGAAATTCTACGCCCCGTTGTGTTGCCATTCATATCACGCCTTCTTGATCGTATATTTCAGCATGATAATGCACGTCCGCGCACGGAAGTGCTTTCTATTGTTTGTTTTCTTGTTTGTCCAGCATTACCTTTGCCAGCAATGTCGCCGGATCTCTTCCCCATTGAGGACATTCGAAGCCTTATGAAATGAGCCCTACACTAGCCCAGGATTTTGCCAATCTAACACACCAATTGGACAGGATTTGGCACGATATCTCGCAGGAAGACATCTGACAACTCTATCAACCAATTCCAAGCCGAATATTTGCTTACATAAAGACCAGAGGGCGACCAACGCGTTATTGACTTATTCATTTTGTGAAGCTCTTTCTCTTGATTAAATCATCCACATTGTCTGAAACTGTAATCATTTGTTTTTCTCTGCATGTACATCACATCTACCAATTTTTGTTTCATTAGGAAAATTCCTTCTTGGTGCGTCTTTTTTTTTTTTTTTTTTTTTTTTTTGTTATAGAGTGGATTTGTGTATACTAACATCCAAGAGAATTTAAATACATTAAGCGTTATGGGCGAAATTTCTGGTAGATAAAGTTTAACACTTTCAGACTGCATAATTTTTATAGGAATAAAATCATATTTAAAACTAGATATGATACAAAAACCATTTACCAGTCATTACAAGGCCACGCAAAAGAATTCGGAGACGTTAATATTACACTTAGAAATTGTTGGAAGTGCATTTCAAATTATGTTACGCGTTTTTAATACTTTGCTTCTTTGCTAAATTTAAGTACAGTTTGCTATATTTATTAACAATACACAGAGTTACCCAAAATTAAGTAAATACATTTTTCTTTATTTGATTGTAATTAACGGAAGTGCTTTACTAAATTATACCAACTCCAGGAAAACTGCCGAGGAATGATAATTACTTTCTCATACCCATGGTAAACAAAGTATTATTTG
This sequence comes from Salticus scenicus, assembly GCA_963930645.1. Classification (NCBI taxonomy): domain Eukaryota; kingdom Metazoa; phylum Arthropoda; class Arachnida; order Araneae; family Salticidae; genus Salticus; species Salticus scenicus. The sequence continues at coordinate 339,784,777 of OZ005648.1, read as the reverse complement.
GATTCTAAATTTCAACGCTGATTTTTCTGTAATTACGTGTTTTGAGGTAACCTACACACGAAAATCGTGTTTTTAATGGTTGATCTATGTACACTTCTGTTATCAGCATAACTCAAAAACAAATTTCAAGAAATTCAAATAGAGTATTTTAAAGTTTGCATAAGGTTACTGTTACTATATAAATTTTGACCAAGATCGGTATGTTTCAAAGAGTGATATATGGGAAAATTGTCTTAATAATTTGTAAACATTTAAATTTTATAACCACTTTAAATTTTTATTAATGTATGTACTATGGTAAATCGGGGGATTAAGAACGGAGGTAGCCCCCTTCCCTTCACACAGAAATACATATCTAATAAAACTCTTTCAAACTGTTTTTAAAATATGATTTTATACACTATACCTACTTGTTACCTTACCCCTTAATCTAAAATCTGTCTTTATAGTATTGAAAGTTGTGTGAGTGACACACCAGTTTATTTTTCTTTTAAATATCAAATTTTCTGTCAAGTTTGGCGATGTTAGAACTGTGATCTCATAATCACTATTTATAGTAAATTTTTAATTTTTGTCGTATAGATTTTATTAGTATAGATTGCATTACTAAATGTTTTTGATTAACAAACGCTTTAAGATATTATCAAAATTGATTCATAGCCACATTTGACTTCTGTTAGTTCTATATATGAAATTATTTTATAATGACAAGTTTTACATCTTTTATAGATAGATTAGCAATACGTCAATTTCTAAGGAGGGGAGGAACTGAAAAAGAAAAAAAAAAGAAAAGAAAAGAAATTTAGAGAGAGAGAGAGAGAAAAAAAAAAAAATACTTCAAAAAACTTTACGGGGACACTACACAAAGGAATATAACGGAAAGAACACGCCTCTCTTCAGAAATTTTTTTTTTGCTATAGAATAATTTTTGTTAAAAAAAAATATACGTTTCCCTCCCGAGGCTTTAATAACACACTACTCTATGAAGGGGAAAAGTGTGAAAACCCACAGAAAAATATAAAGGCAGACTTAAATAACTCTGAAGTGAGAAACGTTAAAAAATTTGAACATTTTATTCAGCTCTTTTTAGCACGCACGAGCTGAACCAGGATTTGGGTTTCAATAAACTTGTATTCTGAGATGAGGATGAAAGCCCAGAATATAAAAGATGTAGGAACCCTCTTACGTAATTGTTAGTTTAGTCTGGAAAAAAGGTAGAAAACCACTAAGAATGGAACTTTTTTTCTAGATATTTTATTTATTTATTTATTTTTTATTATTATTATTATTTAATAGAAAGGAACGAGAAGGATTTTCCAGAACTTAATTTATATTTTAATTCATGTCTTCGTTTATCTGTTTTGAAAAATATAATTCTGAATCATCTATTTAGAATTAAAAAGAAATATGGTCATCAAAATTTAAAAATAAAAAATATGAACAAAAATGTTTATGATACAACGCATTCTGGCTTTCCTAATAATTATTTTTTTGACTAATTTATCCATAATATTATGGCCTTTGTTAATATATATATATATATATATATATATATATATATATATATATATATATATATATATATATATATATATATATATATATATATACAGAATAATGTATGAATAAAAAATAAAGTACAACACAAATATAATTTTAAAAGATTGTGCTTTTAAAAGGAAAATATTATATGTATTTATTAGGGGATGAGAATCGATTAAAAATTTTAACTCGGTTAATCGTAGTTCATTAATCGATTAATCAGTCGATTAATTGAGTTTTTAATTGTTTGCATTTTTCTTTATATGATTTTATTTGAACGATTAAAAAAATTCTCTTAAACATTTATTTTCATGCAATGCACAATAGGCCATAAATATGATGTAGATACTGTTTTTACCAATTCCTGTTACAATAAATAAAATAAATTACAAAATGAAAATAAATAAAGAAAAAAAAGAGTATCTCTTATTTTTTTTTATAATAAATGAACAACTATTTTAAATTCAAAGATAAAATAATACTCTAAAACTCAATTACAAATATTCTAACGCAGCTGACAATTTTTAAATCATAACTTATATTATTTTATGATGTAGACTTCCTGTTAAACTTACGTTTAACAGGATACTTAATGGACATAATAGTCATTTTTGGGGTTCGAGGCTAAATCTCTGCTGATAAGTATAAAGGGTTTAAGTCCAAAAATGTCGATTTCGAGTTAAGTACATAGTCAGACTCAGAAAAAAATTCTCTATCGATTGGTATAAAGGATTTAAGTCTATGTCATTTGGTCTTTGAGAAAATCCATTGGTAAAAAAAGGTTCAAGTCAGAAATTTAGCATTCATGTATGGTATAAAATATTTAATTAAATTTTTTGCCGTTATTAATGAAAGTAGAAATCATTGAATGGTGTAAAGAGTATAAGTCAATCAAATCGCTTTTTCCCAATTGATTCTTCTGATTTGTTTTTAGTTAGTTTAACTTTATTTTTCGTCTCCTGAAAAATCCAGAATATGGACTTAAATCCTTTATACTTATCAGTACAGAAATCATACCCATTATATGATTTCTGATTCTCCATTTTCCTGTACCCATAAAATACAAACATTTCTCTTTAGAATACAAAATTTCCCGATACAGTCTAAATAAAAACAGTACAACATTGCAGTTTTCCCTACAGTGGTAACATAGACCTTATATATAAGGTCTATGAGTGGTAACGTGAGGGGGTTTATGACGTAACACGGATAATGTCCATAGGGAATATTTCGTTCTGTTGTCTCTCAATTATATATGTATATATTCTATTATATATTATGTATAAACAAATATGTCACAAATTCTTTTGGAAGGCCCTCTCCCCCCATTCCCTTCACATCAATTGGTGGAAGCTCTTAGAATGTCTTTTAACAAGATATAGGAAAAAATAAATTTGTTGGCAGAATTACATTTAAAAAAAAAATTTTTTTTTAGCTTCCTGTTTTAAAAGTTATAATCGTATTTCGCAAATCCCCAAAAAAGTACCACAAAAAAAGTTTTTATCTATAGCAAAAAATAATAATTAGAAAAAAAAAACTGTAAGTCCAGTGACACTTATAAAAATTAGGGATTTTTCCTTTCGTATCCGTATATTATTAATTTAATTGGAGGTGTACGGATCCAAGTTCATCATTTGAGATAAGAATGTTTGCACCAGTTGTGTAAAGTAGCTTTTGAATCGGTTTTTATAATCATTTTCATTCAATTTTGTGTCCTCTAAAATGACCTCATTTTCAAAATTGAATGTCTTCTATTTTCTTATAAAATAAAAGACATTGCGTAATTTATCCTTTTTTTCCAATAAAAATTTCTGGTCACCTTATACGTAAAAAATAGAGTAAGTTAATCATATTTTGTGGCGAGTAACATTTTTTTTTTCTGCGAGTGTAATCTAAGTTGAAATTTCATGCCCTGTATTATAATATATATTATTATTATTATTATTATTTTAAAAACAAAAGTATCATTATTTGTAAATGCAATTTCAGTAATAATGCACCTGCAAATATTTTTTAAGTTTCTTTTTTTTTTTTTTTTTAAATTGGTAAATTACAACATCAGTATAGGTATAGTTATATCATCTCTGCTTACTTTTAATGCTTTTCTAAGTTTAATGATTTGTTTAAAACTTTTTATAAACTTAATAGAAGGGTTAAGTTATTCTGTGCTTCCATATAAGGTTGTTTTTAAGTGTAAGTTGCTATTAATTATGTTCATTCCCTTATTTTCATGCCCTAGCAGTAATCGAGACTTCTGATCTCAAATCTCGTAGTTTACCATATTCAAATCTAGATTACACTCGTCAGCAAAGTCATTCGACGTTTTCCGTGGTTTTCTCCAAAGTTTACGTGAATACAATCCATAACACTTTAAAAAAGCTTCCATGGAGAGAATTCCTCCCAGACCAAGATCCATTTATTAATTAACTGGCACTTACTCAAACGAACGCATTTTTTCTCTGTGTAATAAATTTTCTAAGGCTATTTCAAATGCAGCAAAATACAAATATGTTGCTAATCAGTTGCTTGAATAATAATAAATATTTTGTAAATAATTTTATTCATTTCATGGAATTTGCTTACAAATTTCTTATCCATCGATATTCAACAGAAGTTTTTAAGTTCATTGCAATCAATTGGAATGCAAGTTAAAAATAAAAACCCTCTTTGAAATGTTCATATTATGTACCTAAATTCAAGATATGAATATGAAAAATTATTAAAAATAAAATAAATAAATAAATAAAAATCACTGAAAAAAAAAAAAAACTTCTGAAACAGGATGGGGTATGCCGGTGTTACGTTCGAAAAGGTACCTTTTGAATGAACAATATGCCCACATCTTAACAGGGTCAAATGAAATTGTTTAAACAGACAGTTCCCATCAGAAAATGGCTATGGTATTGTAGTATAAATTGTAACAGAATATATATTCAGAATAAGATGTGCATTCTAATATAATATAAGCCTTCCTTTAAAAGGTAAAGTTGATATAAATTTCAACAGAGTATTGAAAGTGCTTGAGTTTTATGCAATATTTTTATATTCATTTGTGTATTTTTAGTAGACTTTTCTACTTTTATCAGAATTAAAGCTACTAAAGGCACTCAAAAAAGCGAAAAAAAAAATCTTTTTTTAATATATTTATTTATTTTTATGCATTTGATTTGATTTGATTGTTTATTTATTAAATATTTAGTGACATTTATTTGTTTATTTATTTATTTATTTATTTTGAGATGAAAACTAGTAAACAAACGAGATAACACTTATAAAAAAAAAAAAAAAAAAAAAAAAAAGGAAAGAAAGAAAGAAAGAAAAGGGAAAACTTAAAATTCACCAGCTAAATGTATTCATTATATTCAAATTTGACGTCTCATATATAAAATGATGATAATAGTTTACTGTATAAAAAAGAAAAATCCAAGCGTCATCTTTGTAGTTGAAAGGTTTATAAAAAGTGATGTGTCTCACTATTGTTAGCGATATATAATTTGATTTGTCAACTATAAATTACATGTGTTGTTAGTGGTATACTAGTATTGTAATCATATCTAACTTAATATTGTCTGCACGCAGATAAACCAGCTCTTTTTCTCATGATAGTATTATATTCCATTCAAGGCATGATGAGTTAGTTGAAATTAGCGTTACAACATCTTCTTTTTTGTTGAAGTTGTGATTAGAATTCTTGATTTGATTTGAAGTGAATCATTTTGAATTATTGTTTAACAAGTGCAATATGGTCAGTCTTAGAATTATTAAAAAAAAAAAAAAAAAAAAAAAAAAAGAAATCCTACACATGCATTGAAATATAACAGTATTAAGTATAAAGTCTCAAAAACTATTTAAACTAAAAAATAAATAAAATTTAATCAATTAATTACTTATTTATTTTATTTATTTATTTATTTATTTCTTCAATTATACATTGTCATGATTTAACAATATGTTTTAAATGTATTTGTGTATTACTTTATGCATTCATTAAGAAATACATATATTTTTTAAAATATTTTTATGCTGCTTGAATTCTGAAATTTAATGCAACTTTTTAGCATTCAAACATAAAAAGATTTTTCTAAATTAACCTATCTATAAATCCGTCGATACTCAAATATCTTTTGAATACAATGTTAAATTATAATAATAAAAAATCTAGAGAAAAATAAATAAAGTAAAAATAAATATTTGCTATTTTTAAAAATTCGAATTTTATTTCATTAAATTAAAAAGTGTTCTGGAAATTTTAGTATACTTAATATTGTTATATTTCAATGTGTATGTATGCTTATTTTTTTTAATTTTAAGATATACAGAAGAAATTCACAGTTCAATAAGTTTTTTCTCATAATGTTCTTTAAATATTTTATAATTATAATTATTTATTTATTTACTTTCTTTAACCTTAACTATTCTCTCTTGAAAATAAAATCTACAACAAGGAAACTTTGTATTTATTTATTATTGTTATCTTTTATTATTATTATTATTATTATCATCATCATCATCATCATAATCTTTTCCAACATTTGTTACATTTAAGCTCTTTTTATTATATATTTTTATCCACTGAAATATATATATATATATTAAACATTTATTCTACCGACTAACTAGCATTATATTACAATCCAACACGTTTTAAAAAGCCTTTTTTTATCATAAAATGAATTAAAAAATTTTAAAATACAAAACCAAGTGGGAGCTTATATAAATTTAAAGCATACAGGGTGACTGCACCTAATCTGGTAAAAGAAATAGGGTGACAGAAAAGTTCATGGGCAGCATGAAACACCATAGAAACTCTGTCCTATATCAAACTGTTTTTAAGTTGTGGTAGGAAAAGAAATAAAAAAGAAAAGAAAAAGAAATATGTATTCATTTTTCTCTCTCTCAAATAATCCATTTTGTTTTAAGTTTCTGATATATCTACGTACAAAATAGTAAGTACATATTTTGAAAGAACGTAAAATACCCTTTAAGGTATCACGATTTACATCAAAATATCGGAAATCAACAATAATTTACAGGCGCTGGAACACTGTCGAAGTTCAAAATTAACTTGTCGACGGATTCTGAAACTGGCAATTCTTAAAATGCACCTCTATCTATAATGAATAAGTTTACTAAAAACGTGCCTTTTCCACTATGTTTTTAAATGAGCTAACAATGAATTATATCGGTGTAATAAGTAATTTTTGAGTATTTCAACCTTTTACCTTAGGCCATTAAAATCGACGTTCCTAAAAGTAGACATTCAATGAATTTCCCCACAAACAAAACAATGCATTTTTTACCATCTACGTAAGTCTATCCCTTAAGATGCAGATGTCTTCCAACATTTATTCAAACCAAAGTAACCATAAGTTAAATGCATCGAAACACTATCGTTGTTCAAAATCGAAATGTTGCTCAATTCTATGTAACTAACAGTCCCTCATATATTCTCGATCTATGAATGGTCAAACGTTTACAAAAAAAAAATTTCATTTGTCAAGATATCAGATTGAAGGAAGATGAAGGCTTGCAGTCATGCTTGGCCATAGTACTTTGCAAGTCTCGTATTTTGATAAAGGTGTTTTCGGTAATGCATTTCAAAACAAGAAACGTTTTTTAAGAGCTAATATATGAACGTGATTTATAAAAGGCTGATTCGGAAGCTAGTGCAATGAGCAAACCTTTGGTAAATTTGATCTATTGAAGACAGGTGGTTGTTTGAGGTTCGAGGGTCACTTACAGAATTTGGTGACAATTCGATAATGCGTTATTTCATATAACTGGTGGTTGCAATAAATTTTTGAAGACATCTGCATATTATAGAATGTTGCTACGCAGATAGTAATGAATTTTCCTAAAAATCTATCGCTTATAAGTCGGAAATAATTGGAGATAAGACAGATTTCCTATGGTTTTTTATACTCTAGATGGGCTTTTCTATCACCCTCTTTCGTTTGGCACATTGGGTGTAGTTCACTCTGAATAAACAGAAATAGTAAAGGTAATTTTTAAATAATAAGCAACATGTTCAATAAATTTTTATAAAATAAATTTTTTATTAGTGTTTTAGTGTATGAATAATTTAAAATTAAATATTTAATCATAATTTAAAATGTTCAATCGAAATATTTTGTTAAAACAATATACATTATTCCAATCAGTTGCTGTCGATATATTTCTTTTGCTGTTATTTGTGACAGGGATTGACAGAAGTACTTAGTTTTTAGCTTAAATAGTACATTTTAAGCTTCTAATTATAGCTTCTAATAGTACATTCTTAGCTTCTAATTCCCAATTTTACATTGTCAGCCTCATAAAGAAATGTATTTTAAGTAGATTAATAAAACAATTTTTTGCGGGAAAAAAAGAACATTCTAGCTCTTTTAAAATGACACCTGAGGGAAAAGGCGTGAGAGATAAAGGCATTATTGATATTACCGTAACACCTCTGTAAAAGGAGAAATTTGATAATTAAGAACTATGCTGAGACCTAACATTAAGAACATTGCTGAGACCTAAGAAAATACGACGTATGTGACAATGTAACAAAATTTTAAAAATTGTTTTACAAAATTGCTAAAGTAATAGATAAAAATCTTGGTATTGGTTGAAGTGAATCAAGATTAATTTTTGAACAAAATATTAATTTGCAACACTCGTTACCTAAACAAAAATCTAAAGAAAAATTTGTTTGTTGTTCTTTTTAACGCTTCTTATTCCTTTTTAATATCTCTTATCCATATACGCTAGAGAAAGTACTGTTTTAGGGTTAAATTTTCGAAAATGAATTTTTGCAATATTTACAGGTTTTGAGGTCCCCTAATACGAAAAACAGATTTTTTTTGCTGTTGGTTTCTGCATGTGTATGTGTGCCTGTATGGCCATGTATGTATCTATGGGTATACTTGTCTGTTATCAGCATATCTAAAGAATCTAAATTCGATATTCTAAATCTGTGTCATAAAGGGATGATACACTAAATTTTTCATTGAGATCAAGCGAATGGGTCATACACAAGGACATTCAAGAGAACTGAAATACTTTACATTTATTGACAAAATTTCAGGTAGGTATAATTTAACATGTACAGGTTGCAATAAACAAAATGAAGTGAACATATATTATTTAAATACATAAAAGAAAGTTTATTGCAGAATATGGTATGAAGGCCATTCACCATTCGTTTATAGTGCTACCCAAAAGAACCAGAAAATAGTGGGACTATACTTGGAAAGTAACTTAAAGTGCATTTGGTTGTGTTCTGTGTACTATATTTAAGTCCATAATGAGATGTTTACATACTTTATAGAAGACACACAGCGCTACCAATGATATAGCGAAAACATTCTTTTCTATTAAATCTGGTGAAAGTGCTTTACTACGTTTTACCATGTCCAAGAAAACTGCTCAGGAATGAAAATCAATATTTTATACTCAAATGAAAAATAAAAAATATATTAATAAGTTAAAATTTCAACATTTTTTTTCTTTTATAATTACGCGTTTTGAGGTTCCCTGAATACAGCGAAGTTTTAACGGCTAATCATTGTGTATGTCTGTTATCAGCGTAAATTAAAAACAAATAATTACAGGCAATTCACATTTGTATTTTGTAGTTTATTCGAGGTTGCTATTTGAAAAGTTTGATCAAAATTAAAAAGTTTCACGGAGTGGTGCGGTTTAAAAATGTGTGAATAATTTGCAATAAACTTTTAAATTTATTAACAATTTTAAATTCTATAAAAATGTAAGTTACTATATGCGAATGGTCGGTTGAGAAGTGCGGTAGTCCCTCCTCCCACAGAATTATATGTCAAACAAAGCTGTTCCTAAATCTAGTTTGAATTGCTTTTTAATGCAGGTTAATGTACAGTAGTTGTTATCTTACCCTTTTATCTGCAAGCCGTTTTTATTGTATTGAAGTGCAGAGTAAGTGAAAGTCGTGTGAGTGCCACGCCAGATTATTCGTTTCTAATTTAGGAACACTAAGTAGAAATTTTTATCAACTTACCTAATAAAATCTCACTTCATCAAACGTTTATTGCAATCGTTTCGATTTTGCTTACATGTCATAAACTATTAATAACAGTAGGAAAAAAAAAAAGAAAAGAAAAAGAAAAAAATATTTTTTTTTCTTTCTAAAAGAAAATTTTCCATCTGGCTTAAAAGTTTTCCAATTACTTTGAAAAACTTTCATGTTTTTTGAGTTCAAAAACATCATCCGGTATATTAATTTTGAAGAAATTTAATACCGCTCCTGTATTCAATTTGCGGAAGCTGTCCGGTTGAAATTAGCTCTATTGAGTAAATGAATTTCAAAGCTTGCTCTTGATTGAAGCATGTATGTAATACACCTTTATCACTTTACGTGTTAGAACTAGACCTGAAAATTAGAATTTTTAGTAAATCCCCAGTTATCGTTAAATCTTTTTAGTTTACTCACCACTTTTTGCAGATTTTTCAGCTGATTACTGAAATAAATAATATTCTCGACCAAATATTTTTAAGCTTTTTAAACTGTCGAAATTTTATGAAGGCTTTTTTTTTTTTTTATGTTCGTTCATTTTTGTGAAGGGTCCGTTTTAATTTTGCCTTTTTTGTGTGTGAGTGTGTGTCTGCGCGCGCGTCTGTGTGTAAGGTCCATTTTTCAGTTCGCTAAATTTTGTAGAATGTTCATTTCAAGATTGTTTATTTTGTGAACATTTTACAGCAGATAAGAGTCCTTGTGTAAGAGCCCTTTTGTATAAGAGCCCTTGTCTACAGATTCTTCTGCTGTAGATTGTTCTGTTTAACAGCAGAATGTGCAGGCACATATTATTGCCAGCACATTCTATTGTAAAAATTAGAGTTTTTTTTTTTTTTTTTTTTTTTTTTTACAGTGAAGGAGGATTTATTTTCAGACTCAAAATTTTCTTAGATAAACTTCTGAAACTGTCATTTTTCCATAATTCAACTGATAAAACTTGCTTTGATAAATAAGATACCATATTTTCTCTCGGCCAATTATCAAGGTACAGAACTATTTCATGTTGATAAAAACAAATTCCCTGTAACAATAGGCAATAACTAAACTATATATATATATACACATTTTTTTTCCAACAAATGCTTTAAAAGGCAATTATTTCTTTCTCAGACAAAATTCATGCTTCAAATGTGATTACTATAATGCGTGATTATTTCACCGAAAATCTACGAAATTACTGTTTAAGACTTCGGATTGTGAAAATACGTGATATTTTTTAGGCTTATTTACGTAATGCCAGATTCATTTACCACCATTTATTTTAAAAAATAAATATACCTTTAATTACAATTAAACGTTGATATATGTAATTATTTTTATGGCGATTGCCAAAATACAGAATTATTTCGCAGCTAACATGCAAAATTTGTGTTTTTTTCAGTGCTGATTAAAGAAATGCGTCATATTTTTGTACTCGATTTTTACTTTCTCTTACCCATAAGGTAGAGAAAGTATTGTTTTTGGGTCAAATTTCCGAACGCGAGATTTTGTTATATTTACACGTTTTGAGGTCCCCTGAATACGAAAATCATGTTTTTAGCAAATGGTCTGTGTGTCTGTGTGTGTGTCTGTGTGTCTGTCTGTTATCAGCATATCTCAAAAACAAATTATGGCAGAAAGTTCAAACTTGGTATTCTAAATGTGTATCATATAGGGATGCTACAGTAAGCTTTTCGTTAAGATGAAGCAAATGGTTCGTGTACAGGGACAATCAAGAGAATTCTAATACATTACGTCTATGGGGGAAAATTACAGATAAGTTGAGTTTAACGTCTATAGACTGCACTAAACCAAATGAAACGAATATATATTTTTTGTAATAGAGATAGTTAACTGGGAAAAAATTTTTGTGTATATAGGAGCCTCGCCTCCCCTCCTGGGGGGGAAGTCCCCCCTCGAGGGGAGTAAATTTTCTAATATGGAAATCGTCTGCATTATCATAAAAGTTAATTTTTTTAAATAATAATATTAATAAATTATTTTTTAAAAAGCGAATTATTTTTTAATAACCGAATTAAATTCTATATTAATGTAGGCACATTAATGAAACGGGGGGTTGAGGGGGGCGGTAGCCCCCCTCACACAGAACTAATTATCATATAAAACTCTTCAGAAGCCTAATATGAATTGTTTAACACAGGTTTACATAACAGTACTCGTTATCTTACCTTTTAATCTGCAACCTGTATTTATAGTTGTATTAAATTTCAGGGTAAGAGAAAGTCGTATGGGTGACACACCAGATTATTTAATTATGGAATCTTTTCACTTCTGTCGGACACCACTTCTTCTTTGTTTAATTGTTTTGTAGTCCCCGTTTCGCATTTGGGACAATGCTATTGCTGATATTTATAACATGAGATATGTTCTTTACACCTCTAATGGTCTAATATATTTCATCAAGTATTTATTTATTTTATTTAGATGTGCGACAAAACGTTTAAATTCGAAAGTGTGCAATCCATTCAGTATACTCTAAACTAAACCATAATATCCTTTAAATTTTAGTAATAAAATCATTAAATGAGTGGTAACCACAGTTGTGATTCCAAATTGTTATTCGTTTTAAAGTATAACTATACAAATGATTTAAGTAATAAAAATAAAAATAAAAATAAAATTTTATTTTTATTTAACAGTTTCTTATTTTATTAGTATTGACTGTTTAAAATATATTTTACTTTTAAATATTTTTTTTTTTTAAATATTAATGATTTTAATATTAAAATTTAAATTTGCTTAAAATGTGATAAAATTTTATATCACTTAATGCAAAATTTTGTGTTGGCTGTAACTTTATTTAGATGCAGCGTAAAGTTATGGTAATATAGCATAGGCAGTGTAAAGATAATGGTAGATAATAGTATGATTAGTGTTATGGTAGTAAATGTGTTATGGCATAGATAAAGTTATAGCCATACATGGTACTTACCATTTTTAATGTTTTTCGTTGCTTTCAGTTCTATTAATTAATCGTTAATAGGATTTTACGAGTTGAGTGTTAGTTAACAATTTGACGGACATCTTGTAAAGATAGGGTGGGTACGTATATCGAAATGTTTTAATTTATTTATTTATTTTCTTTTTCTTTCTTTTCTTTTTCCTTTTAAGAAGCTGAAATTTACAGAAATTCGTTGACATGTTGTTAAGATGTAATGCATCATAATGTGATTAAATATACCAAAATATTTTTAACTATACTCATATCTGAGTATTTTTTTAGAGGAATTTTTAGCCATAAAATGTATCTTTATACAAAAAATAACGAGGCAGACATTTTCTTTACTTTCTTCAAAGTTTTATGACTTACATTATCCGATTATGAGGTCTATGTGCCCTGTCTCTCTTTTATCGTTCTATATATGTAATATAGATAACATATAATCGCACTCTTTTCACATAACCATCTGATAATGACAGCTGTTAGTTCTCTAATGTGTCTCACTTTGGATTCCACCATGCTTGTATCAAAGCTAATTTTTCTAGAGATATGAAGCCAAATCATGGTAACCTTTCAAACCGTGCAGAGAATGTAATTGGCATGCAACATAGGTAGTAATCTAGGGCGCCGCCTAATGATAGGGCCGATGGGGCGGAGAGCCAGAGAAGTCAGGGAGGGAGAGGGGTTTGCGAAATCGACGCCATGTGGGGCCCGCGCCCCCCAACTCGATTTGATATCTCCATCATTCAACCCGTTGGCAGGTTGGATCATTTTTTACGTAGTCATATGCGCCACGAATTCGCAGCTCTTTTTTATATTATTATTATTTTTTTTTGTTTTTGCATAGAACGATGATTGCAGGAAAATAGAAGCTAAGTCTCGCTGAGGGATTTTTCTCATGGCTATTTTCCCTTCTCTTTTAGAAGTGTACGAAAGAGGTGATATCACGGTTTCGCCATCTGCCTCCCAGAAGACGAATGCTTCAGCAACATTCTCAGAAGATCGTTAAACTCCTCAATTTGGGAACTTTGCACAATTCTGTTTTATACATCATTTATTCTCGGTTTGAATTGACTAATCATTAATCATTATTGATATTTTTGCTAATTTATTTTTCTTTCTCTTACTACTTAATTTCCACCCAGATAAATAAGGGAATTTTTTTTACCCTTCCTGCTTTGGTTATGCTTTTTTTTTTTTTCCTTTCGTTTTCTCTTTCTCTCTCTCTCTGTTTTTCATTTCTTTTTTTCTACAGTGTCATGCATTCAAGAAATCAAGGTGCTTGAAGATGTGTGAAAATTGAGAGGAGGGATTAATGCTACGGATACTAATATATTGCAAATTATTAATTTTAATTGGTTAAAAAAGGTTTATTGAAAAAAGCCTAAAAATACTTTTTTTTCTAAAGACAATGGAAAAATTCTTGATTTAAGAGGCTTTTAATTTTAAGTGGCTCTCTATTAGGAGTAGAAGAGTACAACTCTCAAATGGTGGCAGACATGACATGCCGGGTTCTCACAAGGGATGTGCCAGATCATCAAAAAATGTGATCCGCAGATTCGGATGTGAATACAGATATCAGTTTTTCTGAATCCGAGGATACGGATACGGATTTTTCGCATCAAGATATGCGGATACGGACGGATACGAATATGGATCTTTCAAAAAATGCATAATAATTAAATATTTAACAATTCTTGCTACAATTACCCGATTAGCGTAAGTAATGGAAATAACATATCAGTTGAAAAATTTCGACATCATTTTTCCCCTGATTTACATGTTTTAAAGTATGTAAAAAAGTGATTTTTGGTAATTGGTCATTGTGTATGTATGGATGTATGAGAAGTGTATCTGATGAATCTTCGGACGACGATCGATGAATCTTCTTCCTCTAAAAATAGAATGACGAAACTTCCTATTTAAAGTTTCATATTTTAACTTTTGTTGAAAATTAAAAGAAAAAAAAAATGGAACAAGGATTATTAAACATTCTACAAACGTCTAGAAACAATATTTGGAAACATAAAATACACACAGGTAGTTTTCAGCGAGATAGGATCTGAGATGTGCAGTAAATATATTTTTACTGCGCAAGCGCGAATGATAGAAATTTTTTTATAACATAGCTTGAAAGTTAGATATATTGGGCATTTTATATTAAAAGTTCATCTGAATAGAGAAAAAACTAAGCAAATTATCGGCAAAAGAATTATAGAGATTTTATACATTTTCTAGAATATTGAAATTTCGTAAAGAGTTTTTCATATGCCCACGTCAGGAAAGTTCTTTTTTCTAGAAATCCATTATGGGTTTGTTACTCTAAAAAAAGTTCATCTATTTACTAACACTTATTAGTTCATAAGGGATTTTTCACACAAAAGAACTTTTGCAACGTGGGTAAAATAACTGGATCTCCAAATGAAATAAGCCACATGTGAAAAATCCCTTATGAAATTTCAACTCTGAAAAATATCTAAAATCTCACTCATTCTTTTGCCGATAATTTGTTTAATTTTTTTCTTCAAATGAAAATTTGACATAAGTTGCCCAGTATATCTACTTTTTAGCCTATGAATAAAAAAATTTCTATCTTTCCCGCATGCACAAAAAAAAAAAAAAAAAAAAAAAAAAAAAAATTACAAATGCTCATATTTAGCGAAATTTGCACGTATGAATTTTATGTTTCAGAATAATGTGTCTCTAATAATTTATCAACTTTTCTGCAGGTTTTGTAAAAAATTGGTGAAATCCGTTCTAATTATAAGCAAAAAATTATATCTGTCTAAATAATCGTGTGATTCTCACAAAAAAGCATTCAAATATTGTACCTAGTACGAACAGGAACCGATTAACCTTACAATTGAGGGGAAGCACAAATCCATTTTGGGCCCCCACTGACTTCTTGGTCTAAAGACTCATACAACCATATTAAAAAATTTATAAATTTTTCTATAAATTTTGTAGTTACCTGGAATTGAGAACAAGTAAATTCGCTTAAAACATAGACAAGCAAATTCACTTGATTTTTGAACCAAGATATAAACTGGTGAAAGCCTATATTCACCACAATATATGAAATTATTCCATTATAAATGAATGTGTAAAAGCTTTATTAGCATATATCCTATATAATGTAGAAATGGTAGTTGTGCAGTCAGGTAGGACTGTGACGTTTTATAATCAGACAATGTTTTTAGACCACAAGCTTACAATTCGGGGCCCATTTTTTTTTGCTTAATTTGGGGCCTTTTCAAAATTTTCCAGGGGAAGCACATGCTTCTCGTGCCTATTGGGTAATCAGGGCCTGAGTACGAAATTGTGTGTTAAAGTTGCAAGTCATTTGTAGCATTTTATTTAGATAATCCAAAAATTTTTTTTTTTTTTTTTTTTTTTTTTTTTTTTTGTGCGTGTGATTGGAACTTTAATTGCACTCGTGACTAAATCGATAGTGGAAAATATGAGTTTTTAAATGTTCTTTGCATGTCTGAAGTTCAAGGCAATTTCGTCGAGTTATTTTTTTTTATAAAATACAAAAAATGTGAAAAAAAAAAAAATCAAATACTTTGATGACCCACTGTATATTTAATCACGTGACTACAAGTATGAAAAGTATTTTTATCTTATAAAATAAAATGTCTGTCAATTGATTGAAATTAGAGGAAGTGAATGCCGTCTTGCGTGAAAATTTGTTTGTTTCAGTTTTCGCACCTTAAAATTCTAATTCGATCGGCCCGGCCCTCCTAGGGGGAAGGGTGCCGAACTAATGAAAACCCATCTTATCATGCACTTACACTGTATGTTTTAACATACTTGCCAACATACTAATCAATATTCCGTAGTATTGTTAGCCCCGCCTTCTTTTTCCCACCAGTATCTTTTAAGAGTATTTTTCTTTTTATTTAATGGTAATTGCATTTGGAGAATATTGCTGTAAAAATTTACTGGTGTGAAAAAAAAAGGGCGGGACTAACAACACTACGGAATATTAATTAGGATGTTGGCAAGAATGGTTTTAAGATCCGACTGAGTTCTGAAGCAGTGGCCCCTGTAGATTTTGCTGTATGTTGATCAGTGAGTCAATTCACTCAGTCATTAATATATCACGAGAGATGACTGACCAGAAATTACATCCAAAACTGGAAGTACACATATTTTTCTTATACAAAAATATTTTC
This sequence comes from Salticus scenicus, assembly GCA_963930645.1. Classification (NCBI taxonomy): domain Eukaryota; kingdom Metazoa; phylum Arthropoda; class Arachnida; order Araneae; family Salticidae; genus Salticus; species Salticus scenicus. Next base: position 339,768,090 of record OZ005648.1, on the reverse strand, counting down.
CGTTTTCATAGATCTTCCGCCAAACACTAAATGACGTTCAGAAGATATCCAGAAGATTTTATATGAGGAAGTTGTGGCATCCAGAAAAAATTCTTTACATTTCTACTCATATACGCTTGAGATCCTCTGGAAGCCAAAATGTCTCATTTTTCTGTATCTCCTGATGTCAATTATAGGAAATTTTAAGTATCTTTAGGGACAACCATAGAACGATTATAGGATGCCTTTCGGATTTAAATAACACATTAATGACAAAATAAATATGTTTTCAGGAGTTTGTAGGATGATTTTTGGAATTTTCAATATGTCCTTAGGAAATTTTAAGTTTTTTCTTTTTTTACAAGATAAAAAAGAACTATATGTCGAATGTTTACATCACTGGTTATAATTTTTACAATAATTCACCAAAAACACTAGCCCGATTTTATGCTATTGATAATTTTGTTTCGTCTTTGTTTCTATTGTTTCTATTGTATTTACCAGGAAAAGAACTTGGATATACTGAGAAACAGATATATGGTTTCCGTGCGTTTTGATAGAACAGAACAAAATGATTCGTATATTCAATGTTTCTTTTCCTTCCGATTAACAAAACAAATTTTTCTTATATCAAGTCATAAATGGAGATGAAATATGGATTCGGCGTGAGAATATTTTAAAAGAAACAAGAAGAAGGAAAAGAAAAGAAAAGAAAGAAAGAAACTCAAAGAACAGAATTTATGGCAAAGGCTGGAATGCATCCAGTGAAAGTTTGTGCAGTGAGGTTGCAGAAAAGTGAGGTTTCGAAACATCCAAGTTATTTAAAGGGTGAAAATCAATACTTTAGTATTTCATGAATATTTTCAGTGGTAATTCATGGAGTATAATTTATTAAAAGTCATTTATGAAATCGAACACGAACATTTGAAATCATTCAAGATATTTATAGAATTTTGAAGCAAGATTAAGATATTTAAATTTGAGATCTTCTACAATTAAATCTATCTATCATAATCTAAATAATAAGTGTTAAAATCAGTTACCATGTTAATAAGAGTCCTCTGTTCAATCTGCGAATCATTTTGCTCTTTAAGGTAAATATAATTGTATTGCCATTTATTAAGCAATGCATATTGCTTTACGGTAGTACATATGGTTATAATATAATATAGATGATTCAATGATATTGTTCTATCCTGCGAAATAAAAATAACTATATCACTCTAAATAACAACCTTGATTTTTCTTATGGGGCCATTCGAGATAACTATCTTGTTGTCTTACGTTTATCGACTACTCTGACATCAAAATAACATTTCTATAAATTTGAAACATGGTTCTTTGTTTTTAGTAATGATTTGAACGTCTGAACCTCATTCAGTTCAGATACCCTTGTAAAGTCTGCCAAACCAAACTAGCATTCTCTCTAAATATACCATTTTTAACAGCTTTCCACTTAGGAAATATTCTCAAATAAAGCAAACCATAAATTATTTTTGAAAATCCATTAGTCATAAAAACACATTACTTATAATGCTCTGATTCCCCACGCATGAAACCGCATTCATGCTTCGAAAACATATTTTAACTTTAATGTGCACTGCGAACTAAATCAGCTCTGATAACTGATTATCTGTGATTTTTTCCCCATTGCTGCTGTCATCCATAATTTACTCGCCAAACCCAATCTCGCAGCGCTGATCTTCAGCCAAAGGCAACCAACAGGACGCGCGTCTTTCGGATAAGAAGACGTAACATGACCCCCACAAATCAGAAACCCGTGATCTGAATAACCAATCAGCTACAGCGGCGGTGGTTTGACCCGGCATCCCCTAGCTACACAAAATATACCGCTCCCCCCCCGTCCATTTTTTTAATGGATCTATCTGTTAACCTCTGACATTGGATGAGGATGTTTTCAGTTGCTGTTTTTATTTATTTCTTCTGTGCCAAGCTTTTTTTGGGCAATGAGCGAGAGAATTTTTCGCTCCTGACTTAATGGGAATTTTTTTATGGACTAAAGAAAGATGAGATGGGCATAAAAGCAAATAACTAAAAATGTTTCTACAGGTAAATTGTTTTGATCTTCAGGTAATGTATCAAAGGAACGGACTTTTAACAGCCCACTTCACGTCAGCGCTTGCTAGGATTTAATTCTCTCAGTGCCACCATCATTAAGGTAGAACTAGGCGAGCCCATAAGAAAACGCTCTCTGGAAGATGAAGTTATTTGTTTAATTACTTCATCAGTTCTCCAGTCCTCACGATTCGAGGATCTCTTTCAAACTGTAGTTTTAAAATTTAATTGATTTCATTTGTTTATTTGTCTTAAGCAGGGGAGTAAACACAAATTGTTAAAAACAAATTTGGAAAATTAATACAGGATGATGATTAATCAAATTTATGAAAAATTAGAGTGGATGGAGTAGGACATGTTGCCAGATTTGGGGACTTTTTTATTCAACACCCACCACTAATTCTTAATTGTACCGGTTGCCTAATCACTTCGAAGATTAATCGTCCATTATGTATGTCAAATTTCACTTCACAAAATTATTGGTGATAGTTGAATAAAAAAGTCCCCGAGCCTGGCAACACTAGTAAGGGTACAGCTTATTTCTATAAAACAATTTATAAAATACCTTTTGAAAAAGTAATTATTTTAATTATTGTATCCCACCTCAGTCTTCTCCTGACAAAGGAGTCTCTTTTAAATCGTAAAATGTTAATAAATTGTTAATAAACTTATGTGCAAATTTCAAGCATTTAAACGTAATTTTTTTTTTAATTAACTTATCAATGAATTCATAAAGTAATAATCATTTAAAATATATTGTTAAACTGTAATAATGCAAAAATTGAAGGAAAAAAATAAAAATTAATAGAAAGAACTTTAAAATTTTCAAAAATTTTAAAGTTTTTAATTATGTTTTTTTACTTAAATAGTTTTTAAGAATTTTTGATTGAGTATTTAATAAATACGTGCATTTTACATACGTAAATACGAAAATACGTACGTATATACGATACATACGTAAATACGAGCATTTTTACAAAATAAAATTTTAAATGCGCATGCACAAGCGTTAACAGAATTTGTTTTACATAATTAATTAGCCAAAAGCATAAAGTTACTCTGAAAAAAAAAAAAATAAATAAACAAGCAAATGTAGTGTGAAAATTTAGAAACAAACAATTGTCGGTTAAATTAGTTGAATTTCAAATAAACTCAAAGAGAAACAAACTTATAGGACGTTTAACTCATGTTTTCATTTTAATCAATTAATGCAACATAGTGTGCTTTGATTCAATTAAATATAGAGATAAAACCCTTATACTTTCTTTCTCTTTGAGGAGAGTACTCAACTAATTCCATTGGCGATATCTTTATGAACTTTAATGATATTTGCTTGAAGCTTCTTCAGAATAACTAAATACATTTGCCTAAGATATTCAGCAAAGAAGACTGAATGTTAACGCTTGTGTATGTGCAATTAAAAATGCTCGTATTTCATTAGACGTTTAATATTTTTTCATATTCTGATTGCAAAATATGTTTAATGTATATAGTATGACACGTTTTTCTAAAAGTGGTATTGCAATGGCGTAAAAACCCTCATGTTACGAACAAATAAAGTACGAAATATTTTCAATTATGTTAAACTTTATATTTTCATTAATATACGGGTTATTGACATACAAATGATTGCAGATAAAGATATTTAAAAAGCCTCATAGTCACATGCTACTGCTGCAATAAATTGCAAGCAATATCTTTTAGGTGTAATAATAACTGGAGGTTTGGCGTTGGAATATTAAAACCCGAATAAACTACTACGTTAGAAACGCCAAAGAAAAATATTAAATACGCTCAAATATTTTTCTTTGGCGTTAGTGACGTAGTAGTTTATTCGGGTTTTAATGTTTTAGGTGGTACTGCCACTCAGTTTTGCCCCCCCCCCCTAACTTTTTATAGCTCGTTTTTTTTTTTTCCTTCGGGAGAAAAATTTTCATTGAAATATATGTAATATACCGGTTTACTTTATATCTATCAAGCAGTGGCGTCTTGTGAACCGAAAATAGGTGAAGAGCTCAAAAATAATATTGAAGTATTTTTAATGCATAATTTTTATTAAGCAGGGTCTTAACTAAAATTAACTAAAAATACTTATTTAAATGTAAATTTATATTCTATAAATTAATAGAGTGTAAAATACAGTGTGCCTCTTCACCTATTTTTGGTGCACGAGCCGCCACTGCTATCAAGTTTCAAAAGAATCCATCAAGTATTCTCTAGACATTCGGAAAAACTTTTTAATTTGAAACTATCACATTATTATGTCACTTTATGCGAATATATTTCATTACACGCCCACTCATGCACTTATATTATGCATATCAAACAAGAAAAAATGCTTTGATTCTAGTTTTTAAAAAAATAACGGCAGTCTCATGCTAATTCGGATCCCCTTCCCCTCTTTTTGCGAATATCTGTCACAAAAATCTTAGCTAGGTAAAAAGTGGTAATTTTATATATAAAGTTTACGCTTATTATTTATTATGTTTTTTGATAACAACATAATATTGTATTGTAATTGTACTAAAAAATTTATAATATGTATAATTGCTAATTCCTTGTTTTTTTTTTTTTTGTTTTTTTTTCAATTCTAGAATTGGTTTATATATCAAAACTATTTAAAACTTTCCTAAAGTATTATTTTTTTTTTTACTTTGTGGCTTTGTATATCTACACTTTGCGACCACAATAATAATAAAAGTGCTCCGCCTTTAAGCGTTCCTTTTTAATGATACATTATTTCAAAAGAGAACTTTCCTTATTCGTATTTAATAACTAAGTGCAATCGGCGTATATATACGTCAGTGACATTTACGTCATCGATTCCTGAGGATAAAATTTAAATGACTTAAACACAAATAAGCGATATCCTTACATGACTGTGTTTAATATCATAAAAAACTATATTCTAAACTGCAGCTATTTTTACTTTTTACTTTCCTTCCCCTCCCAAAATAAATAAATAAATGAAATAAAATAAATTTTCTGAAATGAACTAGTTTTTCGAAAAAAAAAAAAAAAAAAAAAAATGGGTGTCAAATGCTGGTCTTGAAGACATCTTTCAGAATTCGGAAACTTCACGCTGCGTCCAAAGTGGAACACCCGGTATTTTGCGATAATGAAAACATATTCAAAAGTTGACACTTTATAGTCAAATGTTTTCTCATCTTCAACAGTAAGTCCCGCCTTTTGGCAACCTTCTAAAACATTACTGTGCCTTGCAAAATAATTTTAAGTGTTGGTATTTTAATTATTTAAATTTTATACTTAGCAATCGGTATGATAAATGTCCCTGGCATATATATGCGCAAATGGCATTTAATGGTTTAAACACAAATACTGTAAATTCATTTTTAAATAATGTATTGTTTTATAAAAATGACTAAAGGATAGGCTTTCCTCGCTGCATCGACCGCAAATAGTTACAAGTATTTAGGAAACATTTTTAAAAACCTAGCTATCATGTAACAGTTTCTGTAATTAAATTTGTTTAGTAAATAGTTGCGAAGTTTTCCGATTTGCATGGGAAACTTTACACCATTACATTTCAATAATAATAATTGGTATATTTTTTTAAGACTGAAATGTAAGTTACTCTTCGAAAAAAACTGTTATTGATTTTTCAAAAAAAAAAAAAAAAGTAAAAGTAAAAGTTTGGAATTAAGTTCATGAAGTAAATAAGATTTATACACAAGATGGGTGGAAAGTATCTCTCTATTTCTTATATTTTCTCCTATTTAAGATATTGTAAGTATAAACTCAATTTTTTACACACATGTTGAGTTTATTGTATAACATTATTTTTCCCAAAATTACAACTCAATGTGCGCTCTATTTTGTAGATATTGTCTTAAATGAACGAATACGTTTGCTACGACTTTCCCAAGAACTCAGCAGGAATAAAACTTAAGACTCCACGGACTTTATACTCAAGTTCTGAAACAGTTTTCGGCTTGTTGCGATCGTAGTGTATGTGAAAGAAACATTTACAAACTCTTATGAGGGCAATTTTAAATATTTATAGCGATTTACATCTTTTCCCTTACGCTCATCTTACTGTGGGCTATTATATCGTTTTTCGCTAATGCATCAATAAAACGCGAGCACTTCTGTTTAGAAAAGATATTAAAAGAATTTCACTTCACTTTTTTTGCAATAAAATAATTACTTTGACTCATCCGTATTTATCTATAGCTACTTTTTAAATTCAAGGAAAATCTCATCATCAATCAAAAGGTTTATCTATGGATTACCCTCTTTCCATAATTCTCTCTGATATTTACATGCATTATCTTGAAAGAACGCTCTTTAAAAAAAAAATTTCTCATCTTGGATCTGTTGCGTTGATGACATTTTCACGCTAATTGACACATCTCTTCACAATATTGAAAATGTCTTACAAATTATAAACTTTATAAGGAGTAATAATGTCCAATTCATTTGAAATAGAAAATATGAAATGGAAAATAATAATTGAAATAGTGAATAGAAAAATCAATTAAATAGAAAATAATGGTTCACTTCATTTTCTTGATAGCTTCGTTTCTTGCACCGAAATAAGCTTCTGAACCAGCGTCTATCGTAAAAATTTTGCCGTCTCTTTACCTCCTTATACAAAAAAAATGTCACCCACCTTCCCCAAAAATGGCAGGTTTCTTTATACTTTTGTAAACCGAGACTTTAATATTTCTTCCGATTCTGTTTTACTAAATTCTGAAATCAAACATCTAAAAGCCATTGCAATTAACAGAGGTTATATACCTTCCGTACAAGATAAAGCTATACAAAAATCACAGCTTCCTCGTACATCGTCACCTGAATAGGTCTCTTCTAATATTAGTATTGTTTTACCTTATTTTCTAAATTATCTCTGCATAGGGAAAGTTCTAAAATAGTATAATTTTGATATAATTTTTTCACCTTCCAATAAACTCACCCTTTCTTAGTTAAAAGATCGTATATAGTGATGTATAATTTTTGTGGTACTTATAGTATTTCCTACCAATGTGAATCATCCTACATTAGTCAAATTAAATGCAGCTCAAAAGGTACATATCGGTTACGTTTGGAAACAAGAAACTTTTTATTTTCCCCTATACCAAAAAAAAGTCCAAAGACCAGAGTTTCCTTCTGGCAGCCCAGAAAATTCGAGAAACTGCCAACAGAAAAATGACATGGCAGAACATGATAAAAGATGTTTAAAATCCATAAATTTTCTCTCTGAACAAAGAGGGCAGTAGAAGAAGGGGAAATACCAACGCAGTGCAAGTGACCCCACAAAAAATCATGTGAAGTTATGATTCTAAATATGCAGTAGCTACATATCTAGGGAGGTTACCTGGAAGTGAGTGAGTCGAAAGATTGCTCCAGGACTTTCCCATAGTCTGAGTCACATGACAGTTCTTAACTGCACTACTGAACTTAAGACTTATCTCACCACAAATAATAAAGTAAGGAAACAGGCCAGATGGCTAAGGCAAAAAGCGGCCAGCCTTAGCCAGCGGGTCAGCATATTCATTGCCAGGAATGCCACAATGGCTTAAGATCCACTGCAAGGTGAGAGTCAACCCTTTTTTAAAAGTTTATCGAGTCCGATTCTAGTTTTATTTACCCTAGCAGTATCATCATTCCGTATGGATCCGAGAGTTTGGATTGCAGCCTGGGAGTCAACAAAGAAAACTGTCTTTGTTTGAGTCATAATACTTGAGAGTTTAGAGGCAGTTTGGCTGATAGCCTCAATTTCAACATCAAAATTAGTTTCAGGAAAACCTACAGCAACATATTCTTCAAAGATGTTTTTACAATAGGAACCTGAACCTCAATGCCAATCATCAGTACGATATTGCGTGTAATACAGTCGGCAGCAAAATTATTAAAGCACACATCCCCACTTTTCATGATTTTTTTTTTCGTTTGATTGCTAATTTTTTTCATTAACTTACTTTTTTATAAACAATATAAGTCTAAGATCATGATTCGACAAATATTTACTTAACAAAACAGTATTAGGTGCCCATATTTTCAGTAGGAATTATCACGATTCTTTTATTTGACTTAAACCTAATTCAACATTTAAATGGCCTAACTTGAGAACGTACATTGCGTTGCCTTCATTCTGTTTACTTAGTGAGTGGTTCATAGACATATTAGAGTTGTTAATTTAGTTGTATAATGATAATCTCCCTCAATTTCCCAAAACAGACCAAACTCTAAGATAAATTAAGTTGGCACAAAAGTTCATGTTAAGATCCCTAATCCCTTTTTTTTCTTTTACTATTTGTTAATTTAAAAGTAAATCTTTGCCTATATTGTATTACAAAATGTATGGCTTAAATGTAACCGTGTCCTTGCTAAAAACCCTAGCTGGAATGCTACTCTAACATTTATACATAACAAATCTATCCCACACTAGCCACTTGATAAATAATCTATGCAGCCAATGCCCAATAGATAGGTCTTGAACAGGTTAGAATAGCCATTAACATACATAAAATTTACAGGGAACCCAGTAAAGTGACATTTACTCAAATTAATACCATGAATGCAGAACCTTGGAAAGTGGTGTTAAATCCCACCAAGGCTCAACATCCAACATTTTTAATTCTATAAATGAAACTTTCGGGTTTAAATTGCAATTAAAAGAATGGTGCTTGATCCTAATATAGGCCAAGAAATAAACTGGTCTTTCACAAATAATCCTAATTTTTTAATACTCTTAATTTTTAACAACAAATAATCAGAGTTTCAACCACAACAATGTTATAAAACTTAAATTTAGTTTGCTATAACTTTAGTTAAGTAACGACCAGTTTACTTCAGATTTAAGCCATACATACACTCCTAAATTAAGATTTTTAAATTATCTTGATTGCACCACTCATTAGAACTTAAAATTTTCCACATTAAACAGCATACTAAACCCCAGGTAAGAGTAAAGATTTAATTACAATAAGGTAATTAAATAAAAAATAAATGAGATAAGGTACTTTGAAATTCCTTAAAATACACTTATTTCCTTTTTCGCTACTTTCCATATTAAATTTAGTTTTCAGATGTATATTTTGTGAAATTATCCCCAGCAATTTCTAATATAAAAATTTAAGAAACAAAGACCCTACAAAAATAATAAGCTTCTCTTAATTACAATTATTCGTTTATTTACAACACAATATTACTTTTAACTTGATAATCAAACCACACTAATAACAGAAAACAATACTTATAAACAGCAGGCTGAGGACAACCTGTACAGATAGTTTCTCTGGAAACATCGACTATAAAAGGTAAAAAAAAAAAAAAAACATTTCTGGCCCACAGTTTCATAAATATAAGTTAATGTAAACAACTATACTTAGAAAAAAAGAAACATGAATTTCACTTAACTTAGATAACACAGAGGCATCCCCATTTGCTATCATGGTTCATCTTTACGATGATTCTCAGGAACACACAGGTGATCGATGTGGTGGCCTATCCAGCCGGCAGCTTGTCGTACCTCTTTCAATGGGTCACAGAAACAAAACACGGACACGATGCTCCCAAACCACTTGAATTTAGCCTCCTGATACCTTTCGTTACACATCTTTAGGCTCTACGGTCTGACAGCCAGTCATGTTGTCGGCTAATCTTAGTGGAAGGAAAAGGCATGGACGCTGGTCGGGCTGACGACCTATCTCATAGGTCCTGAAGAGGCCATTCGTGGTTCCGACTTCAATTAAAAACATTTAGAAGGGGGTGGCCAAGGATTCAGTATTAGTAACACTCTCTTCAGCTTTTTTCAGAAACCAAACTCCATCTGCCGCCGCTTTCTCCATCTTGAAAAAAATATATATCCCTTCCACGCATCGCTTCGCTCAGCCCCGCTTGCATCGTTCTCTCACTTTTTCTCTTCATTTCTACCCCCCATATCGGCGGAGGGGAGCTGCGCCAATCCACTAGTTTTCGCCTTTCATGGTCACGCCCTCTGTACTCCGGAGTGGATAGAACGCGATTTTTAGTAGGCCCGCACTTTTACCATTTTACGATACAGTTTCTCAGAAAAACAAGAACCCTACTTCTCATGCCATAAAACAAACAAAATATTATTTGAGGGACCCTTGAATTCTTTAAGGTGCCATAAAAATTTATTGGCCCCATTTTCGCAATTTACAGCAATTTTGTCAGTACTCCTCCAAACTGCAATTACAATGAAATAGCTATTTACGCTTTTCTATTCACAATTCCGTTCTCTACTTTCCAACAGAGAAACACAATGACGTGTTTTCGTTGCAGTAAAGTGCTTACTGATATCTGGAGCCATTTGGCCAACACCTGCTTGTCGTGAAGATACGACCTGCGCCTTTTTATCTCTGAGTGGCACTTTTTTTCGAAGAAGATTTATTTTTTCTTTTTCTTTCTTTCCTTTACCCAAAAGAGGCCTCTTAAATTTATTTCATAGCTGCCTTTTATCGCAAGCAAGTTTTACAGTAATGCCTTTGATTCATATCAAATGAAAAGATACTTTTTAACTCACAGGATTTTATCCTTGACAAACTTATTTCCCCTTTTTTCTTTTTTACACATAAAATTTTTGTTATCCATACATTTAACCATAACAGAATTATTGCTAGTGCTTCAATAATTTTGCTGCCGACTGTAGTCTCAAGAGAACATGGTCATTAAACCAACTGTGGTAGCGTCAGATTTATTTTCTCTCAAGCCATTGGACAGGCTGATATTAGGAAGAAGAGTCTTTAGGAGTATGTAGGAACTTCTCAGTAGGGGTTCCCTTGCAAACTGCTGGAGCATATATTTTCGGATGATCAAATCAGCAGTACCCAGGAATGTATTGTGTGACTTCAGCCTACCCACACAAGGGACGCAGGAAGTCCAATGGTCAAGTGGGAGTCGTATAAATTTCTCAAAAAGTTTCAACTGTCTTCTCTTCTGGAGGAAAGAGTTTTCAAGTTAGTATGGATCACCATAGTAGAAGTAGGAGTAGATTGGGCAGCGCCAATAATTATTCTAAGAGCTTTATTTTGAACTCTATCAACAATGACGTGGCAGCAAGCTGAGGCAGTAATAACAAGTTCACGTAATCCAGAACTGGTCTTATGTATGACTTATAAACAGTAGAGAGGACATTTTGTATAGAATCCCAGGTAATCCTCACAAGACGTTTGAGCAGCCTTAGGCGATTAGTTCCACTGTGTGCTATCTCAGTGGAGTGATTCTTCCAGCTTAGGTTTGAATCAAGAGAAATACCCAAATATTTAGAATTATAAACTCTACTCAGATCATACCCCCCGAAATCCAAAGAGAGAACATGAGGTTTAGTAGAGAGAGTGAAAAATTCAAAAACAGTCTTTTCAGGATTCACCACCATGAGGTTATCATCACACCAGTCCTCCAAAGCCAACAAAGCCTCCTTCATAAAGTTCACCTTCTGAATGTTATTCTCAGTAAAGTAAATGACGACATCAACAGAGAAGATGAAAGCTTTTATACCGCTCATTTGCATGGACTTGACCACTAGATCGTTGATGGTGATGTTGAAAAGAGTACAGCTAAGAAAAACACCTTGAGGTAGGCCAGTCCTAATCTGAAAGTAGCAAATCTATGGGCCCGAAGGCCATCTTTTCTAAAGTCAAAGGTAGCAACAAGTCTTTAAAACAGGACATTTTTCCTCAATAATGGTTCTCTTGAAGATAGCGTGTGAGTTTTTCAGAGCGATACAGTCCATCTGAGCACCAGATGAATATCCGCTTTCTTTCTGGTTAGGTCCCTAATATTATTTAGCTTACTAAGCTCCTCAGACCAAAAGTGGTGAAATTTCTTCAACTTCCCACGGGAAATGGAACTGAGGGCACATTGTTTAGTGGCATTATATCTCTTAAACAGGTTGTTTGACATTATTAAAGAAGGGATCAAAATCTTGTCATTGAACAACTGTATTTTAACTAATTTGCCTTTTTAAACTTTCATCAATGTAAAACATCCAAGGAAGGACGATGGGTCCTTAAATTGATTCTTTTCACAAGAAGGGCTCTTTGGCCATAGCCATAGAGCAAGATTCAATGGGATTAACGGATAATTGGTTCAGAATATTTATATGAGCCATAACCAGGTCAGGGTTGATTTTTCACCCTTAATAAGAGATAAGTAGGAGCTAGACGGATTAGAATATCTAAGGGAGGAGGAAAATTGATGAAGTCCTCTGGAATCCTGCGAGGAGCTTATGCGCTGGAATAACCCTATTTAGAGGAATGGTAGCTACAATCACCATTTATGATAGTAGTTTTGTCCAAAGAATTTTCGAGAATCTGAGTGATAGGTTCATTTCCAGGTGAATTATAAACAAAAATCACTTTGGAACATTTGTCCCCTTTACAAATACGCAGCTCCACAGCCTCAAAAAGATTTGAATCGATATTGTGAAGGATCATAAATTCAGTTGTAATGTTGTCTAACACCCACTATAATGCCAGAAGCAATTTACTTAGTAACCCCTAAGTAAACAAAGCATAGTTTTTGAAATTATAATATTCATGTTTATCAGTAGAGGCACCAGCTTCAGAGATGGCAAAGACATCTACATTTTCTCTAACAAAAATACTCTTTAACTTAGTATATTTAAAACTGGATAAACCACCGGCATTCCAATAGAGGAAAATGACCTTTTTTCAAACCATGATCCTGAGAAGGGCCTTTTCTTCTCATCATAAGCATGATTATACCTGGCTGCAATGGTAGACAGCAGTTACACATTTAGCACTCACCCAGGAGGCCCGTATAGTTTAAAGAATGCTATGGACGCGTGTAACGCTACCTTTCTAGAAAGAAGAAATTAACAAATCAGTCATTTTTAAGACTTGCTGGGAGAAAAACCATAATTTTAAATATGGTACATTCAAAATGATTTGCAGTTCTAAATCTACACTTGAACTAGATTTATTTGAAGCTTTTTGTATTTATAAGAACCTTACAAACATTGTTAATTGTGATTTCACTATACCCCTTTTGTCTGATTGTTTTACATTTATTCAAATTTTACATTCAATCTACACTTTCTGATTTTTTTCTACATTTTTTACAACTACCGTTGCTCAATTAACTACTAGCTAATCTTCCAAATTCCACTCAATTCTACTAATTTATAAACAGTCATAGAATCCAACCCCCTTCTTATATATAGCACTTTCCTTTTGTTTCTTTATGCACTGATGACGGTACGCTCAATGCTACCAAAACAGCTGTCTGTAAATTTATTATTCCTATTGTCGTTCTATAACGCTGAAGATTTTTCCTGTGTTTATTTATCTAGTTCCAAGTCACCTTTTAATAAAATTTGTACATTATTTTTTCATATAAAACTTTTATCTGTAAAAATAGTCTGCTAATTAAAGTTGTTGTCTTATCCACAATAAAAATATTTTGCAATATAAATTAAATCTATACACAAATTCAAATATTTATGTTTTTGAAATTAGACACATACTTTTACGTATACATTTTCATTCGAATTACTCACGGCAAATTTTCCCCGCTATTTTGTTCTTGCAAAAAGATAATCCTTAAGGTTAATATGCCTATAAAAATGAGACGAACCTTCTCCAATTAGCCTTTACATGAAAGGAAGATTAATTTTTAGGTAGGGCTATTTTACGAGCATCCTAAAAAATCATGCTATCGCTTATTTTCCGATTAGGTGTTATTGTCGAGGAAATATGTCAGCTAAAGGTTTTCTATACGCTGACATCTTTATTACTTAATTTATGAACCGTTACCTCAAATTACCACTACAGAAATTTTATTTTTAAAACACCAAGTGATCATAATTAGTTTCGTTTTTACGAGCCTGAAAATCTCTGTAAAGTACAAATTACAAGACGAGACGTTACTAAACTTGAAATATTAAGACAGAGATCTAAAATTTTATATATATTAAAAAAAAGAGAAAGAAAGAAAGAAAAAGAAATCAAAACATTATCACCGCAGGAGAGGTGAATAAGGGCTAGAATAATAATGTATACTGTATTCGTTAACGGGAATTTTGACTTTACGGACATCTAATTTTCAATGGTATACAGTGATTTACCACTTAAAAATTACCTCATATTTGTACAATCGTCAAATAACAACAAAAAAAAAAAAAAAAAAACCGCCGACCTATTTCGTCGAAATTATCGTAAAAACATGCGGGTGCTGGCCGATTTGTAATTAGTTATTAATGCAATAGTTAAATTTTGTTTAAAGGGTCGTCTACATATTAAAATGTATTCAATTTCATTTTTTTCGATTGGTAACAGCCATTTTTGATTGCATATTCGAATTCCTGAGATCAAGGCGTTTCGGAAAAAGATGTGGTTTATATACTTTAACTTAATTCTTGAAAGAGTTGCAAGCAAAAATGTGATAGAGATAAATTCCTATATTTAACAAAATTTAAGATTTCACACAGAAAAGCATTATGTCCATTCAGATAATAACTGAAAAAGAAGTATGGCAATTTTAAATATTAAATAAATTGAAGGAACGCTAATTAAGAAATAATATGTGCATCTACACTTATTTGAATAAATAATTTTAAATTATCTGTACGTAAAGTTATAGATGACATAAATGCTAGCAATAAGAGCAATGAAAATTGAAATATCATTGTAACTCGAAAAATAAAGATAGGAATGAGCTGTAAATTTGAAAATCCATTTTTTTTTTTTTTTTTTTTTTCCCTTCAACGGATCTAATACGGATCTTATATAGAAATGTTATGAGAATTAGAAAAAATTGGTAAAAATAAGCTTTTCTTTTAGAGTAATAGTACAACAAGACTATTATGTCATGATTGAAAGAAAGGGAAAGCTACTTGGCTGAGGCCATCACAAAATTTTCTTCCGTGTCATGCTAATATAATAATTTTTGAAAGCCACTTAAAAACCTGAAAAAGACAGCATAACAGCTCTACCAATCAGCTGATTTACACTAAAATTGCTTCAGAGTAGCTGTTCATATATAGTCATCTTATATATCAAGGTCGTTGCGCTTATACACTATAGAAACGAAGATATTGCCTTCTCATATAGGAATAGTTGCAGCACAGTAACGCTACCTACAGTCGGATATGTATAGAAATTAAATTGGCATAATTTTTGATAATAAAAAATCTTACATATAGAATTTAGTGCATAATATGCACTCTAGAAATTGAGATATAGCCTTTTCGAAAGTGAGAGTTACGGCAGTATAACATGTATAGGACGGTACACATCAAAATATAAGCAGCAGAAATTTATATCGGGAACCAACTAAATATAAAGTTTCATGATATTTTGTGTTTTTTTTTTTTTTGTGATATACAATTTTCACAAAATATTGATAACATACATTATATTAACATACATAAATTGATACAGACGTTTTCGAAAACTGGGCAAATCGTTCAGGACATTTTAAAACGTGCAAAACCGTTGAAAACCAGAAGTTGAAAATTTTTAAAATCCAATATTTTCTTCTTATATATGTAGAAAAAAAGTAAAATTGTTAGCCAAAACAATGCATTGGATATGAAAGAAAGCTTTATTTAGAAAATTTCTATTGCAGATTGTAGGAAATGCACAATAAGAAAACATACAGAAAACATAAAATATTTTTGAGACGAGAAATTAAAATCTTTATATATGAACCAAGACTCTAATTTTTATAAGACTGTGTTATCTCTGACGCTGTAATTTTTAAAAAATATAAAGATGAATTATGAAAAAAAAAATATTTCAATTTTTTAGTGTAGAATTTTTTTCGTAAAATGCAACAGCGGTATAAAAGAAGAAAAAGAAAATGTAAATACGATTTACAAGTGACATAAAGTTGTAATTATCTAGAGTATTTTTTAAGCAAAATTCCTGTATAATAGATGAGTTTTATTAATTAAAATATTATTACTTAATTGCAAAATGTGTTTAAATGATATTTTTAATTCCAAAGGAGGACTCAAAAATACAAATATCATGTTTATATCAGAGTTTTATTTTTAAATCTTTAGTAATATAAAAAACTATTTTTACCATTCAAAAAAATTTCTATATTTAGGATTATATCGGCTGTGTGTTAAGAATAGTTTAACTATGATTCATTTATTTATTGTAAATATAAAATTTGCTATATATAATCTCGACTGAAAAAAAAATACCTTTCTCTTCCCTTATTATCTATGAACTACTAACATAGAACATGTTAATCTTCTTTTTAAATCACTAAATCTTAACTGAATTGACTTCTAAATACTTTAGACTTTAGACCTTTTGAGAGGTTTTGTACGGGAATCAAGATCATGCTTCATGTGTGCTTTATATAAGAAGTAGCATTAAATCTTTCCGATGTAATATTCCATCCGAGAATCGATCTAAAATCTTTCGTCTTTCATAGTATGTCTTACAACGGGACACGCACAAATTTATAGAAAAAATCTGGTGTAAGCAATCACACTACTTCCATTACCCACTACTACACATGTAAATACTTTTGGAGATAGTGTGGTCAGAAGCCAGAAAACTGACCAAATCAATCACATGTCAACAGTTTTCCTGTAATACACTGCTCAAAACAATTAAAGGATATTGTAAGTTTTATATAAAATAAAGATATAAGCGAAATTTTTTTTGCCGAAAATGGAAGAAGAGAATCACAAATGCAAATTTTTTTGATTTTCAAACTGTAGACTATGCTAATTTTGAGTTCGACGTCAAAAACGTCGCTTCAGTGGCAGCGAATGAAATTTGACTTTCAATTGTATAAAAGACAATGAAGACAAGGATGATCCTCATTCAGTGACTGCTTTGTTTCGATGAGTACGATGTCTCAGCGAAGTCATTTAACCGATTCAGGAGCTTGGAGAGTTGTTGGTAGGTTAGAAGGGGGCCAAACTCAAGCCGAAGTAGCGCAAGCCATTGGAGTGTCACAAAGTGTGATTTTCAGGATCTGGAACCGTTTTTTGGAGAATGGAAGTGCAGGCCGAAGACCAGGGCAAGGTCGTAGACGGGCAACAACGCCCAATAAAGATCGTTATTTAGTGTTAACGGCTCGGAGACACCGAAATATGAACGCTACTCTTCTCCAACAACACCTTCGCTCGGCTACTGGCACCACGGTTTCAACACAGACTGTCCGAAACCGGCTCCATGGTGTAGGTCTGTATGCTCGCCGACAGATGGTATGCGTTAGACTAACATCAAGGCATCGTCGCGACCGCAGGGAGTGGGCAACAGAGCATGTGAACTGGAGGAGAAGTGAATGGAGCAATGTTCTTTTTTCTGACGAGTCCCGTTTTTCGGTTCAGCCTGATAATAGGCGTATTTTCATCTGGAGGGGCCGTGGCAGTAGGATTAATCCTGCGTTCGTGCACGAAAGTGTCAGATTTGGCGGTGGGGGAGCGTTGGTGTATGGTGGCATCTCCATTGACGGGCGCACAGACCTCTACATCATTCGAGATGGACCTCTGACTGGTCGCCGATATAGGGATGAGATCCTCAGACCTATTGTAGTCCCTTACGCTGCAGCAATCGGAGATGACTTCATTTTAATGGACGATAACTGCAGGCCACATCGTGCTAACCTGGTGGAGGATTTCCTTTTCGAGGAAGGAATCGTACGAATGGAATGGCCAGCGTGTTCTCCAGACATGAATCCAATAGAGCACGTTTGGGATGCTTTAGGAAGACGAGTTGCTGGCCGCCAACCACCCCCACAAACTCTCCAAGAGCTGGAAAGAGCTCTTCTGGAAGAGTGGGACAGAATACCCCAACTCGTGATTAATAGCCTCATTGACTCCATGCCTCAAAGGTGTTCAACGTTGCTGGCCGTCCGTGGAAACCATACCCCCTACTGAAAAGGATTTCCTTTGAAGAAAACACCTTTTCTTATTCTTTTTTTTCTCATATGCACAAATTGTGTTTTTTTCATTTTGTACACAAATGCGCAATAAAATGCATTTTTTTCTGCCAAACATGTGTAATTTATTCTCATATAACCTACTACGTCTGTCGGCCATGTATCAATCAGCTAAAAAGTTTCCCAGCCACAAAATCCACCTAAAACCGCAATATCCTTTAATTGTTTTGAGCAGTGTAGAAAACTACGTCATAAGACATATTAAAGAGAATTTATATTATGAGTTTAAAGAAAATTGGTAGAGCTTTTTTCTTGAAATAATAATTCCGAGATCTAAAACTGATCATTTTTATCAAGACGCCTATAAATTGTTTTGTATAAACCAAGTAATACATGCAAAGGAGGTTAATGTAATAAATTTGAACATCTCTTCATACTAAACCGATAATTTCATACATAAGGACATCTAAAAAGAAGCTAATACTGCGGGTTTGACGCAAATTCGTAGTACAGCCATTTTTTTAGGAAACTAACAAGCGAGACCAAAAAATGGTTTGTTTATTCTGTCTATATATTAAGTCGACCTATCAGTTTTCCTGAAGTAACTGACTAATACATACGATCGAACATTTAAAAGAAGCTTTATAAAGCAACTTCGAAAAAAAAAAGAAATCATCTATATACCAGATATTTCTTAGTTCTATCTTTTTTTTTTTTTTTTTTTTTTTTTTTTTAAGATTTAATAGTCAGAAGGTTTCATCCGACACACAACATACGCACTAACCAATTTCTAGAAACTACATTTTTGGGCTCAGGAGGTCTTAAAACGTGTAAAATAAATGAAAACTCTTTAACGAAATGTTTGATCGAATACAATACTTTCATTACTTACGTTAACATCGGTTAACAATTATCGGTTATTTCCATTACGTTAACACGGTAATGGAAATAAAAATTATTACATACTTAAATATTATACAATCCTGCTTAAAAGTTTAGAAAGATTTGCAAACGATCAGTTTTTTTTTTTTTTTTTTTTTCAATTTAAAAACTTATCTCAGGATGAAATATTTTCAAACATTGGGTATTTAAAGAACTGGGTCTTCCTTATGTTTTTCAGTGAAGATTGGTTTGAGTCAACCTTTAGGGGGCCGGTAACAAATTGAGCAAAATCAATGATATTTGTGATCATCCTGTATCGTTAAGTGAACGAAATGATCTGTAACTTTAAGATATGTTAATATACACTCAGTAAAATTTGTGGATGAATTTGTGTGACGATAATTTATTAAATAACGGAGATATAAACATTATTTTAAAACTCCAAAAAAATTCAGCACCTTTTTTATGTATAATGTACAGAGTTTTAAACGAAAATTATTCCCACTTTCAGATAAATTGAAAAAAGAATTTTCAAACAATAACTACAATCTGAATACCAATATTTTAAATATCTCATGAAATATGAGCATTTTTATGAAAAAAGCTTTCACTGAGCATGTGCGAAAGATAAAAAAAAAAAAAAAAAAAAAGATATTGCATAGGTTGAAAGCTAGGTAAATTGAGTAACTTTTGTTAAAAGTGCGTTTGAATCGAGTAAAAATTAAGCAAATTATCGGAAAAAAACAAGCTAGATTTTAGATATTTTTCAAGAGTTGAAATTTCCTAAGTAGTTTTTCACATTCCGCATGTGTAATTTGAAGATTCAATTATTTCAACCACGCTCCAAATGTACTTTTTTTCTTAAAAACCCCTTATAAGCTTGTAACTCTAACATTTCAACTCTTGGAAAATATCTAAACTCTAGCTCGTTCTTTTTCGAATAATTTGTTTAATTTTACTCTATTCAAGTGCACTTTTGACAAAAGTTTCCCAATACATCTAGCTTTCTACCTATGTAATAAAAATTTTTCTCTCTTTCACACATGCGCAGTGAAAACGTTTTTCATAAAGATGTTCATATTTCATGTGATTTTTAAGATATTTGTATTCTGATTGCAGTATATTGTTTGAAAATTGTTTTTTAAACTTATCTGAAAGTACGAATAATTTTCGTTAAAAATTCTGTACATTATAAATAAAAAAACACGCTGATTTTTTTTTTTTTTTTTTTTTTTTTTTTTTTTTTTTTTAATAAATACTTATATTTTCGTTATTTAATATATTATCGTCATACAAATTCATCAACAAACTGAACTATGTTAACCTATTAACCGCCAAAACTAGAAATAATGATTTTTTTTTTCTAAATACAAACAGTAATACTCATTATTTTGATCATGTATAACAACAATTTAAAATAAAATTATTAAAATTAGTCTCATCTTACTAAATACGGGGTGTTGTATTTGTACAACTTCAGTAGAATAAGAGTATAGAATGAAGACAAATAAATGTTTACCGAAATTTCCTTGCGGGAGTATAAAACAACAAGCACTACAGATGACTTCAAAAATAATCATTTTATTGTGAAACATTTTTTTTACAAGTTATGTAAACTTATTCAAATATGATGATTTTCAAATGTTTTGGATTGATTAGTGCTTCAAGTTTGAAATTTATTTTTAAATATAAAATTATTTTTCAGATCAAATTTTTTTGTAATAAAATAAACATCTATCCTTTCCTTATTTAAAAACTATGCTTAATATAAAATATCTTTTTTAGTTTACTGTTAAACGCAATTATTTCTGGTGTTGCATGAACGCAAATCCAGCGGGCAATGGGTTAACATATCCTAAAGTTACAATTCATTTCGTTCGCTTAACAATACAGAGTGATCACAAACATTATTGATTTTGCTCAATTTATTACCGGCCCTTAAATGTCGCCTTAAACCAGTCTTCACTTAAAAACATGATGAAAACCCAGTTCTGTAAATGCACAATGTTTGAAAACATTTCATCTAGAGATAATTTTTTTAATTGAAAAAAAACTGATCGTTCGCGAATCTTGCTAAACTTTTGAGCAGGCGTGTAGACCGAGAAAAAATTCTGTAACCGACATCTAGAACCTAAATTGTGGCTTTAGAAAAAATAGTTCCATGTCATCCTTTATAAATTCTAGTCCCCTTTGAAAGTGAGTTCTAGAAACTCCTATTAGAATTCCAGCGCTTTTGTCTGTATTATAGAGGTCAAACCTATTTGAAAATATCTCCAAATAAATCCGAACACAAGAGGCGGGTTTCAGCAACTATAATCTTGGTTTATGACCCAATTCTAGAAAGGCAAGCGAGAATTTCTCGCCATACAAAAGATTCAGGATATTCAGATTATTGTTTCACCATCTAGAAATATGTAGAGTAGAAATTCTCGATTATTTCGTCTATTCAGTTTATTGGCGTGCCTTATGCGCATGGCTCGGAAATCTATATTTCTAGTTAAAGGGCTTTAGAAAATGGCCACTTATTCATTCTAGATGAAAGCGGTATATTTTTTTTTCTCAGTGTACATCGTTTGAAAGATCGTATCCGTATCTGCGGATCTACATACAAAAGATCCGTATTCTCATCCGTATCCACGGATAGAGAAAATCTAATATCCGTGTTCAAATCCGCGTCTGCGGATCACATTTTCTGACGATCCGGCACACCCCTACTTTTCAAGCATGCGATGAGGCGACCTTTTGAGAAAATAAACTGTAGTTAAATCCATGTATACCTAAGAAAAAATTAATATATTAGTTCAGTTCTAAAATTACGATTTCCTTTTTGATATGCTGGCACTAAACATAAAAATAACTAACTCACTATAATTGCAATGTTAATCTTAAATTCTAGCTTACAAATTTCCATGTCTGTATCAATCTTGCACAAATGGAGCTACACCTTCAATCAATATTATTTTTCCTTTTTAAAAATTACTTATTTTAATCTAATGCGTCATGTGCAATTTTTTTTTTTCTCCGCTGCCAACCTTGAGAAATAATGGCTCTTTCTACTTTTAAATCTAGTCACAGCAGATTTAAAAATGCTAATTATTGCTAAATTACAGAAAATGAATTACTTTAATGATTATTTTCCCTTTACGTCATTGTTTCGTACCAGATTAGCATAAAATAAACTAAAATTGCTTTAAAAAACGACAAGTAACCATTAAATAATTGTTAAAAATTTGCGGATCTTGTATTATGATAGTTATATTCAGTCACTTTATCTATACGAATTTTCTTGAACATACTTATGAGACTAATAGGGGAAGCTGTCACTCAAAAAGATATACTTGAAGATTGCGTGCCTAAAGTACATTGACGTATATGATTATATGCTAGTTCGTTGAAACTGAGGTAAACAAGTATTAAGACACACCCCTCAACTAGGCCAGTTTAAAAATCAGTTAGGGCTACTGGTATCTGTGTAAACAAGACAGGAAATGCATTATTTATGTACACTGAAAAGTATTTTGTTATGACATCGTCAAACACATAATTTTCGTTAATTGCTGTATATATTCTTATTTTCAGGATTGTTATTATCAAATTATTCATCCTCTATCATTCTGCAGAAAGAAAAAGCACTATAATAATGAAATAAATTTTAATCACTTGTGCATACTGACATACCATCTTGATCATATAAGAACACCGAACTCTTTTATTAAATTTATTTACGCGTAAATAATATACATTTCGTTTTTTATTAAATAATTTGAAATAGACAACACATATTAATAGCTGTTTTGAAAATATCAGAATACTTTTTTTTTCTTTAGCTTTAAATGTATAATATAGATATATAATTAAATAACTACAAAAAAAAATTTTTTAAATGTGACTTCAATGAAAAAAAAAAATCATTAAAAAAAAAAAAAAACTACCATTTTTGAAATGCACTAATTGTAGGCAACAGCCTGTCAATTTTCTTACAGTTAGAATAAAATAATATTTTTTACTTAATTTTAAATTACTGATTAATTTTCGTACAAGAAGCATTTTACTTATGATACGTAAGAATAACACTGGTGATTGATAATTCTCTTTGATTTATTACTTCTAGAACAAAATTCTTCGTTAACGAGTAAGACACCTCAAATTATGCAACACTTATCCGAGAAGATGTGCCAAAAACTGTTCATTAAAGGAAAAAAAAAAAAAGAAAGAAAGAAAAAAAAGAAAGAAAGAAAAAATGGTTAATTTCAATAACCACCAATGAAGGACATTTTTTCTCTGTAATAGTGGCATATGTTAATAACCGTACTCTAGAAAATTATGTTCGTCTTTACAGGATCATGCCCCACTGGGTCAAGCAATTATTACAGAATCTAAGATATATATGTTCACTTTGACCTTAATAGAATGGTAAATGATTTAATAGCAAAATTATTTTTTTAAAACATATGATTCTTCAACAGTTGTATGGAAAAAGTTTGTTACTTAAACGGGTTTACAACCTATCCATTTACTTGTAAAGGATTTCAAAACATGGTTATCAAATTTGCAGAAACGAGATCATAAGCAATTCAGTAAAGTAGAAGACAGAAATGTGTTGATATGCAAGGAATGGCTAACATAATGATTAACGTGGCAGTGGACACGATACCGCAGTTCGTAAGCAGCACTATTGCCCGAATTGCACTAATTCTAAAAAGAATTCTGTATTTATATTCACGAGGTTTTAAAAGAACTATATCAATACCATCTCTACAATTATTACCTTTTTCTTTGACATGTTTATTGCTGATGTATTTGTAGGAACATAAATATTACAAAGTAAATATTTACCAGTAAGTTTCATCAGAAAGCCACTAGATGGCAAGACCATGGAGTTAATAATGCTTTTAAATAAATGCAAGTTACTAATAATTTAGAAAATAAATTCTTATTAGCAAGAACATTAACTTAAAATAATTTTATTTAAATCATAATTGTGTTATTTACATTTCCTTTAAAGTTTTTTAATAATTCTGTAAATATATTTTTTTGTAAATTTAACTGTAATACTAGGAAAGCAATTTTACCTGTAACTGTAACCTGTGTGTTGCTGATTTGCCACGATATGTATGGGGTACGTAGAATTTTGCTGCTTACAGAAATGATGATTAAATAATAAAATATAACGCATGAATAATTTTTTTTTTTTTTTGAAATAATGCACGCAACCTAAATGAACAACTAACGTAATAATAACACTGCTGATTCTTGGACTGTTGTGTTAAAATAAGAATGCCACCTAACGATCCCACAAGCCAGCACGTGGAACCCAATGCAGTTAGCGTCAAAATACCACCGTTCTGGGTGGATAGACCTGAAATTTGGTTTTACCAAGTAGAAGCCTAATTACAAATTAGTGGTATTACAACTGAAGAAACAAAATTTAATTATTTAATAGCGCAACTAGAACCACGTTTTGTCGAAGCAATTTGGGACATTGTCAAGGACGCCAGTAGTACTAAATATTCTTTGGCGAAAGAACGCCTCGTCAGCACGTTTCAAGAAAGTGAAAACAAAAAAATCAAACGTCTGATTTCTGGTTTACAGTTGGGCGATGGGACTCCAAGCAAACTGCTACCAAAAATGCGATCTCTTGGAAGTAGTGAATATTCCGATAAAGTGCTCCGCACGTTATGGGTGGAAAAAATGCCCAACTTCGTGCAAAGTATACTAATTGTGAGTGAAGAATCTCTTGACAAACTCGCTACCATGGCTGATAAAATCATTGAAATGACACCTCAATCTACAGAATTTTCCGAAGTGAAGAAAGCTCCTCCTGGTTTAACGATTTACTAGCAAAATTATCAGCTCTGGAAGTACAAGTAGCTACCTTGAGCGAACCGCGCCAATCTCGTGATCAGCAACGCTACAGTCTTCGGAATAAAAGCCGTAACCGATCAAGAAAAAGATATGATCCAGATAGAAAATTTTGTTTTCACCATTTTAAGTTTGGAAACAAATGCCGCCCAGAAAAATGTGTCCAACCATGCAGTTGGAAAATTCCGGAAAACCATTCTACGCAGTAGAATCCACGGCTAGTCCTGCTGCTAAAGAAACACATAGCTGCAATTACCGTCTATTTGTCAAGGACAAAAACACGAGCTGCCAGTTCTTGGTAGACAGCGGAGCTGATGTGTCCATTATTCCACCTTCCAAAATCGAAAATAGCACATGTAAATATAAATTGTATGCAGCTAACGGTAGAGAAATCCCTACTTATGGTATTAAAATGCTGACTCTAGATTTAGGCTTAAGACTCTCATTCCAGTGGCCGCTTATTGTAGCCAAAGTAAGTAAAGGCATCATTGGTGCAGTTTTTTAAAATAAATTTCATTTATTAATTGATATACATAAAAAAAAGTTGATTGATGGTGTTACTGAACTGTCTGTGCATAGTGATGTAATGAGTGTATCTCATGATCTCTCTGTGAGCACATTTGATCATGCATCCCAGTTTAGTGATTTGTTGAAGTTATTCCCGGATATAACTAAGCCTAATATTATCAATACTCCAATTAAGCATGATGTGAAGCACTACATCACCACCAAAGGACATGCTGTATACTCCAGAGCCCGTCCATTAGATCCTAAGAAACTATCCTTAGCCGAACAAGAATTTCAATTTATGCTGAACAATAGTATCATTCGTCCGTCCAAGTCTCAATGGACAAGTCCTTTACATTTAGTTAATAAAAAAGATGGTTCACTATGACCCTGTTGTGATTATAGACGTTTAAATGCACAAACTATACCTGATCGATACCCAATGTCTAGGGTTGAAGACTTTCACCTGATTTTAAAAGACAAAGTAATATTATCGAAGATCGATCTTTTAAAGCTTACTATCAAATCCCCATTGCAGAAGAGGATAAACCAAAAACAGCAATTATTACTCCATTTGGCTTATTCGAATTCATTGTTATGAATTTTGGACTTCGAAATACTCCATCAACGTTTCAACGCTTTATAAATGAAGTTTTCCGTGATCTAGATTTTTTGTTCCCATTATTTAGACGATGTGCTAGTTGCTTCGTCTTCAGAAAAGGAGCACAGGAAACATTTAAAGTTAGTGTTTGAAAGGCTAAATAAATATGGTCTTCACATGAATATATCAAAATCTGTACTTGGTGTTAACCAAATTGAATTTTTGGGGTACCTCATTACAGATGAAGGGTCATACCCAATTCCTGGTTCAAACCATCTTAGATTCTAAGCTGCCAGTAACCCTACATCATTTGCGAATATTCCTTGCCATGCTGAATTTTTACCGTAGATACCTCAAAATGCAGCTCATACTCAAGCATTACTACACGAAATGTTAAAAGGGGCGAAGAAAAGAGATAAGAAGAAAGTTCCATGGACGGAAGAACCTATACAGCAATTTGAGAAGTGTAAAAAGGACTTAGCCAATGCTGCCCTGTTGTGTTATCCAAATCCTGACCTCCCACTATCCTTATGCACAGATGCATCAGATTGGGCTATAGGTTCAGTCTTACATCAGTTTGAAAATGGCAGTTGGAAACCCATAGCTTTTTATTCAAAGAAGTTAAATGATGCACAAAAAGCATACAGTACATATGATCGTGAATTATTGGGTATTTATCTTTCTGTAAAATATTTTAAATATATGCTGGAAGGGACAGAATTTGTTATTTTCACAGATCACAAACCTTTAATTTTCGCATTTCATCAGAAAAATGAGAAAGCCTCAAACAGACAACTGCGACAACTCCAGTACATTTCACAATTCTCAACTGATATCCAACACATAAATGGAAAAGACAATATTGTTGCTGACACTTTGTCAAGAATCCAAGCCATCAGTGTTATTAATTATGATTTAATAGCCCAAGAAGAAAGCACAGATGCAGATTTCAAATACCTGTCTTCCAATAACACATCTTTGCAATTTCAGCCATATGTCCTGCCATCTGGAAGAACTTTATGGTGTGATACATCACAGCATAAAATTCGTCCATTCATTCCCCTTAATTTTCGAAAGCAAATATTTAATCACGTTCATGGCTTATCACATCCTGGCATAAGATCTACAGTTAAGCAGGGGTCTGCCAGGTTTATATGGCCAGGAAAGAATGAGCAAGTGAGAAAGTGGACTCAAGCATTGCCAAAAAGTAAAAGTCACAAGACATACAAAATCTAAATTTTCTCGATATGAGGAACCTGACACAAGATTTAGCATTGTACACATTGATCTTATTGGGCTATTTCCACCATCCAATGGTCAAACATATTGTTTAACTTGTATCGACCGTTTTACTTGTTGGATGGAAGTAATCCCATTGTCAAATATTACCGCAAAAAAGTAATTAAAGCCTTTTATGAACACTGGGTCTGCAGGTTTGGTGCGCCTTCTAGTATTATTACTGACCAAGGAAGGCAATTCGAGTCGCAATTGTTCCGAAATTTAGCAACTGTATGTGGGGCTAAAGTTCTCCACACTACTCCTTATCACCCACAATGCAACGGAAAAATAGAACGCTTTCATCGAACTTTAAAACTGTAATTAGGGCTCACAATACTATCAAATGGACCGACATTATCCCAACTGTCCTACTAGGCTTTAGATCAGCTATTAGAAGTGATACAAATCATTCTGTTTCTCAGATGGTGTATGGGACAAATAGGGGGGAGGGTCTGGGACGCCCAAGTGAATATGATACTCCCAGGTGAATTTTTTAATGAACCAAGTTCTAAAATAGACCCTGAAACTTTTGTGGGTAGACTACAAAATTAAATGGATAAGTTAAAACCTCTTAAAACTCAGGTACCTTCAAATCAGGCAACATATTTTTCACAAAGATTTAAGTTATTGTTCCCATGTGTTTGTGAGCATAGATGGAATAAAAAGACAGCTTGAACCAACTTATGAAGGTCCATTTCCAGTAGTAGAAAGGCATGACAAATATTTTACCTTAAAATTTCATGAGAAAAATGTCAATATCTCCATAGACAGGCTTAAACCTGCATATTTTATTACAGATACCAACTTGGAGACATCCAATAATCTAGCAAACGATAATATTGATCATCCTGTTAATGAATCTAGACAGTCTCAAGCTGAACTTCCGAAAAACACTTGCTGTGGGAGACAAAGTAGATTGTCTGTTAGGTTTCAAACTTAAGAAAAAAAACTGCAATATTGTATATTTATCTTTATTTCACATTCTTGTATTTTGATTGCTCTAGCTATTAAGGTTATATGGGAATGTAATTATGATGTGAAATGTAATTAGATTATTTAATTCATATCTTACCTTTTATTTCCCTTTTGCATCCTATTTATCTGTGTTCTCAATATTTTATAAAATTATTTCTGTTTATTTTATTTTATGTTATTTTTCTTTGTAAATAATAATTCAGTGTATATAATTCTAACTCTAGTATTTACTGTTGCATAACTCATAATATTTTACTCTGTTGTATAAAGTAGGTTAGTATAGTTATTGGTAATCAGATGGATGGTAACAGCGATTTTTCTCTCAGAATTACCATATGCATGTTATTTTGAATAAGTTTCCTTTTCTTTTTTTTTACTAAACAATTTTAAACTTTGTATTTAGCTATATATTATGATTATTATTATTTTAAATGTCACTGATAGTTATGTTTCTTCCTGCCATGCTATCTATGTATCGTAACTTAGTTACTGGCTGGGAAGTGATGTGGGAACATAAATATTACAAAGTAAATATTTACCAGTAATTTTCATCAGAAAGCCACTAGATTGTAAGACCATGGAGCTAATAATACTTTTAAATAAATGCAAGATACTTATAATTTTAAAAATAAATTCTTGTTAGCAAGAACATTAACTTAAAATAATTTTATTTAAATCGCAATTGTGTAATTTAAATTTTTTTCAAGTATTTAATAATTTTGTGAATATATGTTTATGTGCATAGTAGTTATTTTCGTCTGCATGGTATGCTTAACAGCTCAGTCCAGAAATTCCTCTACTGTGTTTTCTCATTAAGAATCTTACTTATTGAAAAATACCACTATTCTGTTTCTTATGTTAAGCTAATGTGTTCGAGCAATATTATTTATATTAGATGGTGGCCCTTCATTATTGGGAAATAAGTATTCAGAAATCACATTTGTAATGACAAACGGTTGATTGATAAGACAGCTTTTTAAGGAGCAAGACCCAAGAGAGGACATGACGCGCAATTATATATATATATATATATATATATATATAATAAAGATGATCTATTAAGCATAGTATATATATAGAGAGAGAGGGAGAGAGGGTGGGCCAAAAATTCTTGACAGATTTTAAACTTTAATATAAAATCCAATAACTGACGTAAGAAAGTGCTTTTTGTACTATAATGCTTCTCTCGATTAAAAAATTTACAAATTAAATGCTCTTTAAGTATTTGCCTCCCGTTGTCAACACTTTTTCTTGCTGTTTTCGACATCTATGAGTAATTTTTTGAAATATTTTTTTATTATTATTTGTTTAAACAAAATTTTTCATTGCTAAGAATATTTTGATATGTCAGTCATTTGATTTTATATTAAAATTTAAAATGTGTGAGGGACTTAATGTCCACCCTGTATATATGGAGAAAATCAAGAACCATCATTTTCGCAGAACTTTATCTGCAAAATTCTCAGGTTTTGATGATATACTTCTAACATTTAAGAATATCTAAAAACGTGGCGAACTATGTTATATGAGAAATCAATATTTAATCAAACTTTTTTTTTAAATTTATTTATTTATTTTATTATTATTATTATTATTATTATTGTATTTTTGAAAGTAAATTTGTTTGTTATTATAGTTTCTTTTAAAATATCTTTCTGCTTGCAAATCAAGAAAAGGACGTTTGACATTGCAATTCTTTACCTCCCCCATTTAAGAAAAAATCTGGAGTGACTCCACTCGACTTTCCGAACATTGAGTAATTAACAGTTTTGTAGATAAAATAAAGAAAGAGGAGTTGTTAAACAAACAAAAGAGAGAAAACCATAATAGAGTGTTTTTTTTTTCTCCATCTATTACACGATGTTTTATTTAACGCTACTGAACTTTGAGCCCATAGATCATAATGATAAAGAATTTTTCGTTGTGTCCCTGTAAAAACCTATAAATGCTAGATTCACCAAAATGCTTATAGTTAGTGCAACAATGATTTATAATACTCATATAAATTTTCAGCTCAATTCAATAAGGCGTTTAGATGCTATCGTACTTTTAAAAATTTAGTCCCATAGGCCATAATGATAAAGAATGTTTCTTTGTGTCCCTGTAAAAAAACTGTAAGTGCTAGATTCACCAAAATCTATACAGTTAGTTCAACTGTGATCTATAACATGTGTACAAATTTTTTGCTCAGATTAATAAGGCGTTTAGACGCTATCACACTTTTAAAAATTTGGCCCCATAGACATAATGGTAAAGAATTTTTCTTTGTGTCCCTGTAAAAAAACTATAAGTGCTAGATTCTCCAAAATCTATACAGATTGAGTATTTGTGACCTATAATATGTGTATAAATTTTTTGCTCAATTGCATAAGGCGTTTAGATGCTATCGCACTTTTAAGATTTTGCTCCAATAGGCCATAATGATAAAGAATTTTTCTTTGTGTCCCTGTAAAAAAACTATAAGTGCTAGATTCACCAAAATCTATAGGGTTCGTACTATGGTGACTTACAATATGCGTACCAACTTTCAGGTTAATCGAACAAAGCGTTTAGACGCTAGCGTGTTCACTCACAGACATACACACAGACATACACACATACACACATACACACACACATACATACATCATCGTAAAAATAGTGAAAACGGACTCAGGGGACCTCAAAACGTATAGAAACATCAAAATCTCGAATTCGGATTTTTGACATGATTACAATACTTTCCTCACTATAGTGTTCGGAAAGTAAAAAGGATGTTAATTATCCTACATATAAATAATCTTAAAATTATCTGTCTACATTCTTCGTCAGAGAATTGTTTTAAAAAAATAATCAGTAACCATATTGCTTGGTATCTGCATAATAAGAATTTTCTTAACGCAGCTTAATATGGCTTCACTGATCAAATATATACCGAGGATGTTTTTTTGCATTAAAAAAGGAGGAGTTAAAAAGAGGCAAGGCAAAGCATTTGCATACAATTTTTACTTTTTTCGACATTAAAAAAATTATATAGTCTGAAAAAAAAAAAAAAAAAAAAAAAAAAAAAATAACGTTTTTTATTCTTAAATACATCTTCCGAAAATTGTACTGCTATATATAGTTTAACAAATTGCATAAAAAAATAAATAATAATAATAATAAATAAATAAAGCTTTATGCATTAATATACACTAAATATCAATAATGCGTATTATTTGTCATATTGCAAACTATTAACAATTGTAATTTTTATTTACTTACTTTATTACTTCACTTACGATAGAAAATAATAAAATGCAGTAACACTTCAGAAAAAAAAAGTAACCATCTTTTGTTCTTAAAGTACATATATGTTAAAAAATGTGTACAATCTGTAGTTCAGCATATTGAATTAAAAAAAAAAAAATGCATTATGCAATAATGTGTACTAAATATAAATAAGGCATATTATTTGACATGTTTAGAGTTATTAACAAATGTAATTTTTTAGGTGTTCCCTTACGTTATAAAATAATAAAATGTAGATAATCATCTGAAAAAAAAAAGTAATCACCTTTTACTCTTAAAGTAAATATAACCTCAAAAAAATGTACAGTGTGTAGTTAAACGTATTCAATTAAGAAAAATATGTTTTAGGGAATAATGTATAACAAATGATAATAATGCATATCATTTGTCATATTCCAAATTATTAACAAATACAATTTTTTTTCATGCGCTCATTTATGACTTGAAATAATACAATATAGTTTCACAATCTGAAAAAATAATAATCATCTTTTATTCTTAAAGCAAACATATGTCCAAAAATTTGTACAGTATGTAGTTTAACATATTGAATCTAGAAAATATTCATTCTTTATGGAACAATGTATATGAAATGAATAAGAATGAATAATGAATAATGTTGTAAACTATTAATAATTTTTTTCATGCGTTCAATTTCGGCATAAATTAATAATATTTTTGGCATCTAAAAGAAAGTAATCACTTTTTTTTCTTAAAGTATATATGTATTAAAGAATTGTACAGTATGCACTTGAACATATTGAATGAAAAAGAATATTCAAGCTTTATGCAATAATGTATATTAAACGACAATAATGCATTTTTGTGATTTCTCAAATTATTAACAAATGTAAATTTTTTAGGTTTAAAAATATTAAATTATTGTTTCACACCTGAAAAAAAAAAGTAATCACGTTTTATTCTAAAGTAAATATATGTTAAAAAATTTTACAGTGTGTAATTTATCGTATTGAATTAAAAAAAAAAAAAGTATCATGCTTTACTCAATAATGTATACTACACTCCTTCTCATATTTATAAGGACACTTTATATTTTTAAATAACTAACGTAAAAATAATTGTAAACAAGATTATACTAAGTGCACTTAATATATCTAGTATTCTAAAAACCAAAACTGTAATAATTTTTTATATATAACAAAATTAATAAAAAATAATGCAAAATGTTTTTTTTCTCCACGTTTTTAGATGTTCATAATTATAGGGATAATCCAGATTTTTTCGTTTTATTTAACTTACTAGCGGATAAATTACAGTTGGCATGCGAATTTGTTAACTACTGGGCTAGATTAATTCATATAAGCCTTCAATTTTTCTTGGACGGACATTACTGATAATTCCTCGAAAAAAAAGAACGTTCAAGTAGTGAAGTATGATAAATGTGTTTTTTAAATGGAAGGATAATTTCAATCCGCCGAATTTCTAATGAAATTCGAAAGTCTAAAATTGCTGAAGGAAATGTGATTAAACATTGAACTGCTGGTTCGATAGGAGAGAGATCTGATGCAAAATCAGAGTTGTTTTACAGAGATCGAAGACTCATAATTCCTCTTACTGTTCTACTCATAATGATTGCTGCCGAATTTGCTCGCAATTTTTAACGAAAGGTTGGGGTCTACATTTATGCATGTTTAAAATAATTAATAATATGTTAAAATGAATAAAAAACCTGTAATAATCAATCAGCATTTAATGGGGGAAAGAACGTCTGTGTTAAAGTTGAATAAAGACAATATTAAATAGTAAAATGTTGCATTTTCGAATGAAAAACATTTTATTCTTGATTAAACAAATGGTTTTAGCAGTTACTGGCACGATCTGAAGATAGCGAAAGACAGAGCAGATTTTTTAAAGGCAGATATGAATCGGGCATTTTAAAGGTGGATCTATGGTGCTCTGGAGAGCTGCTTCTACTGAAGGCAGAATGAATTTAGTAAATTTTTCTATTATTATGAACATCAAGAGAATATCCGCAAATTTTAAACGTGGAATTATCAGATTTTTGTTAGATTTTGGGGGTAATAATATTTTTTTCAACAAGACATACATTTTTGCTCAACTTTTAGTGCAAAAGGAAATAGTTTGAAGAAAGAAACTTCTGTATTATTGCCTTTCCCATGGCCTAAAAGTTGAAAAAACCTTAACTTATGATATTAGAAAAGTGAATGCAAGTGGAAAATCAATTTTAAATAGTTTAAATGTCAATAATACATATTATTTGTTATATTTCAATTTATTAACGATTGTAATTTTTATTTCGGTCTTTACTTGCGGTATAATATAATATATTGTAGTGACACATCTGAAAAAAAGTAATTACCTTTTATTCTTATATTAAATATATGTTCAAAAATCTTAACAGTATGTTGTTAAATGTATTAAATAAAAAAAAAAAATTCGTGCTTTATGGAATAATGTATACTAAACTATAAAAACGCATATTATATGTCCTATTTCAAATTATTAGAAATTATAATTTTTTTAGGTGTTCACTTACTATAGAGAAAAATAAAATATTTTTTTACAATTTACAAAAAAGGTAATCAACTTTTATTCTCAAAGTAAGTATATGTTTAAAAATGTGTACACTGTATAGTTCAACATATTAAATAAATAAATAAATAAATAAATAAATCGTGCTTTATGGAATAATGCATATCAAATTATAAAAACGCATATTATATGTCCTATTTCAAATTATTAGAAATTATAATTTTTTTAGGTGTTCACTTATGATATAAAAAAAATAAAATATATTTTTACAATTTACAAAATAGGTAATCGCCTTTTATTCTTAAAGTAAGTATATGTTTAAACATTTGTACACTGTATAGTTCAACATATTGAAAGAAAACAATATTTATGCTTTATGGAATAATGTATACCATCTGTCTTGTGAAAATTTAATAAAGAATGCTTTATTTTTTCTTCCCATGTGTTTGCTTACGATATAAAATAGTATAATATACTTGAAAACTAAAAAAGTAATCACCTTTTAATCTTAAATGAAATATATGTTTAAAAAATTGTATAGAATGTAGGTAAACATATTGAATAAATAAAAAATCATACTTCATCCAATAATGTATACTAACTGTCAATGATGTTTATTTTTTGTCATGTTTCAAATTATTAACAAATGTAATTTTTAAGTTGTTAATTACGGTATAAAATAATGAAATATAGTTTTTTTTTTTTTTTTTTTTTTTTTTGTCGTGTCCATGACGAAGTCGAATTAGATTAAACCGTGGATCTTTATAACTGCATTTGCGATTTGTTGGATGTTGTCGTCATATAGGTCTATCAGTGACGGCAATACACCAATTTCTCTCAAGTTCGCACTTATTGCCGGACACTCAAAGATATGGCAAGGTGTAAGCTGTGTATCTCGGTAATTGTTACAGTTTCTATACACCCTTCCACATTCTTTATTAATTTTCATGCCTCTGTGATGACCGGTTCTTAGCCTTATTATAGTTTTTGTTATTAATCGATCTGCATTTATTTCACAAAGCTGGTGTTTCGTTTGGATTGTTTTTTCTCTAAGTTTAGATTTAGTTATTGCATTTGCATCTTGAAGAGAGACACTGTTGCTGTTATTGTTGAGATTTCTGGACTTCTTGGCTAGTTTATCAGCATTTTCGTTGCCTGCTATTTCGACGTGTGCAGGTATCCACTGAAGTGTACAGGTTTTATTTATAGCTTGAAGATCTTGAAGTCCTGAGATGATTTCATGGGTGATAGAAGAGTGCCCCTTTGAAATGGCCTGGAGGGCGGCCTTCGAGTCGCAGAAAACCACTAGGCCCTCTGCCTGCTTAGTAGTGGGAAGGGACTTATACATATTAAGTGCCTCCAGAATTGCACGTAGCTCGCAGGTGAAGTTAGAGACTATATTTCCCGCACCAAATTTGCCCTGGTGAGGCGTATCATCTGGAGTAGTTAAAAACACACCTGAACCCCCATTGGTGATAGTTTTGTCAGAGGAACCATCTGTATATGCATGTACAAACTTCTCTTTTGGAAAGTTTTCAATTGTATCGAGTTCCTTTTTCCTAATGATATCATTCTGTTCATTTTTGTTGCATGGCTCTAAAAGGTCGGTATGAATGTTGGTGTTCAATGGAAGCCTTTTGCGAGAGATAGGTTCATGAAATATAGTGACACATCTGATAAAAAAAGTTATGTTTTATTTTCAAAGTAAATGCCTTTTCAAAAATCTACACTGTATGTAAACTTATTGAACAAAAAATATTCATGCATTATGGAATAATGTATATTGAATGTCAAAAACGCATACTATTCATCTTGTTCATATTATCAGATTTTTTTTTTTTTTTTTTTTTTTTTTTTAAATGTGTGTTCACTTATAGCATAAAATAATAAAAGAAAGTTAAACATCTGAATAAAAAGTAATCGCCTTTTATCTTTAAAGTAAATGTATGCTAAAAAATATGTACACTAGGCAGACAGATAAAAAAAAAAAAAAAAATCACGCTTTATGGAATAATATATAGATTAAATGTCAATAATACATGTCATTCGCCTTGTTTTAAATTATTTTAACAAATGTATTTTACTTTCAGGTGTTCACTTTTGGTACAAAATAATAAAATGTAGATTCAGCATCGGAAAATAAAAAAATAATAACCTTTTATTCTTAAAATAAATGTAACTTAAAAGAATTGCACTGTGTGCAGTTAACCCCTTCAGGGGCAATGAATTTAAGTTCATTTAAAATCAAATGCCACCACGAATAGAGTCTGAGATCAAGATTATGAGAAAAGTAATAAATGAATGTTTTGGGGTGAGGTAAAAAAGTAAAATTTTATATAAAATTTCTGGGATGAATTTTTGCAGTTGAGAACTGAAATTAGGTGGTTAAAATATACACCACCGCCCCTGAAAGGGTTAAACATAATGAATAAAAAATAAATAAATTATGCTTTATATAATAATGCATACTAATTATAAATAATGCACATTATTTATCATATATTAAGTTATTAACAATTGTTATTTTTTTACGTGTTCAATTACGGTATAAAATAATGAAATATAGTGATACATCTGATAAGGAAAGTTTTTTTTTTTTTTTTAATTCATCAAGTAAATATGTGTTCAAAAATTTGTACAGCATTTAGTAAAATGTATTTAAAAAATAAAATCTTAGTTTATGGTATAATGTATTTGAACATATTGAATGAAAAAAATATTCGTACTTTATGCAATAACGTATATTAAATGCCAATAACGCATACTATTCATCGTTTTGCAAACTATTAACGAATATTTTTTTCGTGTGTTCACATTCGGTATTAAAAAAAAATAGTTTGACATCTAAAAAAAAAAAAAAAGAAAAAAGAGAGAGGGATAGAAAGAAAGAAAGAAAAAAAAAGTAACACACATTTATTTTTGAAGTAAAAAAATTTTTCATAAAATACTGCAGTATTTAGTTAAACATACTGAGTTTAAAAAAAAGAAAAAAAATCATGTTTTATGCAATAACGCACACTAAATTATTAACAAATTAAGTTTTTTTTTTTTTTTTTTGGTAAGTATTCGTACTTACAGTATAAAATAATAAAATGTAATTTCACCATGTAAAAATTAAATAATCACTTTGTATTCTTATAGTAAATATATGTTAAACAATTTGTACATTATGCATTGGAGCATATTGAATGAAACAATTATTCATGGTTTATGCAATAATGCATATTAAATTTCAATAATACAAACAGGCGTCTTTTTCAAATCGTTAATATTTTTTTATGTATTTGTTTACAGTATAAAATAACAAAAATATTGTTGGATATTTGGAAAAAAAAATGTAACTTTTATTCTTTTAGTAAATGTATGTTCGAAAATCTGTACAGTATGCACAGTGGATAAAAAAAAAAAAAAAAATCATACTTTACTGAATAATGCGTAATGAATGTCAATAATGCACATTATTCGTCTTATCCCAATATATTAGAAAATGTATTTTATTTCAGGTGTTAATTTACGGCAATACATGATTGAATATAGTTGCAAACATTTTCTTATAAAGTGAGATTAAAAATAAATGAATAAATAAGTGTACTTTGTAATTATTAAAAGGCACTAAAGGCAAAAACATGTAGAACACTTTAACGTCACATTTATTTATTAAAACAAAATTTACGATATATAAAACAAAGTTTTTCGCCATGAATACGTGGTTACGTCTTCAGGTTAAAAACATGACTTTAGCAAAGTTGATAGAGGATAGTTAACTTATATATATTTGGATGTTTGATGATGGTCACAGAGATAAACGCATGACGACGTGGAAGTAGGTATACTTAGGGTACGTAAAGTAATAAGAGTGACGACAATGTTTACGGCTCTATGGATGTCCCCGAACCTTAAAGGAGAAATAACCCAGTTAATAATTAAACTAAAATTAATTAACCCAAAATAAATTAGTATTTCTTTTCTAAGCCCCGAACCCACCAGAGATTGCTTCAGACAGAGTCTCTTAGGGCGACGTAATCCAACCACTTTGGTGAAAAATTGTCAATTTATTGACATATTTATTTTTTGTTGAATTATACAATGACTGGTTCTTCGATTCATTGAAGCATAGTAAATTATTTATCCTTACTATCGAATCACATTCGGTGACTTAAAACAATTTCCACAAACATTATCGAATGCAATATGAAGTTTTAATATTTTAATATATAAATAAATTTATTATTTTTTAAACTGATTTAGCATTATTTAATTAAAAATGTTTAATTATTTTAAAAAGAGCTGTTTCTATCGGATATCCAAATAAAATAAAATAAATAAATAAATAAGCGTTGTCACCATATTTCTGTAGACTACCCCCATAAAAGTAAAAGTAAAGAAAAAGGCTAAATTTAAATACATCAAGGGACAAAAGGCAAATAATGATTTTAAAAAATATGGCGGATAATAAGGAAAAGAATAGAATAGTAATAGAGAAATTAAAAATAAATAAGTGCATGGAGAATGACATTGCGTGTTTGCAATACATTTAATACACATATTTTTAAAAAATAGCTCTCTCATCCTAAATTAAATTATGTTTAAGACAGAAATAACAATAAAAATTTAAATTTAAAAAAAAAATGTCAAGAAGCATCAAAATTTATAATTCTGATTTACACTAAACATTTTTATTCCAAATTTTGAACTTTTTTCCCCCTACGTCAGTAAAAAATACTTTTATTATTATTATTATTATTATTTTGATTGAAATGGCTTTGATAATTTGTGATAACATTGATTTGATAAAAAAAAAAAAAAAAAAAAAAAAAAAATTAAGAAAAAATCCAATTATTGTATTTAAAGACTTCCAGAGAGATTCAGGCATTTTTCACCGTAACAAAATTTTATATATATTAATAACCTTTACAAACATTTCACAAAAGAACACAGAAAGTCATGGAGAAATGGAATATTAATTTAAAAAAAAAAAAAAAAATCTAAAAATGAAAGCATACATTATATAACAGTAATTCATTGATGCATTACCCCTATAATCCGTAAGAACCAAAAATATAATAAATATGTTTGATTTAGTTTATATAAATTTGCTTTATAAATTTTAACAATTATGAAATAATTTATTTTCACCTAATAGTGTAAAAATAAATAACTTAATGTAGTCTAATATCATAAATATTATTATATAGTTTTGATAAGCATTATTTTAAAAATTTAATTTTAATTATTAATTTATTTGTTTATTTGCAGTAATTATCTTCATTTTAACTTTTTACTTTGTTATAATATGGTCTTGCGAAAGGTTTGCGGAATGCCGGACACTCTCAAAACTGGTTTAACCCGCTACCTCCATCTTGAGCCGTGGTGGACTCTGCTCCTTCTTCTGTTCTGTTTCTTTGTATTTTGCTCTTGTTCTTTTATTTAGTTTGTCTTTTAAAGAAACAGTTTTAAAGATAAATTATTCTATTAAATTTTCTGACATCTTTTACTAAATGTGGAATTGTGTTCAATGCTTCAAATCTTATTTTTCATAATTAATGATACTACACCATTTATATATATCATGTATGTATATTTTAAAGAAATACTTGTACCTATGTTAACGTACATTTTGACAAATAATATATTTATTACTAAGCTAGTTTATTGTTTTCATTCAAAATATGAAATGATGGCACAAGATTTTAGACAAATAAATATAAATATTTTAGAGTTAGTATTTTGGGGGTTAAGGTAAATCAGAAAAGCACACGTAACATGTAAAATGTCTATAAAATTATTCGGTGCTACGATATAGATAAAAAAATTGTAGTTTTCCTATTCGATTCAAAGTCAAAAACTTATTAAAATTTATGCGCGTCTTATATAATACTTTTAATACAGTGTATATTACAATTTATAGTTGGGTAAAAGTAATAACAATAATAATACCAAAGTAATACCCAAAAGTAATAACAATAATAAACAAAAACAAAACAAAAACAAAATCTTCACACACAGATATCCATTGATTTGGCTCCAGTATCGAGAATCATACGGCAAGTGTTGTTAACTTGACCATGAACATAAAGTCCATTATCGCCGTCACTCATCGGAGAAACATGAAGCACTGAAAATTGGGGCTCTCTAATTTCGGACAACCTCCGCCTGCAAGATTAACTCTTCTTAGTTTACCTGCCTTATTTTGTCGCATTGGGCAGCTTCTTTTGACATGTCCGTTTCTTCTACAGCCCCAGCACTTGATCATCGGATTCTTATCATCCTCAGTACTATACAAATTGTGTAATCTCCTTGTGATGTCGCCCAGATGTTTCTTCAATTCTTTCAGATCAGCTTGTGAATCC
The DNA here is from genome assembly GCA_963930645.1 of Salticus scenicus. NCBI lineage: Eukaryota > Metazoa > Arthropoda > Arachnida > Araneae > Salticidae > Salticus > Salticus scenicus. The sequence continues at coordinate 339,727,935 of OZ005648.1, read as the reverse complement.
TCTAGAGACTACTCTGATGGTGTGGGGGTCTTTACGGGAGATTTGTTGAGCCGCTTCAATTTTCAATGCCTACACCAAAGCTGACCGGACATCCTTGACATTGGCGAATCTAAGGACGTTTTGAATCTCTGGATCTTGTACGGCATTGATGAAGTATTGGAGGGTCAAATCATCTCGAGTTTCAGTGTGGCAGTCTGAGAAAGCTAGGAGTGATAGTTCTCTGAATATCCGATGCTCTCTTGTAAACTTTCATCCGCTTTTTGGTAACGGGACTTTAACTGGAGACTACTGTATTCTTTAGAAGTTTTTTCTCCAAAACGCAACTCCAATGCTTTTGTCAGATTCTTGAAGTCATATCGTTGTTCTGTTAAAAAAGTTTCCAGTATGTCAGCTGCGTCGCCCCGTAATGCTGCTGCTAAATGGACTATCTTGGCAGTAGAGTCTCAGCCGTTAGCTTCAGCTACGATGGAAAACTGTGTCTTATAGTCTTGTCAAGATGATCTGCCGTCATATGTGGATAGCTTTATCGATTCCTGATTATGCATTCTTTTATCTTTCTTTTCATCTTTCTGAGGCGTCGATGCTAACTTTTCTTCCGGACACCGAATCTTATTTTGCAATTAATTTCCTATCACTTCCCTGTTGCACTCCTCTTTCATTTTTCTCTCAAGATCTCTCATTTCTCTCAAGGTCGCCAAAAAAGTCGTCTAGGAGGGAAAAACTCGCCAAATTTGGCACCAAAGCCATTACCCGCGTTGGTGAAAATTTTTAACGGAAAATGAGTTATTTTAACGCGAAAACAAGCTAAAAAGGGAAAATATTAACATTTTATAACCTGACTAATCCTCTTTGAATTAATTTACATAAAAATAACTATTATTATTTACAAATTCGTAACAATATAATATATATTAACTTGTTGCATATTTAATTCTTAAAAAAAAAAAAAAAAAAAAAAGAAAAAGAAAAATCTACGAATAATTATAATATGTTTCAGAAAAGTGAATTCAATCACTAAACATGAATTTTGTTGAAAGCAACGTTTCACAAATTATTTTTTTCTAAAATGAACTCAAAAACGTCATGGTATATAAACTAAACTATTTATTTTATCAATGATGTGAAACGCTCTCACGTTAAACTTTTCAATAAAAACCTTTTTTCTAAAAGTCGTTACTCCATTTTTTACCTTCACTTTCAAAATGACCCTTGGAATTACATTAATAAGTTTATCAACTTTTTATTGATGAATGTATATTGTCTTAAATTACTATAGTTTAAATCTATCAGATGTTAAAAATGTGTCTGTTTTCTAAGATTTTTTTACTATGAAATGAAGATATATGCTAACTATTAACTTTGCGTTACAGAGAGAATTTCTCGCTTCTTAATCTAAATTAAATTCTCATCAAATTTGTCATTAGGAGCCCAAAATTATATACTAATAAGTACAAAGCTATTGGAATAAATAAGTAATAAAGATATTCACTAAAGTTATTAACTAACAATTTTCAATTTCGATCCTTAAAAATATATACTTAAGTCAATCCAAGAAATTTTTTGAGTGACACTGTATTATCTTGTACCCGGATGTTCACGCCATTTCATTCTAAATCTGCTACTTGCGGAGAGATTACTGACGATATCCTTTCAAAAAAGAAAAGAAAATCCATGTGCTATTCCAGTTGACAGGAAGATTCAGACTTGTCAAGGTACTCTACAATAATATATATATATATATATTTTTTTTTTCTTAAGAGAACATGGAACAAAAGAACGATTTCTGAAGTTTTGAAAATGAGTATAACTTTGGAATAATGTTGTCAGAAGGTTAAAAAAAATAAAAGTTGGGATGGGAAAGATATATATATTTATATATGTTCTATTTAATATCAATTTTCAAAGTTAGTAAAATTTTATTTTAAATATTCTGTTTCTTTTAAAACGTACATTACTAATCAAGTATGTTAACAACTTTGTTTATCAGTACAATAAAAGTTTCATTTTTAATTTTGTAAATAAATTTGGCTGTTTTGTGTGCACGAACGTACTTATATGCATTGAAAATTTTTGCTTTGTAAATGTAAATGTCCATGGAAATATGCGTGTATAAATGGGTAATATAAAATTGGACCATAGTTTTGATTAGCTTTCCCTCAGATAATCTGAAGTGACAAAATAGTATGACAAGATAATAGGCTGACTATTCTTTTAAAATTAAACTTAACCAATGTCATTTTAAACATGTCCAAATTGTTCCTGAAAGATAGACCTCGAGTACTGAATTTTCCAATCCTCTTTAATTATTTAGTTATCAGATATTTTTAGTCTTTAATCATACCCTAAGTATGTGGAACTTAGGCATTCGTGAAAATTTTCGAGCTCAGTTTTTCGGCATTTTTAAGTATGTGGAATCCGAAAACTACAAATTGGCGTGATGTCCTTTTATAGGTTAGTCAATTCGTTTTTAAATTCTTAAGTTAGTACGTTAGTTAGTTTGTTAAACTGTGTAGACATTATCTCAAAAACAAATAATCGTAAAGATGTCGGACCAGTTATAAACTATCACTTATAATTCTGGAAAGAATGCTATTAATTTGCTATATTTTAATTAAAAAACTTCTTAGGTTATTAGAGATTTAAGATATTCTTAAAATAGAAGAATAAGATAAAATTTCGTTAAACGTGTATTAAAAGAAATTTTTTTATTGCAAATAGGTCAGACCACTTTTAAAATATTATTTATAATGCTGGCATGAACTTTATTAGCTGTTAGCATTCTACTTTGAAAACTTCATAAGTTATTCGAATTTTACGTTTTAACACGGAAAAATTGGACAAAATTTACATAAAGGCTCATTATAAAAAATATTTTGAATTTAAACATGTTAGCTCATTTTTAAAATATCATTCATTATGCTGGCAATGTCTATAAATATTCTAAGTTGAAAACTTAGTAAGATATTTAAACATTTCTTAGCGTTACAGAATATTGCAATATTTCGCATAAATTTGCTTTATACGGGTCATTGCATTTGATATAGTACTGTATTGTATGAAAACTAGAACAAGAAACTAGACCAAATAAACCTAATCAGCAATTTAGGATAAGGTTAATATATCAAACCAAAGGGAGGATAGCCTAATAGGTGGTGCATTTCATTCTTTCTCAGTCTCGAGTGATCGGCCATCTCTTAATTTTAATAATGTATGCCTCATAGTAGACATTCATTAGAAGAAATATCTAATGGACAACTGAACATCATCCCCTTATGACTGGTTAATCACACTTTTAAAATGCCATCCTACGTTTTAAAGAATACAAAGAAAAGTATAAAAACAAGTTTTGCATGACCATCACAAAATCTTTCTTCACAGTGTTTCTAATATATTAATTGGTCGAAAAATTAACGAAAATCTAAAAAAGGTCTGAAAAATAATGCCACTTCTAGATCTATATATACCCATATGAATCGGTTCCATTTTTTAAAAAGGATATTTCACACATGAAGTTTGTTGAATTTATACACGAAAAAAGCTAAAATACAGCTTTTATAAAATTGGGAAATATTGCAGAATAACAGAAGTCACTCAATCGGCCAATATACACTCAAATTAATTCTGATTACTTTTTAATAAAAGCCATAACATATATAACAAATTTTTTGCGTTTATACACTATAGAAACTGAGATATAGCTTTTCAGTAAATCGAGGAAATTGCTTCATAGAACGCTCCATATCGGCCTAATTGTGTTCAAAATGATTCAGCGTAGCTGTTTTCAATAACAGTCTACCATGCAAAGTTTGGTTAACTTTTAACTACAAAAGCTGGAGATAGTATAACCTTTCTATAAATGAGACAAAGGCATCATAGAAACGTCACCTGTAGGGCGGTGGTATATGCTAACATCCAATCAGCATAAATTTATATCATGGTACAACAAAATGTACAGTTTCGTGGAACTCCATTTATTCATTCTTGACATACAGCGTCCACAAAGTTTTTCTATCACTCACACACAGACAAACAGACATTTGTCTAAAAATGGTAAAATCGAATTCAGGATATCTCAAAACCTGCAAATCAATCGAAACCTTTTGATGAATTTTCAAATCTAATACTTTCTTCTTATGTATACAGAAAAAGTAACAAGTAAAAAATATTGTGAATTAAAAAAAAAGGGGGGGGGGGCTGAAAACGAAGGCTTATAAAAATATAGATTTATATACTTAAAATATCCAAAGTATCTTAACAGAAGTATTACTACGACTCGTTAAATTTAAAAATAATATAAGGAAAAAAAAACTTTTTATATACCATGTTTTAAATTTTCTGATGAATCATACAGCTCTTATCAATGTGCATAAAATTTTTAAAGTGATAATGACGTCAATTTTTGAGATGCATAATTTAACTTTTTGTAATTTTTTAACGTTCACGTTTCATTAAATGTATTTATTTTTATGTCGAAAGAAAATGAGCTCGTTTTTTTTTTTTTTTTTTTTTTTTGGCAACAATTAAATTATAGCTAATATTTTAATGGCTATTTTAATGCTATTAGGATGTTATTATTTTCATATATTTAATTAATTATAAGAAAACTAATCAAAAATTCGAAAATCGTACTTCGAAGTATTGTGTTGTCACCGGGTTCTGAGCTGCTGTGAAAGTTTCAAATGTCTAGGTAGTAGGGAAGTTAGTTAAAATTCGACTGCAAGATTTATACCGGGCAAACAAACAAACAAACAAACATACAAACAAACAATAATAGAAGTTAATAAAAACGGGGTAATTACACTGTTTTTTTTTTTTTTTTTTTTTCGTTAAGCGTGGAATGAAAATGTAACGAAAAGCAAAATAAAATTATCATAAAAAGCGTTTGTTATGCATTATATAAATTTGATAATGGCACGAACCCAAATATTAAATAAATAAATAAATATGCATTATGTACTTCTCAGTAATTATTTGATTTCTCTCCTTTCATCTATTTTAGATTAAGCATCATTCACTTTCTCTAACCGATATTTTCAAAGGACATTCATATATTATTAGAAAAAAACAAAAACAGAAAGAAGAGAAAAAAAATGTTCAGTGTCTCCTTCAAAATCATCACAACAAGTTACGAAGAACACGCATGAAAAAAAAAAAAGGCCTCTAATCGTTTTTACACGACTTGAAGGACCTAAAATGTCTTACTTAACGAAAAGAATGGCCTGTCATTGGTTTTCTTTTAAATATTAAGACCATAGGTGGCTCACTCACATACTGAATAAGCAGTACGTGTAGGGACTGGATTGCGTAATTATATTCTTTATATAAAGAATAACGATTGCCATGCCTAATAATTACGGGTTCTAGAAAAGATAATAATAGTTATTTTAGCAACAGAATCATCTTTCGAAGCTATTAAAGCGTTTACTATGCTAAGAATGTGGCCACCTCTGTTAGATGCACTTGATAAAAAATACAGCGGTAGTTTGCCCATGAATATGCAAGAAAAGTCGGGGAATATTGCATCAAAGATTACAAAGAAAATCATCATAAAATCATTAAACATTTCCCAAAAGGGAATTATCGGGAGAATTAATGCTTTAGAAATCATACTTACTGAGGCGAGACTATTATTGTCTCCCATCGTTTGAATTTAATAATGCAGAAACTGAGTAGAATTGGATAATGCATGTGAAAGTTTCATTTGTTTTAGATTCTTCCGGGTAAAGCTTGAGAAGCAAGTTATTTCAAAGAATATTATACGTATAATGTTAAAAGATATTGAGTTATTCGTATAAAAAACACGTGAGCATTCGTAATATGGTACTTGCAAATAAATTGTCTGCAATATATCAGATGTGGGACAAAATTTTTTTAATTTTTATCAGTAAGAAAAAATTTCAAAACTTATGACAAAATACCAGTTGTACTGTAGAAAAAAAAAAGAAAAGGTCTTGAACAATGGCAATAAAGTTAATTTAAAGAGAAGCAAGTAAAAAAAAAAAAAAAAAAAAAAGTACAGTTTTGATTTAAAGAAGGCACTTTTATATAATATGCTCTTCTACTTATTTTGTTTAATTTTATTTTATTTTTTAGAATATGTAGCATTTTTTATCTAAATTATTTACGTATTAAAGTTAAACATCTGGAGAGTAACTTTACATTTTTATCACTCATCTCTTGAATTAAATACACGGTTACATATACACTGAAGAATAATGATCAAATGAATGCAAAAGGAAAAGACGGCTATTTAGAAATAATTTAAGTATTACATTGCTCTTGATTGGATTAATTTTGGATTAAAATGTAAGTTATTTATAAATGATGTAGTCGGTAAAAATTTATACATAGAAATATTTACTTTTATTGCCAACGTTAGAAGCAACATAAAACTTTCTTTTAATTCAAACATCGAAAAACGGCACTCTAAACGGCCTATCTTAAAATGAAAGGCTATTTTCTGACATTTGACGTACTTAAACAATTGGCAAACAGCTATATATAAATGTACTTCCGTTTAAAGAAGCTTAATTCACTAAAAACAATAATTGTAGTCTTATATGTAGTCTTGTATGAACATTATATTAAAACAAATTCCCCATCAAATTTAATTTCGTTTTTAAATACAACACATAAAATTTACCTTCAAGCTAATTAGACAATTGCGAACACAATAAAAGCATAAAAACCTTGTGAAGTAAAATAACATTTATATATTTCTGAATGATATGCCTTTTACGCTTATATGTCTATTTAGTATAATTCCAATTCATTCCTATCAACTCTAATACAAAAGTTTATAGTCTGTAAATATCGGTTATATGTCGTGTTACCCATTTCTAAAAAAAGCAAATAAAAAAATATCCCAGTCCTTATTTATCTATTCTTACGTTATTAATTATATTAAACTTCATTAGAAACTTCTTTCTTTTTCCCTTACAATAATGGAAAAAAAAGAAAAACTCCAAAAGACTTTAATTTGATTCAAAAAGCTGTGTATAACAGAGCTTGACAATCAGCACTTAAGACGATTTTTAATGACATTTTATGATTAATTACGTGCTTACATGAACATATTACAGTTTATTAATTGATACTTAACCTAAGCAAAATACCGGGTGATCCAAAAATCACAGAAAAAATTAAAATATATTGACCGTAGCACTATGCGGTTCTTACCGAAATGCGCAGAAAAGCATGGAATTCTATGTATATGTGTGTGTGTGTGTGTATGGAAAAACTTTTCAAACATTGCAGTAGATGAAACCAAGTATCACATGAAGAACTAGAAAAAACATGAATAAAGATTACTACTCTAGTATCCTGATATTAAAACATACAACATCATTACTTTTTCGAGGGCCTATAATGAATGCTGCATGTAAATTAGGTGATATTTCTGATGTGCTGCATGCAATTTGGTAAAAATTTACAGCACACTCTTCCCAATATCACCCATAAGACAGAAAATAATTTAAAACTCAAAGAGAAAGAGAAGAAAACCAAGTGAGAAACATACTTTTATATTTACAGTCACCATTATTACCCAATAAATAAATTTAATCCTAAGATTAAAAAAAAAAAAAAAAAAAAAAAAAAAAACGCAATTGTTGTATTGAATAACTTTTAATATTCTTTGCCTCTGTTATCACACAACAGACAGAAGGACTGAAAAATATACAGATAGACTAATTGATTTTAAAATTACTCTTAGGCGTTAAAAAGGCTTAACGCAAAAGAAAATGCAGCCGTTAGATTATAATTACAGCTTTTAATATCTCTGAATATTTTACTGTAGCCCTGTAAATCTGAAATTTAATCATATCATATTCTATACAAAACAACATTTTAGAATATTAATAATACATGTCAATGTTTTTAAGATTTTGTAGTAGAAAGTTTTTTAAATATAACTTTTAAAAAATTCTGTCCTAAAGCGTAATACATTGGCTTTTTTATTGTTGTTGTTGTTGTCCTTGTAAACAAATTAGTTGTACAGGACCTATTAATGACATTTTAAATAGGGAACATTCCATAGGGAACTTGAGTGTATCATTTTTAAAAAATTCTCAAAATATTCACGGAGGATAGGAGCCGGAGACAAACAGATAGAAAGGTAGACAATCGGACAGACAGATGCACAAATTGAAATCATATTCCCACTAAAATTATAAGAAAGTGTTAAAACGCTCATGTAAACAAAAGTAGAAGGCACACTCTTTTGTGCATACGAATAATATATTTCAATTGCATTATGCTTTGTGGAAAATAAAATTATTAAAATTTGGTTTATAAAAATAACTCTCATACAACACAATGCTTTGGAGTACTTTCAAGTGCCCCTGTACACAAACCAGTTAGAAATGTGCTCTATTTTACATAGGAAACATCCGATAGGGAATTGAATAGCATATTAAAATTTCATTAAAGTTTCTATACATTAAAGGTATTAAAATATGATTTATAGAAACTCCTCTCATAGAACACAATGCTTTCAAATACTTTTGGGTGACCCTGTACACAAACCAGAAGAGGGATCCATTCCATTCTCAATAGGGAACATCCGATAGTGAACTTCAATAAAATATATCGGTTTAAAGAAATTCCATAAATATTTACGGAAATTAGAGCGCAGAAAAACAGAGAGAGAGAGACAGAGAGACAGACAGACGGACAGAAGAACAGTCCGACATATACACAAATTGAAATTATATTCATACTAAAAAAATGATAGAAAGTGTCAAAAACGCTTAATGTAAACGAAAGTACAATTCTGGCATTTTTTTATTAATAGCTCTTAATATAACTGAATATTTTTGTGCCACCCTGTAAATCTAATGGTAACCATGCTATATTCTATGCAAAGCATTCTTTTGTGCATATAAATAACATATTTCAATTTCCAAAAACTTCGTGGAAAGTAAAGTTATTAAAATTTTATTTATAGAAATATCTCACAAAGAACGCAATGCTTTGGTGTAATTTTGAGTGTCCCTGTACATAACTAGTATTGGTATGTAATCTATTTTATATAGGAAACATCCAATAGTGAACTTGAATAATATATTTCAATTTCATGAAGATATTGTACAGTAAAGGTATGAAAATATGGTTTATAGAAATACCTCTCATAGAACACAATTCTTTGAAATACTTTCGGGTGTCCCTGTACACAAACCAGTAGAGGTATAAACTCCATTTTAAATAGGAATTATCCGATAGTGAACTTGAATAACATATATCAGTTTCAAAAAATTCCATAAATATTTACGGGAGTTAGAGCTCGGACAGACAGACAGGCAGACAGATACACAAATTGATATCATATTTACACTTAAAAAATGTTAGGAAGTGTTAAAAACGCTTAATGTAAACGAAAGTAGAATTCTAACAAATTGTTAATAACAGCTCTTAATGTAACAGAATATTCTTGTGTCACCCTGTAAATATAATGCTAATCATGCTATATTCTATGTAAAGCATTCTTTTGTGCATATAAATAACATATTTCAATTTCCTGGAACTTCGTGGAAAATAAAGTTATTAAAATTTGATTTATAGAAATATCTCTCATAGAACGCAATGCTTTAGAATACTTTTGAGTGCCCTTGTATATAAACAGAGTTGGTATTTAATCCATTTTATACAGGAAAAATCCAATAGTGAACTTGAATAACATATTTCAATTTCATTAAGATATGTGTACAGTAAAGGTATGAAAATATGATTTATAGAAATACCTCTCATAGAACACAATGCTTTGAAATACTTTCGGGTGCCCCTGTACACAAACCAGTAGAGGTATAAACTCCTTTTTCAACAGGGAACATCCGATAGTGAACTGGAATAACATTTTTCAATTTCATTAAGATGTGTGTACAATAATAGTATGAAAATACGATTTATAGAAATACCTTTCATAGAACACAAAATGCTTTGAATTACTTTCGGGTGTCCCTGTATACAAACCAGTAAAGATATAAACTCCGTTTTTAAAAGGGAACGTCCGATAGTGAACTTGAATAACATATATCACTTTCAAGAAATTCTACATATATTTACGGGAATTAAAAGTAAGAGATACTAAAGTAAGAGATACTTAAAAAATTGTAAATAGATAAGATACATTTTTAATAGAGAAAACATTATATTCATTATTAATAGTAGAGTGAAAATTCACATCATTAAAAACAGAATTAGTAAAATTGATAAATCGAGTATTGTGAGATTTAAAAGAAGGCTTAGTGGAAATTTTTATATTTAATAATGAAGCACGATAACGCAATATATCAAAAAATGTGTCAAAGAATCAAAAAATGTGTCTACACTGTAAAAAAAAATTTCAGTATTTTACAACAAAAGGTGCTGGCACCGCGGCTGCCAGCACAGTTGCTGTAAAATTTACAAACTGCTGTTTTTTATGGTGCTGTAAAATTTACTGCACTTTGCTGTGAATTTTACAAGATGCTGTTTTTAGTAGTGCTGTAAAATTAACTACATTTTGCTGTGAATTTTACAAGATGCTGTTTTAAAAAGTGTTGTAAAATTTACAACAAAGTGTAGTTAATTTTACAACACTTTTTAAAACAGCATCTTGTGAAATTCACAGCAAAGTGCAGTTAATTTTACAGCACTACTAAAAACAACATCTTGAAAAATTCACAGCAAAGTGCAGTAAATTTTACAGCACCGTAAAAGCAGCAGCTTGTAAATTTTACAGCAACTGTGTTGGCAGCCGCGGTGCCAGCACCTTTTGTTGTAAAATACTGTTTTTTTTTTTTTTTTTTTTACAGTGTTGGCAGTGATGCCAGATTGGGGATTTTCGAGGCTTCTGGGGACAATTTTGGGGACCAAATGTTTGTGGGGACTATTTTGGGGAGTTCTTCAACTTTCTGTCAATGTTGGCAACATAATGATTTATCCCTACGACTAGAGACTTTCAATAGCTTAATTGTTATTTGGGGATTTTTTTTCAAAAATTGCCTTCATTTGGGGAACAATCTGAGCTTAAATCATAGAAAAATCTGCTTGATTTTTTTTTTTTTTTTTTTTTTTTTGAAGAAATTTTTATTTTTCCTCTTTAGAAGAAATCAAGCTGGGGATTTTTTCGAAAAAAAAAAAACACCCTGATTTGGGAAAATTTGAAGACCTGTTTGGGGAAATAATTTTTGACCATCTGGCATCACTGAGTGTAGGCGGCAGAGATGGGAATAATCGAATGATTTTGATAATCGAGTGATTTGCTTTCGAATGATTTTAATAATCGAATGATTTTACAATCGATTATTGATGACGTAAGCGTAGAATAAGCGTTTTGTAATTAGTTTCGGTTTCTTCGTAGCTATCAGGTTGCTTTCTGTTTATACTTTGTCTTTTCACTCATTGCTATGAAATTTTAAGGTCTAACCTAGAGTCCTGCACACCCGACCCGAACCCGACAGATGAATTTTATATCAACCCGAACCCACAGTAGAGAAAACTTTTACGACCCGCACCCGACCCAAACCCGCTGTCTTTAGACCCGAACCCGACCCGAAACCCGAAAATAAAAATTACTTATTCATCTAAAAATCACACAAAACTTTTTTAAATTATAAAATAAGGTAAATTTTCACTGTCATACAGTTGGTAAATTATTTAAAAAATAATTTGAAATGTAATCACTAATTGTTTAGTTTAAAAATTAAAAAATCTGAAAAATAGATCAATGATAATTTTTAACGATTTATGTAAATTGTTAACTTCAAGAGTAAACTAGTATGTTGTGGCCACCACAAGACTTTCTTTTATACTTTCCTATATTTTTCTAAGTGCAAATAATTTATTTATTTATTTATTTTTATTATTATTATTATCTAGCAGGATGAATGCAAACGATTTGCATCTTAAGAGACAACTAACACTAACTATCCAAAGTATGCATTTTTATTGCCTATAAATGGCATCTTAAAAAGTACGTTTTTATAACCCGATAAGAATTCAAATTGGATCATCATAATGTCTCCTAATAGCCTTTTCACATTTCAAGCTTTGTTTGATTATACTCAATAGAACCTGAGATATAGCCTCCTCCTAAATCTCGAAAATTGCTGATAGCAGCGCCACCTGTTGATCGGTTGACAAAAATTGATGGGCACTAATTTAGGTCAAGGTGCCTCTACATATAAATTCATATATAATTCTGAACAGTAGTTCCGGAGATACAGTCGCCACAAAATTTTTGTCACACACACACAGGCAGACAGACATTTTCTATAAATGATAAAATCGTGTTCTAGACCTCTAAAAACGTGTAAATCCGTCGAAAACTCGAAGTCGAAAATTTTTATGAATCCAATTCTTTTATTGAATATAGAAGAAAGTAAAAAATGCACTTCAATTTAAATGTTCGTAATTTATTGTTTAATACTTATAGTCTGGGGAAAAAATGATGTATTTTTCTTTATTGCTTTTTTCCAATGTGGATGTTTAACTTTACTATAATAATTTGTGTCGCATGTATGTGATTCATAGTTAAACATCTGCTATTTAAGGGTCATTGATCACTTTAAATTCCCATAATCAGCAACTTAGCTTCCTCCGGTGACAGTTTTGCTTGGTGCATTATTTATTTGTTCTAGAGAAGGCGATAAAGAATATAATCTGCCTTGATGGCATTTGTTTCCTTTATGTGTTTATTTTACATTACTTTTTTTTATTAAATTACAACAAGTATTCCCTGCATATTTTCTGCATATACAAATGTAAATGGAAGAAAATTCAAAATTTCATTAACATAAAAGCGAGGATTAAAATTCATTGAAAATAAAGATATCTTAAAAAAAAAAAAGCAAGGTTATGTTGTATTTCTTATTTGTGTGTATATATATATACATATATTAATAATAGCAAATAAAAATTTTAATACAGTACTTTAAAATTTTCATACAATTTCTATAGATGATCAGTTTTCGATTTGTTGAAGAAAAGAAAACGTATACGGATATTTTTTTGTCATGCTTACACGGATTTTTTTTTTTTTTTTTTCAGGTGGGTATCCGCGTATAGGAAAACGGAGCTCCGACACGTGTCTAAAATCAGTTAAAGAGCTATAATTATGTCTACAAATTTATGCTTTCAATTGTAAATGTTTTTTTTTTGAATGATGTTCTCAAGTCGACCCGACTCGTAGAAAGCTAGTTCAAAACCAGGTCATGTCCATTCGCACAGCCGTACGGAATTTTCTGTCAGTGGCGGATTTAAGGGGGGGGGCTAGGGGGCTGAAGCCCCCCCCCAAAACACTGACATTCACAATTGAATATTGCAATTGTAAATTTTTTATTGGTCTAGAATAACACTTTGAAAAATCTTAGCCCCCCCCAAAAGTCAAGTTCTGGATCCGCCACTGTTTTCTGTGTTTTTTCTCCAAAACTCACAGGAAAACTGCTATTGAGTGTACTCCCCTCGAACCTAGGTCCCAAGGACAGACAAACACCTTCAATTCTCACATTATAACCGAAATGTTTAAATTAGTCCACAAATAGACACTGAATAAAATATTGGAAAATTTTATTAGGTTCATTTGGTTATTATTTATACTCAGAATTCCTTTTTTAGAAGAAAAAAAAAAATATATATATATATATATATATACTAAGGCCAGGCCATTATGAAACCTGAATCCATTACTTTTTGACATGCTTGAAAAAAAAAAAAAAAAAATCCTTTTTATTTGTAAATACAAGAAATAGGCAAGTATTTCTTATTCATGCACTAAAATATCTCACAGCAATTTTTTTTTTTTTTTTTTTATGTAAACTTAAAGACTAATAATTTTTTATAAAAGTGTGTGAAACTGTTTAACCCATATTTCACCCTCGTCCTAAAATAGGACACCATGCATAAGTGATGTTTATATAAATTCTTTTGAATATTTTAATTCAAATTAAAGACGATATATTATTTAAAAGTCCAATAAATACATATGTGTCTTTATCGTTAGTTTAAATTAACGTTTAATATATGTTTTTTAATTTTTAAAATGACGATTTTTAAAGATTTATTCATTACATTTTCAACATATTATTACTTAAAAGGTTTTACATTCAAGAATAATGGATATACAAATTTGTTGAAGTAATATTCTACACTTTGTACTGGTAAAACAATTATATAAGTATATATATATATATATATATATATATATATATATATAATATATATAGATGTTAAAACCCGAATAAACTACTACGTCAGAAACGCCAAAGAAAAATACAGCTGTTTTGGTAGTCTACAGCGTACCGTCTTCAGTGCAAAAAGGATTCTGAATCAGGAGAAGTGCTCATATACGAGCACTTCTCCTGAATGAGCACTATACGAGCACTGCTCCTGATTCAGAATCCTTTTTGCACTGAAGACGGTACGCTATAGGCTACCGAAACAGCTGTATGCATTTCCAATATTTTTCTTTGGCGTTTCTGCCGTAGTAGTTTATTCGGGTTTTAATATTCCAACGCCAAGTCTCCTGTTATTATTATATATATAGATGGTCTGTTTTCCTTATATTTCCAAATGTCCTAAATTATTGTCCTACTTTTAGGACAGCCTGTACCGATTAAACTAATGAAAAGTTGGTAAGTTTTTTGATTTTGTGTGCATACACAGACATTGAAAAACATTTTTTCAATGTTTGGTAGGATATGGGTTAAACAGGAAAAAAAGGAGGCGGGGGGGAGATTTCTTTGTGTCAGCCATAATACTCTTAAAAGCGATTACAGAAATTCTAAATGATTTTGAAGGGTTGATATTTAATTGCAGTTTTATTTTTAAACGTAGCTATGACTGCTAAAAATGCCATATTGTTTATTAACTAATGCTTAGAACAAGAAAATGCTACCTTTTTTTTTTTTTTTTTCCTTTTAAAGTATATAATGTTATTATTGCGTAAAAATAAATAAATAAACAAGGGAATAAATTAAAAGAAATAAATGAAAAGAAAGGAAGAAATAATATTTAAAGTTGTAGCGCTAAATTCAAACTCTTACGAATATATTAAATAGCCTATCGATATTGAGCCATCTTCCCTATCATTTAAAAGAATATAGACGGCGCTGTCGCCATTCTCGGCAAAATATCTAATGATATTTTGCCGATCATTAAAATGAAGTGAAAACATTTTGTTTTCAGAAGTCAGAAGTTCGCCGGCTCTCGCTGAGAGATGTAGCTGTTTTCGTGTAAGACGCCCCTGTGGCCATGGGCCGCAGGCTGTAAGAATATTCGTTCTTATGTATCCTAATGTTCTGTTTACTGCGCGCGATGTATATAGTTATTGTGATTGTGCTTTATTATAATTAAAATATTAAATAATGGAATGCCAGAGCTCGTTCTTTCAATGGTCTAAGGTGTCATTCCGTTAAAAAGTTAAGATTTTTTTTTTTTTTTTTTAATCTTAAAACGTAAAAAAAAATAAAAATGTAAAAATCTCTAACACCAAGTTTATATGTGTCTCCTATTAAACATACACTAACACGCATTAAAATTGATGATAGACGGTTATAAATTTATAGTAATTCGCTTGCACTTTGAGACAGAGGAAAAAAATAAAAAGCAAGCCTTTCATTCAATATCTACAGTATATAAAAGTCATAGTTGTGGTATGGTCAGTGTCTTTGATTGAAGGAAAACTGTGATGCTTAGGCGTTTTAGAGTGAATAAACTCATCGGGTTCATTTTCAACTTTCATCCAGTATTTGTTTATCTTACTCAGCGAGAATTTCTGATTTCCGTTTTGACATGCTTAGTTTATAATCTGCGTTAAAAGATGTTAATGTTTTTTTTTTTTTTTTTTTTTTTTTTTGAACATACATGTATATAGATAGCATAATTGATTATCCGCAAAATTGAGAGCCATGGGTTTCGTACATAAATCGCAAAAAGGCTGAACATGAAATTGAAATGACATAAAATGCATTCTAGCTTAAAAACTTGAATGTATCGTATATAAAACATAATACAAACAATGAAAATATTTATAAAAAGTAAAATTATTTGTACAGTCGAACCTCATTAACGTGAATCTCATGGGGGATAAAAAATTTGTTCATGTTATCAGTAGTTCATGTTATCAGTAACTAATCTTCTTTTTGACGGGGATTGTGGAAACAGTTCATGTTAAAAGTAATTCACGTCAACGAGGTTTGACTGTACTTCATATACTATAGGATGTAAAAAACATAAAAAAGTGAACTTAAGATGAAGCCATGGTTCAATTTGTAATCTAATTTATGCTCTAAATTAAACAGTACCGCAGACATGCAAACATTTAGTTTATTCCACAGAATTGTGAATAACCGCCACATTTTCACACCACTTTATTTGTAGAAAAACATTCTCCAATATTTAATTACGATTGAATATTAAAGAAAGTACCCGCCAGGAAAACTGGTGTGAAAGGAAAAAAAAAGCGGTCACATCAATGTTTTGAAATAAATTGAAATCTTGACGTGTTTGGTAGCGTATTCTACTGGAGAACAAATAAAGCAAAAACCACATAATTCTTTATATTTACTTTTTTTTTAACCTATCATTTGTATCTGTTTATTGTTGATGATTAAAAAAAAAAAAAAAAAACCTTTCTTCTGATTTCGCCCATTTCCCACTCCACAACGTGTGTAATCCGTTTGCGGATAATCGAGAGTTTACCGTATCAAGAGACTCGGCAGAGTCTCAAGTGACGCAAGCGCAAAAACAAACGAATATATATATACAGATTACTACGGGTAAATCGAATTGCAGTAGTCGGTCGATACAGGTTTTGGGTTTTTTTTAGCGCATTTTAAACGCAAATTATTTTGTATGGTGTGGGGGTGGGGAGAGAAAAGTAAATCTTTTTCTTTAGCAATTTTTCTAAAAGTTAACTAATCGTGTTCAGGACATCCGAAAACGTTTAAATCCATCGAAAAACGGAGATCGAAAATTTTTACGAATCCAATATATGTATTTTTTTCTCGTTTATATTGATTTTTGAAAAAAACGAGAAAAATAAAATAAAATCCTTATTTATTTATTTATTTATTTATTATTATTATTATTATTATTTCATTTGGTCAAAATATTTAAAAAGCGCAATAAATAAATCAATAAAAATAAAAATAGCACATTCTTTTCCTTAAAATATGAAATTGCGTTCTTTAGCAGCAGTTACATATATATTAATGTTTTAAAATTTCTTTTATGCTATTTCTATTTGGTGCCAAAGGGAAAAAGAAAAAAATTGTTTTCATTTACTCTACTTTGTCCGAAAGAAATAGATCTCTCGTTCTAATAGCTTATTTCATGACAAAAGTTCAGGGCTGGAAGTTTCCGTCTTTCTTCAAGATATTTTCAAAATCCGAATGGCAATTTTTATCATAAAATAAACCAAAAAATTATCGTTACTGAATAATGGCTGGAAAATGTCCTGAAAAAAAGGAGGGTGTTTCGAATTCTACAGAAATTAAAAATTCTGGAAACAGTAAACGTAAGATTATTTAAAAAGGCAGATAAATATAATATAAAATCTAATTTCAATAGGTATATCTGTTATAGCAGATATCGATTTTGAAAATAAATAAATAAATACATAAAATAAAATAAATTTAATAAATAAAAAAGAGAGAAAAATCTTCCGGTATTCAAAAACCCCACTATCAGATCACAGTTAATTAACAGCAGCACTACCTGTCGGCCGATATACACATAAATTTAAACTAGCGTAAATGTCTGGCCAAATTTTTCAAAGGTCGTTTGGATGGTGAGCAAACATCCAGGTTCACATTATAAAACGGGCATAGAATGCAACTGGCGCCAAATTTCGGCTGATTGTCGAAATTTGCTACAGGCAGAATTTTCAAAAGTATTTGCAGGGTGAGTGAACAGGCGGTCGTAGATTTTGAAACAGGAAAACAACGTCGAAGACGTCACCGAGCAGGAGTTTAATACGGTGAGTTTTCTGAAGGATCGCAAACCCACTGGTCGCCGAAGGCGAATTTGTAAGCTATACTGAAACAAAAGAACTTTCATCCTGATTTAGTTAAATTAGTTATTTAATTTTTTTTATAATTCTACCTCTATCTAAATTGGTATTAAAATTCTTAAAATAAAGAAAATTTTGGAATGTAAAATTAGAATTTCGTTTAAAATGACCTAATGAAATCTTCAAATTAAGCTCTAAGGATCTCTACACAAATTAAGATTAATATGAAATTGAATATGACTCTAAAGCGCTCCCAATTTTTGCACTGATTCGGCCCCAGAAATATACCTCTTTTAATTTTTAAAATAAACTATGTGCATCATACTGTCATGCGAACATTCTTTGCTATTCAAAAAAAAAAAAAAAAAAAAAAAAAATGTCAAATAATATCTTAAGGACTATGTTTTTATACTTGTTATATTATTTATCTTGAAGTCAAAGGGAATACATTTCAAGTTCAAGTTAAGAAAATCTTCTTTTAACCCTAGAACACTAGCGTGTTCATAAATCTCTATCACTAGAGATACCTAAAATTGACGCGCTCATATAAAAGTCGTTTTATTTGCTTGTATTACATTAATATTGTTTTTAAATATGTTTAATTATTTGCTGTTTTACTCAATATTACTAATTTTTCATTATCTGAATAATTATTTCGAAGCACTCAAACTCAAACAAGTGTATCAATAGTAGGGAAAGTGCAGAAAAAACCATTAAATGAAGACCGCACGTAAAATTTACGTACCACTAGTGTTCTAGGGTTAAAAATTAATTTGTAATCATAAACATATTCAATTTGTTATGATAAATTGCTTAATAAATAATCAATATTTTTTGTTCAATTTCATGAGTGCAAGTTTATACACGTTAACATAAATCTCTTCATATAAAAAAGTGCATTTAGCACTTCCTTGGCCAGCATATAACTTGATAAATGTAATTGTATGAAAAACATTTAAAATGACTATACTGAATCATTAATAAGAAACATTTTTTTTTTAATTAATTGTAAATCGTTAAGAGAAAATTTATAGGTGTCATGAACTAGACATGCTACAATATGTTTACAACTAATGCGTTTTAAAGAAATTTTAATTAATCAATACAAAATGTTAATATAAAAATTAAAAACTAACCTTTCTGATGAATAGACATTCTTTATTCCATGCTCTTCACGTTGTTCATTCCTCGTTCATGGTTCATCTGCATCTGAGTTCAGAGACGCAGATGTTATGCTTCCACAAGCAGATGTTCCTGTCTAAAGTCCACAGGAAGTCGATTTTACAGCATTTAGTGCTTGAATTTATTTCACAGCATAAATACTTGAAAATATACCGCAGAAAGTGCAGGAAAAATTACAACATTTTTTTACAGTGTAGAATAATTGTATTTCTGTAAAGTGAACATTAATTAAATGTTATTTAATTTTAAAGGTATATTTCCTAATTTCTAACAAATTATAATTTAGATTGTAAGAAGCAGCAAGTTGATCAATTGAATTTTTAATCATATCAAAGTCTATAGATTTAAATTTGTTTGTCATAAAACCACGTTTATTTCTAGATTTTTTTTTTTTAATTGCATAAAATTTAAACAAGAATACATATTGTTATAATTATCAATTTTTGTTAAATCAGAGTAGATCAAATTAGACTTCTAGTGTATTTGTTGGTTGAGACCATACGGGTAAGTGGTATTGAAAAATGAGATAAATTTAGAATCCATTAGTAATCGAAGATCACATTTGTAATTATATCCAAAATTTTAGCTGTTACATTTTGAAAATTATGTAATTTAAAGTGTGAATATTCTACATTATGTAACAAGCTAGAATGAGAATTTTGACATTTAATTTTAGACTTATGATCATTAAGTCTTAAATATAAATGGTTACTAGTTTGGCCAATATATTCCATGTGACACTCATTACATTTCAAAGAATAAATAACATTAAAAGCGTTGCATAAAATTACCAAATTAGAAGAGTTTTTATTTGTGATTTATCAGCATTAGGACGAGTAAGACACCTAGAAGATCTACAGGTTTGAAAATACAATCTACGATTGGGATTAGAAAATAGGTAATTTTTTTATCGATCCAGATAAATCCCTATAAATCTCCCTGTACCGAGCATTAGGCCTAGTAATACTATGGACTAATTTTCCAATATCTAAAATTTTACTAAATACTACCATTATTAGATTTTTATAAAAGAATATATCTAAATATAAGATCAAAATAATATAAAAATTTTTATTTTAATGAATAAATAAATTCTAGATTAGATATTGAATTTATAAGAATAAATTTAGCATAATAATATTTTCTGAAAGAAGAAAAAAAAAAGGAAAGAAAGAAAAAGAAAAATAAAAATAAAAATCTGGATTAAAATAATATGTAAAATAAAGAATAATAAATAGATAGTATAATATATATTTACAAGAGTCCCAGGATAATTAATCATAAGCAAGCCTAAATCTAGTTATAAATAAAAGCTAAATCACTGTTTAACAAAAACTAAAACCAAAATAAAGTAAATCCATGAGGCAATTAATAAATAACATTGAAATACTTAAAGTTTATGATGTAAAAACAAGGCAAGAAAAGAAAATTCAAATGAACATGAAGATAATATTAACTAACAAAAATAGACGAAAGTTGTGCAAAATGCAGTATGACAAATCAAGTATCAGTAAATTTAATTAAATAATTAAGAATTTTCAAACAAGGGCACATTCTAAATAACAGAATATGCAGAATTTTGCATATAGAAAGATGAATAAAGTCATTCCAAAAGATTCGCGCAAAAGCTGCGTCATATTTAAGAATGAAAATATATTGAAAACCTTTTCAAACATTGCAGTAGATGAAACCAAGTATCACATGAATAACTAGAAAAAAACATGAATAAAGATTACTAAAAAATTGTACATTTATACATGTATGAGAAAAAAATATTATTACATTTTTCCTCAACAGATGACATTGTATTAGCAGTATCCTCTCACATTTTAAGCAGATCCGCCTTCTCAAATGACACCAGATTAACAATACTAATTAATCAGACTTTGGGGTGTTGTATACAATTTCAGATGTTAGCGAATATCTAAATTAAACATTTATTGATTGTTACTGATTAAAAAGAAAATCGTGACATTGTAAAGAGATAAAGCATTGTTATTTAAGGTTTATTTTGAGAATTCCCAATGCACAACGTCTGATGGCCATTCTCATGACTGACGGACATTCTCATGAATGACGACCGTCGTAATTAATTTGTATTCCTAGTAGCGTTGGTGAACATACTTCACCACTGTAAAAAAGTAATTTTCAATTAAAGCGCCACTTAATGAAGAAAAATCAAACTAATTTGGTAATAAATATTTTGTTACTTAAAAAAAAATCCAAATCTTTCTGTGCATTTTAGGGAAAATCGCATAGTGAAAATCAATAGTATTTGAATAATACATCTTTTATTTTTTCTATGACTTTTGGATCCCCCAGTATATTGTAGCATGACCTCAGATTATATATATCCATTTGATTATATATATACATATATTTGGTACTTAAAGTATCAACCTATGAGTGATTCTTCTCACTTTTCTGATCAATTTTTTGTTCTAAAATTTATAATATTATTTTCAATGAATATTATATAAATAATAATTCATGAAATATCAATTTATATTAATAAACCGACAGAATCTTAAATAATAATAATAAATACTTTGAAACAATTATTTTTATATAAATTGCTATTCATAAAAAATAAATAAATAAATAAATAAAACTTTTAAGAATCAAAGTTGCGTAATCAAAACTCGATTATATTCTGTCTCATTTATACGTCATTTATGTCCCCTTACAGCACAGATCTCCGTAGAACATCCTGAGGTTATCCTTGGGATATCATGTGCTCCACAGGGTATCCCCAAGATGGCTGGGAAGAGCATGTGCTATATGGGTCAGCCCCTTGAAAGATGTACAAACTATGTTTGCTGTATTTGCATTCGCAGATTCACAGTTTGAACAAAATAAATATCAAAACCGTTTTCTGCATAACAAGTATCGCCTGGAAAAATAGGACCATCATTAACAAGTTAAAATGACAAATAATAGCAAGCTACATAACTTTTTTCTGCGACTTTTAGAATTGAATTTCATAGTCTAGTTTATTTTTTGTTTGTCTGTTACAACATTCAATGAATCTTATTTACTGCACGTTAAGAAGAACCATATAAATCTTCATTCCATTGCTTTACTTCATATTTCAATCATTTAACTTTAATTTAAAATCCTTAACAATGTATATTATTACTTCAAATAACGTTCCGCAATAATATACTTTAGATTACTGCAATGATGTACTTCAATTATTTTCAATGAAATGGCTATGGTTTTGCATAGATATCTCTAGCGTCAATTTAACTTTGCTAAAATAAGACATTATTAAAAAAAAAAAAAACTTAAAAGTAATAAGTACAAAACTTCGAATAAACATCTACAAATGACAGGACTCGCAAGAATTGTTTGGGGTCGAAAGAAGACACGACCCTTTGTCAGGCAAACAAAGTAGGCACCGCGAGTGCTGCAAACGTTGCCGCTTTGTGCATTAAACAATTGTGTGTTGCCGCTTTGTTTGCAGCACTCGTGCCTACCTTGTTCGACTGACGAAGGGTCATGTGCCTTCTTTCGACCCGAAACAATTGTTGCGAGTTTTTGCATTTTATGGTATTTATTCAAAGTTTTGTACTTATTAAAATAAACATAATTGTTAAATTATCATTTTGTTCATAAAAGAATAAAAGAAGAACAAGAAAAAAAAAATATTATTTGAATAATAGCCTTTTATTAAGTCTTTGGAATTGAAGAACGTACATGTTATGAATTTTAACTATTTTTACGATCGTCATTTATTCAATAAATTTAAACAATGTAACGTTAAAAGTAACATTTTTTTCCTCAGTCAAACACAGACAAATTAATCATCGTCGAAACATCAGTAAAATTTTAATAAGTCTTTATCCATGGAGCAATGATTTATTGAGTTGCTGAATCACTGGATTAGATGGACGTATTTCTATCCTTCAATGACTAAAGCATAATGACATCTCTAATATTTCTAAGTTAGCCATTTATATTTGTTTTGTTTTACAGGTGCAGCTACGAAGAATTTATGAAGTTATATTCATTTATCTTTCATTTCGACAGCGGATTTAGATGGAGGTCTTGGCTTGAGTAATGTATTGGTAACCAAAGAGCTGTCAAAAGTTTTTTGAATGATCCATATTTTGTGTAAAAAATAAATAAATAAGTAAATAAGGTGGCATTTTCATTTTATGATACATTTCCTTCTTTATCGATTATGGTAAGCAATGCTTTTCACTGTCTTTTTTTAATGTAGAGAAAAAAATTGAAAAATAGAGAAAGAAAAAAAAGTTAACAGTCTAAACTGTTATTAACACTATGCAGAGAAATGCAAATTTAGAAAAATATCATCGACAGAATCAGCTAAATTTTAACAGTTTTATTATTATTTATTTATTTATTTATTTATTTTGATTCAATGTACATTGTGTCATTAATTGATTCAAAATAAAAAAATAAGTAAAACTCCTTGTAATTTTACTTTATTTTGAGAGCAAATGAAGTTCAACTCTTTTATCTTTGATATTTTTCTTCACAATATTTTCTTTTTCTTTTATTGTATTTTTTTTTTTTTTTTTTTTTAACAAACGTGACTCTGTACATTTGATTCATAAAAAAAAAAAAAAAGATGTGTTTGTGGGGAGGAGCTTAACATTTGTGCTTGCACTCTCAGTTAAATATTATTTAGCAAAAGTACTAATATTTAATTTCTATTTAATATATTTATATTCTGTTTGCAACCTGATGGTTCTACTACAATATGCCGAATACTCTAAAAATAAAGTCACTGCATTGGTTTGAAAACTTACTACATGTTATTAACAAACAGCTTACAAAAAATTCTCGATTTTGCTAAAGAAGACTTCTTTATGAATATTAGTACTATTCTCCTGCAAATGTAGATGGGCAATTAAAAGAACCATCATAATCATATTGTTAAAACGGATTTAATCTTTTCCCCTGCCACAATTGTCCTGTTGCAGTAAAAGTAGTTTTACAGTCAAAGTGAAAATAATATACCCATTCACTTCCAGGAAGGTCGGACTTGGCAAATGGTAGTTTAGGTTTGTTGAATTTTTGGGCATTGAACAAGAGCCAAGATCTAGAACTTTCCATGGGATTCGAGACAAAACTATCGTCAAATCTATCATCAAAAGGTATAAATACAAACGATTGAGCTATGTTGTGTATCAGCGAAATTCCCGTATGAAGTATTTGACGCTGTTTGCTTTACTCATGTGAAACAAGTACTAGCTTTTCTCTTGGACTATTTCCAAGACATTCGACAAATTGTGACGACAACTTCGAGAACATTCATTGAATTGACTGTACTATTGGACTGTTTTGACAATATTCCTTGACATTTTAATTTTGTTGTACTAATTCGAGAAGTTACGTTGAATAAAGTGCATTTTTCGACTAGAACCACCCTGTTTCTTAACGAAATATTTGCTTCACACGAGAAAATTGACAGATTTTTCGTAACAATATGCTTCAACAATGACGTGTTTCAAGCATATTTTTTATGAATTGATCAAAAACATTATTTATTTCCTTAATTTGATACATGTCTCCTTTTTCCCTTCAGATCAAAATCTTATATTAAATATAAAAGGCATAACATGTTTGTTACATCCCTGATGGTACAAGAAAATCATTCAAGTAAATATTAGATTTCTTTAGATATTCGATAAAGCGTTTGAATTTGAAATTATCAAATTATTTATATAGTGTTCGCTCCTTAAGTTTAACAAATATTTTATACAAGTCTATGAATGTCAAAATTAAATTTAATAATATTTTTTTTATAGATTGATTGGTAAGTTTTAAACTTATCCAGACTTCAGCAATAACCTCATTTCGACCCATTGAAAATAGTATTTAGAACACTCCTAGATATAAGTTTTATTTTAATGTTACATTTTGCACTATAAATTCCGGGCTAATTAAGCCTAATTCTCTTTATCGAATTTTATTTTTTTAATCTTTTCTATATCTTTATAAACATGTTCGATTGCACATCTTCTGTTTTCTTTTTCTCTTCTTACTTTCTATTCCTAAACTCTTTCTCCTAAACTCTTGCGATCCAATTCTTGTTCTACCTTAAATAAACATCTCGACAATAATACTCAAACAGAAATTAATAATTCTGTAATAATAATAGTATAGACCAAGAATTCTAGAAATTTACATGAATTTAGCAACTTACTCGGAAACGTAATAAAACATATAATTATCTAATATCTGTTCATAATTATAAAAATATAGCAATATATGTTTTATTAATAATATGTCTTAAGTATTGTCACAATTGTCTGAAAGCAAGGCAGCTCTACCCCCCCCCCCCCTTCCTTTCAAGCATTCCAGCTATAAAGCTATTTAGTGTAACGCCTAAGTCGGCTATTTGCCTGTGTCAATTTGACTTTCCCAAATTCCAATTTAAGTTAGAAAATCACGTGTAACGTTTGCCAAAAATTTTCCCCAACGATTATTTTCTTTTGTCCATTCTTCATAAAACTAGAAATTTAAAATTTGTTTTTTGACCTTACTTTTTTAATAGCACTCCAAAATTAGAAATATTTAAAATATATATATATATATATATATATATATATATATATATATATACTCTTGGTTTGCACAAGTTTTGCCCCTATTTGGAAAACCATTAAATTTTTTTATTCACCTCTTATAATGAAGCCGCAGTAGCCCACGTAAAATCTGTCGTGACTGCAATGTCCTCCATGTTCCCATCAAAAATTATACCTCTGGGGGTCACCGAAGCTGGAGAGCCATCCCTTCCGTGGAGGATCAAAATTGCGATGGCATGTCTCCGGACCACCTCTAGGGGTGAGTCCCAGACCGTCGCCAATTGCCCATCTGCGCAGCACTAGTGTGACGTAAAACCCAACCAACCTATTATAACACTATAAAACAGAAATTTGTCTTTTGGTAAGGCATGAGGCATCCCGAAATCAAAATTTAAATAAACTTTTTATATAACGTTTACCTATGTTTGCCTACATTAGCTTATAAAGTCTTGTGAGAAATTTGCTCCTGAATGTGATAACTAAAATTCAAGATATAAATCAAAATTGGATCGACAGATTTTAGCACAATGGCAGAAATTTGAAATTCATTAAAAATTTACGCTGCAGAACGCAACTGGTTGAAGAATCAATGAAAAAAATCAAACTAACTTCTACCATTTCATTCTTCTCAAAACAACGTAGTCCAGTCTGCAATGATTAAATAATTAATGTTTTATTGTTAAAAAGTTTTTTATTAGGACTGAGGGTTATTAGTCTCAATCTACGGATTTTTACGATACTAGTTTTAAGATAGTTGGACATTTATCGAAATCGAAAATTTATCGAAAATATAATTGAATAATTTGAAAACGATGTTATAATTTGAAAAAAAAAAAAACTAATAGTCCTCCGTATTATACTAAATTCTGCTTTTGAAAGAATTTCTTCAAGATTTTTTTTTTTAAGAAAAAGAAAAGAAAATTAATAATAATCAGTTTCGAAATGGACGGTATCGAAAAAGTTTTTTTTTAATAATTTTGAATTGAGAAATAAAAAGCGCGCGTGCAAAATGAAATAAAAAATAAAATAAGATTTATAAATGGACAATATTTAAGCTCATGGACTCAGTTCAATGATATAATAAGAAAAAATTCGGGTTTTTATATTCCAACGCCAAGTCTCCTGTTATTATTAGTCTAATGAGAATAACTTTTTTTTTTTTTTTTTTTTTTTTTTTAAGTAAAAGTAAAAATTGGTTTATTGTGTTTTTCATTTCAAAAGAAAGCTTTATTTATTTTTTCCCCCAATAAATGAAGACTTCTAGCTCTTTATAAGTAATCCGAAAATCAAAAAATTAATGTTGTAGGATAATCAGTTTGTTAGCTTGTTTCTTTCTAGTCTACGTACCCATTATCTCTAGTACGAGTTCGTAAGGAGATAGAACCATTTTTTAAATATCATTTATGATACTGGCAAGAATGTATTATTTTACAAAATTCTAATTTGAAAATTTCGTAAATTATTCGAAATGTTCGATTTTCTTTTTCATTTATTTTCTTTTAATTAAATTAAATTAAATTAATTAATTAATTAATATATATATATATATTTCATGATAACTTTTATAAATCCAATTATTCGGCATTTTCCTTGAAGAATGCCACGATTGTCTGGAACATGTAATCCCGAAATAAACATTTTCCAATCATTCCGGTTAAGGGGTTTACATGGGTTTCGAAGGCTAAAAAATCATATTCTCATTATTTTCTTAAATATAACAACTTTTATTCAAAAATTTGAGCACATAAATATAGCTACATTTAAACAATATTCCATAAAATTTTCTTTAAACATTTTTGTAAAATTCAACTGGTGGATCCTGGTTCCGGAGACGCTTCAAAAAAGTAGTGGGCACGATTTCTCAGAAACTAATGCACTGATCTTATTGGAATTTTGCATGCTTCTTCAAAATAGAATTTACAAGTGCTTGAACAAAAGATTTTTCTTTAACTTTTTTTTTAATTATTACAACTAATTTTACAATGCTATATGGGGGTAAAACGGACCGAAAATAGTACTGTTTTTGCTTACAGCTCTGCCAAACATTCGAATTTCAAAAAGTTTTTTCAATCCTCCGTTCAAAAACTTGTCAATTCTATTTTGAAGAAGTAAGCAAAATTTCAATAAGACTGGTGCATTAGTTTTTGAGAAATCCTGGTTCACCGCTTTTCTCAAGCGTCTCCTGAAATCAGCACCCACCGATTCAGTTGTCCAAATTTTGTATGAAAATTTTATAAAATATTGTTTAAATGTTGCTCTTTTAGATGCTGAAAATTTTGAATAAAATTTTTCATTTGTTATATAAGAGAAAGAAAGGGGAGGAGGAGAGAAAATATGCTTTTTTTTAAGTCTTTGAAACTCATGTAACCCTTTAAAAGAGAATTTAGTACATTCGAATTCAGTAAGTAAACTTTAACAACTTACTTTAGCAGTAGTCGTTCCTTAAACCCCAATCAAAATACACAAATAAATCATCATCGAAACGTGATCTATAATACTATTTCATAAATCACTATCATAAAAATGGTTATTTATTAAGATGCCGAAATTTTCTAATTCGATGGACATATTTGTATCCTTCATTCAGCGTAACATTGTATTTCATAGGCAGTCACTTCTTATCTCTTTTTGTTTGTAAGAATAGATCTGAAAATTAATGAAGTTAAAATGGTCCATTTTTCACCAAGACAGTCGATTTACAAAATCGTGATCCTTTGCATACATAAATTTGTAATTAAAGAGCTGTCAAAAAGGTTTTCTACAAAAATTCAGCTGCAGTCCTGAATGAAAAATTTCTTAATATTGTTAGCTTATTTCTGTATTCAGTTTCTTTATTTCCTGCGTGCTCAATATGTCATAGTTTACTGATTTTCAACAATATTGTTAATAACACAAAATAAATAGTTTGACAAGACAATTTGAATAAAAAGAGATATTTTACGTAGTGTACTACTAATATGGAGATGTGTATGAAAAGGACAGTGGACATATTAAAACTCTTTTGTGAATAACAACCTTAGATATTTTACGTGCGTGTGCATTAACATATAACAATATTATATATATATATATATATATTTAAATTTATTTAAACTTAAAAAGTAAAATTTGAAAGTTTATTTTTTTGGAAAAAATTTTAAATGCTCCTGTCTTAATAACTTTAAATTTTTTGTCACAATTTCACATAGTTTTCAAATATGTATTCTGAACATATTTCGGTGTCACTTTGTGGATCCATTGATAATTTATTCTATAAAAAATGATTTTATGTTAAATGGGAAAATTTTATACAAATTAGCGGTTTTTCAAAACCTCCAACTGGGTTTTAAAATGTAAATTAAGACAAAAACTAAAATGAATACAAAGCTGTGACTGAATGTTTACAAGTGTCTTGCATATGAATGTCTATAAGGTGTCTATGTGTGAGTCTAAGTGATAATTTTTATAAGATTTAGTCTAAAATTAAAGTGAAGCTGGAATATTTTTAAAAGTTTCAAAACACAATATTAATTGTAATAAAAAAATAAAAAAATAAACAAAATTATGACTTTTACTTTTATAACTTAGATAATTTTGGCCAAATTTTGATATACTTAATATAGTTAAATTTCCCTGCTTATGTATACAAAACTTTTTTATTTTAAAATGGTTATTTACAAAAGAATTTTATAATCATCATCCTCTTAAGTTTCGCTTTACCGACAATCTCAGTTGATTGATTGCGACCATTGATTTTAGTATAAACATTTTTTGTCTTATAATGAGTACTCATTTTAAAGACAGTATGAAGAAATCACATTTTTTTTTTTTTTTTTTTTTTTTCTATCGAAAAATATTTAAAGCCATACAGTAAAATCACTATTTCATTGTTACCAAGTCTCTCGATTTTGGCGGGAAACTTGACACCACTGTTTCTGTTTACGTATAATAAAATTTTGTATCAATTTTTTAAGATTAAATTTTTTGGAAGTTAATACTAAAATAAGTGGAGCTAATTCTTCCGGTAAGAATAAAAAGGTTGAAAACTACGCTATTTTTAAACAACTTTCTACAAAATATATAGATTAATAGCTTTATCATTTTGAAAAGATTTTCGTTGGTATCACTTTTATTGTGTTACGAACTCTTATATATATATATATATTATGTTATATTTTTGAGTTCATTTTTTACTTTGAATCAGATTTGAATCATCACCTCTGGAATTTATTCATGATATAAACTTGTCTTTACAGTTTTGCAGCCTCTTATTACCATCATCATCATCCTCCTCTTTATCATAACGTTTTTGCTGCTTTTACTTTCTCTTATCCATGTATGGTAAAGAAAGTGTTGTGTTAGACTAAAATTTTCAAAGCTTAGTTTCAGCTATAATTACATGTTTTGGGGTAACTTGAATTTGAAAATCAGACTTTTAGTTATTTAAATGTCTGTTAACAGTATTTCTCAAACTCAGATAACAGTAGAATCTAAATCCGGTTTACTAAACGTATATCGTATGGATTGTTACTTAAAACTTGTTATTGCAATCGAAGATTCGCTCGTGTTCAAAGACATACAAAAGTGTTTAAATATACGTCTATGGGTTATATTTCCAATTGGTATAAATTTCTCGTTGATTCGTAAAATTAAAATAAAAATGTGATGTGTGTACTATTCTTGAACAATTTATGAGGCAACCTAAAATTAAGCGAAAACACTGTTTTCTATTGCATGTAATTTCTAGAAGCAGTGTTGCCAGATTTTGCGGACTTTCTTGTGTATTCAATATCCACCACTAAATTTTAATTGTAATTGTTGGCTAAACACTTCAAAGATTAAGAATGATAATTACTTTTTTCTTACAAATGTAGCGGGAAAAGCATTGTTTAAGAATCTAAATCTCAAACCTGAGTTTTTGCTGTAATTACAGATTTCGAAACATCTTAAATACGCAAATCAAGCATTTAGTAATTGGTCAGTGTGTTTTTGTGTTTGTCTGTTATCATCAGAACTTGACAACAAATAATTTCAGATTATGTTCAATTGTTACATAGAAAAGTTCCTAAAAGTTAGAAACACTGGTGGCAACCTTCTCACACAGTAGGGATCTTGCGCCATAAAAAGCCAATCAACCAACCAACCTCACATAGAAGTGCATACCAAATAAAACTTTTTCTAAAACTAGCAGGTTAATAGAAACTAGTGTGACTGCAACAACTGAGTTATTTAATAAATATGAATTTAAAATACGGCGTAGAACTTATTATGTGTTGACTTTGAAAACGAATCTTTTCTTCTAAGTCAAATAATACATTCTCTTTAATGCGTACATTATTTTTTTCCATTGCCTTTTTAGGATTTTTCAGTGTGAAACTTTTTTACTTGTTAATATTTAATAAAGGGTTATAAAAAATTTCAATAAATAGCAGTCATTAAGAAATTAAAGTTATTTTAATGCTTATTAAAATTATAAATAATAAAAATAATAACAACAAATCGTTTTATTTTGTTAACTTTAAATAAAAGCTGGTATCTTTAAGTGATAATAACCAGGAAAAAAATTAATGGTTTAGCTTAGCCAGACTAAAATCTAAGAATCTTGGTTTGAACTTATAACCATATTTTCAAAATTAACATACAGATATAATTCAGTCTATATATTTGAAACCAAATTTTATGTAGCAGTCAAAGTTTTATTTTATTTTAAAATAAACATTGTTTATTTTATTTTAAAATAAACAATAATATAGAAAGTTGAGGAAGAATATAATTATTCATAAAATAGCAACTAAAAAAAACAAAAAATAAAACTGACTTTTCGAAAAAATTCATGAATCAATATAAAATATTTGATTTTTTAATTAAGATGTTTGTAATTAAGATGTTTGTTTTTGTTTTCCCAGAAATACTTTAGTTTCTTCCTATTTCGAATACTTTAGGACTGTTTTCAAACTTAAGAATTTCTCAGATTTTTATTTATTTATTTATTTTTCTGTCCTAAATCCTAAACCAATTTTGAATGCCCCGAATTCAAAACCGATTAATTTATTTTTTATGTAATTTAAAATGTGATTAAATGTATTATCATGCATTATTGGAATTTTTTCATAAATTTGTATTAACATTTTTCTTCGAATTAATAATAATTATAATTTTAATAAAAAAGGGAAATATTTATTTCTGTATACCTTTTCGTTAAGTTATATAAATGTCAAGCTTAAATTTGACATGACTGACAAATACTATTTTGAATTTAGCTATACGCTGTAGCTGAACGATTTCTGTCATTAAACGATTACCTGCCAGAATTTTCGCGATTACATTCGAGAAAATTTTTTTAATAGGCGGGTTTAATGATATAATATTATCTCCCATGTACATAAAAGCTATTAGACTTTATCATTATACTCAATAAATAATTATACTTTACGTGGAGATGTTAGAGGCATTGATTAATGTATTTCCAAACAACGCCGTTATCTGTATCTCAAGATAAAAATTTCATGGAGATAATTAAGGCTACATCTCCAAAGTATGTGGAATCATGACATATGCCAGCATATTGAAACAACTTAATTTGTCTCTGATTGTCGCTTCCATTAACTTTATCGATAAATATAACAGGAACATTCAACATAATTTTTCCTTATTTCATGGGCGTACATTTATTAGATTTTATAGCTGGAAGGGAATATTATTGGGGCAGAACGCAAATAGGTAGTACGAGGTAGTAAGGTAGGAAAACATTACACGTATGCTTTTCTTATCTGATATTTTTTCGAAATATGTATAAGGTAGGTGTACCAATTAACTTCACTGTCGTAGAAATTTTCATGATTTTCATCATAAAATCTAATTTAAACCAGAAATTTTATTTAATAAATTGTATCTTAATTAAAAGATATTACTTATTTATTTTCATTCATTAATTTAAATTTCAGGTTTGAAATATTTTTTTATGATATGAAAATACCTATGAGGTGTTATCTGTTTCTAGAAAAGCATCGGGTTAATGTCATGGTAACATTTCCGAATTTATTTTTTGTAATTAATATTCTAATTTGACATGTTTTGAGTAGTTTAAGTAATTATTGAAATATCTAGAAAATTGTTCATTATTTAATCGTATTTACATGAGTAATTAACATAATTTATTCAATAAGAAGGAGAAGAAAAAAAAATACTCACTAAATATTTGAATTTCATTGGCAGAAATATTTTACAAACCGAACTAAAACAACACGCTCCTATAAAGAGCAGCAAATATATTATAAGATTATTTCAAAATAATAATAATAATATATATAAATTATATATGATACTTTCAATATTTTGATAATCTACGGAATTTGCATATTAAAAGACTATAATATCTGAACATTAACCCTAAAATAATTCGTAAATTTCTATTTCATCTGAGTTTCATAAAGAAGAATATGATTATACAATATTATTTTATTAGTTGTTCAATATCATAAATTTAAAAAAATTAAAATGAATTAATTTATTGAAGAATTCGTACTTAAAAAAAAAGCAAAATTATTGTTTACTTTATGTAACTCGCATATCATGTTGAGTGATCTTATTAGGCAATATAAATACTTTAAATAAAATGTAATAATAACTTGTCATAAAATTAACATCAAAATCGGATTCATTAATTTTCAGAAAAGTAATGTTATAAGCTGAAGAAGTACGAATAACAAATCAAAATTCGATAAAATTATTCAATGAAAGGCAAAAATCAATAGTACCTCCATTTTGTAATGACAAGAAGCGAAAACTAGTACGTTGTGGCAATCACATGACTTTCTTCTATATTTTCCTATGCAAATTCACTCAGTATTTTTTTTTTATTAGGAATTTCCTCAATGCTGAGATTTCCCTTCAGTCAAAAACAACCTTCAGTTTTTGTCTCCATCTTTCTCTGCCTGAGTATCTTTCTTATCCATTTCGTTCTCTGTCATGGCCCTCCTAAGCTTGTCTTTCCATCTTTCCTACGGTCTTCCTCTCCTGTTTTCCCCTTCAGGTTTCCAGTTCAGTACAAGCTGTGGTATTCCATTCGCATTCATCCGTTGTACATGTCCGTACCATTGTAGCCTCTTCTTGTCTATTTTTTTTTTCTTATAAGTCTTAACACATCCTTGCTCTTATTTCAATATTGGTCTTTTTTTCAAGTCTTGAAGTTCTGGCCGATCGTCGCCAGAAGTCCATTTCTGTAACTGTAGATAGCAGTTTTTTTCGCTTGCAGACTTGATTGTCCATGTTTCTGTTCCATACAGCAGAGCACTTTCTATTAAGGTGGATTCTTTTTGTTTTTTCAATAATATTTCTGCTCCATAGAATTGAGTTTAGTATTCCTATTATTTTCCTAGAGTTTGATATTTTCTTTTCGATTTCCCTCCCTGATGAACCATCTTTTTTCAGTATTGATCCCAGATATTTAAAAGCCTGTACATTCTTGATTTAAAATCCGTCTATGACGATATCTTCCTCTGCCCCTGTTGTCATGTGTTCTGTCTTCTTATAGTCAATTTTCAGGTCCCATCGGTTGTATGCCTTTAATGCCTCGTCAGTTACATGCTTTAGGTCTTCCTTGGTTTGAATCATAATAACTTGATCATCTGCAAATAATAGGCGAATCAGGTGTTTATTACCTGTTTTAATTCTCATCTTTCCACATTCTTCTACCCATTCCTTCAAGCCATATATATATATATATTAAACAATGTGGGTGACATACAACATCCTTTCAGAAGTCCTTTGATTGTTTGAAATTCTTCTGATAGTTTTTAACCCATTTTCACTTTACAGTTATTATCCTTGTATATTAGTTTTAATACATTGATCAATGATTCGTTTATCCCAGCTTTTTTTCAATACTTCGTATAGTATTGGGTTGTTCGATAAATAATGTCGTTTTTTAAAACCTTCGCTTCTAAAAACCAAGGCTTCTTCAAACGTGGAATTTTTCAACTTACCGAAAGGTGGCAAAAGGTCATTCAACAAAATGGTCAATATATCATTGATTTGTTTTTAATATAAATGTTTCATCATTGTTTTTAATATAAATAAATTCACTTCGAAAAACATGAAAAAAAAAAAAACGACATTATTTATCGAACAACCCAATAACTTCGGTGGTACAATATCATATGCTTTCTGGGGATCAATCAAAATCATGTGTATACCTTTTCTCTCATCTTTGCCTTTTCCAAAATTTATCTCATAGTAAAAATATGGTCCACACAAGATCCTCTTGCCGCAAAACCGCATTGTTCCGCTGAAGTATTGAAATGATATTCCAGCAATTTCTCATGATTCGGCCTACAATTTTCATTATTGGATTCGTGACACATATTCCTCTGTAGTTTGCACAATCATTTTTATCCCCTTTCTTAAAAATACATGATATGTATGCAGTTCTCATCTCATGTGGCACATCTCCTTCTTTCAGTATTTTGTTTATCAATCTTGTAATTGGGATGGCAATTTTTTTCCCTCCATATTTCAGTATTTCGCTATTTATCGCACCTAGACCTGGTGCCTTACCGTTTTTGCTTCACTTTATTTCTTTCACTACTCCACTCAGTAAAAATAATTTATTAAAATTATTATTTAAAAAGAGTATCATCCAAGATAATGCAGACGATTTTCATATTAGAGAAGTAGTATAACACTAAATATCCAAAAAAATTCAATTTTATTCTCAATATTACATTAAACAAAAAAAAAAAAAAAAAAAAAGAAAGAAAGAAAAAATGTTAAAACTGAAAAAAAATCGACAACTTTATTTTAAATTATTTCAGATCGATGGTTCAACCATTCGTTTTAAAATTATTGGCGAGCTCTTTTGAAAGATACTCATCATGAAAATTTACTCCCCTCGAGGGAGACTTCCCCCCCCCTCCCACACGGGGAGAGGTGAGGCTCCTACATACACATTTTTTTTTCCAGTTGGCTATTTCTATTACAAATAATTCGTTTAAATTTCATAATGATTATAAAAAATTAATTCTTTTTATGCACATTTTTACAAATTTTGTCCTATACCACCATGTTAAAAATTTAGAAAAAGCGGGATGACAACGCAAGATGTTGGACAATTTTTACAAAAAGTTGATAGGCACTAATATATGTCAAGGTATAACTACATACCAGTTTGTATGAAATTGTGTGCAGTAGTTCCTGAGATACAGTCGCCACAAAATTGTGTCTCTCTCACACAGAGGCAGACATTTTCTAAAAATGGTCAAATCGTGTTCTACAGCTCTCAAAACGATCCATCAAAAACCCGAGATCGAAAATTTTTACGAATCCAATACTTTCTTCTTTTGGATAAAGAAGAAAGTAAAAACAGATGCAAGTTTTTTAATCTTTAAAAGAGAGAGAAAGTAAATCGAGCAATAGTTTGTTCAATCAACTACGGAAATGTCTTCAATCACATGATTTTGTTTTTATCAAAGCCTATGCACCATTTGAAATATATATCATACGCCGAGAAACGTTATCAATTAGATCATATTTTTAAGTGTAATTGATACATTTAACTTGTTACTTTCTTCTGTCTGCGTAGAGAAAGTATTGGGTTCGTGAACATTTTAGATTTCATATTCTTGGTGTGTTTGCACACTTTTCGATGTCTTGAACCCGATTTGGCCAATCTTAGAAAATCCTCTGTCTGCGTGTTACGAAAATTTTATGGGACGGCATCTCAAGAAAAAGTAGACGGAATTCCCCAAGCTTATTAGATTTCGGCACATATCACCCAGCAGGTGGCACTGCTTTGCTTAAATATTTCTTGTTTGGGGAAGGCTATATCTCAGTTAATAGTTATAAGTGCATGAAATCTGACATGTAACATATGTATCTTATAAAACTAAGCTGATGCAATATGGATGCATATCGACCGACAGTCGGCGCTGTTCAACCGCACTTCTCATGGTATGCTTGTTAGTCGTATCTCAGATTTTATGACATAAAATCATGCACTGCTTAATATATAAAACACTTATTTTGAAAAATAATGACATCTTCTCTCAAAATGTCTGTACTTCAAGGTAAAAACGTGATTGCTCAAATATTATGTTTCTTTTAGGTTGATTTCTTTAGAAATCGACCTATTGCAATCACTTCGTTTATCTATATCTATATATATATATATATATATATATATATATATATATATCTATCTATAATGAAAATTTTGTCATCACGATAACTCCCGAAATAATACTCGAAATCGAACCAAATTTGGACAGTGAACTAATCTTATAAATATCTTGGATGAGTTCGTTAACCAAGGTGCTCCGACTTTTTGTTTTCAAGTGGCAGCCACTTGAAAATTTTAAACCGACATTGTAAAAAGCATATTTAAAGCAAGATTTGCTTGAATTTTGTTGTAAATACAGGACACATGAGGGTCTCAATGATGTTTATTAATGAAGTTTATCCACCATTTTCAATAAAGTGGCAGATATTTTAAGTTAAGCGGGACCACTTGAAATCAGGCTACCACTTGAAAAATTAAAATCCCTATAACTTCCGAAATAATACTCCAAATCGAACCAAATTTGAACAGGGTCTTAACTTATCTTATAAATATCTTAGATGAGTTTGTTAACCAAGTTGCTCCGCCATTTTGTTTTCATGTGGAGACCACTTGAAATTTTCAAATTCAAATTGTAAAAAGCGTGTTCCGAATTTTTTTTTAATTTTGATGTATACATAGATTACACAAGTTTCTCAAAAAACTTAATTAAAACTTAATTAATGAACTTTATCCGCCATTTTTAATAAAGTGGCGGATATCTTAAGTTAACCGGGACCACTTGAAATTAGGCCACCACTTGAAAATTTAAAACCATGATAACTTCCGAAATAATACTCCAAATGGAACCAAATTTGAACAGTGTCTTGACTTATGTTATAAATATCTTAGATGAGTTTGTTAACCAAGTTTCTCCGCCATTTTGTTTTCAAGTGGAGACCACTTGAAAATTTCAAATTTAAATTGTAAAAAGCGTATTCCGAAATTGTTTGAATTTTGATGTAAATACAGACCACATAAGGATCTCAATGAAGTTTATTAATAAACTATATCCGCCATTTTTAATAAAGTGGCAGATATCTTAAGTTAAGCGGAACCACTTGAAATCAGGCTACCACTTGAAAATTTTAAATCCCTATAACTTCCGAAAGAATACTCCAAATCTAACCAAATTTGAATAGTGTCTTAACTTATCTTATAAATATCTTGGATGAGTTTGTTAAAGAAGTTGCTCCGCCATTTTTTTTTTCAAGTGGAGACCACTTGAAAATTTCAAATTCAAATTGTAAAAAGCGTATTCCGAATTTTTTTTAATTTTGATGTATACATAGATTACACAAGTGTCTCAAATAACTTTATTAATGAACTTTATCCGCCATTTTTAATAAAGTGGTGGATATCTTAAGTTAAGCTGGACCACTTGAAATCAGGCCACCACTTGAAAATTTAAAACCATGATAACTTCCGAAATAACACTCCAAGTGGAACCAAATTTGAACAGTGTCTTAACTTATCTTATAAATATCTTACATGAGTTCGTTAACCAAGTTGCTCCGCCATTTTGTTTTCAAGTGGAGACAACTTGAAAATTTCAAATTTAAATTGTAAAAAGCGTATTCCGAAATTGTTTGAATTTTGATGTAAATACAGACCACATAAGGATCTCAATGAAGTTTATTAATAAACTATATCCGCCATTTTTAATAAAGTGGCAGATATCTTAAGTTAAGCGCGGTCACTTGAAATCAGGCTCCCACTTGAAAATTTAAAATCACGATAACTTTTGAAATAATACTTCAAATCGAACCAAATTTTGACAGTGATATTATCATATAATTATCTTGAATGTTTTCCTTAGGCACCTTGTCACGACATCTTGTTTCTAAGTTCCAGCCACTTGAAATCACACTGCCACTTGAAAATATGCCATCACGATAACTTTTAAAATACTAAACTGATTCAAATAAAAGCTGGTTAGTGAACTTTTGGTTCAAATATCTAGGATAAGTTCACTTGATGACTTGATCCGCAATTTTATTTTCAAGTGGCGGCCACTTGAAAATTTGTCATTATGGTAACTTTAGTAAGACAGAATCAATTCGCTTCTGATTTGGGTAGTGGATTTATCATTCAAATATCTCAGATAAGTTCACTAGGCATCTCACTCCACTTTTTTTTACAAGTGGTGCCACCTGAAAATTTCTTATGATTATAATTTTTGAAATTCTGATTTAATTTAAACTAGAACTGGACAATGAACTTATCGTACAAATATACTGAATGATTTCGATGGGCAAATTGTTTTGCTATTTTGTTTTACAAGTCGCAGCCACTTACACTGCCACATGAAAATTTGCCATAATAATAACTTTTGAAACACGGCACTGATTTAAACCACAGTTGGACAGTAACCTATGCTTGAAATATCTTCGATGTGTTTGCTGGAACTTTAGAAATACTTAATCAATTCAAATCAAAGTTGAAAAATGGATTTATCATTCAAACAACAAAAATTTAGAAAATTCACGTAACTCATGAACCAATCACGTTATTGCGTCCATCTTTGGTATATCGATAATAAGTATTTTCTCGCCAAAAGTCGCCAAAAAAGTTGCCATAGGGGAAAAGTCGCCAAATTTGCGCCAAATCCATTACATGCGTTACTGGATCTTTTTCATGCGTTTTTAAGGTAAAATTAGACTATTTTAGTGCTAAAACAAACTAGAAAAGCAGGAAACTAACATTTTATCAACTTACTAAGCCTCTTTGAAAGAATTTCTACAAAAAAAAAAAAAAAAATATTTTCAAATTTGCAACGATATCTTAGATGAGAAACTTTCTCTGCCATTTTTATCGAAGTGGCAGCCACTTAATTTTTCAACACAATGACTTTTGAGATTTTGAATTAATTCGAACTTAGTGTGTACAGTAGACTTATCTCACAAATGCATTTCATATATTTTTCAACTTAACCCACCATTTTTTTTCCTAGCGCCGGCCACTTGAAAATTTTAAATTCACATAAAAGTGTATTTATGAACCGATTTGCTTAAAATTCCATATGTGCACCGCCTACATCAATATTTCTACCAAGTGCATTAATAATTTGTAGCCGCCATTTTGAAACAAAATGACGGCTACTTGATAAGGAAAAAGAAATCAACCTACCCTTCCGAAAAAGCCGGAAGGTCTTGTTTTCATTTGAAATATAAATGTTACATTTCTGCGACATAACGACTGGATTAAGTGAGTTAATATGGACAGGATTAAATGAATTAATATATTAG
The DNA here is from genome assembly GCA_963930645.1 of Salticus scenicus. NCBI lineage: Eukaryota > Metazoa > Arthropoda > Arachnida > Araneae > Salticidae > Salticus > Salticus scenicus. The sequence goes on along the minus strand of OZ005648.1, from coordinate 339,687,882 downwards.
TATTTTCATGCATTTATTACACTTGAATTATTTGTCGTAAGAAACTAGTACTTACAAAAAAAAAAAAAAAAAAAAAAAAAAAAAAATTACGGCAGTTGAGATCTCAAAACCCGATTGCATGCCAATAAAATCAAAGCAACGTTTTAATCTATAAAGAAAGAATGAACCTTTTGAATGCATCTTATATCTGTAAAAGCAAGAATTTAAAAGCAAAATTAAACTTAAAGAAGTATTTTAAGCATTTTCGGGACTAAAATTTCAAAAAATATATTTTAATTTTATTATTACTTTTTTTTTTTTTTTTTTTTTTTCATGAAGCTTAAACCTCCTCGTCGAAAGTAGTTGATAAGAATTTCTGAAAGTAATATTTAGACTTAATCATAAAATAACACTATGAAAAATAAACGAAAATGAAAATACATTATTACTGTATAAAAAAAATCCGTGCAATTTATATAAAAGCTTTAAAATAAGCACATGATAATGAATCCTATCAAGGAAAGTCACTTTTAATATATTTTCCTATTAATGTTATAACAATAGCTTAATGATAACTGCTATAGCTAATAATTTGATTTTATAGCAATAGTACCGGTATAATGATTTTAATGAGCAAAAAATGACGATAGAACGATATCCCAAAGTGATATCCTGAATAAAATTATTTTAACAGAAATATCTTCAGCATGTTCATAAATGAAATTATTTATAAAGTTTGGAAGGTTAAGATATCGTTGCCTTATTTGTTTATTTTCCTGATCCGAAGTTTGAATCCCTATTAAGAAATCGGATAGATTGTAGATTGTAATGTCACATTCATGTAATAATAATAATTTTAAAAAAAAATGTGTTGTAATAACAAGAACCGATGAACACAGATGAACATTAATGAACTGAGTACTGAAAGTGATATCATACTGATAAAATTCCTGTATTATATATACCCAAACAGATCACGCATGATGGTTGTCAAAAAGTTCAACGCTATCTACGTCGATAAAATAAAATAACTACATGTAACTAAGCTAGAGTAAAATCAAGTTAGTTCTATTTTTATTAAAATATAATATGCCGAATACCCAACCTAATCAGCTATAATGTTTAACGCATATTATCCAATTACCCTTTTGACATTAAAAAACCAACATAGTATGTTCACCTTTGGTCAAGCATGTTGTCTTTGTTGACGATGAAGCTGCAATCTTGTTGTGCTCTCTAATAAACCTGTTTTAAATACGATCCTCTTTTTGTGTCTTTTCAATCGTTTTATGCTGTAATGAATATGCTTTTGACCCCAAAATATACTGTGAGCTCGAATACTCATTAATTGCTTTTAAAGTTGAGTCAGAGCAAGGTTAGAGATGACCTTTAAAGGCATCCGTTTTATCTTGCATTATTTTCCTTCATCAATATTATGAATCTCTTGTATCATTTTATTATCGGCTGGCTTTCAGTTCATAAAGTTTTCGATTTCAAGGAAGTAGTGTTTTTTATTCTTAAATAAATATTAATTAGAGTGAAAAATGTACTCCCAGACAAAGAGATATCCAAAGAAAATTTGAATTTCTCATTGCACAGTTATCAAATATTTAATAGCATAAAATAATGTTTAAATACTAAAATTTTTTAGAAAAATTAAGACGATCGATTTATAGCCGACACAAATTCTAAAAAATGATATTATATACAAAAACACATTTTAAAAATTACACAAAACACAATCTATTTAGTGTCATGAGTAATAACGGCAAAAGAAAAATGAAAAAATGAAAGAAAAGAAGAAAGTAAAGGATTATCTTCCTCTTTTCGTATTATGCTACTAGTTCTGTACGCATTTTGGTATCATTATAATTAACCCTTTAACGTTCACTACTTAATTTATTTTAAAAATTAAACTAAATTTAAAAATGGCTTTTAGACACATAGCTGATTACAAATATTTAAAAAATAAAAAATTAGCATTTTTCCTTTTCGAGAAATTTTTGGTCTGAAACATCTATAAGTTAACCTTATTAAATTCAAATAATATATAATTTAATAAATAAAGCACTTTTCAAGTAAACATTATCGACTACAAAAACTCGTAAAAGTTGTTTCAGGTGAAAATGATAGTCCAGCTCTTCATTAAATGAAAAAAAAAAAATTGACATGAGTGAATCATCAAACCAGCAATTCGCACTCGCGCACACTAAGAAACTTCAAGTGACTTATACATTTACCTTCCTTTGAAGCATTATTTATTAAATTTTAGAATAGTGCTGCTATCTGCCAAACAGAAAAGGAACAAAGGTTTAAAACTTGATTAAAACTCGGGGAAAATGTTAAAAAGGTGCTGCATAAAAATTGTTAAATTATGTCAAATGTTTGGTTTCGCTGCGAAACCAATGAACGAAGGGTTAAGACAACTTTTACGTCTTTGCATCGGTAGATACATGATTGCACTGAAGAACAAACCACATATCATAATAGTTATATATTGTACAAAAGTTTCAATCACATTACTTAACAGTTTTACAGACACAGTTAAATTAACGTACACAAACATCAAACCGTCTCAATTATATATATTAAAAGCAAAAACGAGAGACATGATGAGACAAAAATTTTAAGTTAAAAAACATTTAAAAAAAAACAAAAATTGCATATTAAAACAAATAAAATCAGACGTTTCGAAACCCGTCCGGGTTTCCTCATCAGTAATTACAACACAATATGCAAAAATCACATGAACATTCAAGGAATTTAAAGGAGTACTGAATATTGAGGAGCCAGTGCGCATGCTTCATTGATAGTGTGGAGATGCTTGGCAGTGTGCCAGCTCTCAAGGAAAATACGCGATTTATAATTATGAAAACCAGAATTTAGAATTTTTTATATTATCGAAGTCAGGAATATGATCGGTTCCTATTGAATGGATTACAATTTTAAAATTTTGGTTGCAATTTTTAAAAGATCGTCTGTGTTCTTGTAGTCTAATTTTTGCTGTACGGCCAGTTTCACCTATATAAACATATTTGCAATTTTTACAAGGAATTAAATATAATACACCAGTTAAATCCAGAAAAGGGGTTAAATTAATTTTGAAGCCCGTGGTTCACTCTTTAAACTGCCAAAGGTATGAATCATCATAAAAATTAGTTAAAAGCGATCAGCGAGACATCATTTGAAATTGCAAAATTCATTCACTAATGTTCCATAACTCTTATTTCTTAACACAACAGTGTTCGAATATAACGCTAGGAATATCAGTAAAAAATACCGTGTTCACTTTATGAGAAGGATATCGTCATTATAGTCTTTGAAACTGTATAAAATAAAGACTTTTTTACACAAATATTTTCCCAAAGATAGTTCTCAATCAGTAAAAATCATTTACAAACAGCTGTGTTAAAACGAAAGACTACTTATATGCTACACCATTGACAATAACAACAACGACAATAATAATAATAAATAAATAAATAATTTTATAACTCAGTGCTAATCATATTTTCCAAAATATATATCTTTTCATCATTCAATACATTGATTGTAGATAAGTTAATACTCAATTTAATTATTTTAGACTTAAAAAAAAAAAAAAAAAAAGAGCAAGAAAAATAAGCAGTTTGCCGAAAATATTCAAGTATCAGTAATAATATTATTGCGAATACAAATAGAATGAATTTCTCTGATTTTTTTTGCAATAAATCAGTACTTTAAAATGATCTAGGTTAAAAATACAGAAGATAAAAAAAAATTCTAATAATGAAATTACAAACTTCATCATGGAACATGATTTTGCTTTGAATTACATTTCATTATTTTTAAAACAGTATATTGGATAAACACATCATACTTTGATGAGTTGTCACAAAAACATAGATTTATTTTTTTTTCTGTACGACTGAAATATTTTATCCAAATTTCGAAAAATTATTATTATTATTATTATTATTATTATTATTATTACCTATAATATCTTGTTTCAATAATTTCTCTTTTTAAAATTTCACTTTCTATCTTTCTATCTATCTTTCTTTCTTTTCTTTTCTTTCTTTTTTTTTTTTTTTTTTTTTTTTTTTTTATTGCGCAATATGAATTTCAAAAACATAATTCATAAAAATATACATAAAAACTATTTTCTTGTAAATATTAAAAGTTTTCATACTTCATAGACTTTACAACAGTCAAAAAAATAATTATTGGTACAAAAATACATGATACATCATCATAAAGGTTTTATAATATACCAAGAAATTGGTACAGTTTCATCAAATATATTTTCTATAAATAAATAAATAATAATTACAATATTTCCGCCACTAACGATATAAATCACCACTAACATTATGATCAAGCACTTTAAATGCGATTTCAAATGTAGATACACGACGGTGGGAAATCAGTGATACATATTGTTTTAGCGCGATAAATACACTACATGTTTCTAGATACTGTGCTTTAACAAAGAGAAATCATAAAAGTATATTAAAAAGTGAAACAGTAAAATCACTCAAATTGAAGAAACAAATAAATCATCAAGATCGCATATCTCTTCAGCGAGCATAAAAAGGAAAAGGTTCATTCTATATATACCAGCTATTTTAAGTATAATATTATAGGGTGCTACCAATCTTGCTGGGAAAAAAACAAATAAATTTGAAACATAAAATTAACAATGAAATAGTAATGAAAATTACATAAGACAGAAGCTATATGCGGAAAAAAAAAACTAACCACGTGTATGATGGCATACGTTGGTAAACAATTTTCTTTAAGAGGTGAGTTGTTTTCAGCAGTTTAGGAAGATGAGTTGAACATTGAATGAACATTAAAAATAGCTAAGGATGTTGTAACACAAATAATTTAACTTACCGTGATACATATAAACCTAAGTACTATTCTTTATAAAATTTAAAGATATCTTTAAAATATTAATTAAATAAAATGAATTGTAATATTTTATATTTAATAGTCAAAAGTAACTGCATGAAACTTAGTAAATCTGCAACACTGTCGCCATATTTCGTGTAAAATTATATATATATATACAGTAACCGCCGCTTAATAAATTCACTGGTGATCAGCCGCCTAATCTGATCAAATTACCAGGACCGTAATCAAATCAATACAAACTACATTTAAAACCGCCGCTTAATAAAATCAGAATCGCCGGTTAATAAATTAAAAAAAAAAAAAAAAAAAAAAAAATGCAACATCAAAAATGTCATTTATGCAAGCTAAATAGACTTTTTATTTACAACGTTAGCAGATTTTTTGTTTTATGATTTTAATTTTTTCTGTATTCAATAAAAGAAAGTATTGGTTTCGTAAATATTTTTAACTTCTGGTTTTCTATGAATTTACACGTTTTGAGAAGTCCAAAACACGATTTGACGATTTTTAGAAAATGTCTGTCTGTCTATGCATGTGTGACAAAAAATTTGTTCCAACTGTATCTCAAGAACTACTGCTCACACATACAAATAAATTTATTTGTGTTTGCACCGTGGCATAAATTAGTGCCTACCAACTTTTGCTGTCAATCGCTCAACAGGTGACACTGCTATATAGCGATTTCCACAATTTCATTGAGGGGTTTATCTGAGGAATTACTGCACAGAATTGCATATATATTTATATGTAGATGTACATTGACATAAATTAGTGTTTATTAACATTTGGTGTCAATAGCTCAACAGGTGGGGCGGCGCTGCTATTCAGCAATTTCCGCAATTTAAGGGAAGGCTATGTCTCATGTTGCATTGAGTATAATCAAACAAAACTTGATATGTGAAAGGCTATTATGAGACATTATGCTCATTCAATTTGGGTGCATATCGGCGAATAGGTGGTGGCGCTGCTATACTACAAATATCCCCAAGAACGAGAAGAATGTCGTCTGCACGATAAAAATTCCCTTCCGTTGCACATTTCTTGTAATACCTCTCTGAAATGAAAATAGTCTGTATCATAATGGGAAAAATAATAATAATTAATAATGTGATCTGCGTGAATTTGTATAGAAAAATATAGAAGGAATTTTCTAATGGAAACAACATACTAGTTTATTTTTGAAATCAAAAATGAAATAGAACACAGTAATCCCTCCGTTTTCTCTTTTTGTCGAAATTTACACTTGTATTACAAATTAAACCCCTCCAGTCTTAGTAACAATTTCAAGAAACTTATATTTAAATCGCGGTAATAAATTACAAATTTGATTTGATTCACAAGTGATAATTTATTTTAATTTTTAATTATTAAAAAAGAACTTCTAGTTCTTATTTTGAAATAACTAAAAAGCAAGAAGTTTAAACGGAAAGTTTTTAAATTTAAAAGAAAATCGTGGACAGTTGGCAAAGCAGTGAGGATTTTGCTCGAATAAAAGCGCGTCAGGGATACTTTTAATTTTTTTTTTTTTCAAGGAACAATTAATTAATTATCTGGCAAAATTTAATTAATATTGTTCATTAATACCATTAATCGTTACCTTTCGATATTTCTTTCCAATATCAGACAAGTCATACCCTTTTCTTCAATGAAGGAACGTTCGCCGTTAATAAAATCACACTCTTAATAAAATCACTTTGGCTCTACACTAATGTGATTTTAATAAGCGGCGGGTACTGTATGTATGTATATATATATATATATATATATATATATATATATATATTCTATAAGAGATTTTATTAAATATTTTTATAAATTCAGCTTAAGAAGAAGGTTATATAATTTGTAGATTATTTTCATATTTTAATGATGTATTGAAACTAAATTTTATTAAAACTTTTATTAATTAAATTATTAAAAACTCGTTATTAAGTATGAAAGTTTATGAAAGTTTTCTTAATATATAAACTTATCTGTACATTGAATTTTTTATCACATTGTGATACGAAGCAAATTTTATACAAAAGCTATTATGGTAATTTAATGTAAAGAAGCGATAATGTTTTATAAGTTAGATAAATTGATTTTTTATTTTCAATAACAGAATACACTGAGTACATACAACAACTAGAAAAAAAATTGAATATATTTACTTATATTAACTAATAATAAATTGAAACTATGTATACGAAATTTTAAAATACCACATAGTTAAATCCTTTTTTTTATGATTTTAATTTAACGTAAAAATAATAATTAATTTTAGTAAACAGGAATATAAAATATTTATATAACGCATTAATATTTTGCATTATTATAATTTTAATTTAATAATAATAATGATTAACTGCAGCAAAAAATTAGGAATAAAGAATATATATATATATATTTATATTTATATTTATTTATTTATTTATTTATTTATAACACGTTCATATTCTTAGATATAATTTTAGCTTACTATAATAATGTTAATTAATTGTAGCAAAAAAATTTAGTAGTAGAAATGAATATAAAAAAATAAGTATGATATAAAATGAATTTTTATATCACACAGTTATATTAATTGCTATTATAATTTTAAATAACTAGTTACAACTGAACTAATCGTGTTAAGAACTTCATAACTAATCATGGAAACAAAACAATTATGAATAGTTTATAAAAGAAATTGCTCAAACATTATATGCTCTTAAAACGCGGCTGTGGATCACCTGTATTTAGTAGTTTCTACCACAGTTCATAAAATAACTAAGTAGACTATCGCAATCCAACATCGCATCATATCCTGCCAGGACCTGATTAACCTCTGAAGCTAGGGGAAGCTTAAAGTCCGGTTTCCACTACGACTCTTTCGACGGCTTCTATTCAGAATCCTTTGATGTGGTCAGCCGGTCTCAAAACCCTCGAACGGGGTTGGAAGTCCCTGGTTCTAACCCCCAGCTGAGATAATTGAGGGGCCAGAGGCAGGTATCTTTGTCAAATTTGCATGCTTTCCTTCGAAGTAACTGCGCAGTCTGATAAAAAAGGGCTACAACTGATGACAAGACATTTGGCTCTTTGTGTCGGAAGCGTGATTAATGACTTTTTGAACCTTGGTCTAGAGCTGGCAGTGGAAACCGGCCTTAATATCATTTTGGGGCCCTATTCAATTTAGGGAAAGTTTTCTAAAGGTTACAGTCGGTAAGAAAAGTATCTGAAAACTAGCAAAAATTCCTATATAAAAAAAGTATAGTTAATACTGTTTTGTTAAATAAATCCTTGTCGAATCTGACTAAGAACATTATTCTACAACGATTTATTTAACAAAACAGAAGAACTAGACATATGCGTGTGTTATTCTAAAGAAAACTCGCAATCTGATTACATAAATTTAAAAAAAAAAAAAATTAAGATACATTCCTTAAATATATACATATTATACATACATATATATATATATCAGATTATGATATAAATATATCCATGATATATGTCTCATAGAATAACTGTATTTTAGTTTTTGTAAAAAGTGGTATAACAGTCTTTTTGTAAGTAGTTATCAGTATTGTATACCAATATGTTTAAGTATAGTGATAAAAAATTCCTTTTTTTCCAAATAACTATGTTATGATTACTTATTTAAGTTTTGCTATTTATAACATTTAGATAATCCTTTTTCTTTCATAGGGGCATGTTGAATAATATAAATATTTCTAAATTGTTATATTTAAAAAGGTAAGAAAAGAGATGTTTCGAGCTGAGTCAATAACCAATCAGCATTAACAGTACGTAGTTACTATTACGTTTTTTTTTTTTTTTTTTTTTTAAAGCTTATTTAAAACAACTTACGTACATTTCCAAAGTGGTGGTTTTCTTTTTCATTTGATACCAAGAAAATACAAGTACCTATATCTAGTGAATTTCTTCTTTAAGTTTTAAAATGTCCATAGAAGAGATGCAAAATTTTGCAACAAACTTTCCCTTCAAAAAATATTTCTTGTGGAAATATAAACAGTGCAAAAATATTGGATTGGCAAGAAAGTACCTTCGGTTTGCACAAGTAGGTAGCATAATTTTGTTTTGTTATTTTTCTGTCAATGTTATAATTTCTTTGTGTGAGAGACTTCAAAAACGTTAAAAGTAGCACTACACACAACAACTGAAAATCACATACAATGTCATGGACTTCCTAAGAAGCTTCATATTTGGCTTCCACATGAATTAAAAGAAATTCCCTTAATACAATGAATCAAAATTTGTAATAATTACTTAAAACATAACGCAATCGATCTTTTTTTTCAAACGACTTATAAAAAAAATAAAAAAATAAACTCATTAAAATAAATGTATCTCTACAATAACATTAATTGAATATGATTACTGTCCAAACGTGATGAATTAGCATGAACCATATTCAATCAAATTGTATCAGGAAAAAAAAAACATGCTGTTAATTTGGTGGGTTTGCAAAGACGTGAATTTAAACTGCTATTAAAGCAAGCAAACAATCATCGCATTTGTTTACTGTCAACAACGTATGAAATTCGAGAAAGTAATCAAATAAAAAAGTCTAGAATTAGCAAATTACAAAGGAAACGTGCTTCATCGCGACAACACGACATCTTTAGCAACACCTAAAAAAATATTGAGCTTAGTTGGAAGTGATGTCCCATTTCCCATATAGCCTTGAACCTTCACTTTCGGATTATCGTTTGAAGTAGGTAAGCCAAAGGTGACCAGTGTTCCTAGGGTAGTCCATCCTCCACCTCCCTAAAAAAAGAGGTTTGATTTAAATTTTAATCACAGAATTGTGCTATTTCATTGTAAATCATGTATTTCCGGGGTACGTGACTGAATTTGAAGAAATTATCTTGATCGACCGCCACTGTATGCAATAATTTTACTTTAGAGAGCAGTCGTTCTAATTTCCAGGTAAGAAGATATTTTAACTTACATGTGTGTTTAAGTTCTTTGAACTTTGAGCTGTTCTACTGCTTTCTCTTTAACAGCATTAACTTTATTTTTAACAAATTTGTGAGGTCTAGCAAAGTGCTACGGTTAAAATTCGCACTTTAAGAGTAACACATGAATACGAAAGTTTTAGGATTCAGTTGTTTAGTAGAGTTAGTTCTTATGTCAAACTAAATTGTAATATGTAAATATTTTGGAAAGAAGCTGTATAAAAGGAGAAGGAAGATTGCTTTTGGGTGTTAGTTGGAGTGAGCAAGAGAGTTAGTTGGAATGAGAGTTGAAGGAGTTAGTTGTTAGCGGCTATAGCCGGAAAGAGTAATTCGAGTAGACAGCGGCGTCAGGGAATCATCCCGTTATCGAAAGGTTACTGAGCCGCGAGGGTGAATGAAGTTAAACGTAGTAGTTAAAATTATTTGTAGCTAATTGAGTAAAAGCTAATGAATTTAAATAAAGTAGTTGAGAGTAATTGTGTTTATCCATTGATAGTTAAAGTATTTGTGAAGGCTGCCCATTTAAACTTATAAAGATATTAGTTATAATTAAAGTCCAACGCCCACCTTTTTCCATTAAGCTCAAATAAAAAGCTCATTTATTTTATTAAATCTGACTTTGTCTTCTCTTCATAGTTTACTTAAGTATTTCAGTTTTCAGCATTCAAGTTAAAGTTAAATGAGCATGGCGACGAGAAAGAGTTCGTCACAAATTTATCAGATTAAAAGTTTAATGCCGTGCAAATGGCGACCATATGCATGTTCTCAATGTAGCCCAGATGCCGAACAACCTTGGAACACGTGGGCCAATGTATCAAATAAATACACAAATTTATGTAATAAGGGTAATTTTCAAAATTTCTGCTTAAATATTAAAATATATATATATATATATATATATATATATATATATATATATATCATTTATTCTTCAACAATTTCCACATTATTTAGAATACCAAATATCTCCTAAAGAAGTCAAGGAATCCCAGAATAAAAATCCTGAACTACTTCGCACAAAAAGTGGTGTAAAATCTTTTTGTGTCAAAAGGTGAAGAAGAAGAAAACCCCGAAAAATAACAAAAGAGCACCTTAAGCACGTTTTAAAAGTGCTTTCAATATACAGGCCACCTTCGGAACACTATGTGCCAAAGGTGGCCCCCAAGCTGCAATTTTGAAATCTTTATATATATATTTCTTTTGTGCGTGTGTATGTCACTGAACTCCTCCTAAACGGCTGGACTGAGTTTAATGAAATTTTTGTGTGTCTTCAGGTGGATTCGAGAATGGTTTAGATTTACAAATGAAAGTTGTAACTTAATTAGTTCTTTCTTAATTAATTTTTAACCAACTCTTTCAACAACTTTTCCACCTAGATGGCGTGAGTTGTCGTAAACACGATGTCAGAATTTATTTAATGTTGAAATGAAAAATGAATTTTTAACCGTATCTTAAGAAGTGTTTAAAATATTTTTTCAAAATTAATATTTTTAGAATCGTAACCGTATCTTACGAAGTGTTTAAAATATTTTTTCAAAGTTAATATTTTAGAATCGTAAACACGATGTCAGAATTTATTTAATGTTGAAATGAAAAATGAATTTTTAACCGTAAGTGTTTAAAATATTTTTCCAACGTTAATATTGTTAAAATGTTAAAATTAGTTAAAATGGTATATTCTTTTAAAAAATTCGTCAATATCCGACGGAGTTATTTTATGTTAAAATGAAAAATGAATTTTTAGGCCATTATTATTTGTGCAGATTGAAAATGTACTAAAAGTTTTCCGAAAAATTTCACGATCACAAATGTTGACGGATATCCAATATATCGTCGAAGAAATCCCGATAATGGCGGACAATCTTATCATCTATGGCGGTCATCTATGTCAACAACATAGATATTGACATTGATAACCGTTGGGTGGTCCCATATTCGCCTCTGCTGAGCAAAACATTCAATGCTCATATTAATGTTCAGTTCTGCAGTTCAGTGAAGAGCATCAAATACATTTGCAAGTATGTGAATAAAGGCAGTGATATGGCTGTATTTCGAGTTGAAAATACCAATGTGAATGCTCCTCCGGTGAATAACAACGATGAAATAACACTTTACCAAATTGGCCGGTACGTCAGCTCCAATGAAGCTGTTTGGCGTATCTTTGGTTTCCCAATTCATGAACGGGATCCAGCAGTTCTTCATTTAGCCGTCCATCTTGAAAATGGCCAGCGCGTATATTTCACGAGCGAGACAGCAATTGATCGTGCTATAAATCCACCAAAAACTACACTCACCAAATTTTTTGAATTGTGTAATCGTGCGGATGCTTTTGGTGCTTTTGCACGGACATTACTCTATTCAGAAATACCACGCTATTTCACATGCGCTCCAACAAAAAAATGGATGCCCCGCAAGCAAGGCACGCCGATTGATGCATGTCCCGGTTTATTCAAATCAAACACCTTGGGACGAGTATTTACAGTCAATCCAAGGCAGACTGGGTGTTTTATCTTCGACTGTTATTGGTTAATGTCATCGGCCCTTTGTCATTTCAAGATTTACGTAAAGTGAATGGACAACAGTATCCAACGTATAAAGATGCATGCCTTGCACTCGGCTTGCTGGAAGACGACAACCAGTGGGAGTGTATGCTTGCTGAAGTAGGACTGAACTGTACAGCAAAACAAATTCGTCTACTATTCGCTATAGTGTTGACTACATGTTTCCCGGCCCGAGCAGAGACATTATGGGATAATCACAGAGATTCAATGACTGATGATACATTGCATCAACATCGTTCACGGTGCAACGATCTAACGATAGTATTCAGTGACGCTATGTACAATGAAGCATTGATTGCTGCTGAAGATCTTTACATTATCATTGCCAACTTACCACTCAGTCATTTCGGTATGCATTCAACAAATCGAAATGCATCTGATTTAATAGCACTGAATTGAATCGTGAACTACAATACAATACTGTAGAAATGGCAGCGATTGTTGCTCGCAATGTCCCACTAATGAATGAAGAACAAAGAACCGTTTACGACCGCATCATGTTCGCAGTTTTGACAGGACAAGGTGGATTCTTTTTTTTTTTTTTTTTTTTTTTTTTTGGGGGGGTGCACCAGGTGGAACCTTATTTCGCTAATTATCGCCGAAATACGATCAAATAATGGCATCGCATTGGCTGTTGCATCATCTGGCATTGAAGCAACTTTATTGGATGGAGGCAGAACAGCTCATTCATTATTTAAACTGCCACTAAATATTCAAAATAACCCAGACGCAGTGTGCAACATAAAAAAACAATCGTCCATGGCCACAGTGCTGAAATAGTGTAAAATTCTTATCTGGGATGAATGCACTATGGCACACAAACATTCGATTGAGGCGTCGAACAGGACATTGAAAGATATAAAAAACAACGACAAACTATTTGGCGGCACTCTGTTACTCTTTTCAGGTGATTTCAGACAAGCACTTCCCGTTATTCCGCGTTGAACATACGCTGATGAGATCAACGCGTGCTTAAAATCATCGTCATTGTGGCGTAATGTTGAAAAAGTACAACTGAAAGTATATTTGTGCGTTCAAAAGCTTCAAGATTCATCCGCTGAAACATTCTCAAAACAATTGTTAGATATCGGCGATGGAAAAATTACTACAGATGAAACTGGATGCATAAAATTACCAACCGATTTCTGCACAATCATTGATTCTCAAGATGCTCTTATTGACCAGATATTTCCCGATGTACACAGACGATACACATATCATGAGTGGCTGGCAGAAAGAGCAATTTTAGCAGCAAAAAATGTGGACGTCAACGAATTGAATCTCAAGATACAACATTTGTTACCAGGAGACTTGGTGTCATACAAATCTAATGATTCAGTTTGCCATGCCACCGAAGCTGTAAATTATCCAACAAAGTTTTTAAACTCATTGGATTTACCAGGCATACCACCGCATATTTTACAACTGAAGGTTGGATCTCCGGTTATTTTGCTTCGTAATTTGAACCCACCACGGTTGTGCAACGGCACGCGATTAGTCATAAAAAAATTAATGAAAAATGTTATCGAAGCCATCATTTTAAATGACAAATTCCGAGGTGAAAATATATTACTACTGCGAATCCCTATTATACCCGCAGATTTGCCAATTCAATTTAAACGCCCTCAATTTCCAATTAGATTGGCATTTGCAATGACTATCAATAAGTCTCAGGGCCAAACGATGTCTGTCTGTGGCTTAGATTTGAGCACATCATGTTTTTCACACGGACAATTATACGTGGCTCTCGAGTGGGCAAACCATTCAGTTTGTTTGTATTGGCGAAAGATGGGATAACAAAAAATATTGTACACTCTGTTGCATTAAGGGATTGATATTGTTTTTTAGTAATATTGTTATAAGTAGCGATATGTATATAATTTTAAAGAATTAATTTTAATAAATTAAAAAAATTAATGATTGATGTTTTGTTATTTTTATATTCTTTCACCATTCACAGCGCTCCATACATCTTCCACTTATATACCACATCCTTACACACTTACAATAAGTTAGTTATTTTTTTCTAGCAAAATATTCTCTAGAAATAATTTATATGACAAAACAACGTTTGTCGGGTCAGCTAGTTGTATTATAAAAATATTAAATTATATTTTACAAAGAAAATTATACTTGATATATGTGTAAGATATAAGTGTAGCACTTTGCGAAAAAAAGTCCAGTCATATTGACTGTAAAAAATATGTCCTATTTGCTGCCAGAAAATCTCTGTAATTTGGGAAAAACGCGTAATTTTCGAAAAAATTACGTTGTCAGAGCGTATTTTCTCAAAATACAGAGAATTTCTGGCAGCAAATAGGACTTTTTTTTTTTTTTTTTTTTTTTTTTTAGTGTTTACAATCAACTAAAAAATTATAAAAATTTCTTAAAGTTTAACTATGGCCACCTTTAGCTGTTCTACCTTATTTCAAAGTTTACAAAACTTTTTAGATGGTAAAAAGTTCTGTAATCACACGATAACCTGAAATCACACTTGATTGAATTGTTTATTGATAACGACCAGAAGTTCTATGAGCGCAGTTTCATGAAATTACTAGATAGATGATAGAAGGTCATCGAACAGAATGGAAGACATTTGACTGATTACAGTTCAATTTTTTAGAAGAAAAAAAATTAATAAGTTTTGTTTTATATTAAAAAAAGAAATTACTGTCTTGCCGACTTATCTTATATGACCTAAAATTCATATATTTCCTAAAGAAAATACTCTACTTTTGATAGTCCACAGAAGTGAAAATGACATACCACTTCTGTAGGCACATTTTTATTCGTTATACTTGTATTTACTTTTAAGAAATTTTGGCTAACCATCCAAAGAATGGTGTACTTTTACATACAAAATAAAAAATAATAATGAATTTAAGAATAGATTAATGATTTTTATTTTGTGACTTGAAATGTGGTCGAAAGTGTGGTTGAATCATACATGTGTGAATTACGTAAATATCTTTATATTAGTATCTCATATTAAACTTTGAAAAAGCCATTTGACTATATTAGACTGTCATAGGGGATATTTTTTAAAGATGTTTTCTGCCAGTAAAGGAATAAAAAATTGCAAGAAAATAAATTAACATAAGTTATGGGAATATCTTGAACGGAGTCTTGCATTAAGCCTTGAAAAATTCCTTCATACAATTGATTATTTCACTCTGCTTATTTTTTCTTTGAAGATATGATTTTTAAAGCTAATAATCATATAATAATTATAATAATTTTCGCGATGATCTCGGCGACTTCCAGAGCAGTTTTTTTTTTTTTTTTTTTTGTTATTTTTTTTTTTTAAACCTTTTAACCAAGAGCCCGTAAGATATTTTTTAGGCTAACAGTTTAGGCTTCTTTCCACACCCCTTAAGATAACCCTCACAGTCAAACCACCTTAAAATTAAAATTTCTGCTAAATAAGCGCCAGTTCATCTAACCTTTTCAAAAGTCAGAGTTCCTCTTGCGCCACCCCCCACAATGATATTTCCAATGATCTGGCAATTCATCAGGAAAATTGAACCGCTAATGCTGCAACCTTTCCAAGAATAAACACAATGTTAAGGTTCTAGCTTGCCCCACCCCTTGGGCTCACCACATGTCAAACCAACTTATAATTTCTAATCCTTTGTGCAAGGTTTCAATTTTACTAGAATCACGAACTCGCAGAACTCCAACCTGCCCCACCTCCTTAGATTCCCAGCTAGGATTTAACATTGACTGCCCCACCCCTAGGTTTCCATCCTTTCTCTGGCTTTTGTTCTCCCATCGCTCTTTGCTCCCCCCCCTTGGCTTTCAGTGGATCCTCTCTGGCGACGAGATCGGCGACCACCTAGAAGTCAACGTAAAACTTGGTGACGGTTTCGGCGATGATCTCGGCGACCTCCAGGGCACTTTTTTTTTTTTTTTTTTTTTTGTAACATTTTAACCAAAGCCCGTAGAAAAATTTTTAGGCTATAAGTTAAGGCTTCTTACTTCTTCACCCCTTAAGATAACCCTCACAGTAATCCACCTTAAAATTAAAATTCCTGCTAAATAAGCGCCAGTTCATCTAAATTCTTTTCAAAAGTCAGAGTTCCTCTTGCGCCACTCTCTGCGATAACATCCACTGCCCCACCCCCTGGGCTAACTTCCACAATGATATTTCCAATGATCTGGCAATTCATCATCAAAATTGAACCCCTAATACTGCAACCTTTCCTAGATTAAACACAATGTTAAGGTTCTAGCTTGCCCCACCCCTTGGGCTCACGACATGTCAAACCAATTTAACCAATTTATTACTTCTAACCCTGTGTGCAAGGTTTCAATTATATTAGAATTTCGAACTCGCAGAACTCCAACCTGCCCACCTTCTGAGCTTCCCAGCTAGGATTTAACATTGACTGCCCCACCCATAGGCTTCCATCCTTTCTCTGGCTTTTGTTCTAACATCGCTCTTTGCTTCCCCCCCCCCCCTTGGCTTTCTGTGGGTCCTCTGTGGCGACGAGGTCGGCGACCACCTCGGAGTCAACGTAAAACTTGGCGACGGTTTCGGCGATGATCTCGGCGACCTCCAGAGCAGTTTTTTTTTTTTCCCACTGCTAGGCTTCTGCTTCACTTAAGTTTTAGACACTTCGCCTTTTGCTCCCTTCCCTTAGGTCTGCCTCGAGTCCCCTCAGGTTATGAGGTTGGCGACCATCTTGGAGTCAGGGTAAAACTTGGCGACGATTTCGGCGACGGCCTCAGCGACCTCCAGGGCCAGTTTTTTTTTTCCAGGCTCCTTCACTTAAGGTTTTTGACACTTCGCCTTTTGCTCCCTTCCCTTAGGTCACCCTCGGGTCCCCTCAGGCGACAAGGTCGGCGACCATCTCGGTGTCAAGGTTAAACTTTGTGGCGTTTTCAGCGACGGCCTCGGCGAGCTCCAAGGCCCTTTCTTTTTTTCTTTTTTTTTTCTCACCTTTGTTTTTAACCCACTAGCCTATTAACCTCAACACTCACGCAGTTCAATGCTCAGCGAGTCCGCAGTCCAGTCGTTCAAGTTGTTCATTTCCCCTGCCAACCTTAACTCTTCATACAACCACAACTCCTTCAGTCGAGCGGGAACTTCGTTTCCCTTGGGCTATTTTCTTTAAATATTTCTCTTAATATTTATTTATTTTTTATTTATTTATTTTTTTATTTTTTTATTTTATTTTTTTTTTTTTTTTTTGTTATACGGATGGTATCAATTTAATTACATTTCTTTTATTACTTTTTCTCTTGGCTACTTTCGAGAGTCTAGGCTCCTGGTTTTTGCTTTTTTTTTTTTTTTTTTTTTTTTTTTTTTTTTTTTTTTTCCCAACCCCCTTTTTTGGTATAGTGTAGACGCTCCAGCGAGCCCCTACCGTATCATTAGATTGATTGTTATCATTTAAATCTTATCATCTCCTAATTATCTAATTAGATTATCCAGTATATTATTAGACTGTCCAGTATATTATTAATATATCCTTTCTTCAGTCTAAAACAAACCAAAAAGCTTTTCTAAAAGCTAACCTAGCAAGCAAATCAGTCAGCAATTCTTGCCACATAAACATGTCGGACAGTGACCTAATAAATCTCGATACAGAGGATGGGGATGATCAAGGTGAGGCAACGGACTCTTCAACCTGTAGCAGTTATTCTAATCACTCAGTAAAGTCCGGTGTTTCAACCAGATCCCAAACATCCAAAAAGAAGAAAAAATCATCAAAAACTTCAATGTCTGCTAAACAATTTCTAAAAGTAGGTGACATATCACCAAAAGATACATATAACCCTAACGAGGACTTCAGTAATTGCAAAACAATTATGTCCGTGGCAAAAGCAGCAATTGATATTATTTCTAAAGTAAGGAGTAGTGGTCGAAAAGCCCCTCTCACTCTGTTCGCCAAGGCTTTCATGCGCATAAAGACACTCAGTAAAATTGCCAGGACCAAGGCAATCTCAGGATCAGCACCTATTATCCAACCAAATGTTTCCGCAATGACATCTCAACCTCAACCAATCAGTGCTTCCCCATCGACTCCTCAAGCTCAAACAACCATTCTACAATCCCCAGAGGACCTTCATGAATTGATTAAGCTAAATCATCAACAAATTAACGAGAAGCTGGAAAAGATTTCCACTCATCAGGAAAATATCTTAAAGAAATTGGGAAAGCACCCTCTGTCTTCAGCTAAAGAATCAAGGCCACTTTCACCGACAAATCAGCAGCAACAAAATTTGGAATCTCCAGTCATCCAAGAAACAGAAACTCACAATCAGCCAACAATTCTAAAGGAAATAGAATTCCCTACCCTAACAGATTCCCTCCAAGCAGGTTCCATGATGGCAGCTTCTCACATAACTACACAACCAAAAGTACTCCCTAACAAAAACTTTTCAAAGGCACTCCACGAATTCCACACAGCCCAAAAAACTGTTTATATAACTTCAAAGTGCTCCACAAATAGTGGCTATGAAATTCTTCAGACTCTCAGAAAAAATAGAGTGGCAACCATGGCAAATATTGTCGACACAAGAACTTTCAGAAAGTCACTGGATCTCTTGTGTAACTCTAAAGACGGGGCTCAATCCCTGATCCAGGACATACTCAATTGCAAGGTCCTTGCTGAGAAACTACAAGTTAAACTAAAGCCTTGCCCTCAACAGCGGTTCATAATTCTAGGTGTTCCTGAGGAGTTAACGGAAGATATAATCAAGCAAAAGCTGCAGGACAGCGGCTATTTAACAAGTAGCACCAAAAACACATTAAAAACTGTCAGGCTAACGGCATCAAGAGGGCAAGGCCTAAAAAATTGGATACTACAAGCTCCCATCCCCATTGCAGAAGCCATTATTAAAATTAGAAATCTGCAGATTGGGTTACAGAGATGTCAGATTAGACCGTACACGCAAGTGACACGTTGCTCAATTTGCCAGGGCTTGGATCACTCTCCCTCACACTGTGAGCAAGAACAGTTTTGCTCACATTGTGCACAAAAGCACAAAAATGATAATTGCCAAGAGGAGCCGAGCTGCATTAACTGCGCGAGGGTCAACCTCAAAAACGCCTCGAAAGGAATACGACCCTTCAGCACAAACCACCCGGCATACTCATTCTCATGTCCAGCCTCTGAACAAGAATACAAGAGATGCAGAGAGGAATTGGACAGGAGATTCTATAGTGCATCGAACGAACCCCATAAAGAACAGCCAGGACAATCCTCAAACAGCGCCAGACCTATACGCAAGACAGCAAATAATGCCCGGCATCAACGACAAAGACCAATGGGATATGAAAAGCAGAGAGAACAAGTCAATTCCAGTCCACATCCTTGGCTTTTCAATCCTCACAATCCCTTCTTGCCTTATCTCCAGAATAATGCGCAACAAACAGCTACAAACTCTACGCACAACTACTACTACGAGGGAAATCAGCGGTTCTTACAGCCATCTGGACCTCTGGGCTATTCATCTGGAGCTCTGGACTACTCATCAGCAACTCTGGGCCACCCGTCAGCAGCACGAGGGTAACTTTTATTTTTCTCTTTTATTCCTTAACCCCCCTTTATTATTATTATTATTATTTATTTATTTATCTTAAATCCAATCAACTCAAACTTAATCTGCTATGTCCAATTCCAAACGTGTGCGCTCCTCTCCTTCCCAGGAAGCACTGTCCTCTAATGAAACTCTCCCTCCTAACTTTAATAATCTTCGAATCCTACAGGTTAACCTCAACAATTGCAAGCGGCTAACTCGGCGGCTCGGGATTACATGGACAAAAGTTCCACTGACATCGGGCTGCTGCAGGATGCCCACTGCACTGGAGAGGGTGACCTGTACGGATTTCCTTCCTCCTGGACCAAGTTTAGCTCAGCGCAACATTCCTCACACATTGTTATACGAACTCAAAATCTCGTCTACACCCATATCTTTACTGGGGAACATTGTGTTTTCATTACACTGACCACTAATGAGGGTGAGTTGATCCTTGGCAGCGCATATGCAGCTCCGTCCTCGGACTTTGAATTTTGTATGCAAGAGTGGCAGCACTTAATCACACACAGAAAATTTTTCCTTTGTGGCTGCGACCTTAACGCGAACTCTCCTCTATGGAATTCTCCAAAAGAGGACGTCAGGGGTAGCAGCCTAATCGAATACATTACTATTAACAGTCTCTGTCTGGCCAACATAGAAAACTCCATTCCTACTTTTCAGAAGAATAACGCGCGTGGCTGGCCAGACTTCACACTAGTTAACCCAAAAACCTTTACACACATTTCGAATTGGACTGTTCAGGACATCTTCAACTGCTCAGACCACAAATACATTACCTACTCTTTAAACCCTCCCCCCAAATCCTTCTCAAACAAAAGATTCCAAACTAAACGTGGTAACTTTAGCAAATTTTGTAAAACTCTCCTAAATTTCTCAGAACAGCTTACAGAACAAATAAATTTAATCTCTAATACACAGCAACTAGAACACTTTACCATTCTTTTAATTTCTTCAGTCCAATCAGCTGCAGCCTCTGCCTTTAAACTAAAAAAAACAGGACGTCAGCGCACCTTCAATTTTTGGTCTCCCCAGCTCAGATCCATGCGGAATCATCTCACTGCACTCAGACGGCAAACACAGTACATTAATCCTGATTCATTACCACAGCACAAACAAAAAATTAAACAGCTCGCAGCAACATATAAAAAACTAATTAACCAAACCAAACAGGCCGCATGGAAAAAATTCTGCACACAACAAACAAACCCATTTGGCGTTGCACAAAAATTTTACTCAAACAAATTCTTCACCCCTTCTGAGCTAAAACTTGAACGTCCTCCAGCTCACTCCTCCAAGAAAGACAACCTCGAGTACCTGACCTCCATTCTTTTCCCACCGAGCAATCTCGACTCGGCTCAAAGTCTTAATTTCACAGCTCCACCTGACATACTTTTCTCTGAGGCAGATGTCAGGTCGGCTCTTTTTAGTTTCAAAATTAAGAAGGCTCCTGGCCCAGACAATATAGACTTCAGAATTCTTAGAAATACCTACAACATTTTCCCGAACATCATCCATAAATGGTCAAACCTCTGCCTGCAACACCAATATTTCCCATTAACACTACGCAGAGGAGAAGTGGTGTACTTCTTAAAGCAAGGGAAGTTACCCTCTGAACCCTCATCTTATAGACCAATCTGCCTTTTGCCAACATTAGGAAAATTGCTAGAAAAATTAATAGTGATCAGATTAAATTATTATTTGGAATCCAACAACTTACTTCATCCCTCTCAATTTGGATTCAGAGGGGGCAGATCCTGTGAACATGCATTAAAAGAAATACTAACCTCCTGCGCCGTTAACATACAGTCTGAAGAATACACCACTCTGATCTCACTCGACATCAAAGGAGCCTTCGATAATATTGAATGGCTACATATTCTAAATTCTCTTAGAGATCTTAACTGCCCGAGCAACTTGGCGGGAGTCATCCGTTCGTATCTATCTAATAGGAAAATCTCCATCAATTGGGGACCGGATACAAAAGACCTTCCTCAATCTAAAGGTTGTCCCCAGGGGTCTTGTTTGGGCCCGTTATTGTGGAACCTAATAGCAAACAACATACTAGTTGAAATGAATTCCAAAGGATTTAAAGCTTTCGCATATGCGGATGACTTCTCCCTGGTTGTCTCTGGCAGAACGAGGATTGACCTGGAGAACCAGGCCCGGGAGGCTCTAAACCTTTTTAGTAATCTTCTCACCAAATTTAACCTGGAATTATCAACCTCAAAAACGCAAGCCTTGACGTTTTCGGAACCCCGAACTCTACAAAGGACCCCGGTGATGAGGATAGATGGCGTCAGTGTCAATCATGTACCTCATCTCAAATTATTAGGAATAACAATAGATAAACACTTTAACTGGCTAGAACACATAAAAGAACTTAAAATTAAAACTCTAAAAATTTTTCACAATTCTGCGAAAATGGTCGGTAAGAGGTGGGGTACATCAACAACTCTTCTTAAAATCTGGTATAACTCAATCATTGATAAAATTCTAACATATGGGGCTGGTATCTGGGGAGGGCATCTCACACAAACAGCAAAAAGAAAATTAACTCTGTTCAAAGAATGTTTTTACTCCAAATTTCGCGTGGCTATAAAACCATTTCAACAGACGCCCTCACAGTCATCACCGGGATCCCCCATGTACATCTCCAACTTAAATATGTTCACAATAAAACGAATATCTTACAACTTCAAAATTCAGATCTTTCAAATTTACTTCTTCCTGGCGTTAGAGTGCAACATCTCCTTCCCAGCTGGCAAATCCACCCAGCTCAAGACATTGCCTCCTTACTCACTTCATGTTCCAAAAATAGTTTTTCTCCTTCGGTTCCTATGGCGGCCTATACTGATGGTTCTAAAACGGAACACGGGGTCGCGGCTGCCTTCTGTGTTCTAAAAAACAATGAATGCATCCATCGGTGGGCATGCAGACTCGAAGATTATAATTCAGTCTTCCAAGCGGAACTTTTCGCAATAGAAAAGGCCCTGGAGTGGATCATAGCCCAACATGATATCAATCAAAAATTCCATATCTTTAGCGATAGTCTATCGGGTCTGCAGGCCATAGTCCGTCATAGGGCCAGATACCCTCAAGTTATTAAAATAAAGCAACTCTTAAAAGATTTAAATTTCCTAATGTCCCTGGCACACGTTTCTGCCCATAGGGGCGTGTTTGGTAATGAACTGGCAGACTCCTTAGCAAAGGGTGCAACGGAGAATAATAGTATAGATTATTCTCTTCCTGCACCTCCTTCGTACATTAAAAGTACACTGAAACTATCAATGCTTCGGGAATGGCAGGCCTGGTGGGAGGACTCAGAAAACGGAAGATATACCTTTTCCTTGATCCCGCATGCGACCGCAAATGATTGGTCACTCTCTCCTGAGTCTGCTGCCTTCCTATCCGGTCACGGGCCATTTCCAAAGTACCTACACAGATTCCACTGCCGACGCACGCCCCTATGCTCTTGCGGAGAGGAGGGCACACCTGAACATTACTACTACAGTTGTCCTCTTACAAGTATTTACCATATTAGAAATCCCTTGCCAAGACCCGAGGGCTGGCTGGAAAACATTGTTACGCGTCCTTCCCTCCTAAATAAATTGAAAAGAATATACTATCTTTTGATAGACATCTCAAATAGAACAAATTAATGGAGTTAAAATTTATTTTTTAATTTATATAATTTTTATTATTATTTTTTAGTTAAGTTTTTTACTGTATATGGTCTGAGTATGTGAATGTTTTGTCTGTCCTCTAAAAGCATGTGTGCGAGAATGTGAATTTCTGTACTCTCCCCCTCGGTGCTGCAATCAGCCCAGTTTTAAGTCATCACTTCACTGCAACAATAAAAGTATGAATGCGTTTCTGCGTAAATTCATTACTTAAAAGCGCTCCTTGTCGCGAAGGGTTAATTCCCGGCGCAAGTTCAGACAAAACATATGGACTAATAAGTAATTCAGGACTTTCAAATAGGACAGTTCTCACCAACTATCATTTCTGTTTTCAACCTCTGTTATTTATCAATTAACGTCCATTGTCGGTATGGTTTAATTCCGGCGTGACTCTCAATTCGTGCGGTGTCCTTCTCCAAGTTCAATCATTTCTAGTCACTACAGCGCCCCTTGACGCGAAGGGCTAATCCCCGGCGCAACTTCGGACTATAACCATGGACTCCTCGTTATATAAGACTCTCAAATTAGACATTCCTCATCAACAATCATCTCTGTTTTTAATCTCTGTTGCCCTCCTCATTAGAAGCCTAAATTTTGTCTTTTTAAATAACTGCTGCCCTCTGTCGCGTGGGATTTCATATCTGGCAGTAATTGTAATTTTTTTTTTTCTCTTTTTTTTTTTTTTTTTTTTTTTTTTTTTTTTTTGTGCAATAAACAACGGGGGAGACTTAACCTCTAGAAACGGGCTCTTTCAGAATTTCACATTGTTATGTGACATTTGTCGTCAGAGCCCCTCTTTGGAGGTTGAAATCGCTCAAAACCGCTGAATAGTGGTGAGCGGCCTCCTTCCGTCTTTGAAATCTTTGAAATCTTTGAAATAATTATAATAATAACATTTTATAAGTAAATAAGTAAAATCCAGCGTTTAAATTTTTTAAAAAAAATAAGGTGTAAGATTAAAATAAAACCTTTTTTTTTAATTATAGAAGAAAAAGAATGAAAATTTACTTTAAAAAAAGTAAAACTAAACCATTTTTTTTTTCCACAAAATTTTATTTTTCTTAAAAGCTTACAAAAAAATTGTTTTTTTTTTTTTTTTTTTTTTTTACATTAAGACAGAAGAATAAAAAATATGTCGAGGCCCTTTTTTTTTCCTTTACCTTTCTCAATATGAAAAGTTTGTCGAAAAAATTTAGTGTTACCTATTTTTTTTTTTTTTTTTTTTTTTTTGCTTCTTCGTAAATTTATGGTTACTAAATGAAGTCCATGTGAAATATCTCGGCGATTAAAGACACGACGGGTAAAGTATAAATCCACTTTTTTACATTATTATTTTACTTCCAGCATAATCATCCCAAGCTGTAATCCCTCCCCCAGACAATTAAAATGAATTTATGAACTAGTCACTATATTGCGTCATGAAAGCGATAAAAAGTGCAGTGACAAAAAATTTTCACATCCGGGAACTAAGTGCAGCTAACCTTTAATTCCCTTCGTTATAAACCTTGCAACCATATGTTACCCCCTACTTGCGAAAAAGTGATTTCTTTCTGTCTTTTTTGGTTGAAATTCGTGTAAAGACAATCACTATAACTCTAAATAATGAGAAATTCCTCGTGTTTCAACAAATGACTCAAGCCGTTTTTCAATTTTGAGAAATAAATGAGTTTTAGTGAAATATTTTTCAATGCAGTCGTCTGTAATTTATTTGTCTTTTTAATGGAGTCATTGTTTTAAGTAAAAATAATAAAAATGAAATGAAACAATTTTCTTGAACATGTATTACAAAAACAAATTGTTCTGGAGACATCCTTTTAAACAACAAGTTTCATTGTTTTATTTCAATTGTGGTAGCGTGAAATAATAACTTTTGAAGCTTTTATTTATGTATTTCGTACAGAGAAATTTCATTTGGTATAACTCTGTTAAAAATAGTTTCTTAAAAATAAGTATATATTGTCTCAAAATAGCCCCAAAATATATACTTAAATTTGAAAACCCATCTACTCATTTTTGAGTGTATTGACGTGTCAAACATGGGGATATTGGAATTCTTATTGGTCAACCTCATTTTTGAGCATGTTATTATACTCAAAAATGAGTAGATGGGTTTTCAAATTTAAGTATATATTGTCTCGGGGTTATTTTAAGACAATATATACTTATTTTTAAGAAACTATTTTTACAGTGAATATTTTCGTTTCTTATATTGGTAGATTTTATTTTTATTAAATTAAAACTATGTTAATCTTAAAAAAAAAAAAAAAAAAAAAAAAAACCTGTCAAAAACGATGCTGGAACTATGAAGTTTTTACTGTCATGTTTTCATAGAAAGAAAACATATTGTTTAAAGAGCTCATTATGACTTTATACTAAAAGTACAGACCTGCGGATTGGTACACTCTTGACTACATTATTCATAAGCAAATCAAAGGCTAAAAATTTTTTACATATTAGATTGTCTTCGAAATGTAACCCTATGCAGAAAACAGATATTCTGATTTTGAATAGTAAATCCTGCCTATTGCATTCCTCTGAAGTATTACTGTATTTAACACGTTGAGCGCCATGTCAGCCCTTCTAGATTCTAGACATTTTGTCATATATCTCTAAGTACTGAAGGAATCATCTTGAAACTTTAGGAGTGTGCATAACATGTTACACTTCAAACATTTCAGTGAAAGTTTTTCCCCGAAAAAAAAAGCAGTAACAATAAAAAATTAAAACGTTGAACGCCCTGTCAGCCATCGGTGGCTGACAGTGTCAAAATATGATATAATCCCGCGTCAACCATCGGTGGTGGATATAAAATAGGACATAAAACTAAAAATATTACATTTAATGCTTGAAAATTTATTAAAAATTTGCTTAATTTTTATTTATTACAGGAGGAATCATTATGGAATTTTAATGGATTTTAAGAATTTGCGTGGTGCTCAACGTGTTAACAAAAAATAAACAACAACAACAAAAATGTACTCGAACTTAAATAATTTAAATTTTATCTTAAGAAATAGATGCAGTAAATGCCTTTGGTATACATATAGGCGCCGACGGCATACAGAGAGTTGAATACGAATTGATTAACAGTGGTTAATTTTCCTAAGTAACTTGAAAAAAGATTTGGGAAGGTATTTGCTGATACTACTTTGCAAAGGTATACAAAATCGCAATTAGAAGAAATTTCATTTTATTTTATTTTTCACTATATACCCCTATTTGTAAGGTGTCTAATCTTAAAGTTCAATTGTTGAATTTCTTATGGTCTTAAAACATTTGTACAAACTTATTAGAGTGAAGTTTGTATAAACTTAAGGTAAAGACACAAGTGTTCGTCATCCTCACAAAGGACATGTTAAAATAACCGTTAATCAACATCTATAAATTTGAATCCGCTCGAGGTAGATTCTCCGGTTCTAGGGAATGTAGCGGGGACAGATTCAAATTCATAGATGTTATTAAACGCTTAGTTTTAACATGTCTCTTGTGAGACTGGCGAACTCTGGTACAAATTTTAGGGGTGGCAAACATTGGTGTCTTTGCCTTATACCCTTAGAGTGAATTAAGGATTTAGTGATATTTAAAAATGTACTTTTTTTTTTAAATATGTAAAACTTCAAAAGTTTTAAATTGTCAAAATAATTAGAGTATCAAGGATGAAAAAGTTTCCGTCTCAAGACGAACTTTTATACCTATATTTTTTATCAGAAATTTCTATTATATTTGTACAGTATTTCATTAAGATTGATATTATAGAAATTCTTAATTAAACAAAAAAAAAAAAAAAAATCCTGGTGTAAGTGTGACGGAAACTCTTGCATTCTTGTAGAGCATCTTTGTATAAATTTTTAACTAACTAATGTTAGTTTCACCAAATATTAAAGCATTTTGTAGACATATACTTAATATAAATGTGTTTGAAAAGTTTTAATGCAATAAGTGAAGAATTTTTTTCAAGATCATTCAGATATTGACAAAAAAGCACTTTTGAGAAAATTAATGTTAAAGTGTGGAAACGCAATAAATTTCAGTCTTAACATCAGTTATATTTTTTTCTTATAACTTTTGAACCAAAAGGTGTAGAGGCATACATACATACATATATATTTTAACTCTATTTTTCCTTCATGCATTCCTTTTTATTTCAATAGTCATTTTGGTTAATTTCTTTCAATTCTTATCTTGTGTTGCATGAATTTACTGGACTAATGGATTATGACAACTAACTCATAGTTTAGGTTTAAGTGATATACGTCATTTCTCTTCTGCGTAAGTACTTTAACATGTTTTTACTAATCAGTGAATTTTACTTAAATGGTAATTGTGACAATAAATTTATACGTAATACATCTAATTATTAAATTCATTGTTGGTATTTTCATCTTTCTCTCATTTGCTGAGTATTGTAAAGGAATTAAATAATTTAATATATATATATATATATATATATATATATATATATATATATATATTCAAAAATTCGATTTTTTAAGGTAATTCCGTAAACTTCTTATTTAAAATGTCAATTGTTCATCTTGAAATTTTAAATTATTTTCGTATAAGTTTACGTTTATCGTACAATTTTGGAACTTTGTCATTTATTTTTTATATTTATTATCGTGTTACTTTTTACAGTTTAACAGATCATGGAATAGGATATATAAAAAAATATAAAACAAATGAAATACTTTCTTAAGAAAAAATAATTCGTTCTACACTAAACTTCAGAGAATACAATTTTTTTTCAATTATTATAAAATATTTTTTATAGTTATTATTATTATTATTATTACTGACACTGATAATATTTTACATTTTTTTCCAGAACAAATTCTATACAACTTTGTAAAACCGATTGACAACATAAATAAATAAATAAATAAATAAATGTAGTAATTTGTAAATTTTTAAATCTCGAATTTACAAATCTAACACTAGCCAAGAATGTCTGATCTCTCAGCTGATTGACGCTAGTTGTCGGTTCAAAGCCGAATTGCATTCTTAGACGAAACCATTCAAAGTCTCCTCTTGTTTTTTTTTTTTTTTCAAAACTTATGTGAATTCAAGCTAAAATCCCTTCAAAAGGTACAATAGAGGACGTTCCATATAGGCCTAGGTCCAGAGCTGCGATACGTTTATTATTATTATTATTATTATTATTATTATTATTATTATTATTATTTCAATACTTTAACATTTTAATTTTTATTAATATTTTTCCAAGTTAAAATAAGACAAAAATTATTATTATTATTATTATTATTATTATTATTATTTTGTAAACAGGTGTTAAAAAATGTCGCCTGAAGGTCCCAACGTGTATAAAATCGGCCTTATCACACACCAGCATCAACACACCTGAATTTACAAAAAATAATAATAATAATAATTGAAACCACTTCTGAGAAGATTTCTAAAGGAAGAAAATTATTCCTTTTTTTTTCTGGTAAGTCTTGTTTTATACTTCATCTTGATAAAATGCATTTTTAAATCAGGAATAGTCACAGTCTTCGTAATTTCTTAGATTAGTACCAAAATAATAATAAATAAACAAATAAATGAATAAATGAGTAATCTCGTGGGGCTCCCACACTACTTTCTTCCACTCTGCATCACTTATTTTATTTGACAAAAATATTTATATGGGGGGAGGTGGAAGGAGTAACTTTCTTTTCCTAATGAGCTAGAATTATAAACTATACGTATGATTCCAACTTCTCAAAGTAAGAATCATACAGATTTTAAACGAGATGTTTTATGTTCATAAACCTTTAAATAGCATTTTAGGTCAATGAAATGCTAACCAGTTAAGCCCCCTCCCCAGTCCTAAACGGTATGATAGGTACATATAGAACTTTCCTTGGGAAGTATGCCACTATATGTTTGAAGTATTTAGTATCACTTTCACGCCAAAAGTTCATAATTTTATTATTGAATTATAGTATATTGCAATATATATTGGTGAAATATCTATTTAAAAAAAAAATTTATATTAAAAAAAAAAAAAAAATCTTTAGTAAATTATTAATAAAGTTCATTTTTTCAAAGCTGCATACAGCCTATTCCTCAAAAAACTTTTCGAAAAAAGAAAGGAATATTAAAAAATAATAATAAATAAATAAATAAATACAAAACTATAAATGGTGTCATCATGGATAATATTATTATTTAATTAATATATGCATACACACACATACGTATAATGTAACGTAAGTGTAGAATGTGTGGTGATTTGGGAGTACACCTCGAAGAACGGAATACGCAAGCATGAGTCCAGGGATTGATTTTTTGCTATTTTTATTCAAAACTTAACAAAAAAATTGAAATTCAAATAAATTAAAAATTATTACAAAATGCTCGCCTCCGAGCATACTTCAAAAACATGCCACACACTTTTAGCACCAAGTCTCTCTGTCTTTTTTTGAGTCTCTTCCTTCCGAGCACACCTTCGAAGGGGGAGGGGAATACCCCACACGAAGCACTGATTCGTTGAACGTGATATCAGTCTACCCGTGACATCATTTTCGGCCAATCTTGGTCTACCCGAAACTCTGAGAAACGTCGGTAGCAACAAAGGCCATGCGTGAAATCGGAAACTATTGATGTCACCGCTTCCATAGAAATATACAATTTTTTTACACAAAGCATCTGTCGCTCAGACAGCTTCTCGTGGCTCCGTTCTGTCTGGTCACACGACCCCTGACCTCTTGGAATGTTTGTAACCTTCACTCCAGCACAGCTTCCTCCCTCCTAAAAGACCATTTTACGGACTTCAGGATGTAAAATGGGCTCCAGAAGACTCAGGTGCCTCCTCCCATTATCAAACATGCAACATCAGAGAGTTGAGCTAGCCCCCCCAAAAAATTTTTCGAAACAACCCCCTGAACTTTTATAGAACTAAAAATAATCTTAAAAATAAATTTTCTAGTCTTACACCTTGCATAATTACTAGATCCCAAGGTCTCATTTCACATTATATAAAAAAAAACAATTAAACATTCACATGCAATTTCGTGATGACAATCAAAGGTTCTACCCCTAACAAAATTTTAAAAGTCAAACACTGAAATTTCACAATTACACAATAAAATTTCATGAAAAAGAAAGAAAAATAATTCATAATCAATACATTCAATTTTTTTTTTTTTTTTTTTGGAATACAAATGAAAGAAAAAAAAAATAAATATTTACAAACAGTCCAAAAACACTACCTAAAACCAAGGCATTTTTTCTATTCTTCGTGCATGCGACTTAACGCATCCGCATTCAAATGCTTTTTTCCGCTCTTATGCTCGACTGTGAAGTTGTATTGTTGTAAACATAAGGCCCATCTCGTCAAACGTGAATTTGTGCCCATCATTTTTTTAAGATAAACTAAAGGGTTATGATCGGTTTGAAGGACGAATTTTTGTCCATCTAAATAATGATTTAGTTTTTTCACCCCAAAAATGACTGCCGCTAATTCGCGTTCAATGGTACTATAATTACGCTCCGCCTTGGAGAATTTTTTGCTCAAATAAACAATTGGGTGTTCCTCGTTATTCCCGAAATTTTGAGCTAGGACCACACCCGCCCCTACAAGACTTGCATCAGTCTGAACAATGAAGTCTTTTGAAAAATCCGCAGCATAGAGTACCGGTCCCTTAGTTAGATCTAATTTTAGTACCTTAAATGCCTGATCACATTCCTGACTCCACTCAATTTTTTCCCTCTTATTTTTCCCTTTTAACAAATCCGTCAAAGGCGCAGCTTTTGTCGCATAATCCTTTATATATTTATGGTAAAATCCGGTCAGACCTAAAAATGACCTTACATGCGTCTTTGTCTTTGGAATGGGAAATTCTTGGATAGTTTGGATTTTCGCGTCACTCGGCGACCTCTTCCCTGACCCCACTTCGTGCCCTAAAAATTTTACATGGTCCTGGGCGAATAAACACTTTGCCGGTTTCACTTTTAGATTTGCCTCCTCCAAACGTTGTAACACCATGTCCAGATGCCGGATATGGAGCTCCCAACTGGATGAAAACACAGCCAGATCATCCACATATGGTCTCACAAAACTCACTAAATCCCCTAGCACCTCACTAATTAATTTACAAAAATAAAATGGAGCATTCACTAAGCCAAACATCATTTTTTTTGGAATAAACTCACCGAAAGGGGTTACAAACGCCGCATACCTTTGCGCACGTTTCGTTAACGGGATTTGGAAATACCCCTTCGTCAGATCCATTACTGAGATATATTTTGCAGTGCTCACTTCCTCAACTACCTCCTCAATATTCGGTAACGGGAAAAATTGCACTTGGGTTTTGGCATTGAGGGCCCTATAATCGACACACGGCCTAGGGTCTTTCCCCGGACTCTCTACAAGAATCATAGGCGATGCGTAATCTGACTGACCCACCTCAATCACCCCTAACTCTAACAGCCTGGAAATCTCCTTCCGCATAATTTCTAACTGCCGCGGAGACATGCGATAGGGTTTTGCACGAATCGGCTTATCATCTGTCAAAATGATATCCATCTCTACCTTATGGGTCGTACCAGGGTCGTTAGAAAACACCGTTTTATGCTTTACTAGGACATCTTGTAAAGTTGCCAAATTCCCTTCCGAAACCTTATTACCCAAATTACTCCCCTTAATTAAGTCTGTCAAGTCGAAATGATTAGGGTCCGAAATCGGATACGGGATAGATGCATCCTCCTCAATTTCCTCGCCACCCTCTTCCAAAATTAAGTTGACATGCTCTGGGCGTTTATGATAAGGTTTCATTAAATTCACGTGGAAAATCGTGTCCTTACATCTCCTTCCCGGAAGATCTACCGTATAGTTCGTATCGGATATTACCCCCGTAACTACACCTGGACCTAGCCACTGTACTGCCATTTTATGTGGTTTTGCAGTAGCCAAAACCAACACCGAGTCTCCCACCTTAAATTTTCGGGACACTGCATTTTGGTCGTACCATAATTTTCTTTTTTGTTGACATTCTGTCATGCGCTCCCCTGCCAAATCTTGACATCTTTTTAAGCGCTCATTTAAATCCAAAATATACTCTACTACATTTTGATTAATTTCCTCTTCCTGCATCCAATTTTCGTAAACAATGGTATGAGGCATCCTCAAATTCTTCCAAAAAATAAGCTCTGAAGGAGAAAATCCCGTGCTTTCATGCGGCACCGTCCTCAACGCGAAAAGAGCCATAGGCAGATTTTCTTCCCAATCGCTTTTCGTTTCGAGACATAATGCTTTGAGAATCCTCTTAAGAGTGGAATGCATTCTTTCCACCTGATTAGATTGCGGATGACAGACAGAAGAATGATTGATTTTGATATCATACTTCTCAAAAAACGCTGTCGATAAGTCACTCGTGAAATAAGCACCTTGATCGCAGACTAACTCTCTAGGAAATCCGGTCTTCGCGAAAATTTGCATCAATGCATTGATCACTGACCTCGAAGTTAGGTTTTCCACAGGAATAGCATCCGGGAATTTTGAAGCGACGCAAACAGCCGTTATCGCAAAACGATTATTTTTGTTGCTCGTTACAAGCGGACCTATAGCGTCAATCGACAGACGTCTGAACGGTTCAGAAATAATCGGTACTAATCTCAACGGAGCTTTCTTCTTATCCCCTTTTTGTCCTACTTTTTGACAAATTTCACAAGTTTTGACATACTCTTCGATTTCCTGATAGCAATTTGGCCAAAAGAAATTAGTCAACACCCTCTGCTTAGTTTTACACGAGCCTAAATGCCCTGACACAGAATCATGACACAGGTTTAGAATCGCTGCCCTAAATTTCTTTGGCACGCACAACTGCATCCTGTTTTGGTTACGCTTAGAATCCGATATTCGAATTAACCGCTCATTTTTTATCTTAAATTCCTTTCCCGCTTCATTCCTAGCTTTTTCCCAACAATTTTTCAACGTGTCACACGCAGTTTGCTCTTTTTGAAACTCTTCAGCTGAAACCCCGATTAATGGACACCTGTCTGTTTCTTTTAACACAGGAAGAACAACTTTATTTTCTGCACTAGTCTCCTCTAACGACTCGCTTATCAAACCCGGTTCCTCCTCAAAATTCTGAATTTTTCTCTGAGTTGGCTTTTCATTATTCATTTCGGACTGCGCACTCTTAATCCTTTCTTGCTCACGTTTCTGACTTCGCGTTATCGCATTAATTGGATAAACAATTTTTTTATTGGACTCAATTAACTCTGCGGTTTTATTGCCTAGAAGATATATTCCCTGACTCAAATTAGCCGGTTTTACAGCCGCTTTTGTAATGACCTCTCCGAATTCCCCTTTTAAAACGATTTTCGCCAAAGGTAAACACCTACACGTTTCGTCAAACGGTTGCTTAATCCATACCTGTTCCGGCAGTAAATCCTCAACAGAAATCATATTCCTTTCGCACACGTCAATGTTTGAGCCACTATCTCTCAAGAATTCGCGCTCTTGTCCATTTATTTCTAATTTACCTATATAAGGCTCAAAACCAACACCTAAAATTTCGCCCGCACTTAAGTTATTGATCGGATTTGTTCTGCGATTAGGGTTTTGTGGGCAGTTAGGTCGAATATGGCCCCTTTCCGAGCACAAATAGCACACAATTTTACTATTTCTATCAAAATCACGATCTTTAGATTCGATTTTATCCCCTTTTAATTTTCCTGAGTCTTTTTTGTCGCCCTTAGTTGACTCAGCTTTCGGATTACTCCCACCATCATGCTTACCTGACCCGAATTTCTGACCGTCTTTCCCAAATGAATTTCTACCCTTCGTAAAACGCTGAAAAGGTTTATATTCTCTTTTCCCATTCTCTTTTCTAACCGCGTCATACTTGTCGCACTTCTCCGCCAAATCCGAAGCTTTGTTGATTTCTTCCCACACATCTACAAAATGTTGTTTGATTTCGCATGGTACCCTTTTCTTTAACTGCTCCGTGAGCATCAATTCCTTTAATGACTCTAAATCTTTAATTTCTAAAATCTCAAGCCAGTTATCTAGGTACCCTCTCAAATCGTGAACTAAATCAACCCATAATTCTTCACTTTTTTTGGTGTGCGATTCAAATTTCGTTCTTAGCGCACGCGCACTCAATCTGAATCTATTCATCAACACTTTTTTTACATGTTGAAAGTTATCAGCCTCTGACTCGTCTAATTTCATAATTATTTGTACGACGTCGCACGGCAATAAAGGGATAAGTTGCGACATCCAGTCCTGTTCGCTAACATTTTCTTTACGTGCTAATCTTTCAAATATCGTAAAAAAAAGAGAAATATCCATTTGTTTTGGGTCAAATTTCGGAGCTATGTCTTTTAATTTAATTTTCTTCAAAACCGTCTCTTGAACTAAACTCCCGGACCCTACGCTACTAGTTTCTGCAGCGCTCTGGATTCTGAGTTTCTCCAGTTCAAAATTTCGTTCGGCCTCTTCTTTTTCTTTTTCTTTTCGTAATTCCCATTCGCGCTCTTCTTTTTGCAACGCCCATTCGCGCTCTTCTTTTTCTTTTTGTAATTTCAATTCGCTTTCTTTCTGTTCCAAAATCCCTTCTATTAGCGCCTTCGCAACCCCTTCATCATAATTAGCCGCCTTTTCAATAGCTTCCTTGATTTCTAGTTTTTTGCTTTTATCTGTTAGCCCCGAAACACCAAATTCATCCGCTAACTCTAACAATATGTTTTTAGTATACTTAATGAGAAATGCCATAATTACAAAATACAATTTCACTAATTACTGAAAAAAAATGCACATATAATAAAAACAATAAACAAATCAAATACCATGAAAATATAGACAAAAGTAACACTTTGATTATCACCTACGAAAATCTTTAAACACCTTTTCTCTAAACATTAACTACAATATTTACCCAGATACAATAAACAGTACCTATATTTAGTTAAAATAAACAACTAGAGAAAAAAAAAAAAGAATCCTAGAATTTTTACCAGTAGGCAAATCAACTAATTTCCAGTATACTCCTATATAAACAGTTACAGTATCCACAATCCTTACGTTGCTTTTAAAAAAAGAATTTAGAATTATAATCTTATCGAAACTTTTAAACAACAATTTAAAGTTACCAAGCTCCCCGTTACAATAAACAGAACTTTAACGATAAATTTATCTCTCAAGTAAACGCCCCGTTAAGTCATGAAATTACTCTTTTCAACCGCCTTAACTATTAACTTGACTTCGAGATATCCGTGCTTAAAATTTTACACATAAAACTAAATTCTTACTCTTAAAGCTTCGTAACTACATGCATTGTTACAAAACAAAAATAAATAAATAAACAAAAACTATCATCCCACAACTCAAATCTCTGACACTTTGCATATCTGAAAATGAAAGAAAACATACCTGAAAAATCTCCTTGATTGGCATCTCCAGGGAATTCAGCAGCACAGGGAAGAAGCGAAGTCCTTTTAATCCTTTCCACGCTATTGTCACAGGCATCAATAATCTCCAGTAAATCTCAGGGATTCCAGTTGTCACCGGGCTCACAGCAACGTTCTTTTATACTTTTTCACCACCAACACATAGAAAACAGAGTTCGATGTTTTTTTTTTTTCTTAAAACAACATCCCACCGATATGCCACCATTTTATATTTTTAATTAAAGCTGTGGTGATTTGGGAGTACACCTCGAAGAACGGAATACGCAAGCATGAGTCCAGGGATTGATTTTTTGCTATTTTTATTCAAAACTTAACAAAAAAATTGAAATTCAAATAAATTAAAAATTATTACAAAATGCTCGCCTCAGAGCATACTTCAAAAACATGCCACACACTTTTAGCACCAAGTCTCTCTGTCTTTTTTTGAGTCTCTTCCTTCCGAGCACACCTTCGAAGGGGGAGGGGAATACCCCACACGAAGCACTGATTCGTTGAACGTGATATCAGTCTACCCGTGACATCATTTTCGGCCAATCTTGGTCTACCCGAAACTCTGAGAAACGTCGGTAGCAACAAAGGCCATGCGTGAAATCGGAAACTATTGATGTCACCGCTTCCATAGAAATATACAATTTTTTTACACAAAGCATCTGTCGCTCAGACAGCTTCTCGTGGCTCCGTTCTGTCTGGTCACACGACCCCTGACCTCTTGGAATGTTTGTAACCTTCACTCCAGCACAAATGCAAGAGAAACAAATGGTCAAGTGACAATCTTATCCACAAAGTTAAAGCTACATATATAGTTAAAATAAGTATGAATTAATCCATGGTACACACGCTTTACTGATTAAACATTTACATACGGCAGTGAACCACTATACAAAGCAAATAGATATTAAAAAACCCAATATGAGTTTTTTCTGTGATACTGATATATAAGATCATATGCAAAATATATGAAAAAAGTATGACAGCAAAGTAATAATAATAATAATAATAATAATAATAATAATAAAAAAATCTTAATAACCATAAGAAGAAGAAGAAGCTACCAAATCTTAAGACTGGTGGTGTGATTTAAACTAGTTTGTCAAGCGCCCAACTTCCTCCAAAACCTCTGCAAGACCATATGACAACAAAGAAAAAAGTCGGAATGAAAATAATAATTACAATAAAAATTAAACAAATAAATAAAAATAAAAATGGACAAGGAAATGACATTTTTTTTTTTAGATAATATATTAACCAATGTCACAATCATGTTATAATAATAAGCTTTAACAATATCGAAATTAATAATTCCATTATTAATATTATTTAAATAGTTTGATATTAAGCAAATGCAAATCTGTCGTCTAGTTTCAAAGCTAGTCAACTCCTCAAATTTGGAAAATGCGATTTTTCAGAATTTTTCAGTTCTAAGTAAACAATTTTACCATCTGAAAACAAGAAGCCATGCCAAAGCCGATCCATCCCTGTGTTATTTGTGTTTGAAAATCACGATGTGCTGCAAAACCGGTCAAATCTTAAGACTGGTAAATTTCAAAACAAGTCATATCCATATCTGTGAGATCGCGATTCTACTCCACCCGACTAAAGCAGCACACTTGTTGATGATATTAGTGTTATCATGTTTTCCCTCACCTGTGACTGCACTTTTTTGGTGCATATAAAGATTTTATAAACGAATTTCGTGTTTTCTTCGACACTGGAGAAGTTTATAGCAGTATCTTTTAGCCAATTGAGGAAGAGGAAAAGTGACCCTACGACGTGGAAAAGGAACAAAGCCAAAGTTCAAAGGTAATGTACAATCACTTTGCAGTAAAATAGTATTAATTGATAACATAATAGCATCTTAGTTAGCATATTATGATTAATTAATCATTTTCTTTTAATTTAGTAACATACCCATGATGATTCAGCAGGTTACAGAGATGTGTTTATGTAAGTTTGTTTACAATTCGAATGATTTTCCACTGTATTAAAGGCTCGTGATTAATAAATTTGGGACCGTTTGTAATACATTTTCATAATTTTCTAAAGTTATTTTTGTTCTGGATATCAGTTATTTTTCATTAGATTTTTTTTTTTTATCAGATAACAGAAGTCAGTTATTTTTAAGTAAAATTTAATTGAACAAAACATTTTGTGTATTTGCAACCCTAAAAATTCAATATTTATATTAAATTTAGCTAAACTTAAATTCTGGTTTGTTGCAAAACCGGTCAACGTCAAAATAAATTCCAAGATGGCCAAATCTAAAATAAAAATTTGAATAATCCCCTCCCATACATGCCACTGCCACCTTATTTCGAGTTTTCAAATATACCGCCCTAGCGGTTACAAATCTAAAGAGTTTGGGTTCCTATCTTATTTTGGCTAAGTGTGGCAAAAAGTCAGATTTTCTCAAAATTTTATTTTGGGGGGATGGCCTATTTTGCCACTAGACGCCACAAATAAGAGTGGGTTATGATTTATGGAACTTTATAGGAATTTTTTAATGCACTAGATTCCAGCAATTTTATCCAGAATTAGACAAAGTATATTACACATATATAAAATACATTCATTACTGTAATTTCCTTTGCATATTCCCTATGATTGTATATAACTTAAAAATCTAAACATGTCATAGTCATACTCATAGCATGGTGTATTAATCTAATTTTGAAATGTTATAGATGTTCTACAGTGTACAGGTTTCGGGGGCATTTAGGAGAATTTGATGTGTTGCCACTACAAACCACCTTTCTTTAAATGTATTATGTTTTTTGGCTACACTCACTTTGTCTCTTATGTTCATTTTGTTGATCCAGATCTTTTTCAAATTTCTTTAAATAAATGACGGTTTTAGACAGCCTGAAGACACAAGTTATATGAAATATGAGAAAACTACTTGAATGTCAGGGTAACATATTAATGCGTATTTTAATAACACTTACCTCTTTCTAAATGTATGTAGAGAAAATTTTCTTGGCTCTTTGTATACGAATTGAAAATTGCACTCCAACTGTAAGAATATGAGAGAAAGAATAACTAATGAAAACTGTTCCATAAAAATACATAGAAGAAATGGTTACCGTTATTTGGTTAAATTTAGAGCATGTAAGATTAATTAAATTAGAAACGGATCTTTGCAAAGGAAAATAATTTATAAATTTATATGCTGTTTTTTATATATATATATAAATTTCTTGTATCCTCATAGCACAAACAAGCTTAAAAATAAATAATATATTTCAATGGCTGAATAACATACAAGCATCTTCTTTGACAACTCTCATACAGACATTTAATTAATATATACACCCCGCGACAAAAAAATAGGAACAAAGGGTTTTTGCTTTGATTTTTCATAAAATAACGTTATCTAAATTGTGCTTATCATTTATTATTATTATAAAATAACACTATTCCTGGACTAATTTTTGTTTTAAGACTAATTTAGAAAAGTTTTAAGACTAAAATTTTTCTAATTTAAGACTACACTCCGCGACAAAAAGATAGGAACAAAGGGTTTTTTTAAATTTTTCATAAAATAACATTATCTAAATTGTGCTGATCATTTATTATCATAACAAAATATTATCATATCAAAACATATTAAATATTTGAATCATATTCAAAATATTCATATTCAAAATAATTATATTCAAAAATTTAAAAAATGCCCCTTTATTCCTATCTTTTTGTCGCGCTGTGTTGTCTTAAATTAGAAAAATTTTAGTCTTAAAATTTTTCTAAATTAGTCTTAAAACAAAAATTAGTCCAGAAATAGTGTTATTTTATAATAATAATAAATGATAAGCACAATTTAGATAACGTTATTTTATGGAAAAAAAAAAAAAAAAAAAAAAAAAACCTTTGTTCCTATCTTTTTGTCGCAGGGAGTATATATATATGTGTGTGTGTGTGTGTGTGTGTGTGTGTGTGTGTGTGTGTGTGTAAAATCTTCAGCTAATATAAATTGTAAAGTACATGGAACCTTGTAATATCTATATTCATTGGAATAATAATCAACAATTTTGGTCGCAGAAATATGTACGGGATCAATCATTACAACAAATGGTTTTAGTCATTTTTTCTGAGCTTTAGTATTATTACTATTAAGAACCAAATCAGAAAAGCAAAATATTAATGCAAATTCCAAATACAGTTTTATTCTGTTCATTTTAAATAAGCAATTATGATCAACCTTCTCAGAATACAGTAATTTTCTGTAAATCCTTAACTACTTCAAGAATCACTCATGTCTTTCTTGCTCAAATAATGAGGTGGGAAATGGTCAAAAATAAACATCATTATTATTTATGGTCGTTATAATAAATTTTCTTTTATTTTCTAAGTGAAGTGAAACGTTTATTTTATATTCCTACATTTCAATGGATGGTGGAAAACTCTTTTTAATTTTACAAATCGTATTTATTTTCCTCCTCATTAAATAATTTTTTTTTTTTTTTTTTTTTTTAATGGGAAATCATTATTTTCTATAATCCACCAAAATAATAATAATAATCTTTTACAAGAATGATAACTACATAAATGGAAGAAAAATATTCATCCATCCAATTGAAAATACTACTAGTATTAGATCATCTCCATATGTGTATAATAAGCTGTTAACTTCTCTTGAATAAAATGGAGATTCAAGATAACAGAATTTTCTCTTTGTGCTGTCTTTCATTTAAAAAATATTTTACTTTTGACGATAAACTATATTATTTGTATATGTATTCTTTTTTAATACCTTTATTCGTTTCATTTTATTATTTATTTATTTATTTTGGATACATATTTAATAACTGAATGTCTAATGCTGTAAGTGTAAATGTTTGCAGAATAAGACCTTCTAGTGTGAATGGACAAAGTTTTTTCCAGTGGAGATTTTCTAGATTGAGAGACCATCATATATTGAACAAATATGTCTGTAAATTGAAATATTATTTCTGACAAACGATATTTAAAAAGCTCATTTCTACCAGTTTAGAATATGGTGTGTTGAGAGCATTTCTAAAAAAAATATTGCAGCTTCTGCGGCTGATTGTATACAAATAATGCATCTGATTGATTCAGAGTCCTGTTTGATCAAAGAAGAAGACATTATGGATTCCGTCATTCAGTATTTATTCCGTATTTTCACGAGATTTTATTGTAGAGAAATTTAATTTGAAAAAATAATAATAATAATAATAATAAATAAAATAATAATAATAATCATCATAAAATAGTTTAGTGGTAAACTAAAATAGCTTTTATTTATTTATTTTATTTTTTTATAGTATGTTTTTGATGCGATAAACTTTTATATGGAACATTAATCTACCTTGAACTGTATTAATCTACAATAAATAAATTTTAAATTTAAACAATGGTTACTTTCTTGAGACAATACCGTTTTATACCTGTTTTAGTTTTGGCAAAATTCCATTTCTCCAATTTTATGCAACTGGAAAATTATATATTGTAATAACAATAATAATAATTTTTAAAAAATACTATAATAATTTTGAAAATGTATAGCAAGTTACATTTTGTAGCGATTTTTCAAAAGAACATTTTTATATTTAATTAAAAATAAAACAATTAGGTAAACGAAAAAAAATAACTTTGTTTATAATAAAGTACTTTTACGTGAGGTAAAATTTAAACTATTGCGCTCTCTTTCTTTGTGTTAATAAAGAATAAGATGACTTTTAATTCTGCATCTTTCAATTTTTATTCATCTGTCATAGTTTAAGGCAACTAAAATGTTCAGAAATTTCTTACAATGGTTGCATATCGTGTCATCATTTTTCACTCTGGCGTCACTTGAGATTTAAATCGGGCCAGTAGAAAATGTTGCTTTAAAATGTTTTACGTTTAAAATAGCTTTTGACAAAAATTGCGCATCTCGGGTCATTATCCGGCTAAAAGTAAATGTCATCAAAAAGTTTCTTATCAAAATTCGTAATTATCATTTACAAAGACTCGAGAAAATTCTTTGCATTTCGGGTCATGCAAAGAATCTCTTTTGGCAGAACCTTCACTACTTAATTTCTGCCACTAAAGAGAGGTAATTGTATTAAATAATAGCCCATTCAGTTTATAATAGATGGAATCTAGTGATAGCTTTGCAAAGAATAATCCTATCCATTAAGCAGCTTGGACTATTTTCAACAGTTCCAGAATATTCTATTGCCCTTCACTTAGGTTTCTTTTTCTGGTTGGAATTGTTTTAGTGATTGTGTCAAAATTTGCTACTGAAACATCATCACTACAATTAACAGCATTGTTCATTAGAAATGATTTTGGCATCTTCACAATTAAAACGATTAAGTTCGGAATTTATAAATTTATTTTTAGCTCATTTAAATATTTAAGAAGCTCTGGAATGTTTCTTTTTCTTTTTCCTTTGTTTTTTTTTTTTTTTTTTACTGTTCCGCAAATCGTTTTAAAAGAAAAAATAATAATAAAACATATAGTTTGTGTTTAAAGATTTACAAACAATGTTATCACAATGTTGTAAGTATGCCTGAATCGGCAAAAGTCTTTTAAAAATTTACTTACTTAATTGCCAACTTTTATACCTTTTTAAATGTCATTCTAATTGAGTAGACATTTTTGTTTTACTTAATCTGTGAAAACTGATACCGAACTTTATAAAATATTTCTATTAAAAATCACTGGTAGCTAAAACACATAAAAGTAGGTTACAATGTTCTTTTAAAAAATACACTGTATCAACAAAAGTATTTTGGACACTTTGAAAATCCAGACATTTTGTTGAGTATCTAAATAAATACTTGATGGATTGTCTTGGAACTTTAGTGGTGTGAAACATGTGAACATGTTATTTTCCATATATTTAAGAAAAGTTTTCCTCTAAAGACAAAGACTTGAAAACATTTCGAACCTTTTTTGTTTATAACATGCAAGGTTTTTAAACCAATGCAAAGTTCTTGTTAGAAAACTTGACATGCTTTGGTACAGACAGTACACTGCGACCTGAATATAAAAATATTAAATATCTCATGAAATATGAGCTTTTTTACTAAATAATGTTAAACTGAACATGGGAATACTATATATATGTTTTATAACTTATCAGCCAAATTTATAAGGCTTCTCTTATAAAAAATAGCTAAACAAATATCGTGAAAGCTCAGAAAGATATTGATACATATACCATACGATATATTAATATTTAAGCTAGCCAAGATACTTTACATTAAAAAGAAAAAAAAAAAAAAAAAAAGTTTTTAAAAATGAGAAATTTTATTCTACTTTCCTATTGCACAACATACAAGAACAACTTCGAAAGCTCCGAAGTAATGTTTAAAATGAATATTTGTGTTCACAAAAATCCATTCAACTATATTTGATAAATAGAAAGAAAAAAAAAAAAACTAAAAATTTTATTTAGAAGTTTTGTTTAATTTTTTTGCAATAAAATATGCATCTTAATAACAAAGACTTATTCACTATTTTCCATCATTTCGCACAAGTTCTTCAAAGCGAGTCGAAGGTTTCCAAAAACCTCCGAAAAATGTTCCACAAAGTTAAAGCCATCTCTTTTTCTGAAAATCTTTTTCTCACCCAAATACGCTGATCTAGAACACAGCCTACGCTTTGTTTTGTTTCCTCAGAGAACTGGGGAAATCAGGACTAGGAGAGAACAAAGTGCATGTGTTTGTAGTTCAGCTGCTCTTCCGCCGGATCTCAGTCAGAATTATGGGAATAGCATCTAAGTTACTGTTTTTCGGGACTTTTCCTTCATTTTTTTTTTCTCCTAGATAAAATAGGCAAAACGCTCTGCAAACTTCTTTTTAACACCCCTAGCTTTCAACAACTTGATGGTTTAGAATAAAAATAAGAAGTTACTGTTGGTGCTTTTCTATTGATACTTTCCGCTAATTTGTTTAGAATAGAGAAAAGGGGAAAAAAGTAAATAGCGCCTGCTTCTAATAAGGATTATGAACTGTGTGTGCTCCATAAAAAAAGAATAGTTATACAATATTTTAAACTAATAAAAAGGGCTCTAAAAATATCTTATTATTTACTTATTATAATAATATAATTTATAATTTAACTTATAATTTAATTTATAATATAACTTATTATTTACTTATTATAATAATCTAACTTATATCTTATTATGTACTTAAAGAAAAATTGTCATAACTGTATTTTTATTGAATGTGAAT
Organism: Salticus scenicus; assembly: GCA_963930645.1. Lineage (NCBI taxonomy): Eukaryota > Metazoa > Arthropoda > Arachnida > Araneae > Salticidae > Salticus > Salticus scenicus. The sequence continues at coordinate 339,643,672 of OZ005648.1, read as the reverse complement.
GAAGGTATTATGCAATATGCTTTTCTGTACATTTATTGATATCAAAAGTTGCTGCCATGCATATTGCGCAAGCGTATAGAATAAATAAATATATATTTCTTTTTCTGATGATTATATTGATGAATTCAGATAATCGGTGGAAAAAAAGTCGTTATATTATATTTTATGCTAAAAAATGTTCATCAGAAAGATCTCACGTAATTGCGTGTGAAAAAAGTTATGTACAGTCGGTAACAAAAGTCTCCGAACACTAGCAAAAATTCCTATGTAAAAAAAAAAAAAAAAAAAATACATTTAATACAGTTTTGTTAAATAAATCCTTGTCAAATCCTGTTTTTAGACTGACTAAGAACAGGATTCTACAAGGATTGATTTAACAAAACTGTATTAAGTGTACTTTTTTTATATAGGAATTTTTGCTAGTGTTCGGAGACTTTTATTACCGACTGTAACTGTTTTTTTTTTTATTTTTTTTTTTAACTGAATTTTAAAAAAGGTTATATTAGACACTGCCCTTCTCTACCGATTAATTTATATTATCGAAAGTTGTTATACATATTGCGCAAGTGTTCAGAATCAAAATAAATAAATCCATTTTTTTATTTGCTGAAGAATGATGAATGAGGACAATAGGATGAAAAAAGTTTTACGCTAAAATAGGACCCATCAAAAATATATTTTATATACGTACTTCTAAAGAAAATTTTCGTGTTTGAAAATTTTTATTGAGAGTGTAATAATGATATTATTTATTATCCTTCTGTGCGCATTAATTTGTATCCAAAAATGTTAGCACGCATACTGCGCAGTTTAACAGAATCAAAATAAATAAATCCAAGTTTTTTAATGGCAAATGGCTAGTTGTATTTTGTATACATTAAATTTATTTACAGAATTTTCTTTACTTACTTCTTAAACAGATGAAGATATAGTTTTGTAGCTAAAATCATGTATAAAAAAATACAGATATAAGAATAATCTACACTGAATATTACAGTAAAACTTTCAGGGGCCAGGTACTTTTGCTTATTTAAAACCAACTGCAGCCGGAATTTATGAAATTAATTCACTTGGATGGAGGAATAAAAATTGGAGGAATAAATTAGTTATTCTAAATATTTATTATGCATTTTGTGCATATACACTAAGCGACAAAAAAAAAAAAAAAAAGCCGCACTGCAGAAAAAATGACTTATACCTTTTTTATTTGTAATAACTTTAAAATTAATGTTTGAAACAAATAAAACTGTCTTGTTTGCATAATACCAAAGGGATGAAATGATACCTATGTATATTTTCGATTTAATAATTCGCTTTATTGCACTTTACGAAGTACTTTTTAAAAATCTGCATAAAACTTTCTTTTTGAACATAATGCAATAACTATACACTTTGCATTCTATTATGATTTATTATATGAAATAAACAATTTATATTTTAATATATGAAATAAAACTATTTATTTGTTAGATCTAAGCAATTTTTGTTAAAAATATGTATTCTGCATTGGGTTAATTCCATCTTTATATGGAATTACTGCATTAATGCGCAATGGCATAGTTTTATACAGTGTTTTAATATAAATCTCAGAAATTTCAATGTGCCAAATATCACAAATAAATTTTTCTAGTTCTGGCAGAGTTATAGGCTGCAAATTTCGAATCCTCTCCCCTCTCCCCGCCTTTTTATAGACGAAACATTTTCGAGCGGATGGCGATTTTGACCATTTCCATGTCTGGTAAAGAATAAATTCTACTATATCCTTTGTGGTATTTAACTTAAAGTGAAAAAAAGTATGATTACTTACAGAATTATAGGTTCTCGTGGGAATGTATAAGAAATTTTGACAATTTGAAGTGAATAAACTTACCACAGACGCCGTGTAGTAAGGTGCCTTATTATCTTCAAATGCTGTTTACGGAAATGTCTAAGATACCTCCAAAATAGTCGGTCAGGCACCACTTTTATGCAGATTGTGTTTTATTTCGAGTTAATTGATCCCTTGAGCATAAAAATTTCCCCGAGTGTTTGAAAAGTTATGCACCTCCGTACCATAATGTATGGAGAACGTGTCACTGTTTTAAAAGTGCGATTTTCATTAAGTCGGTCACATTTTCGTCTTCATTCTAGCTTTTTTCAACAACACGAAATAAAGAAAACTTGATTCATCAGAGAAAACCAGTTCAGCCTAATAATTAACTGATAATGTTTTTAAATTTTGGTCAACTAAAGTATTGTTTTTTTCTAATTCTTTTCCTTAATAATGGCTTTTTTCGCAGATCTTCCGTTCTTTAACCCGCTTTGTTTAATTCTTCCCGCATTGTTTTTGAAGAAAGTAATTTACTATACACTTTTTTTAAATCTTTTTTAAGTTCTGAACATGATACAAATCGATTTTTTAAACATTCGCATTTTAACTTGCGGTTATCTTGCTTGGATGAACAACATGACCGCCTAAAGCCAAATTCCCAGTTTAAACGGCCAAAAAAATTTATATTTTGCTAAAATTCATTTTACCAATATTTCGTTAGCATTTAATTATTTTGCCATCTCACGTATTAAAATATTTTTTGATTTTCATTTAAAAATTAATACTTTTTGTGTCATCGTTAACTGCCTTATTCTTACCATTTTTGAAATAAATTCTAAAATTACAATTTTTCTGACAATCGCATTTTGTTTTTAACACTAGACTCAAAGCTAAAGTGTATGTGGAGGACAACATAGTAAAATTTGTTCGAAAATTTGCTTTTTAAACGATAAAATTGGCGGTTGTAGAAGGCGAAAAGGAAAACATCCAAGTGCGGCTTTTTTTTTTTTTTTTTTTTTTTTTTTTTTTTTTGTCGCTTAGTGTATATCTTATCTAATTCTTTCACACTTTTTCTTGAACAAAATAAGGTATTAAATGTGAAATATGTAAAAAAAAATTTAAAGTGTTAGTCTTTATTTTATTTTTATTTATTTATTTATTTATTTATTTTTACATAAATAAAATTTTAAGATATTTTTAAAATGCGAAGATACTTCACTGATAAAGAGAACAAAGTATCACTGTTAAAATGAATCCTCAAAAATTATTTTATTCCTGATGTTTTCCTTTGACAGCTACAGCTTTTTTTTTTTTTTTTTTTTTTTTTTTATTCCTTTTGTCAGCTCTTTCACTGTAAAAATTTTTCATAAAATAATGTTTCATATTAACCTTTTATTTTACTCCTGTTTTACCATTTATTTATAACGTTAATTTGCAAACATTTCTTTAGACCATGCTTTAAAAAAACTACCATATAGCCATTAAATTGAAGTGAGGTCAATTATTCGTAATTTTACTTCTAGTTTGACTACTTGGCAACGCCGACAATTTTAAGTTCTTTTACAGCCGACTGGATTCAGCATTTCTGTTAGAGAAAAAGTAATTAAAAGTAAATATTATTTATATATAGTCCTTGTATCCTAAATGAAATGATACAAGGACTGTATTTGTAAGATAAATGATTCTAATATTTTGTGCTATATTTAGTGTATAGTTTTGATTTATTTGATTTATTTTGCAGTCACTTAATCATTTAATCAAAATACGGTTAAATAACCGCTATCTAAAAATATGGTTAAACGTATGGACAGAAAAATGCCATTCAAATGACCGTTTTCTTACGGCAAAAATTTTTACAGTGTATCTAATTATTCTATACACATAATTTTAAATATTGTGTAAAATTTTGACGAGCAACCAAAACAGTCAAAGTTAAAAAAAAAAAAAAAAATTATATATACCCTACATCGAAGGGCAAATACAGAATACGTATTTTATATAATATTTTTCCTTTTTTCTATAAAAAAAAAAAAAAAGAAATTATGACATTGTTTAAAATAAATAAATAGGTAAAAATAATTCGAATTTATTAATTATTAGACATTCTTTTTGAACAAGAAACATTTTAAGATTATTTTAATTAATTTTAGGACATTAGAAAATGGAGCATCTCTTAACATGTCAGCAAAAAATTTGACTTTTGATTACTTTTCTTGCCCAATGATTGTTTTATTTTTATGCTTCATTATTTGTTTTAGTTGTTATTTCATTATCATATTACAATTAAATGCAATAATTGCTTGAAGTTATAATGAGGAAGTACGACAATCAAAATAATATTTCTTTTTTTCAGTTATTCATTTATTTAATTTACAGCATATCAAAATGCAAACTGACGTGTCATTTCTAAAATAAATTCATTCTTACATTTCTAAATATATAAATCAATAAATGAAAATAATGTGCATAAGTTAAAAATAAATTTTAAATAATGTGAAGCATTATTTTAAATGAAAATATCTTTTAAAAATTCTAAATACAAATTTAATATTTTACAGTATAAATCTATTGCATCATCTGCTACTGATTCATAAAGGGAAATAAAAATAATCAGTTAAATGTTGACACCTGGTTGTACTTTTCCCCAAGAGGCTTTTTTTTTTATGTTACTTTATTGTCATTTACACGTTAATTTTAATACTTGCGTGAAATTTTGATGAGCAGCTAAAGCGACCAGAGTTTTACGCCGTATACCAATTCTCACTTTTTATAAATGTCTTTTCCGCATGTGTGCTTTTTCTAATACCTTCCTCTCGAACAAAATGATGACGCCACTCTGAAGTTGACAGACATCCACACGTGTGGAACTTCAAAATAAGCGACGAAAGCTGCTCCATCCTTCTCTCTTCCCTCGCTATAAATAAAAGCTTTCTTCGTTTTAGCGACAAATTCTTAGCGTATTTGTTGAGCTAGTCGTTACGGAGAGAAGTCGGGATTGAGAGCGGTGTGTATTTTCGCTCTGCGATCCGAGCATAGAGCTGGAATGGTCCCGAACCAAGCATGTACGACTGATGGATGAGGAGAAATTTGGGGAGAAATTCACCACAGAGTGATAATCGAGGGCGATTTGAGAGGTGATTTTTATTTTCGGCTGCGATACGATCAGTAAAGGGTGAAAAGAAGTGATAAGATCTAAAGAAAAATAAACTAACCGAAAAGATTTATTTTAGGAATATCATACTGCATATATATATGTATGCAGTCGGACCTTTATTTAACGAACTCGCTGAATTCAGCAAAAGAGTTTGTTATATGGAAAATTCGTTAAATAGATATTTGTTTTTATAATATTTATCTATATTGGGATAAATTTTAAATTCATAAACCACAAATATCATGTAAAAAAAATATGAACTAAACAGACTTTTTTTACATTTGTTTGCTGTTATTACTCTTAAACAAACTAAAAGGAATAAAACAATATTTTAGTTCAGAAATACACGAATTCTTTACTTATATGATATAACCATATTCATCATATCAGAGTAATTTTAGCAATACATACCATGTAATCTCTTAATTTTAATTATCAAAAATGTCTGTACATTTTATATGAGTTTCTTGTTTTTTTTTTTTTTTTTTTTTTTTTTTTTTTTAACTGTATTATTTTATTTATTTATTTATTTTTAATACCGTACCTCGCATCTTTGTAATTCATTGAAGAATTTCTTCAGCGGCATTTTCTCCAAACAATAATTCACTTTGAGTAGTTTCAAGAGACCTTAATACAACAATCAAATTTGTTAATCTCAGCATCGTGATCATTTGAATTTTCCTCTCTTCATCTTCATTTCAATTTTTACTTTCCGAGCATACATATGTAAGGGAAGTGTTGAAATCATGTCAAAAATCTGTCGTTGAGATTTTGGTGTTTCTACTCGTTTTGAAGTCCCCTGAGTCCATTTTTACTATTTTTACGGTGATGTATGCGTGTATATATGTGTGTATGTGTGTATCTATGTGAGTGAACACGACAGCTTCAAAACGCCTTTTTCGAACGAGCTGAAAGTTGGTACGTATGTTAGGTCACCGTAGCACGAACACTATTGCTTTTGATGTATCTAGCACTTATAGTTTTTTTTTTACAGGAACACAAAGAAAAATTTTTATCATTGTGGCTTACGGGTTCAAATTATTTAAAGTGCGATAGCGTCTAAATGCCTCATCCGATTGTGTTGAAGATTTATATACATGTTATAGGTTACCGTCGCACAAACTATATAGATTTTGGTGAGTCTAACACTTATAGATTTTTACAGAGACACAACGAAAATTTCCTTATCATTATGATCTATAGGCTCAAATTATTTGAAGGGCAATAGCTTTAAATTAAACAACATACTATATAGAGAAAAATACTCAAACACGATATTATAATTTTCTCTTTTGTTTACTCAATGACTTCTCTTACTTTAATTAATTTATACAACCGTTAATTACTTAATGTTCGGAAAGTCGAGTGGAGTCACTCCAGAATTTTTACAGTACTGTTTTTATTTAGCGTGTCGAAAAACATTTAACAAATTCGCTTCATGGATGACAGGTTTTTAGAAATAATTTTTATTTAAAATTGCCTTTTTTTTTTAATTAAAATTTTTGTTTCACTTCATTTTAAAAGCTCTGCTGAAATTTTCATAAAAAACTCTTCGAAAGAATTTGAAAATTTTGTATTTAGTAATTTTACTGACGAATTTAAAAAAAAAAAAAAAAAAAAAAAAAAAAAAAGAAATGAGAAAGAAAATAAAATGAAAGAGAAATAATGGAAGGCTTACGATAACCTGAAATAAATGTTGAAATGAATTCCCATGTACTAACACCTTTATTTATGTTGCAATATTTATATCTCATGGACAAATTATCATAAAGAAGTCGGGTTGTTTTCAAAATATCACTTATGATACTGGCAAGAATCTTAATTATTTGAAACTTTCTAATTTTAAAACTTCGTAAGTGATTTGAAATTTGGAATTTTCTTAACATGGGAGAATTGAGATAAATTTCCCTTAAACGTGCATTAAAATGAATTTTTTTGTTGTAATGATGTCAGTTCCGTTTTAAAATATCATTTATGATGTTGATGTTGGAATAAACATCATTAACTATGAGAATTCTACTTTGTAAATTTTGTAAATTATTTTAAACTTGTGATTTTTCTTAACATGTCAGAACAGAGAAAAATTTTGCATAAAAGTTTATCATAAAGAATATTATCATCGTTAAGCTGTCAGACCACTTTTAAAATATTTTATATCGTTATGAACATCTTTGGCAATGAATATTCTAATTTGTCACAGTCGTCACTTATTCAAAATTTAAGATTTTCTTAACATGACAAAATAGGGCTATATTTCACAAAAACTTGCAATATGGGGAATCTTTGGATTGAATATAATATGAATCTGCATGAAAACTAGCATACACAACAAGCGTAATAAAATTAATCAGCAAATTAGGATAAGGTAAAATACGTCGTATTAAATAAATTAGCCTACTAGGTGGGGCATTTCAATCTGCTACGGTGTCAAGTAATCGGCAAAAATAATTTCTCTTACTTGTTCATAGTGCCCTTTGTAGTAGAAATATACGAGAATAAATATATGATGGGGAACTGAACAGAGCTCACCTATAGCAAATAATTTATATTTTAACATAAAACTCAATATTTGATTCCAATGGCTGAAATAAATTAATAATCAGAACAGTTAATCATTTCACTGTTCCTCAGCACTTAAACATTTTCCCATGTTTTGTAATTATTAATTTTATCCAGTAATGGATCTTCTAATCTCAAAAATATCAAAGTGAAGATTATGTGATATATCATTTGTTACTTGATACCTTCATTAGCCAGATTAAAAGCCAAGCTAATTCTATCATATTTGGCACGATAAGAACTCATTTTCCGCCCATATTCTCCAAACAATAAAAACCTTTGTTTAGTTACCCGAACTTGAGCCATCCTGTAAAAAGTGTTAAAAAAAAAAAAAAAAACACTAATGAGCTATTATGGATTTTGTCCAAGAAACTATCCAATGGTTTAAAAAATGTGTCTTCTATACTAAGGTTGTACCATGACCTGCTTCGTAAAAAACTTCTCTTTAATAAGATTGATGAAATTTTTTCATTGTTTCTTCTTTATTTTCAGAAATTTCTATTTTAGTCTTAGGATTTTTTTTTCTTGCTGTACTCGCCGTAAATAGACAGTTTTGAAAAACTGTTTGTACTTTTTTTGTGTTACTGAAAGTGAAAAATTTAAAAATCAATTAAAATTCGTTAAAAATTATTAAAATTTGCGAAATGATCAATTACTTACATCTACACAAGTGAAATGTATACTTTGCGTTTTTTATTATTTTAAATATTTGCCCTTTTTTTAACATACTTTCAGAAACCCCATTCCCTATTTTTGGCTTCTTCTCTCAACTTTTTCCTTTTAATATATTCTCTCTTTAAATTCTGTATTTCCCTTTTCCCTTCTCCATTTTTCTTCTTCTTGTTGTTTAAATTGGTACAAACAAGAAATTTTTTAATATTCTTAAATTCTAATTGTTGTAACTTGACTATTTAAAATATATATACTGTAAAATACCACAAAAGCTTTCACCTTCCTCTCCCTCCTTGCTTTTCATATGAATTTCGAAAATACTGAAAATACTGAAAATACTTCATAAGAACAGCATTCTCTATCCGAATAGGAGACATTTTTTAAGTTATTTATTTCTTTTACAAAATTCATCTTTATAGATAGGAAAAATGATATATATATATGTATTTTTTTACTTTCCGAACACTATAGTGAGGAAAGTATTGTAATCACGTCAAAAATCCGAATTCGAGATTTTGATGTTTCTATACGTTTCGAGGTCCCCTGAGTCCGTTTTCACTATTTTTACGATGATGTATGTGTGTGTATGTGTGTGTGTGTGTGTGTGTGTGTGCATGTATGTGTGTGTGTGTATGTCTGTGAGTGAACACGCTAGCGTCTAAACGCTTTGTTCGAATAAGCTGAAAGTTGGTGCGTGTACTGTAAGTCACCATAGTACGAACCCTATAGATTTTGGTGAATCTAGCACTTATAGTTTTTTTACAGGGTCACAAAGAAAAATTCTTTATCATTATGGTCTATGGGACCAAAATCTTAAAAGTGTGATAGCATCTAAACGCCTTATTCAATTGAGCAAAAAATTTATACACATATTACAGGTTACAGTTGCTCAATATGTATAGAGTTTGGAGAATCTGGCACTTACAGTTTTTTTACAGGGGCACAAAGAAAAATTCTTTATCATTATGGCCTACGGGGCCAAATTTTTAAAAGTGCGATAGCGTCTAAACGCTTATTTAATCTGAACAAAAAATTTTTACACATGTTATAGGTCACAGCTGCACGAACTGTACAGATTTTGGTGAATTTAGGAATTTAGCACTTACAGTTTTTTTACAGGGTCACAAAGAAAACTTCTTTATCATTATGGCCTGTGGGACCTAATTTTTACTTTCTTCTATATTCAATAGAAGAAAGTATTGGATTCGTAAAAAGTTTCGACCTCGGGTTTTTGATGGTTTTACACGTTTTGAGAGATGTAGAACACGATTTGACCATTTTTAGAAAATGTCTGTCTGTTTGTCTGTCAGTCTGTGTGTGTGTGACAAACTTTTGTGGCAACTGTATCTCAGGAACTACTTCACATAATTTCATACAAATTGGTATGTAGTTGCACCTTGACATAAATTAGTGCCTCTCAACTTTTGGTATAAATCGTCTTACAGGTTGCGTTGCCACCCCGCTTTTTCTAAATTTTTAACGTGGTGGTATAGTACAAAATTTTGTATAAATGTGCATAAAGAGAATTATTTTTTAATAACCATTATGAAATTTACCAGAATTATTTATAATAGAGATAGTTAACTGGGAAAAAATTTTTGTATGTGTAGGAGCCTCGCCTTCTCCCCCCCCCCCTCCCTTGGGGGGAATTCCCCCTCGAGGGGAGTAAATTTTCATGATGGGTATCTTTCAAAAGAGCTCGCCAGTACCTTTAAAACGAATGGTTGAACCATAGATCTGCGATAATTTAAAATGAAGTTATCGATTTTTTTTTCATTTTTAACAATATATATATATATATATATATATATAATAAAGATGATCTATCAAGCATAGTAGAAGCCAAGCAACAGACACAAGATCACTGAAACACCAATGACCAATAAGATAAAAAAAAAAAAAAAATCAGTGGATGAAATACACTAATGTAAAGAAACCAGATCTATTAGTTAACAGTCTGCAAAACAAACGAATCAATAAAGTAAAACAACAAATCTTAACTTAAAACCATAAACTTATCAAAATTAATGAAAAAACAACCCAAGAAACACAAGATAGGAAGAAGGAGGCAGGCGGCAAGACTTGTGACTTGCCTGTGGGGTTACACTAGTTTTACGCCGGTAACACTCCCCCAGCCTGCCACAACCAGAACAGGAACCATATGGATTTAAAAATGCAAAATTTCAAAGCAGATGAACAACAATGAAACCACGAAGCCACAATGAAATTCACCAATTGATCACATTGTGTTTAACAGTATAATTAGAACATTAAATATAGTTGACAACTCAAAAAGGAAAAATCTGAAATTTTAGTGGAAAATGAAAGTTTGCATAGTAATACAAAGCAAATGCAACAAGCCTTCTACTTTTTTTTTTTTTTTTTTTTATAATTTAATTTCACAAACCCACCCAACCATCCAACCTTACAACACCACCCCACCTCCGTAATCAAACATCTGCCCACCCAACCGCCACCTTTTTTATTGTCTTTTATTATTTTATAATTTTTTTGTTGATATACACAAAAGTGTACACAGCTTTTTTTTTTTTTTTTTTTTGGTACTGACAGAGACATGGTTAAGGATATAAAATAGAAAATACAAAGTTTTTAGGAAAACCCATTTTAGCAGTGGCTTTGATCAGTTTATTAATATTCTTGTTTTTAAACTTTGCAGAGCATAAATTATTAATTCGAAATAAATGGTTAATGATGATGTTTCTAAATACCGAAAGATGCAGACATGAATTAAAATGTGTAAATAAGTTGACATTAAAACAAAAATCTTGCCGTTTGTCATAGATATCTGTGTAAAGTTTATTACCATCGATGATTATTTTGAGATCTAAAAAGTTAATTGATTGATTAGTCAGAGTATTTTGAGTTAGCTTTAAATTAGGTGGATAATTGAAGGAAAAGCCATTTTGTGAGTTCTTGTTGAGATAAAATACAATAATATCATCGATGTAACGATAAAATCGAACATCATCATTGCAAATTTGCTTTTCATAATAATAAAGATAGAGATCTGCCAAAATACTGGAGCTACAACCTCCTTGTGGGATGCCTAATTGTTGCAAATAGATAGCGTTGTTGTGGAAGATATAATTATTATGGATAACAAAGTTAAGAAGAGTTTTAAATTTTTCTGCTTTAAAATTGTAAGGAAGATTAATTTGAGCTTTATATTCTTGAAAAAGACTGTAAATGATATTACTAAGATCTGATAACTCAATATTATTGAAAAGATCTTGAAAGTCAAAAGTCATAATATTGTCAATTGTATCGAGCGATTTTATGTATTGAATTAATTGAAAGCTATTTTTAAGACAGTGTAAATTATCAACTTTGCAAGTACATTTGTAAATTTGTTTTAGAATATCCAGTAGAGCTTTATTAGCATTGTTGTTATAAGTGTTACACCCAACAGTGACAGTGCGAAATTTAATTGGAGATTTGTGAAACTTAGGTATGAGAACTATATAAGGATAATTAAAGTTATTGAAGGGAAGTTGAAGTAGTTTATAGTAATTATGTATTTTTCGGTTATTAATAATAAGGTTATTATTAGTTAAACTGAAGATGTTACTATTATTGATTGAAGAGTTTAAAATAGAGAGATAGTAGGATTTACAAATAATGGCATAATTATTAGGTGATTTGTCAACATAAGTGATCACAAAGTCATCCTGTAGTGATTTGATTGAGTTAAGAAGTACAGATTTTTTAAATAACACCAGATTTGAAGAATTGATAAATAATGCATTTTTGATTTTTTGTAACACTAAAACTTTCCATTGAGTGAAGTAGGCAATAGGTTTATTATGAGTAATAGATATTTTATAAATAAATAAATCTAGGTCATAAGAAAACTGTTGAAGGATTTGTGGAATGCTAGTTTTAACTGGAAGTCTAAATTTGGTGCCAAATTTCATGAATTTTTTTAATTGATAATTATCAATAATATTGAGATTACCCGTGATAATGTGTCCATGGTCTCTGTCAATAAATTTTGAGAAAGAAGGATCATTGCATTTACAGGTTACAGTGTTAGTAAAAGAGGTAGACTTAGATACAGAATTATAATTGAATATCTTTCTGCCAAGAGGAAGAGGATATTTGAAGGTACGAGATAGATTTAAATCTTTAATCGGAAACAAACATTCTTTGTCATTAATGATAGACGTAATGTTAATACTGTTCAATATTTGATTTGTAAAATTCACAATTAATTGAGTATTTGTTTTAAATTTGTTGGGCTTTTTATTAAGTTTTAAATTAAATTGTTTGATTTTGTACATTATAATATCATAAAAAATGTCTGAAAAATGTTTATTATAGGATTGGCTTTGAAAGACATTCAGAAAGTTTACTAAGAATTTCTTTTTAATTGCAAAAATAAATTTTCGAATAATGAACCAGTTATAGTTAGATAAGTAATTAGTCTGTAGATCTGAAATGAGTTTAATAATGGCACTTTTAGAAAAGATTAAATCTGTTTTTTTACTACCTCGTTTAGTTCTAGAAGTTTTATTGTTAATTTTGTGATTGAGTTGTGCATAAATAGTCGAATAATCATGTAGAGGGTTGATGTTAGAAAATGCTTTAATAGTTTTACTAAAGTATTCGGAATTTAAGCCATATGGATAAATTGTATTATAATATTGCATAAATTTTGATTCAAGAAATAGACGCTCACTTTTATTTTTCTGAATTTTTACAATCTCTATGGTACATGAATTAAAATTATGTGATTTAAAGTGTTGTAATTCTATAGTTGACTTAGAAGATGCAGCTGAAAGGTTTTTAGAATCTGATCGATGCTGATTAATGCGTAGATGAAGAGGAGTTGAAGTTTCACCAATATAACTAAGTTTACAATGACCACAATTGATTTTATAAATAACATTGTATGCCTGACAAAATGGAACCAAAGAGTGATTATTATGCAATTGTGTGTGAGAGGCCATAGGGCAAGTTTTACATCTATTAGAACCGCATGTTCTAAATTGAAGCAAAGGAGGAGGAGATAATAGGTAACTGGATGTCGATCCAAGGATATCCCTATAAACATCCTTGTACCGGGCACAATACTGCTGTGAAGCTAAGTATTTTTTGCCAGGATCTAAAAATTTACTAAACAGAGTCATAGAGAAAAAATGTTTTTGTATATTAAAAATCACAAGGCAAGTATGTATTTACAATAGTTTTATCGAAAGTGGGCTATACCAAATTCAATTACTTAATTAAATTGATTCTTGAATAATAAGTATCTGGATTAATGAAAAATGGAGAGAACTAAAAAAAAAAAATAATATAAAATAAAAATAATAATAATAATAATAATTATGTACATATTTACACTAAACCTCCTTTGACCGAATCTATTGATTTGGTTCCAATTACAAATTAAATTCCGCCCATTTTTTTATAGTAAAGTAAGAAAAACTAACCATCACAATTCACAAAATGTCAGGCACAAAATGCTATAGAATAATTAGAATTAAATATTCGACTACACATACACAACATAATTTTTTTTTTTTTTTTTAATTAAAGAATAAATTATTAACGTAAGTTGCCAACTATACAGTTAGTTAATAATGATCCAGGGCCAGTGACAAAATACTGTCGCAAAACTTCACAACACTACAAGAATCATAATATAATATAAATTTTAAATCAGTAAATAACATATTGAAAAAATTAGAGAAATTACAGAAATAATACAAATTGTAAGAGCGCAAATGCAGCTTTATACAAAGTGTATAATACAAAAAATAGTGTTAATGCCAATTTAAGACAAATCTAAATATATGAAATTCACATATTAGATAATTTAAATGACATAAAGCAATAAGTTTTATTAAACACAAAATACATTTAAAATATATGCGCAATTGCAGCAGGTTTAATTTTAAATGTAAATATAATAAAGATGATCTATCAAGCATAGTAGAAGCCAAGCAACAGACACAAGATCACTGAAACACCAATGACCAATAAGATAAAAAAAAAAAAATCAGTGGATGAAATACACTAATGTAAAGAAACCAGATCTATTAGTTAACAGTCTGCAAAACAAACGAATCAATAAAGTAAAACAACAAATCTTAACTTAAAACCATAAACTTATCAAAATTAATGAAAAAACAACCCAAGAAACACAAGATAGGAAGAAGGAGGCAGGCGGCAAGACTTGTGACTTGCCTGTGGGGTTACACTAGTTTTACGCCGGCAACACTTCCCCAGCCTGCCACAACCAGAACAAGAACCATATGGATTTAAAAATGCAAAATTTCAAAGCAGATGAACAACAATGAAACCACGAAGCCACAATGAAATTCACCAATTGATCACATTGTGTTTAACAGTATAATTAGAACATTAAATATAGTTGACAACTCAAAAAGGAAAAATCTGAAATTTTAGTGGAAAATGAAAGTTTGCATAGTAATACAAAGCAAATGCAACAAGCCTTCTACTTTTTTTTTTTTTTTTTTTTATAATTTAATTTCACAAACCCACCCAACCATCCAACCTTACAACACCACCCCACCTCCGTAATCAAACATCTGCCCACCCAACCGCCACCTTTTTTATTGTCTTTTATTATTTTATAATTTTTTTGTTGATATACACAAAAGTGTACACAGCTTTTTTTTTTTTTTTTTTTTTGGTACTGACAGAGACATGGTTAAGGATATAAAATAGAAAATACAAAGTTTTTAGGAAAACCCATTTTAGCAGTGGCTTTGATCAGTTTATTAATATTCTTGTTTTTAAACTTTGCAGAGCATAAATTATTAATTCGAAATAAATGGTTAATGATGATGTTTCTAAATACCGAAAGATGCAGACATGAATTAAAATGTGTAAATAAGTTGACATTAAAACAAAAATCTTGCCGTTTGTCATAGATATCTGTGTAAAGTTTATTACCATCGATGATTATTTTGAGATCTAAAAAGTTAATTGATTGATTAGTCAGAGTATTTTGAGTTAGCTTTAAATTAGGTGGATAATTGAAGGAAAAGCCATTTTGTGAGTTCTTGTTGAGATAAAATACAATAATATCATCGATGTAACGATAAAATCGAACATCATCATTGCAAATTTGCTTTTCATAATAATAAAGATAGAGATCTGCCAAAATACTGGAGCTACAACCTCCTTGTGGGATGCCTAATTGTTGCAAATAGATAGCGTTGTTGTGGAAGATATAATTATTATGGATAACAAAGTTAAGAAGAGTTTTAAATTTTTCTGCTTTAAAATTGTAAGGAAGATTAATTTGAGCTTTATATTCTTGAAAAAGACTGTAAATGATATTACTAAGATCTGATAACTCAATATTATTGAAAAGATCTTGAAAGTCAAAAGTCATAATATTGTCAATTGTATCGAGCGATTTTATGTATTGAATTAATTGAAAGCTATTTTTAAGACAGTGTAAATTATCAACTTTGCAAGTACATTTGTAAATTTGTTTTAGAATATCCAGTAGAGCTTTATTAGCATTGTTGTTATAAGTGTTACACCCAACAGTGACAGTGCGAAATTTAATTGGAGATTTGTGAAACTTAGGTATGAGAACTATATAAGGATAATTAAAGTTATTGAAGGGAAGTTGAAGTAGTTTATAGTAATTATGTATTTTTCGGTTATTAATAATAAGGTTATTATTAGTTAAACTGAAGATGTTACTATTATTGATTGAAGAGTTTAAAATAGAGAGATAGTAGGATTTACAAATAATGGCATAATTATTAGGTGATTTGTCAACATAAGTGATCACAAAGTCATCCTGTAGTGATTTGATTGAGTTAAGAAGTACAGATTTTTTAAAAAACACCAGATTTGAAGAATTGATAAATAATGCATTTTTGATTTTTTGTAACACTAAAACTTTCCATTGAGTGAAGTAGGCAATAGGTTTATTATGAGTAATAGATATTTTATAAATAAATAAATCTAGGTCATAAGAAAACTGTTGAAGGATTTGTGGAATGCTAGTTTTAACTGGAAGTCTAAATTTGGTGCCAAATTTCATGAATTTTTTTAATTGATAATTATCAATAATATTGAGATTACCCGTGATAATGTGTCCATGGTCTCTGTCAATAAATTTTGAGAAAGAAGGATCATTGCATTTACAGGTTACAGTGTTAGTAAAAGAGGTAGACTTAGATACAGAATTATAATTGAATATCTTTCTGCCAAGAGGAAGAGGATATTTGAAGGTACGAGATAGATTTAAATCTTTAATCGGAAACAAACATTCTTTGTCATTAATGATAGACGTAATGTTAATACTGTTCAATATTTGATTTGTAAAATTCACAATTAATTGAGTATTTGTTTTAAATTTGTTGGGCTTTTTATTAAGTTTTAAATTAAATTGTTTGATTTTGTACATTATAATATCATAAAAAATGTCTGAAAAATGTTTATTATAGGATTGGCTTTGAAAGACATTCAGAAAGTTTACTAAGAATTTCTTTTTAATTGCAAAAATAAATTTTCGAATAATGAACCAGTTATAGTTAGATAAGTAATTAGTCTGTAGATCTGAAATGAGTTTAATAATGGCACTTTTAGAAAAGATTAAATCTGTTTTTTTACTACCTCGTTTAGTTCTAGAAGTTTTATTGTTAATTTTGTGATTGAGTTGTGCATAAATAGTCGAATAATCATGTAGAGGGTTGATGTTAGAAAATGCTTTAATAGTTTTACTAAAGTATTCGGAATTTAAGCCATATGGATAAATTGTATTATAATATTGCATAAATTTTGATTCAAGAAATAGACGCTCACTTTTATTTTTCTGAATTTTTACAATCTCTATGGTACATGAATTAAAATTATGTGATTTAAAGTGTTGTAATTCTATAGTTGACTTAGAAGATGCAGCTGAAAGGTTTTTAGAATCTGATCGATGCTGATTAATGCGTAGATGAAGAGGAGTTGAAGTTTCACCAATATAACTAAGTTTACAATGACCATAATTGATTTTATAAATAACATTGTATGCCTGACAAAATGGAACCAAAGAGTGATTATTATGCAATTGTGTGTGAGAGGCCATAGGGCAAGTTTTACATCTATTAGAACCGCATGTTCTAATATTTAATAATGAAGCACCACAAAACTGGCGTTGTAAAAATTATTACTTACAAACTTTGAATAAACACCATAAAATGCAATAAACTCGCAACAATTGTTTCGGGTCGAAAAAACACACGACCCTTCATCAGGCGAATAAAGTAAGCACGAGTGCTGCGGTCAAAGCGGCAACGCACAAAACCATTTAAAATGAAAAGAAAGACTTTATAAAGTAGAAAGTAAATATAGCTACTGGTGTGAGTAGAATTGTACAAGAAAACAAGAAAATAAATAAATGAGTGAGATTAAACATATAACAATCTAAGGATAACAAAAATTAAACGAAAATCTAAGTTACGTGAGTAATTTCCAAGCATCAGAGAAGAAAGGAGTGGAAGAAATATCATTAACAAGATTTTTCGAATTTTTAAATATGTAAAATGCTTCATGAATATCCAAATGGGAGGAACAGACAGGTGATGAAATTATGTTAGTTTTGGAAAAATCAAAACGATGACCTTGAGACCAGCAGTGGGAAGCAATAGAAGATTTGGTAATCTCTTCATTACGAACATTCCGACGGTGCTCATTTATTCTGTATTTCAAACGCCTCCTAATTTGACCAATATAACCTAAGTTGCAGGACGAACACGGAATTAAATAAATTCCAGAACGGTTTTCGGTGGGAATGGGATCCTTAAGAGAAGATAATTTAATTTTATTGACGGGTTTGTAAATAACTTTGAAACCAAACGGTGAAAATTTTAGAGATTTAAAAAGAAAGTGAAGAATAAAAAGGTAAAACAACTGGGATGAGACTGTGATCGTTTAATTTGGGAGCAGAACGTTTAGGATTCTTAAATTTATATAGAGCTTTATCGATGATAGGTGGGTTATAGCCACGAGAGAGAGCAAGAGATTTTAAATAATTAATTTCTTTCGAAAGATTAGACGGATCAGAACAAATGTGTAAGGCACGATAAACATAAGGGTAAAAATCAGACATTTTTTGTTGAGGGGCGTGGTTAGAGAGAGCATGCGGCGGCAAAGAGACTGAGAATGGTTTTCTAAAAACAGTAGTTGAGAAACAATCCTTTTCTTTATTCACAAGAACGTCAAGGAAAGGCAAAGAGCAATCCTGTTCAACCTCAAAAGTGAATTGAATGCATGGGTCAATCGAATTGACCAAAGAAAGTAAATTGGACAAATCGACATCAGGGGAGACAAGAACGAAAGTGTCATCCACATACCTAAACCAGTTAGGAAATTTATATACACCGAAGAGTTTTTCTTCAAAATAGTGCATATAAATGTCGCAAAGTAAAGGAGAGAGAGGACTACCCATGGCCATACCATCATTTTGGGAATAATAAGTACCATTAAAAATGAAGGCAGTTTGCCTGATACACAAATGAACTAAATTTACAAGTTCCTCAATTTCAATAGAAGAATAATGGAATTCACGTAGTCTTCTCTCTAAACAAACCAGAGCACCTTGAACCGGAACATTTGTAAAAAGTGATTTTACATCTAAAGAAATCATAGTATAGTTAGACGGAGAGATGCATTTAATTTTGTCCACAAAATCATACGAGTTTTTTATAGTATAAAGATTAGTAGTAGTTAGATGAGAAAGAGAGTTTGAAAGAAATCTAGCAAGATTATAAGAAGCCGTACCAATATTAGACACAATAGGCCGAAAGCAGAGAGTGGGTTTATGAACTTTCGGAAGTGCATAAAAACGAGCACAATTAGCAGCAGAAGGAATTACCATGCGTTTGGTATAATTCTATCATCTTGATCAAGTCAAATACCACGTTAAAAATTCCGTTATTCTTAATGATTATACCAAGATCAAGTCAAATACCACGTTAAAAATTCCGTTATTCTTAATGATTATACCAAACGCATGGTAATTCCTTCTGCTGCTAATTGTGCTCGTCTTTATGCACTTCCGAAAGTTCATAAACCCACTCTCTGCTTTCGGCCTATTGTGTCTAATATTGGTACGGCTTCTTATAATCTTGCTAGATTTCTTTCAAACTCTCTTTCTCATCTAACTACTACTAATCTTTATACTGTAAAAAACTCGTATGATTTTGTGGACAAAATTAAATGCATCTCTCCGTCTAACTATACTATGATTTCTTTAGATGTAAAATCACTTTTTACAAATGTTCCGGTTCAAGGTGCTCTGGTTTGTTTAGAGAGAAGACTACGTGAATTCCATTATTCTTCTATTGAAATTGAGGAACTTGTAAATTTAGTTCATTTGTGTATCAGGCAAACTGCCTTCATTTTTAATGGTACTTATTATTCCCAAAATGATGGTATGGCCATGGGTAGTCCTCTCTCTCCTTTACTTTGCGACATTTATATGCACTATTTTGAAGAAAAACTCTTCGGTGTATATAAATTTCCTCACTGGTTTAGGTATGTGGATGACACTTTCGTTCTTGTCTCCCCTGATGTCGATTTGTCCAATTTACTTTCTTTGATCAATTCGATTGACCCATGCATTCAATTCACTTTTGAGGTTGAACAGGATTGCTCCTTGACTTTCCTTGACGTTCTTGTGAATAAAGAAAAGGATTGTTTCTCAACTACTGTTTTTAGAAAACCATTCTCAGCCTCTTTGCCGCCGCATGCTCTCTCTAACCACGCCCCTCAACAAAAAATGTCTGCTTTTTACCCTTATGTTTATCGTGCCTTACACATTTGTTCTGATCCGTCTAATCTTTCGAAAGAAATTAATTATTTAAAATCTCTTGCTCTCTCTCGTGGCTATAACCCATCTATCATCGATAAAGCTCTATATAAATTTAAGAATCCTAAACGTTCTGCTCCCAAATTAAACGATCACAGTCTCATCCCAGTTGTTTTACCTTTTTATTCTTCACTCCCTTTTAAAATCTCTAAAATTCTTTCACCGTTTGGTTTCAAAGTTATTTACAAACCCGTCAATAAAATTAAATTATCTTCTCTTAAGGATCCCATTCCCACCGAAAACCGTTCTGGAATTTATTTAATTCCGTGTTCGTCCTGCAACTTAGTTACATTGGTCAAGCTAGGAGGCGTTTGAAATACAGAATAATTGAGCACCGTCGGAATGTTCGTAATGAAGAGATTACCAAATCTTCTATTGCTTCCCACTGCTGGTCTCAAGGTCATCGTTTTGATTTTTCCAAAACTAACATAATTTCATCACCTGTCTGTTCCTCCCATTTGGATATTCATGAAGCATTTTACATATTTAAAAATTCGAAAAATCTTGTTAATGATATTTCTTCCACTCCTTTCTTCTCTGATGCTTGGAAATTACTCACGTAACTTAGATTTTCGTTTAATTTTTGTTATCCTTAGATTGTTATATGTTTAATCTCACGCATTTATTTATTTTCTTGTTTTCTTGTACAATTCTACTCACACCAATAGCTATATTTACTTTCTACTTTATAAAGTTTTTCTTTTCATATTAAACGATTTTGTGCGTTGCCGCTTTGACCGCAGCACTCGTGCTTACTTTATTCGCCTGATGAAGGGTCGTGTGTTTTTTCGACCCAAAACAATTCTTGCGAGTTTATTGCATTTTATGGTGTTTATTCAAAGTTTGTAAGTAATAATATATATATATATATATATTGAATGTAATATTGACAATAAAATTGACTTTTTTTTTTTTATATTTAGTGTTACACTACTTCTCTAATATGGAAATCATCTGCATTATCATGGAAGATAATTTTTTTAAATAATAATTTTAATAAATTATTTTTACTGAGTGAATTTGTATAGGAAAATATAGAAGAAAGTCATGTGGTGGCCACAACATACTAGTTAAAAGTGCGATAGCATCTAAACGCCTTATTCAATTGAGCTGAAAATTTATATGAATATTATAAATCACTGTTGCTCTAACTATAAGCATTTTGGTGAATCTAGCATTTATAGGTTTTATACAGGGACACAACGAAAATTCTTTATCATTATGGTCTATGCGCTCAAAGTTCAGTAGCGTTAAATAAAACATCGTGTAATATATGGAGAAAAATATTCAAACACTCTGTTATGGTTTTCTCTCTTTTGTTTGTTTAACAACTCCTCTTTCTTTACTTTATCTACAAAACTGTTACTTACTCAATGCTCGGAAAGTCGAGTGGAGTCACTCCAGATTTTTTTTAATAATAAATCGGACCCTGTGATTATTTGAAAATGGAAAACGTAAGCTTCCAAGAACAACGGCAGTTTTTTCTTTAACAATTTAGTACTAGTGATTAAAAAAAAAAAAAAAAAAGTTTCTACTTATTTTACCACTAGTAAGTAAAAGCCCCACCCGATCATAGCAAAGAATAGCAGTTTTCTCTATATACATGTAGGTTTCCTATCAAATGACTTGTAAGAAATGACGTCATTCTAAATTATAAAAATTATTTTGATTTAATTATATTAAGACACTACGTCATTTTGACATATTCACAATAAAATATTTAAACCGCATCCTTGAAATTTTAACAAAAATGTCATTTTAGAACGTTTTTTAATCGTTTCGCCACTTTTTATTTCGAATTTTTAAAAACCTTCCCTTAGGTAGAAAACATACATTAGAAATAGCCAACATATCAAATTTGAGCTGCATTATTACTATAGAATAGAAATCATAAAAAAATGTGATTTTCAAGAGGGATTTTCCTCACCCCTTGCATTGCGTATGCACTAGAAATGTCAAACCTCTTCGGTACTTCATCTCTAGCCATAAGCAGTAACTGTCAAGTTTGGTTGAAATCGTTTTAGTGGTTCGGGAGGAGACATAAGACGTACCATATACACACTACACACTCACATACAATAAAACTTTTATTTACAACAAGATGTACCACTAATTTTCAAATAAACATTTTGTTAAGTTTTTAATAGTATATTAAAAAATACTGCCTGAAAAAAGTGGTAACAAAATAATAAAATGCATAAAAAATATAAGGGACACTGCGACTCCTACTGTTCATTTAGATTGAGTTCTTTGCCGAAAAGCGTTTTCTTTCATAATATGTCTCACATCTCTATCATGCTACATTTTTATTTTCTTCTATATTCAATACAAGGAAGTGCAGATCAGTAAAAATTTTCGACTTTGAGTTTTGAAGTTACACGTTTTGATAGAATTGGAATACGATTTGACCATTTTTAGAAAATGCCTCTCTGTCTGACTGCATGTGTGTGTGAAAAAAATTTTGTAGTAACTGTATCTCAGGAACTACAGCACACAGCTTCACACAAATTGATATGTAGTAGTTGCATCTTAACATAAATTAGTACCTATAAACTTTTGGTAAAAATCGTCCAACAAGTGACATTGCTATCCTGATTTTTCTAAACTTTTAACATGGCGTTATAGAATAAAATTCCCTGTAAATGGAGACAATGAGAATTATTTTTAACAAATCATTATGAAATTAAAAGTATTATTCATAATAGTAATAATGAACTAGGAAAATTTTTTTAGACACGCAGGGGCACCTTTCCCTCCCTCACGAAGGAGGCAAATTTCCAGTATGGATATTTTTCAAAAGAACTCGTCAATACCTTTAAAATGAAGTGTTTAACCACTGATCAGTGATAATTTAAATCAAAATTGTTATTTTTTTTTTTTTTTTCATTAAAAAGAAAAGTAATTTTTAAGATATTGTTGTTAGAACATAACATCGATTTTCTTTGGACATTTAATGTTATATTTCTGTGAGGAAAAAAAATTGTCTGCATTCATTATGGAAAATAATTTTATTTGTACTGAGTGAATCTGTATAGGAGAATACGGAAGAAAGTTTTGTGATGGTCACAATATAATGGTTTTGTAACTACTTTTATTTTAAGCGGAGAAGCACAGATAAAGTTATGAAAATCACAACTGAATAATGACTCGGGCATTTCGACAAATAAAAAGAGAATACCTTGAATCCTTTTGTTCTACTGCACGTGTTTTCCCAGAGCAGAGTATTTAATATTCCTGTCAGATTTTTATCTTAAAATAATATTTAATTTCAAATAGCTTAAACTATTCACTTTCTGCAAGCGTGGGAAGTGGATGTTCAGTTAAAATGCGAATAATTTTTTTTTCTCGTCTCCTACATAAAAATGAATCATTTTATGCTGTTTCAAGAAAGAGCATCAGTAAATCAGAGCTTTGCATTACATTCTTTTTAGTGACTTGAAAAAATAACACTTTTGTGTAATTTCATCATTGTTCATATATAAATAGGAGTTTTCTCACAATTATTAATACATAGTTCTTTTCATAATCTTTTAGTTATATTATGCATTATTCAGTGTGTAATCTCCAGTTGCTTGTGTTTGAGTTGTATTTTAAATTCTTATTGATTTTTATCTAGCTTAGTTTCCTGGTTTCTAGGCATTATTGTGATTAAAATATGTAGATCAAAACTTATAGAAAATTACCAAAATATGGACAGATATAAAAAGATTAAACACTAATATGTACTGGCTACCGCAAGACTTTCTTCTACATTTTCATTCTCTTAGTACAAATAATTTATTAAAACAAATATTTATTAACATTTTCTACCATGATGAATGCAGACGATTTTAATGTTAGTGAAAACTAACAATAAATTTCCACAGAAAGACAGTTTCGTTCTCAATAAATAACATCTTAAAAAATGCATTTTCATAATGGTTATCTCACATTCACAAGTTTCATACAGTTATATGGCATAGGAGTTGAGATATAGCCTCCCCGTTCTCGAGAAATATTGCAGTATAACAGTGCCACCTATTGCCGAATATGCATCCACATTGAATGAGCGCAATGTTCCATCATGGTCTCCTCGCATATCAAGTTCTGTTTAATTATAGGCAATAGAACCTGAGATATAGTTTTCCCTAAAACTGCGGAAATCACTGTATAGCAGCGCCACCTGTTGAACGATTGGCACCAAAAGTTGATAGGCACTAATTTATGTCAATGTTCATCTACATATAGATTTATATGCAATTCTGTGCATTAGTTCCTTTGATATGGCCGGCTCTTAAATTATGGAAATCGTGGTGTAGCAGCGCCACCTTTTGAACGATTGACACCAAAAGTTGATAATCACTAATTTATGTTAAGGTGCATCTGCATATAAATCATACGCAATTCTGGGCAGTTCCTATGATATAGTCGCCACAAAATGTTTGTCACACACGCAACACACAAAGAGACTGAAAGACATTTTCTAAAAATGGTCAAATCGTGTTCTGGACATCTCAAAACGTGTAAACCTTTCGAGTACCAGAAGTGGAAAATTTTTAAGAAGCCAATAATTTCTTCTATTGAATACAGATTAAAGTAATAATAATAATAATGAGCTTATGGGGAAAATATCAAAATTGGATCAAATGAATGTAAGCACACCAAATTCATAATGTCATCAGGAGTATTGCACGAATCGAGCATATATAAGTATACGTAACTCGACATTTTATGTAAATATAAAGGATACCGATGTATGACGGGTCTCAAGATGATATGGCATGTTATTTGATTTTAAGTCAATTCTTTTATGTATTTTTAAAAACTGGTGGATCTGCAGATCAAGAGCCTCAACGTCCTATTTGCATCACGCATTATTCAACAGACCATATTTATTTATTCTTTATTGTATAATATATATATATATATATATATTGATTCGATTGGCTTACTACATAAACAGAAATGTTTCTGAGGAGGTCTTCCCCGCTATATCTCTCTTTCTATAACTATCTATATATATGTGTATTCTTAATAACTGATTGTCTTGTATTAATCCCCTGTACTTCGTAAATACTTGTACCAAATTTCATGCACAACGATTACATGACATTTCGGAATTATTTTGTGTAACCCTGTAAATGAATTACCAATTTTATGCCCACACTATTCCACTGAAAAATATTCTTTTAAAGTTCTAATAAAATTTCATTATATTTAAAGGGTTGTAACCATGATTAAATACACTTTTAAGAAATATCGACTATAGATCGTAATAATGCGATATTCTTTTAAGTATCCCGGAAAAGGAGCCACGGTAATTATATACACTAAAAAAGAATCACCTATTTAATTAATTATAAATCATTAATAATTCAACATGATTTGGACTATTACAGTACGTCATCGGAATTCTTTTGTGTGGTCCCGTAAATAAATTATTTATTCTATACATATCTTTTTTTCAGAGTAAACATGCTTTTAAGCATCTTTATAATGTATGTTAATTCCATTACGTTCAATGCAGCATAAACGCATTAAAGTGCGCTTAAATAAAAATTTGTCCATAGGCTCTAAAGTCACGAAATACTTTTGTGTGTCTCCGCAAACGAACCATAAACATTGTATACACCATTAAAAGCTATTCAGCTTATTCTATGTTTTTCATGAATAATTGTTCGAAATTTGGCATTATCAGAACACTTTTGTAAGGTCCTGTACATTAATTAGGAAGTCTAAGAGTACATATGTTCTGCAGAAAACATAAGTTTAAGCATCTCAGTAATGTACGCTATTTTAATTTTTTTGTTTACAAAGTAATGATGTTAAAATGCATTTAAACGAAATTCACCTGACATGCCGTAATGACAAGAATTTTGGCATGTCCCTGTACACAATCCATAAACAATATAGACATAAAAAATTATTCAGACATTTCTACGTAGAGCCTGAACGTGTGTGCCAATTTGCAAATCAATGGGAGGAATTTTACGGCCGCTATTGCGGTACATACAAATTCTGCCCATAGGCCGTAATAGTAAGAAAATTTTGGTGTATCCTTGTACACGAACTACGAATAGAATACACACCCAAAATTGTACATCTAATCCCGTGGGGCTCATAAACATGCGTACCAAATTGCAAGTCAATAGTATGATTTTGGCGGCCATTATCGCGGTACACACAAATTCTTCCCATAGGCCGTAATAAAAGGAAAAACTTTGGCGTGTCCTGTACACGAACTACAAATGGAATACACAAACAAAACAATACAGTACATTGCGTGGTCTCATGAACATGTGTATCAAATTGCAATTCAATAGCGTGATTTTGGCGGCCGCTATCGCGGTATATACAAATTGTTCCCGCCTTAATGATAAGAAAAACTTTGGCGTGTCCCTGTACACGAACTACAAATGGAACACTTAGTCAAAACTATACAACTAATTTCGTGGGGCTCATGAACATCTGTACCAAATTGCAAGTCAATAGATTGACTTTTGCCGTGCGACAAACAGATAGACAGACACACGTCCAGAACCCAAATCTTTTTGAGTCTCAACATGGAGGCCTTCACTGACGTTTCGGCAATTACATGCTTAGAAATAATCGAACGTTAACAACAAGTTTCATCAGTCACTAAATTCCTCACCGATGGCACAAGATTTCTTTGAATGTAAATGTACCATCCATAGTTAGCCATTTTCAAAAATTCCGATGAGAAACCTATGCAAATTGCTTTTGAAATTTTTTTAATTCTTTTGAACACCTGAATGTATGTATCGAAAACGCAATGTTAATGCATTTGTTCCCTATAGACTCAAAAATTATTGGACCGATTTACGCGCGGTATTTTTCAAAATGATCTATCTAGCGTATTCCGGGGAAGGTTAAATCTGTTGAAATTTTCGATCTGACATACAGAACGAAAGTTAGAAACTTCATAAAAAAAATTATTCGTGTCGCCATCTACATTTGAATAATACACCTACTATTGGCATTAATATTATTTTCGCATCCTAGAATGGTAAATGTTGGTATATAATTATCATTTATTACATCAAAAGGTTGGAAATAATTCAAGATTTACGCTTTTTGCTTACTATTTTCAAATAATAATAAATGTCCTATTTAATCACAAAAAAATGCTGTAAACATAAGTTAAAAATTTCTGTATAGTAATAGTAGTAGCAGAAAAAGTGGAATCTCATCTTTTTGTATGACTGATATACTGTCATGTGCCATAATATTACCCGTAAGTAAAATTGAACGTATATTTAAAAAATACCATAGTCGTAACACATTTAAAGTACCATTCATAACATATTGTTTAAACATTGAATCTACAATGTGATCTTTAGAGTTCTCTGCTTTGAACATGTAATTCATTGAGAGAAACAGACAGCCTCAAGCAGATCTTAAACAACGAAAAAAAAAAAAAAAAAAAAAAAAAAAAAGGTAAGATACTTTGACTAGAAGTGTTGACTTTAAAAACAAAAGTGCATTTATAAAAAGTCCTTTGACGGTTCTTCTTTTTTGAATATAAATCACTAGATCGCGATAAACCACAGGATAATACTATGCATTTTGTATGTTTTTCTTTGTTTATGCCTGATTTTTCTAGAAAAAACATTTAGCGTAAAAAAAAAAAAAATGATAATAATAAGGGAATTGCATAAAATATTAGTTAGATAAAATTAAAGTATTGCTTAAAAGAGCCGTAATATTATGCTTATGTTATAATTCATTTGAATTAAAAATCATCATTGCCTTATCATTAAAACTAGGTTTATACTAAAATTTTTTAAAACGTATAAATAAATCAAGAAAATTTAGCAGATATAACTGCCAAACGTTTTCCCTATGATCCATCTTATAACAGAAGTCATTAAAAAGAAGACATTCTCGTTGGATAAGTTTTATTTTAAAGTGATATAAAATGGCTTTAAAATAACACAATAATGCTCTACAGCTTTTTCCTTTCTTTAAAAACCTATTATCTATATTTGAATCTAAATTATTGACATTAAATATACAGTTTTAATTAATTGAAATAATTTGTATATTTTAGAGCATATTTTTCATTTCTATCTCAAAAATTTCTGTTATCCTTAAAAACCTGCATTCATTATAATATTGTAGTAATTAAGGACAAATTAACGCATGAGCAAACTCAAAATTCACTAGAACTTAAAACAAGAGGCATCTTACACCACACAATATATTGTTGTAACTGGTATTATTCTGTTTCCCGTTTATTTTTCACTAGCAGGCTACGCCCGCTTCGCTGGTCACTATTTTTAAATGAATCATTATAATTAATTAATTCTCAAAATTGCATTAATTTTTATCATGTGAAACAAAAAAAGAAAAAAAAACTCTGATCGGGAAAAATGTCGCACCGGGTCCCCACTGCCTTCGGCAACGTAGACCCGTGCGCGATGCACACGCACGAATGCATGTATATGAGCGCTGCGCGCGCGTATTCCTTCATCACCCTTATGAATTCTCAAAATTCCATGCTATTACTCATAAACTTCTATTCTTAAGAAAAGGAATTTAAAAAAAAAATCATTTCTGATCGGGTAAAAACTCCACCGGGTCCCCTCTGCCTTCGCCAGCGTAGACCCGTGTGCGCGCAGTGCTCACGAATTCATATATACGCTCGCTGCGCGCGCGTATTCCTTCACCACCCTTTCTGTCCCTCCTTAATTTTACACTTTCGAAAATATTCTCATTCGACTCGTAGGCACCCAAAACCTATAAATACCAATTTTGAACGGTCTAATTCAATTTCTAATTTTTTGGCCCCCCTTATTGAGGACATCTTAAAACATATAAATCAGGTGAAATCTCGAATAATTGCCAATAGCGCCCTCTATTGGATAAATTTAATGTAGGTTATTCGATAATATAAAAATACTTTAAAATAACTTTCGAATGATGTATTAAAAATAATTTAATCATATTCAGAATTAAAAATATTGAAATTTTAAAATATTGTAGCGCCATCTGGCTGTAGAAATTTCTGTAATCTACTGTTTAATTCCAAATCTACAAAGCTTTAAAATGATGTATTACTTATGAAATTATTTTAATTAGTAGCTGAGATACAAAAGAAAACCTAATCAGGAGACCTTAAAACGTGTAAATCTGGTGAAATCTTGAATTCCACTTTCGATAATATAAAAGCTCTTTAAAATATCTTTTGAATGATGTATTAAAAGCAATTTAATCACATTCAGAATTTGAAATATTGAAATTTTAAAATATTACAGTGCCAGCTGGGGGTAGAAAATTCTGTAATCTACTGTTCAATTCCAAATCAACAAAGCTTTCAAATAATGTATTACTTATAAAATTATTTTAATTAGTAGTTGAGATACAAAAAAAAAAAAAAAAAAAAAAAAAAACTAATCAGGACACCTTAAAACGTGCAAATCACGTGAAATCTCGAATTCCATTCCTTACGGTAGTCAGTTAATGGAAGGTGACAAAAATTTGTGGCGTCTACTCTTGAAATTCAATTCAAATAAGTTTCAAAATGACATATTACTTTTGAAATTATGCTAATTAGAAGCTGAGATACAAAAATGATATAAACACTATTATAAAACGACTTATGTCTGACTTTTTCGTGCTTTTCACCGAAACTTGCGTAATTCCGGGCTAAATACTGTTAAAAATCAATAGTATGAAATGTGAAAGGAGTATCAGAATTCGAAACTCTGCAAACTATAAAAGAATAAAGGCTTTCTGGGTTTTCCGTTGTTTTCCCCGAAACAACCGTTCCTTTTCTACGTTTTTGCCCCTTCCCTCCTCTTTCCGTCCCTTCTAATAATTTTACACTTGAAAATATTCGCAATCGATGTATCTTTCCTTAGAACCTAATAATACCAATTTCAAACGCTGTAACTCTTTTTTTTTTCCTTCGCCCCCCCCCCTCCCCCTCAAGCCCTTTCTAATAATTCTACACTTTCAAAAATATTCAGAATCGAATTATCGGGCGTTAAAACCAAATATTACGAAATTTCATCGGCATATCTCAATTTAAAATATATACTGCAAAATATAAAACAAAATTTAATCTAATTTTTTTGTTTATCCGGATATTTTCATGAAAATTGAACAGTAGCTTTATAATATGCTCTCTAAGCCGAATATTAATTTAAATGTAACGTGAATGAAAATTTGAAAAAGTTTGAAAATTGCAATTTTTATCCCCACTGTAAAACACGCGACATCTTGATCGGTTACTATCATTTCCTTTTTCATGGCAGACGTCTGGCATTTGAAATGATGTTGCCAGAAAAGATTCATACTTTAGTTAATTTTTAAAAATCTAATTGTTGTACCGATAAGCCGCTTGCACACTTAAATTCAGAAAAAATTCCCCTTTCATTTGGTACCGAAATCGTAACGATCGGACAAATATTTCTAATTTATTTTCCCCTTTTTCTAATTTTAACTCTGTTAAAATATCTTTTTTTATGCAATGGCGGTAAATTCTCAGTCATTGAGATCGCTTTTAGATTAGACATGAGTGGACATTTTAATTAGTATCTCCACAACTAATTAAAATTTTTAAATTCTGTTTTCAGGAGGAACGCGGAAAGGCTCCAGAGCATCAGTATGTCAATTCTTGTACTTCTGCGTTCAGTAGGGGCTGAACGTATAAAAGAACAGACGGACAGACAGACAGACAGACAAACCTTTCCTTTTATTATTATAGATTATTATAGATTGACGACTTTGCAGATGGTTTTTAATATATATAGTGTATAAATGTTTTTGTTTGTCATCAATTCTTTTACTTGTCCTGTATTTTTTTTAAACATATTTTATAATTAATTCCCCTAGATTAGTCCTCAAGTATTCTATTATAATTGCTATGCGTATGATAATATATGAAATATATATAAGAGTTTAAACAATTTTAATTTTAATACGCCCAGACTCACGACATAATTTAGCTTCAGCAAATTAATTGATTATGAATACTTCATGACGCATATTAATATTCGTATTGAAATCTTGGGTTGTCTTCCAGTTATCCCGGTAATGTGCATAGAAAGCTCTTATTCATAATGTAATTATAGTCATGTTCATGCCGGGTATCTTAGAGGACAGTGGACAGAGGGTCTGTCGAGTCTGATCAACGCAGCGGCATGCGGGGCGCGTGAATAGCAGGTGCCTTAAAACCTGCCTGGCCCTGAAAATGCTGTTTTACTTTTTTGCCCCTAAAAATGCAAAATTTTGTCATTTTAGTCCCATATACACGTATATCTGTACTTTTTCTGATTGGTTCTCGATACGAGGGGACTCATAAAACAATGTGTGCCCCGGACCTCGCATAAAATTATCTGGCCCGGGGTTTGTGGGTATCTTCACATTGAGTCGCATGTCATTGTGTATATGTGTTTGTGTCTCCATAAATAGCATATGTAAAATTGTGACATATATTCATCTTATCTCCCAAACATTCATGTATTTTTTACACGTATCTTGTAAATTAAGTTTTTGTACAGAATGTTTAAACTTAATAATTTCTTTAGTCGACTGAGGGCGCCAACAAAGCCTTAGTCAGAGGGCGCATAGAGGTAAGTCCCACTACCCTTCCAAGACAGCACGGGCTTGGTTGTAGTGACTCTAAAGAAAATAATATAAAATATATTTTTTGAAGCAAATCACAGTGTATGTTATCAATTTTTAATAAGTTTTAAAGTTTCCTCGCATTAAATGACATATTTTAGAATAATAGAATAAATGTCATTGGGCACTTTTAAAAAAATGTGAGGGAAGAGTAAAGAAAAAAGAATCGTTTGTAATAGATTTATCCCGCCCATAATCCCTTATTTCATAAGACTTGAGACCTATTCATTCCCACACTGTCATTTAAACATAAAAGCCAACAACATGTTCTGTGACATCCTCTGTTCTTCAAACGCGTCACGATGTAATATAAGTTGAGAACCGAAAGCAGACTTGTTAATGTCAGAAAGGAAATAAATACTCCAGCTAGAAAAACTAACTTTGTAAACTTCTTTCCACACAGAAATGAATCTTAAAAAACTCCTTTGAGACACATTTTATCTCTTTGAATATAAATCACTGGATCGCGTCAAACAACAGGGCTGAAACCTACGATCGGATGTATTCTGTAAGCTTGTTGATCTTTGCACTACTTCTAAGCAAGATAGACAATGGAGAGTTCTTTTCTATCCACCTACACCACGCCTGGAAGAATTTAGAAAAAAGGGGTGTGAAAAAAAGAAAGGAGTCACTAATGAGCTAAATGTGGAGCTTTTCCAAGAAAGTATTAGGTAACATACCTCTCAACACTCTTTGTTGGAACATGAGATCGGGTGTTAACGCCTCTGAAATGTCTGTTTCTTCTTACATTGTCATAAAAAAGAGGTAATTAGAGGTGAGAAATCTATTTCTAGTTTAAAATTTTCAAATATGTTGAATAGCAAGCAAGAATTTCTCAAATGTCCACATTAATCGTTTAGTTCAGTATTTTATGGCTAATAATTAAACTAAAACAACATGAAAGAAAAAATGTAGAGTGGGGAAATGACTCGCAAAAAATTAACGAGAAAATTTTAAAAAGTAAAATTAACCAGTCCAAGAATTTGAATTATAGTTCAAGTTTAAAAGTTGATTGACTGCATAGCTGGCAAATGTTACGATTTTTGGATATTGGTGTTGTTCTTATTTTTTCCCTCTTACTTAAGCATAGAAAACTGCTAGAAATGCTTGTAAACAAACAATTTCTACAATAAACCTTCAAAATAACCACCAGGAAAGAATAAACAATTAAAAAATTACTAATCTTAGTTCCTTAAAATATCGATCAATAACGTTGCATTTTTTTAATTTTTAATTTTTTTTTTTTTTTTATCTAACATTTAAAGTTTTCGGTTTAATTTTTTTTTATTTGATTCAAATGTAGATATATTAAATATATATATATATATATATATATATATATATATATATATATATAATAATCATATTCTACAAAAAAAAAAATAATAATAATCATATTCAATTGGGAATGACTTTAAAAAAATCATTCCCAGACTTGTCTTTTTACAGGGAAACAAACAAATGGTCAGAATTCAATATAAGTTTGTATTTGATTGGACCTTGACTAAAGTTGGTGCTGTTTAGCTTTAGGTGCATATCACTCAATAGGTGAGGCTATTGTCCCATTTTTTCAAAATTTTTAATATGACAATATGTGACAAAATTTCATATAAATGTACACAATAAGAATTATTTTCAATAAATCATTATGAAGTTAAAGTTATTTACAGTAGTAATAGTTAACCAGGATAAGTTTTTTGTATAACAAGTTGCGATATTTTTGAAATTCAAAAAGCCGCAAATTTATGAAGATTTTCATTATCTGAAAACTTGACTTACATATTTCTCAAGGTACTGAATATGGGTATAATAGGCCGAGATTACACTTGTCTCAAACCATGGAACATGTAGGTAGAACCATAAAATACAAAATTTTGATCTTTTTTTTTTCCTTTAAGTAACATTTCGTTAAATTATAAAAAGCTAAAAAAAAAAAAAAAAAAAAAAAAATTACTTGTACTTTAAGCCTAAAAATTCAGAAAGGTAAAAATGAAGCCTAAAAATTTTCAGAACTGTGATCAACTGAACAAAATAAGATCAGAGTCGAACTATGCAACAAAAGCGTTGCTACACTTTACCTTAATTTGATTTCTTTAAAAAGAATAAGCTACCGAATTTAAACGAAGCTAAAAGAAAGTCGCTGTAACACAAGATTTTTAGATTTCTTTTTCAATTCATACTATTAGTTCACACTCTCTATATATATCTTGTACAAATCTTGCAATCGATTTTTAACTAACTTCCCGACTAGCTAGAAATTTGAAACTTTCAGGATTGCTCAGAACACGGTGACAACACAATACTTCGAAGTCCGATTTTCGAATTTTTTATTAGTTTCCTTATAATTAATTAAAATATGAAAATAATAACATCCTAATAGCTTTAATATAGCCATTAAAATATTAGCTATAATTTAATTGTTTCCAAAAAAAAATTACGAGTTCATTTTCTTTCGACATAAAAATAAATACATTTAATTAAACGTGAATACCAGAGGCTGTTCGCACATTTTTTAGACGATTTTATTTCACAGTAAGAAAAAATCGTTTGCATGGAGAATTTTATTTTTACAACAGTTATATTTTTGGAAGTTTTATTTATCTTCTGATATTTAGAATTTTTGTTTAGATGCAAAAATGCGCTTTTAAAAAGGCAGTGGGTGGAAGGATATGTTTCCGCTCTTTCCAAAGAGAGTTTTTAGTGAAATCTTTATGAAAAGCATTTATCAGGAGAAAAATGGAAAAATGTCGCAACAATAGATGAATCTTGGGTCTATTTAAGTGGTTGCAATAAAAAAAGATCAATTTATTATCACAAAAGTGGAGAAAAATTTTTTTGCTACATGGTTCAAAGCATCAAAAGAAAGTTTTTCTAAAGGATTTATGATTGCCACTGGTTTTTCATACAAGCGCAAGATAAAAGCAAAAAAAAAAAAAAATGTGACAAAAATGTCAAAATCAGCTCTAAATACTATCAAGAACATATTTTAATTCCAATTTTTAAAAATGAAAATCCAGATCTTTATCCACAATGCTATCAATCCGTTGAACTGTATCAAGACAAAACAAGCAGCCACACATCGCAATCCGCAATTGCTTTTCTAGAAAAAAATGAAACAAAAAACGGGAATTAAAACCATACCCTTCACTGATATTCCTGCTAAATCTCCTGATGTATCACTGTTGGATTTTTGTGTTTTTTGACTCTTAAAATCAGCATTATCCAAACACCGACCTACAACGCTTTGTGGACTTTGGAAAGCCGTTCAAGAGGAGTAGAAAAATATACCTCTTCCGATATTATAAAAAGCATTATTATCATAGAAATTACGATGTAGAATGATAGTTAAGAACAAGGGCTATCAAACTGAACAATTGAAACTCGAAATATGAGTGAAATTGCTTCAGTACACTCCATCAAAATAGACTAAAAAATGTGCGAACAGCCTCTGTATTAAAAAACTATAAAAAGTTAAATTATGCATTTCTTAAAAATTGACATCATTGTCACTTTAAAAATTTCATGCACATTGATAAGAGCTCTATGATTCATCAGAAAGTTTAAAACATGGTATGTAAAAAGTTTTTTTTTTTTTCTTTCATTTTGCACGCGCGCTTTTTATTTCTTAATTCAAAATTATTTTTAAAAAACTTTTTCGATAGTGTTTGTAAGTAGGAATTGACTTTAAAAAATTTTCTTTTATATTACTTGTTTAACTTTAACAATATATATTTCATTTTTCCCATTGAATCTTTAATGTAGGTGTTTTGAAAAACTCTTAAATATTCTTTCAATAGAAAAGAAAACATTATTCTTACAGCAGCCAACTCTCCCAGTTTTTTAATGGGAGATTTCTTTCCAGAATTTTACGGTAGTAAATTTTAATATGCTAAACTACAGAAAGTTAAAGCTATCTATTAAAAATGTAGGGGTAATAAGCCATATTTAGAAAATATAAAAATTAGAAGCTGTGTAATTTTGAAAATATCCTGAATGGGAAGAACTACAATCTTTTAAATAAGAAGTATGGAATTTGGGAGGGTTTGAATGTTTTTTTTTTTTTATTTTAAAAACGCATTTATAAGGGAAAAAGATATTTAATTAAAAAAATATAAAAACAAAAAGTAGAAATAAAAATAACAAATAATTTATTTTAAAAATTTAAATATAACCCTATTAAATATTTTCCTTATCAGTTATTTGTCTTCACTTGCGATTTATTAGTAATTAGTAAACAAACATATCCCTTTTTTTTTTTTTTTTTTTTCTTAGGTTTTCAATAAAAAAGCCATTCTATATAAAAATAGTGAATATTTAATTAATTTTAATTTCTAAGTGTTTAATCAGCATATAGAGTTACGCTCATAACTGACTGACTCTGTCACGCTTAAAAAAGGCTAAGAGATTTCCTTGGACTCTGTCTGTTTTTGAACACAAATTGTCACCTAATTTTCCTACTTTAGTTAATTTTTAAAAATCTAATTGTCCGATCAATAAGCTGTTTAATCCGACGGATTCAGAAAAATCGCCCCTTTCATTTGGTACCTTATTTGTAACGAATTTTGATTAGATTTTTTTTTTAATTAATTAAAATATGAAAACAGACATAGCTTTAAAATAGACATTTAAATTTTTAATTGTTGCTATTTTTTTTTTTTTTTTTCCAGCATAAAACGAAATATGCTTTCACATGAAAATATGTGTGTGTGTGTGTGTGTGTGTGTGTATAAAATATTAAATTTGCTCATGTATATGAAAAATGACGTCTATAAAATAATAATAATAATTTTAAATTTTAAAGGTAACGAAGAGATAAATAAAGTGCAAAAATTTCGCACGGTCTTGCTAGCAAATGAATTATTTGAAGTGAGAAATACATAAAATGAAATGATCATTTTTAAGCGGGTGCCTCAGTCGCCCTACTACAACTAACTAGTCTAGTTAATATTTAAGTAAATATATACGCACTTATAATTAAACTAAATAATTTTAAGATTAAAAAAAAAAAAAAAAAAAAAAAAAACTTTTTTTATATACCATGTGTTTTAATTTTCTGTTGAACCATAGCTGTACACAAGCGAAGTGCTGCGTCGCTGACCGTCGGTGGAGTCAAACAAAAGATTTCCTAAGTTAATTATTCATTGGGTTTTTCTTTTTTTTTTTTTTTTTTTTTGTAAAAAATTATTAAAGATTAAGGGAAATTATTTCCTGATTTTAATCCCCATATTTGGGTGTAATTATAAATTAGTTACCGTGCACATGTGTTAGATTAAGTTATTTTGCTATCAAATTGACAAAATTTTTAATTTCAATTTCAAAACTCTGTCGTCCTTGGCGTTTTTTATATTTGACGATCAAGAATGTAATATTATCCTGATGTCTTACCTTATATTAGACTCTTTATTTAGACATTTGAAAACTAATTTGATTTAAAATTATAATAGAATAATTATCATTTTCCGTTTAATTAGTATATTGGTTGGATATTTATTGTGCAAATATGAAATGAAATGTTTATGTTTTGAAATGAAATGCATTTGAAATGAAATGTTTATGTTTTCACTCGAAAATGGAAGTATGCCATTATTTTCCCTAGAGGTTTGAAATTCAAAATTAAAATTTAATTAATTTTACAGCAAAAATAACTCAATCTTGATAGTAAGTTTTATATGAACTATACCCAAATTAGTTAGTTTTAGGACGACTAAGGCGCCCGTTGAAAAATGATCATTTCATTTTATTTATTCCTCACTCCAAATAATTCATTTGCTAGCAAGCCCGTGAGAATTTTTCGCACTTTATTTATCTCTTCGTTATCTTTAAAATTTTAAATTATTATTATTATTTTAAAGACGTAATTTTTTTATGTTCACGAGCAAATTTAATATATTTTTTTTTTTTTTTTTTTAACATGAAAACATATTTCATTTTATGCTGAAAAAAAAAAGCAACAATTAAAAATTTAAATGTCTATTTTAAAGGTGTTATTTTCATACTTTAATTAATTTTAAAAAATCTAATAAAACATTCGTTACAAATAAATACCAAATGAAAGGGCGATTTTTCTGAATCCGTCGTATTAAACAGCTTATCGATCGGACAATTAGATTTTTTTAAATTAACTAAAGTACTATGAAAATTAGGAGACAGGGTCCAAAGAAATCTCTTAAGCCTATCTCTTAAGCCTAAAGCGTGACAGAGTCAGGCACTGATGAGCATAACTATATATGCTGATATGGGGATGAAAATCGGGAGATAATTTCCCTGAATCTTTAATAATTTTTTACAAAAAAATCCAATGGACGATTAACATAGGAAATTTTTTGCTTCGCCCCACGGACGGCCACTGACGTCATCTCTTCGCTTGCGTATATAACTAACTATATTAGCACTTTATCAATGTGTATAAAACTTTTGAAGTGATAATGACGTCAATTTTTGTGAGAAGCATAATTTAATTTTTTACAATTTTTTATTGCTTACGTTTAAGTAAATGTATTTATTTTCCTGTCGAAAAACTAAATGAATTCGTTATTTTTTTTTTTTTTTTTGCAACAATTAAATTACAAATAAAACCATTGTAAAAAAAAAAAACGTTGATTTTAAAAATAAAATATTAATCCTTTTAGAACAACACATATTAGCATCTTGAACTACATTAGCGCTTTAGCAATGTATAGAAATTTTTTAAAGTTATAATGACGTCAATTTTTGTGAGATGCCTAATTTAACTTTTTATAATTTTTTTAATGTTCCCGTTTAATTAAATGTATTTATTTTTATGTCAAAAGAAAGAAAATTAACTCTCTCTCTCTCTCTCTCTTTTTTTTTTTTTTTTTTTTTTTTTGGCAATAATTAAATTGCTAATATTTAAATGGCTAATTTTAAAGCTATTAAGAGTTTATTATTTTCATATAATAATTAATTAA
This sequence comes from Salticus scenicus, assembly GCA_963930645.1. NCBI lineage: Eukaryota > Metazoa > Arthropoda > Arachnida > Araneae > Salticidae > Salticus > Salticus scenicus. The sequence goes on along the minus strand of OZ005648.1, from coordinate 339,605,045 downwards.
AAGAAAACTAATCAAAAATTCGAAAATCGGGCTTCGAGGTATTGCGTTGTCATCGTGTTCTGAGTTATTCTAAAAGTTTCAAATGTCTAGCTAGTCGGGAAGTTAGTTAAAAAACGATTGCAAGATTTGTACTGGACAAACAAACAGACAAACAAGAAAGCGATTTAATAAAAACAGGGTAAAATAAACAGAAGCGCTGTTACAAGTTGGACTATTCTCTATGTTGGAAAGCTCTCTCTGTAACCGTAGCTCTAGAGAGCTTTCGTTGTGTAATTTTTTTTTTTTTTTTCCTCAAGAAACTAACCACTTCACTAAATCACTGTTCAGTGGCATAAACACGATAGACTAAAACCTCGGTCATTGTATGATATCATATCACAGAAATCACGAACAGACGTCCTTCACGTCTAACTAAAAGTGGATCAACAACCTTTTTATGAGAGTAATGTTGAAACGTAATGTTTGTATGCAAATCAATCTTTTTTTTTTTTTTTTTTCCATAGACTCATCCAAACCGTTGTATGTTTTTCAACATTCTCATTAAGTCATTCGTTCTGGAGTGCCAGGATAGAAGTCAAGTTTCCTTGTTTTACGGAGCGATAGATCACCTACTCCCACGTATGAAAAATAATATATAGTCGTTGAGAAAAGAAGAAAGAATACTGCGATAAAACGAGATCAACAGGATGAAGCATGATGTCTCAGAGCCACGAAAACAGATAGTCCTCCAGGAATAATTCACCCGTTGCCATTCTACATCAAGAAAAAAACACTAAAGTCGTTCATTTCTTTCTAATCAGGTTGCAGAAAAGAGATATAAAAGATTCCTTATTAAGATTTCAAGAATGTAATACAGGAATAATAATAAAAAAAGAAAAATGTCGGAGAATCATTTAATTGATAAAAAGAAATAAATGACACTTGACGAAACTTTTATGGCTGGAATGCTAAGGCGTGTTTAGAGTTTGAAATAGCACAGGCTGAAATGAAAAGGCAAATGGTATGCCCAAAAGTAGCTTGGAATTTGGTGACAGGAGAGATTTTTGCAGCGATTACTTAGGCTATAAACGTGACATAGGCGTGTAATGTACACGATAAAATTTGTAAACGACAGCTACCTAATCGGTTGTAAAGCAGTGTAAAAAATCTTGAGGTACAATAAAAATGGCTGGAATTGCAATGAGCTGTCTCAACGGATGACTCATATTTTGCAGGAAAATGACAGGGAAAAATCACTGTGGTAATGAAAGAAGTTATATAATGTTAAACCACGTATAAAAGAATTTTTAAAAACAGTATATTATCCAGATACTTTTCAGAATAGCTCTTTTTATTTTTCTGGTAAGAACATTTGTGATATAATTCCGAGCAAGTATGGCAAGGTGAATCAGATTATTGATACGTTTACGATAGTTATTATAAATGAACTTTTAGTTCTAAAGAATTATTTTTGTTAATTTTTACTTTTTTCTCAAGCATAAGCGTTGGATTTGTGAAGTTTTTCTCGACCTCTGGTTTTCGATGGATTTGCACATTTGGAGATGTCCTAATTACGATTTGATCATTTTTAGAAAATGTTTGTCTTTGTGTCTGTCTGTATGTGTGCCTAAAATTTTGTCTAAACTGTATCTCACGAACCAATGGACCGAATCCAATGTAATTTTATATTTAATTGGATCTTAACTCAATTTGGTACTGGTTATCTTTTGGGGACTATCATTCAACAGATGGCGCTGTCGTACCGTTTTTCCAATTTTTTAATATGGCAGTGGTAAAAGACAAAATTTCGTATAATGAGTCATTGTGAAATTAAAACAAATAATTTATAATATTAATAGTCAACTAGGAAGAAGTTGAAAATGTAGAAGCATCAATTCTACCACTGGGGGAAAATACCCCCTCCTGGGGGCAGTAAATATTTTGTATGAGTATTTTTCAAAGGAATTCATCAATATCTTTAAAACAAATGGGTGAATCCTAGACTTGTAATAATTTAAAACAAAGTTATAGGTTATCATTCACTTTAAAAAAAAAAAAAAAAAAAACCTTCCATGTTATTTATAGGGTTAAAATGTGACTGTTTTTTTTTTTTGTTGTTGTTGTTGTTGTTTTTAGAATACATTTCTCTGTGATGAAAATCGTAAACATTCATCATAGAAAACATTAAAAAATAATAATTTCATAAATAATTTGTACATAAATTTCTATAAGGGAATATAGATGAAAGTTTTGTGGTGGCCGCAACATATTAGGTTTTCATTATTATTATTATTTTTTATTTATTTATTTATTTATTTATTATTTTTTTTTTTTTAATGTTAACCAATCTACATGAAGAATATATGTATGAATGAGGTTTCTAGTATATATGTATATTCATACATAGACTTTGTAATTTGGTATAATCTAAATTATCCACTTCATTAAAGAATATAACCAGGTGTATAAATAAAGCCAAAGTGAATGTTTTCAAATGAGAATTTGGAACATATATCAATTATTATTATTATTTTAACGTTCATTGATACACTTTTTGATTTGAGATTTATTTATTCGATTTAATTTTTCAAAATAAATCTGATTGTGCAAATAAATAAATAAATATTTTAATTTAAAATGTTTTTTAGGATCTACTAACAGTTATTATAGATGTTTTTTTGTATATACTTCTTCAGATAATCTCAACTTTTTTTTTTTAATTATCACAATACATTTTATTTTTGAGTAATTATTAAAATACCAGGAGAAAATATTATATAAATGCATGTTTATATGTATATATCTGTTATATCTAATGCAGTTAAAAAAAAAAAAAAATCACTAAGAAGTCATTGTCGCTTTGAATTTTTAAAAACTACTTTAGAATTCCTTATTTTGAATCAATGTTATTGAAATGCAAGGCGAAATAAAATTGTTTTTGATTATTCGATTTCAAAATTAAGAAACCAATTACATGTGTTGCATATGTGAAACATAGTGGTATAAGAAACTTAAATCCAAAATACACTGTTTGATATTGTATTTATTTTATAAACATTTAAACTTAGTTTATTAGTATTTAAAATGTCAATTAATGCAAAAATATTAGTTTATAAGCATTTACAGTGTTCTTGAAAATTCTAAAATTTGAACTAATTTCAACGTAGTAAAACATTCAGTAATGAATAAAACGTAATTACATTTTATACAATGTATAAGCACAAAATTATTTAGAAGATTACATCGACACTTTACTACGCAAATTCTAAGACGTTAATTTAATCTTTAAAAACCTATTTTAGATTCTATTATTGATTTAAGAACGGTAAATTTCGTATAAACTAAATGTTAGATCAATGTCTTCAACTATTTTAAAATGTTGGTAAAAGAGCCATCGGTGCATGATTCTATTTCTGATTTATGATAATAAAGTTCCAGGATCACTAGCTGACAGCATATCTATTTGTCATCTTGAAGAAAGATAACACATCTTTTTCTGTCTTCACAACATGATGGAAGAACACTTATGCAAAGCTTTGCAAAAAGGCTAAGAAGTAGAAGGCTAAAAAAAAAAAAATCATTTCAATGAGCTTGTAGATAATGTATTTTTCTTACTTTTTTTATGACGTTTATTTTCATGGTCCTTAAAGGAGTATTAAGGTTAGAGCCCTTAAATAAAATATAGGAGCCTTAATTAAGGTATCAGTAAAGTATTAATGAGGTTAATTCGCTTTCAATGCTCAACATTTTAGATAATGTTGAGTCACACCTCTACTTATAATTATCATAAGGGCAACATTATTCTTTAACTGTCCAATTCGGTTGGTCAAAATTTTTATACTTTGAGTTAATATTTTTTGGAACCATTTTTCATAGTGAAAAAATAAAAGTCAATGTTTTAATAAGTTTTCTTTTCTTTTTTTGTCTTTCAAATATTCAGATTCAGTACCAGCACAACGTTAGATGGAGACAAAAAACATGATATCTTGTATTTCAATACATAATGATGCTTACTTCTTGTAACAGATACATATTACAATTTATAATCCACCCTGGTACTAATTTTAAAAAAAAGTTTTGAAAGTATTCATATTTAATTCATCTGCGAAACATATTATGAATAATGAGATATTTTACCATTCTGTCAGTTATTTTCTCTGACTTAAAATATATGCCGATTTATATATTTTATTTTCTGTTATAAAGCTTTTTTAATTTACAAAGAGAATCTGAATTTAGTATGCATAAAACCCTTACAAAAGGTCAAATTCACAGGAAAACACAACAACGAAAAAATTTGTAAAAACCAATATCATTTAAGGCATCTCTGCTTAGTGACAAATGCGTATAAACGCATGCCATTAAATTAGTTAGGAGCTGAATGTCACGTTGAGAAATAGTGTTTCACATGACTTCAAATTTATTCCAATATTCATCTGCATTTTCTAACGAATGTCCGATAATCACTAATAGATGAAATTTGAAAAATAGGCAACATATCTGATATCTATCTATATATATATATATATTATATCGAGACAGGCAACATACATGTGTTAGTTAGATAACACGTTAGATTACCTTATGAATATTCAAAACGTGTCTCTAGTCATCAAAGTAGTTTCTACATATACGGCAACATTTACACGGATATTATACTGCTGAAACACAATATATAGGAGAAGAATTAGGATTTCGGGTATCATAACTTTCTTTTTGTGTTGCGTTCCTACGACTCAACTTCACGAACCATATAAACAGACAAAGTCACATCTGTAGCAATGCTCTTTTGCTGTACTAATGTAAACGGGTACGTTGGTCCCCACCTCGTATATTTGAGAGCTATTCAAAATAAATGTTTCTATTAGTACGAAAACATTTAGATTCACCTTTTCCTCACAACGCTCCATGGGAAATGTGATTTCTTGACGCAAAAATCCATTTTCATGCATATCGATTATACATTCCTATGAAAGATTTGTATATCAGATGTTTTATATATCAGATATCACATTCAGCGTTTGCTGAAACATATTGATTACTGATTAAAAGTTTGTTGAAAATTAACCACTATATCGAGAATTCAAAGAAAGTTTATAGTTCTCCATATTCCTGTTCCAAGCAAAAGTTCAGAAAGCACTGTTCAGGTTCAGTATACTGAGGGTACAGATAGGGCATTCTTGTGGGTTTAATGACAACAAAACTGCAATTGCAATGCCCTGTGGAAAAAGAATATAAGCTTATTGAGATTCTCATTTATAGCAATTGTTTATCTAATTTTTGTTCCATCTATCTTACTATATTGTATTAGTTGAGCTTTGTTATTGTTAGACAAACTTGAACACCAAATGCAATTTATTTTAAAATACGAATACTAGATATTAAGCAAATGTATTTTGAAAATGTACATTCAACAAATTTTTTTATGCTTTTTGTATAAGAAACCAAGAAATAGTAAATGTTTGAATACTATCATAATTTGAATATCATTGTAAATTTAGCAATTATAATTGCACTTGAAAATATACTGTTGGTCATTACTGAAATAAATTTGATTTTTTTAAGAGAAGAAAAAGCCTGAATCTTTTTAATATGCTTTTATGAACACAAAACGAGAGGAAAAAGAACAACTTTACATCCAATCTATACTCCTACTTGAGAAATCTGAAAACCAAATTTTTATCAAAGATGCTATTTGGTCTTTTAGCCTATGGATCTAATGATACATGTAGAAATTCTTACAAGGAAACGTTCAAAGGGTGTCGTCTTCAAAAAGTATTGAAAAAATATATGTGATTCTACTCTACATAAAACACCAGAAAGTGAAAAAATTATCGGCTGAAATGAACTACATCGACCACAAAAAAATATCAAAATTAAGCATTTTTGGCGATTTTGCGCTGCTAAGCTATAAGTTCGCTAGCACCGAGATTGCCGTGTACGAATAGAACCGTGTTTTGCTTCTCCGCCAAGTACTCATAATCAATCGCCTAACAATGTGAAATTGCCAAATATGCTTAATTTTGATATTTTTTTGTGGTCGATGTAATACATTTCAGCCGACAATTTTTTTCACTTTCTGGTGTTTTATGAAGAGTAGAATCACATATATTTTTTTCAATATTTTTTGAAGACGACACCTTTTGAATGTTTCCTTGTTAGTTTCAATTTTGCTATTCTTAGTGGTGATATTATCACTCTGGTTCGAATTTCAGCTTAAGCGTTCTGTGCACCGAGTGTACTTTCTGTATAATTCCAATTATCTGCAGTTATTGTTTCAGTTTAGTCATTTGTAGATCTTCTTAGCCTTTCCAGTATGTTCCTCATTACATGTATAATTATTCCATGATACTGTTACTTTTACAAACAATACAGCATATTTGCGAAATTTTAAAATTCTACCATTATCTATTTGTAAAAAGAAGAGTGTACCTATTTTTCTAATAATTGTGATACTATAAATGTGTCATCAAGAATTTTCTCAACCATCTGCTAACGTAAATTTTTTTAATAATTTGATAATGAAAGATAGAATGCGTAAGGTTGAAATTTTCATACCAGCTATGTGAACAATGCCAGAGCCGAGAATCAAACTCAAGTACGCTGCTTACAGTGCGGATGCTCTACCACTGAGCCACCGTGGCTTATTACCCACTGGGCATTTCTCACATAAGCGGAATGCGAAGGTTCGGTTCCCAGCTCTGGCATTTTTCGCACAATTGCTATAAAAAAATTTAATCTTACACACTCCTCCTCTAAATAAATATTCAGGGTTGATTAATGTCATTTCTATGAAAGATATATTTGATATTTATCGTAACGCAAATTTCTCGTATAGGAAATTTCACACTATGGATTTTTTTTCGTGATTTCTGGGTCTGTTTTCGCTAGAAAGAGAAGCAACGGTGTTCTAAAGGAAAAACTTATCTAACTATCCATAATGCTTTCAACAAAGAAATATATATTCCACTTATATATGCTGTTAATAATTATAAAAACAGTAATAAAATATACTTTCAGCATATCACATAATTTAAAATATCTTTATTCTGACGTTTCGGTTAATATTCCATCTTTAACCATCTTCAGGGAAATGATGTTCAAAAACTATAAATAATTTAAGCCGTTCTAGGATACAATAAAGACAATTCACAAAGAAATTAATAGGTGATTACATAAATTATATAAAAAATACTCTATATACATTTTAAAATGAGTTAAACACAAATATAATATATAATATAATGATACATTATCCATTAATCCTCCTCAATTTGGCTCCGTTTCTTAAACTTAATGTTGTTGTGATATTTTTTATTTTTTTTGCTTTTTACTTTTCACAACATTATTTTTTAAATTTAATCTTTTTATCTTTTACATATGTAAATTTTCCTAATCCTACTAAATTACTTTAATTGTTATAATGGCCTTTTCTCTTTACTTTTCTTAAAGTTGATGCTTCCCTTAAACAAAAACTATTTACTCTTTATGAAATAGATATACCATCAAATTTTGTTTACACTAGTAAATTGAACTCTGCCTGGATATTTTTTTTTTTTTTTTTTTTTTTTTTTTTTTTTTTTGTTACCCATACAAATAATTCTAATTTCAAATAAAAATTTATCAAATTATTAAATATTAAAATTCAATAGATTACAACCTTTTCTTTGAATATAAGAGATTGCAAAATCAAATAAAGAAACACAAAAAAAAACTCGAGTTTAAATTTAATTCTAACTTATTATTTTTACAAGTAATTTAGTATATCTATGTTTTCTGATGTAATGCCAAAAGGTTACAGTACAGGGTTTTTCTACTAAATTATCAAACAATCTTAATCATACAGATCTATATCCAAGCAAGTTCATATCCCTACCTTTTACTAAAGAAAGCATCAGCATTTATTATACTTTTGTACGTATAGTGAAATAAAGAAAATTTCGAACTCTTTACTCCTCAGATTGAATATTCAAAACAAATTCAATGAATAATTTTCTTTAATCATAACTAAAATAAAACCGCGTTGTGTAATTTCAATTTTAGCCCAGGTAAAAAAACACCAGTGATAGCAATGTCCAATTGTTACCTATCTTGAAGGAAACTGAACAGGTAAAAAAAAAATTCAATTCTATCATCTATTTGAGTATTTAAAATATTATTAATAAATTTATATCTCTACTATATTTGATCTAGACCTCCTTGTTTTCAACTCTAATTCAAGTATTTCACTTATCAACGGGAATCGGGCAGTACTTAAATTGAATAAAAAGAAAAATAATGTAAAAATAACTTTATTTCTTCATACATCTGGACCTAAAAAGGAAACTGTTAGCTCAATCCTCCTCTGGAATTGCAAGCAACAAAAATTTAAGTTTCATTTGTTATAACCACCTATTATCATAGTCTAAATAATACACATAACTCTTTTCTCTTTTTATTTACATTACTATTAGCAGTCAAAACACAATTCCAAATCAGAGGATTGAACCAACTCACTGCCCATGATTCCTGACCATATTTGTGTTTAAAAACTCACATAAATTTTTCTTTCCAACATTTTTTTATTTTTTTTTATTTTATATATATGATAATCATTATCAGCTTCATTTAATCTATATTAAAGCTTTACTATTCCTATATCATAGCTTCTCTGATCTATTCGATTACTTTGGGTTTAACTATGTGCTCAATTATTCCTTAATCATATACAAAATTAACAAGGAGACACCGCCATCACTGAGTATTAAATAAAACTTTTTTTTTGTAAAGTTACTAACTTCATAAATTCTTTATCTATTATCAGGTTTCTACCCCTTTTTCTTTTGTATTAGAACATAAAATAAATAAAATAAATAAATAAAAATAAATTTTATTCATAAAATTTTATTACATAATTTCTAAGAAATAACTCTTACTTAATGACAAAATCAAACCACACAGTTATTGGTAAAAAAAAAAAAAAAAAACAAGAATTTATAGTCCATAATTTTCACAATTTTTTTTTTTTGCTTTATATATATATATATTTGAACCCCATTCAATTACTTCAACATATCTGGGATTAGTATTTAATCATTTTATATTATAGGATAACTTTCAACAAGGTAGAGAATACTAAAAAAAATAGCATAAAACTTACAAATTAAGAAAGAGTCTTCCAGTCGTGTAGTTGTGGTCCGAAGAGGGGGGGGGGGGGACTTTTCACGCTGCTAGTCCTAGGCAGTGGCTCTCGTTCAATGCGGGGGTTGTAGCCGACAAACATGAGAGTAGATACTGGGATACTAGGAGGATTATTATATTCTCTGTATGTCTTGAACCCTCACTTGGCATTTCGGTAATTCTTAACCAGCATTTCCTTTCGGCCTCACAAAGGAGAACATCAAGTTCCACGTTAGCTCTTGAGGTACTACATACATTTGAAATTGGGCCCTAGAATTTGAACCCATCCGCAACTTTGATTGTCTATAAACTGGCGGATATTCTTTCACAAGTCCATTTTCTCTGAGCGAAAAGTATTCAGGATAGATGCCTATTACCGCTCAGATTCTCGGACAGATGAGTAGAAACTGCTTTTGACATATCACTAATCAAATTCTAGTAGCGAGTATGCTAACCGGATTAATGTTTTTAGCGGCCACGCACAGGAAGTGCTTCTATGCTACGTCTATTTCTAGGCCTAACCTCGGACCTTAGGGAGAAGTTCGAAGGGGCGACCATGCTGCTCGAATACTCAAAAACCTTCTGCCATATTCTGGGGAGCCCGCGAGCTCCCCTTCCTTTTAAGAGCGGCCTTTTCACATGTCGTGGTACATCGCTGTCCTAACGTCGAATAATTAATTTTTTTTCCAAAAAAGCGAAGAGCATTCCAGCTAGTGTTGCCAGCCGGGATTTCTAAATTATTCACTACCCAATGAAAATCCATTCCTTCAAAAAAAACCACACCTAGTCGTGATTCCCCCACGCGGTGATAGGCTAACTCGGCACGAGGCAGAGCATTCCTCACCCCTATGCCATGAAGCAAAAAATAAAAAAAAAATTTCCCGCCAGATGCCCTGTTTGTGAGAAGAAAAAAAAACATCTGGGATTCTCACAAAATTCCAGTATTAAACTCTGAACTCTCCTGACACTATTCGCGAATTTATGTAATCCCAAGATCCCTTTAAATTCTCAAATTACGTACCACTTCCACCATTTTTACTAGCAAGAAAGCATTTTTGAGTTTCCAAAAACAAAAAATTCCTGCGAACGAGGTACTAACCACACACGAACAAATTCCTACAGCTCCCTAGCGCTTGTTTTTTTCCCAGAAAATGGAAATTTCTGCGACACTGTTGTCAACACCATATGTGGATAACGGTCATTCCATTCCAACCGACTATCTTGTTTTCGTAAATGAGCTAAGAAAATTCTTAAGTGCAATTACACCCAAATTTTGAATTAAAAAAAAAACGAAAAATATATATAAAAGTTTTTAAATAAAATTAAACCGTTCGTGTAACGTTTAAAAAAATTATAGAAACATATAGTTTTTGTAAAATTGGTAAATAAAAAAAATTTTGTTTTCTGACATTTAAAAAAATTATAAAAAGGTATAGTTTTGTGGAATTGATAAATTAAAAAAAATTTAGTTTCCTGTCCTAAGGGTTTAAAAATATAGTTTTGTAAAAGTATACAAGTTTTGAATAAAATGAAACAGTTCTGGTAAAACTTAAAATATTAAAATTAAAAAAAAATTTGTTTTTGTAGAAATTCAAAATTCGCCATAACAATGTAATGATACATTATTCATTAACCCCCCCTCAATTTGGCTCCGTTTCTTAAACTTAAAATAATTTAAGGTAACCCTGCTATTGTTTGTTCTGTCAACCCTGCAGTGTGATACTTTGACTCCGTTTTATTAAAGTGTTTTATTTTTCTTGTAATGGTCATGATTGTGATTTATTTAAGTGTTTTTAACTCATTTTAAAATGTATATAGAGTATTTTTTATATAATTTATGTAATCACCTATTAATTTCTTTGTGAATTGTATTTTTGTATCCTAGAATGGCTTAAATTGTTTATAGTTTTTGAACATCATTTCCCTGAAGATGGTTAAAGATGGAATATTAACCGAAACGTCGGAATAAAGATATTTTAAATTATGTGATATGCTGAAAGTACATTTTATTACTGTTTTTATAATGCTTTCAACATACAAGTTTACAAGACTTCAAAATAATTTTGAATAACAACAAACTTCTTGGAAAGGTTTCTTCAGAAATGTGAAATAAAAAATGGTAGATAAAAATAAATGGTAATAAACTTCAAAAATACGAACACTTTGATATTAATACTTTAGTTTATAAACAATGTTCAGGGTACAAGAGTGTTCTCAAAGTTATACCCACGTTTTATTATATTGTTACCATCATCTTCAAAAGAAATATTTCTTGAGGGTTTTGGTGGTATAATATTATATAAGAAATTATTGTTCTGAAATAGTGGCACCAAAATAATAAAACGCATGTAAAAATTTAGGAATGCTGCGAGCCCTATATGATCATTATAAGTAATATTAAGTTAATAATGACTTTTTTTTTTTAAATCATGAATAAACTTAATTTCAATTAATCACTTTTTAAAAAGATTATATTCATAGTTATATTTTGAGGACTTCATAGCATAAAAATAATACTTTCATTAAGTTTTTCTGTCTTGTTATTCAATAATCTTGAATATATATCAGTAAAATATCTTTTTTTTTTTTTTTTTTTTTATCGAAACTGTTCTGCTAGCATGATTGGAACTTGGTAATAAACTGCAATATTCAGAAAGTATATACCCTCGGGGGAAAAAATTAATTTAAATATTTTGTCCATTTGATAGTATCATTTAAAATAATAATAATAATAATTCTCTGATATTTTATAAATGCTTTAAAATAAGGTCTAGCCAAGGACGTATGCAGATTTGCTGAAATTTTTTTAGTTGAACTTCATTTTCAATATTTAACATTATGTACTAAATTTTTAATCACTTCCAATTTTTTTTTTTCCCTGGCTACGCCTTGGGTATAGCTTAAACATGATTAGCCACCACTGTAAAATATTACTTCCCTTCCACTCCCTACATAAACATACACACCATTATTATTATTTATTTAATTATTTATTTTTTAATGGTAAGGTGTACTGTACATTTATTTTTTTCAATATCAAGAAAATACATGGTAGACAGTATTGATAATATATGTCTTAGTTTAAAATCACACATTCAACATATAGATTCTGTTCTGTATAAAGCAAATCCTATTTTAATTCAGTTATCGTCAGTCAAGAATTATTCCCTTCTATACATCTAAATCTTTGCAAATTAATATAGTAATCATTAGTTATTTAAAAATAATTATTTTACTTTTATAAGTTTTTCTGTTCATTTATTCGTTAATATTCAATATATAATCTTTAGACGGCTTTTTTGCCCCTTCTTTTATTTCTATTTTATCTTTTTTTATTTATTGAAGCAATCTTGTCGACATCATTAAAGTATAGTAATAAACTACAACATCTAACGTAACGTATACCGATATATTTTTGTTCTCCTTGACAATAACTTGAAATTTTTATGCTTAAATAACTTAAACACTATTGAATTTATTCCACAATGCTCTCACTATTCTCTGCAATATTCTAAGTATACTAGTTAATACCCGACAAAATTTGACGGATCAATGATACATAAAGGTTCAACTTAAAACTTTTCACGGCATAAAGTTTAAAACAACGCTGCTTTAACATTCCATTGTTCTTAATCAGTTTTAAATCCCCTGCTTTAATCAATTATCAATAAACTGATAATTTGTTAAGGTATTTTTTTTTTCCTTTTAAAGAACGCTAATAGAGTCGGTAACAAAAGTATCCGAACACTATCAAAAATTCCTATATAAAAGAATAGAGTTAATACTGTCTTGTTAAATAAATCCTTGTCAAATCATGTTCTTAGACTGAGAAATGACTCGACAAGGATTTATTCAACAAAACTATATTAACTCTACTTTTATTATATAGGAATTTTAGCTAGTGTTCGGATACTTTTGTTACCGACTGTACATGGCGCTAAAACAAAAAACATCTTCATATACTATCAAAGAGATAAATGTAAGGGTCAGTTTGCTTATTTCTCCCATATATCGTTATAAGAGTTGGGATCAGGGAACAGATTCGTACAGGCGGTAGCAATCCACCAATTTTTTTTTATATATACACATGCTTCCTTAGAAAGTACGAATCATGGAATAAATCGTGTGAGTTGTTATGTTATTATAATCGTGCTTTAATTGGGTATAGTTATAACCTCCTTGATGGTTCGTATTGCGCATACATGTAAAAAAAAAAAAAAAGAAGAAGAAGAAGAAGATTCCCGTTCTAGATTGTTTCGAAGATTCATAGCGCGTGCTCAGATGCTTCCATTTTGGTCTTGGAAAAATAGCTTTGTGCTTTAATATATAAGATAAGAAGAATGTTTAATTTCTACCAACCTGCTAACACCGTAATTTTTTTGGCCCTAGTTATAAATGGCAGCACAGACGAAACATCGCAGTAACAATGTTCTTTTAAGTATTTTATCACCTTCTTTTCATAAGTTTACGATCTGATATCTGTGCAAATCGTGGTGGTAACGTCCTGAAATGAGTTGTTGCCTAAACATCGACTTGTCATCATTGCAAAATTTAACAAAACAGCCAAAGAGGAAAAAAAAAAAAAGCTTCGCGGAGTTGGGAAGCTTCTCAGTTTAATGAGCCGCACAAGAAAAAGGTCCAAAAAACAGTTTCTTCTGTCTGTAAGGGTGACGAAGTGACTGTCATGAGAGAACGTTTCAACGACTTCGTTGTGAGAGGAAATCTGACTTCGCTCTTTCGTTCCCCTCCATGCCAGTATTGCAGTTTTTCCTTACTCTTTTTATCTTCTCATTTTCATCCTTTATTCGATCTAAATTTAGGGCAACTTCAAAAATGAAAGAAGTGTTCTAGGTTTGTAGGGATGAATTACGCGTAGAAAAGGATTTTGCCAGAAAGTCAAAGACCTTCTAAAACCCTTTGATAACAAATTCATGTCCCTAAATATTAATATTATTTTTTCTTTCTATTGATCGAAATTTATTACCAAGTTAGAATTATATTCAGTGTATTATCATAAATTGTTACAATTCTAAATTTGAATTTCTTCACAACGCAACGCATACAAAAAAAATATGCGACAAATGGGAATAGAGAAAAATGATTAATCATTTTTTAATTATTTTATTTATCATGCAAATTGTTTATAGATTCTAGCTTATTGAATAATTTTTAGCTGAACTTATAAATTTTTAATTTTTTGTTGAATTGCACAGATAAAGAGCGTTGTTCATTTTATAGAAACAAATTTGACGGTTAATTTCAATACATAAAACTCCATTTTTTTTTTTAGACGACTTGATTTTACTGATACTCTTGCTTTTGGGCTATAGCTTCAATTGGAACTTTCCATCACACTATACTTTTCGTGATATGGAATGATTTTATTTAACTCCTCTTATAGTTAGCGTAATAAAGTTCTTTAAATGCTCGAGGATAGTACCTTCTTTACTCATATTAAAAGCTAATTGAACAAAAAAAAAAAATCAAACCAAAAGTATTATATATTCGTCGAACTGAGTAGTTTATTTTTGTAAATTAAAAAAAAAAAAAAAAAAAAAAAAAAAAAAAACCACTAAAGATACAGACGAGAAGTGTGTTTATAAAAGTGTTTTTAAAAAGGACGTTTTCTAAATATATCAGTAAATTGTATTTCAGTATGAACATTATTTTCACACAAAAATATAATAATAATACTCAATATAATAATAATAATCAAAAGACACCAAGGTGAATATGGAGGAACAAACAAGACTTCATGAAGCATTAAAACACTACTTTTCTACATGTTTAAACAGCTCCCACAGTTTTTACTTAGAATACATTATAAATTAAGACCATATTAGTTAAATTTTATGCAATAAAATGCTACCTATATGTATTTTTTTATTTATTTATAAGCTCATTTTAAATATTTCAATTTTATCCTTTTTATTTGATCATTATTTATTTATTTATTTATTTTTTAGAACTTTCCTGTCAAATCTGTGGAGCAAACAAAAATTTTGTTCCTAATTTGAATTGATTCATAACACACCTTCTCATCGCACCCTTTATGCATAGTAACTTTCACGATACCAAAAAGAGTGCTACAATAAAATAATGCCACAGAACTATGACCTCTCACTGCCATTACATCGTGTCAAGGACCATGAGCACCGATTAGGGAAGAGTTTTAGATCACTGAAATATTGCCTTTTAGATAATGCTGCTATTATTTCGTATGTTATTTAGGCCTATAATAGAGTGTCAGTAATTATCATCCCCTATCCTGCCTGAAATTTTGAAAAAGTTGATTCATATATATTAGAGCCGATATAGATTACATTTTCATGATGTGGCCATCTAGTTCTCCTTTTGAAACAGTTTTGAACTGCAAAAGAAACGAACTTATGAACGATGTGAACGATAGGTTCAATTTTGTTCAATATAACGTTTTTTCTCACCCTATTAAAAGAAATAGCTATTTTCACCAAACCAACTGATTCAATAATTGCACGCTGTAATATGTCGCGAAAATCCGAAAGATTTAGATTGAGTCAACAAGTATAACTTATGTCATAATTTTGAATCTACTGACATACATTTAACTGATTTCTCCTTTTAAGAAATTTTTATCTAGTTTTTAATTTTTTTATTATATTGGTGTAATTGTATTAATATACGGTTTTTAAATGTCAGTTTTTAAAAACTCTTATATTTCTTTATATGCAGACTTTTGAGAGATGAAATTGAGTCTATTATTATTCTCATCTGTCAAAGATAAATGTATAAACATTAATCAGTTAATATTATTTTTTTTTCTGTTTTTATTAATAAGGTTTATTATTATTATTTATTATTTATATATGTACAGTATACTTTACAGTTTACCTAACTGCATGCATTTTGAGAAATTTTTTGTCTAATTATCAAAAAATTAGAAAACTTTTGTTTACAATCTTTAAAAAGCTCCTTTTTGTATTTTTTTTTTTTTTTTTTCGTAGGGGGGGGGGGGTTGTTTTCTCATCGAAATTATTTTAAAGTGAGTAGTATTTTTCTTTCCATACCTAAATTGAAATATTACTAGTGAAATTATTTAAATAATTTTATTTTAGTTAATTAGTAACCTATTAGGCTTTTGTGGGTTGTTATGGCAATTAATCATCTGTTTATTTTGCAATATACTTCTTTTTGTTGTTATATATATATATATATATATATATTTGAAATTTTGTCAATTTGTTAACAATATTTTTGTATTCTAGTAACAAAACTAATCGTAGTAACAAAACTGAAATACACTTCCAACAATTTCCAAATATAGCTCTAATGTATCCAAATACTTTAGGAAACCCTGTAAACGAATGATGAATGATTTTCATTCCACAATCTACACAAAACACCCTTTTATGCACATAAAAAAAAAAAAAAAAAAAGAAAAGAAAAGAAATACGTTAATTCCATTTGGTTTCGCGCAGCTTATACATGTAACACTTTACTTATCAGAAATTTCCCTTATACAGATAGACGTAATGTATTTTAATTCTCTTGGATGGCTCTGTTCACGAACCATTTGTTGATCTCAACGAAAGGTTTAGTGTAGTATCACTATATGATACAGATTAAGAATACCGAATTTGGACTTTCTGCTATAATTTGTTCTTGAGATATGCTGATAACAGACACACACACAAACACGCAGACTTACACACAGACCAACAGCTAAAAACATGATTTTGGGATTCAGGAGACCTCATAATGTGTAAATATTTAAAAAAAATCGATTTCAAAAATTAGACCCAAAAACAATACTTTCTCTACCATATATATATATATATAGGTAAGATATTACAAAAGCAAATTCTTATTAAAAATTTTTGAAGAATATATTGCGTCTCATAAAAAGTACAATTTATAATTAATTAAATTGTTAAATTCGCCTAAAATTACAACAAATTTCCAAAATTAATAGATATTACATTAAAAATGCTTTAAAAATAATATTCCTTAATTAATTTTACATTAAAATAAGCTAAAAATTCAAAAATAAATAATGTATCGTCTATAAGAGACTGTAAAAATTTAGAAATTTACTTATTATACGATGAAGTGGAATAAGCGTAATAAAGATTTGGCATATTTCGACTCTACGTCATTCTGCTCAATTTCTGTTGTACTTTCAATTCTGAAAAAATTTTTAGGCATAAACTACAACTATTTAACATTTTAAAAATACAAGCTCTTTATAATTTAACAATATGCCGCTTAAAGAATAAAAAATTATAAAATTTTCGTATTTCAGGGTTCTACTTGCCATGGTTTGGAGAAAGTGTCACTTTGGCCTACATAAACAATAATATAACCATATACAATACATTAAGAGATGATATCTATGTAAGTCGAGTTTCTAGATTGCAAAAACTTTAACGAGAGTCGGACTTTCTTAACTTTAAAAATATCTCAAATCATTAAATTGTTGCGAATTTTTCCGTACGTCTCTAACAAGCACATCATACCTTAAGCTTCCTAATATTCCAAAAAAAATATTAAATAAGAAGAAAAAATCATGCTGTACGCATTGATTATTAAAACTTTCCAACTGGAAGTACTCGTTGTATCGTTTAACCTTCAATGTTCATAGCTTACGTTATCTATCACACAACGAACAGACAGAAGGACAGAGAGCAATTCAGCTAACTGAATTCATAATCACTCTTAAACTTATATTACATCATGCGATAAAATTAAATAACATAAAGCCTACAAACCGTACAGTAGACAAATGCAAAAATGTAATAACAAGATTAAAACAGAAAATTCGCGGTAAAAATTTTTTATAATTTTTTTAATATTAATAATAATAATTAATATATATATATATATATATATCGAATGCATATTGCTATTTCAAGCAATAAGCTTCGCCTTACCAAGTTTTCCAAAACATCACATTTAACTCGAGGCGTACTAACCCTACAATATTCAAATACAAAAATAGGACAACAGGGTTGAAACAGAATTTTAGTGGTAAAAAACTAGGAAAAGTTATCAGATATGTTCCTACCTTGTAGCGCAAGCCCCGCCTTTACGCATTTTTCTAAAACTTTACATTATAAATCAAAATGATTTTACATGTTTGCGATTAAATAATTTAAGTTTTGTCTTCAGCAATCGATGTAGTAAATCGATTGACGTTTATGCATACCAGAGTCACATATAGAATCAAATACAAATATGTAAAATAGTTTTTTTTAATTGTTTCAGCGGTACTGAAGGCGGGGCTTGTTTTCTTTTGGTATTGTTTCACAATCTCTCGCCTGCATTGCGGTAGTTTTACAAAGATACGCTAATTTGTATAATAAACATCGAAATGTTTCTTAGAAAACAATAAGAATAACATAAAAGTAAATTAAAATTGTTTTCCGTCTGACTATATACAGATATTTACTTGCAGATGATACAAATGGTAACATGTGATGGCCCCCTAACCGTATTAAAAAATGAAGTATCACTGTAACTCAAAAAATAATGTTAGGAATGAGCTGTAAATTTGGAAACCTATGTTTTTATGATACCTGTTCCATTCGTGCAAAAATTAATATAGGTCATAATTCATAATTTTTTCGAATATGGATTTATTAATAATTTTCATAATTCAAAAAAAAAAAAAAAAAAAAAAAAAAAAATGTTTTTCAATCAAAAAAGTGCATGGAATATGTTTAGGTCACTTCATTCTAATGCATAAAAAATAAAGTTTGAATATAATAATTTTTCGGGAAGATATGAATTAATGTTTATCATATTGATTTAACATTAGCATACCCATATTTTGATAGCTTATAACTCTATGAAGAATTAAGCGAAATACATAAACTATACCATTTTCCGCGATGATTTGATCCAAATAATTAAAAAAATATATTTAAAAAATGGGGGTTACCATTGAAAAAAATGAATTTGATGCCAGATTTAATATGTAGTCGACCCCCAGAGCAAAATCTAACTATAACGTCATAAACTAGACGTTGTTACAAATCGATCGGTACCAGCAGCATATTTTTACGACAGTTTACGACAAAATTAAATGGTGGGGTGAGGCTTTTTTTTTTTTTTTTTTTTTTTTTTTTTTTGCTGACTGTACATTAAGCCCCATTAATGTTGTACACGACGGTATTTGGATGTCTCGAGTATCGAACCCATAATCCTTCAATTACGAGCTCGAGATTTGTCCGGAAGACAGATTTTAATCACTTATTCTCGTCACTGTTCTTATTGTAAAAAACTTCTAACCATTTGTGTTACATAAATATATTTTTTAAAAAAATCTAAAGTTAATATAGTTTGTTATACATAAAAACAATTTTAATGACTTTTTAATTGTTAATTAACTTAACTTCCCAGAACTGTGAATGGATTTTAGCTATTAAAATCGATTGTAATAGATTTCAGGTATCAGATTTTGTGTGGAAACAATCTACATTTTGAACACTTTTTATCGTCACTTTTAATGAAAGTAGATTGCAAATTAATGCATAAAATCCCTAAGCATTCGTGTAATACATATGCATGAAAAGGAAGATATAAAAAGAAAGTGGGAAACACATTTTCATAATTTCTTCATTTCATTATCGATCTTTCTTTTTTTATTTTTTCCCCCCTCTTTTTTTCTTTATAAATCAAGTGGAGAAAAAAAAATGTACGCCTCGTAAAACTTAATTGATTTGTAAGATACCTAATTAATGTACCTGTAAGGAAAATTCTAATATCGAGCTCCTCCTTTAAGCTGTCAAAAGAAGCCGAAGATTTATGCCTTTCTTGTCTATTTGTTTCATTTCGGCTTTTGCCGTGGCAGTATAATGAAGAGAAAATCATAGGGCTATTCGAATGATTCAAGGAGAAATTTAAGTAGTTATTCTTTTTCCAAGATGATTTCTTTTTTTTTTCGAGTGAGAAAGAAAAACTATTTAAGGTTTCAAAAAAATTAGTATAATTTTATACTTTCACAATTTTTTTTAAGTATGATGATTTTTATAAGAAAGCACCACAGAGCCACCGTTTAAAAGTAAATAGAACAAAACTTTGAATAAACACCATAAAATAGAAGAACTCGCAACAGTTGTTTCGAGTCGAAAAAAAACACTACCTTTCGTCAACAAAGTAGGCACGAGCGCTGTAAACAAAGCGGCAACGCATAAAACCGAATGTAGCTGAGAGTAAAAATAAATAAAGTCGAGTGGCATGGCAATGGGTAGTCCTCTCTCTCCTTTGCTTTGCGAGATTTATATGCACTATTTTGAAGAAAAACTGTTCGGTGTATATGAATTTCCTCACTGGTTTAGATATGTTGATGACATTTTCGTTCTTGCTCCCTCTGGTGTCAATTTTTCAAGTTTACTTTCTTTGGTCAATTCGATTGACCCCTGCATTCAATCCACTTTCAAGATTCAAAGATTGCTCTTTGCCTTTAATTGACGTTTTTGTGCCTAAGGACAGGGATCGGTTCTCAACAACTGTCTTAAGAAAACCTTTCTCTGTTTTACTTCCGCCGCATAATCTCTCATAATCTCGCCCTGAACAGAAAACGTTCTATTTTCATACTTATGTTTTTTGGGCCTCATACATTTGTTATGATCCGTTTAATCTTTCGAAATAAAATTTTTGTTTAAAACCTCTTGCTCTTTCTCAAGGCTATACAATCCCTCTATCATCGATAAAGCTATGCATTAATTCAAAAATCCTAAACGTTCAGTTTCCAAATTGAATTCCGGCCGCAGTAGCCCAGTCGGTAGAGCACCGAGCTTGTAATTGGAAGATTGCGGGTTTGGTACTCGAGCCGGCCGAAAACCGTTGTGTACACTAATGGTGGCTGGTGCTCGTAAAATCTGTCGTGGCCGCAATGTCCTTCATGTTCTCATCAAAATTATACTTCTGCGGTTCACCGAAACGGGGGAGCCATCCCCTCCTTGGAGGATCAAAATTGTGATGGCATGTCTCCGGACCCCCTCTAGGGGTGAGACCCAGACCGTCGCCAATTGTCCATTGCGCAGCACTAGTGCGACGTGAAACCCAACCAACCAACCATACTCTCATCCCAGTAGTTTTACCTTTTATTCACCATTTTTACTTTTAAAATTTCTAAAATTCTTTCACCATTCCTTTTTAAAGTCATTTACAAACCCGTCAACAAAATTAAGTTACCTTCTCTTAACGATCCCATTCCTACTGAAAACCGATCTGACGTTTATTTAATGTAATTTGGGTTTATATTGGTCAAACTACGAGGCGTTTGAAATACAGAATAAATGAGCACCGTTGGAATGTTCGTAATAAAGAGATTTCCAATTCTTCTATTGCTTCCCAGTGCTGGGATCAGGGTCATCGTTTTAATTTTTCTAAAACTAAAATACTTTCTTCTCCTATCTCCTCTTCCTATTTGGATGTTCATAAAGCTTTTTACATATTCAAAAATTCCAAAAATCTTGTTAATGATATTTATTCCACTCCGTTCTTGTCTGATGCCTGGAAATTTCTCACATAACTTCGATTTTCGTTCGGTTTTGTTATTTTTTAGATTTTTAGTTCCTGTTTTATTTTTTAATTTTACTGATTTTTTCCTTCTTCTTTCTTTTTATAATTCTTGACACACCAGTATGTATATTTACATTCAGCTTTATTTGTTTTTGCTCTTTGTTACATTCAGTTTTGTGCGTGGACGCTTTGTTTGTAGCACTCGTACCTACTTTCTTCGTCTGACGAAGGGTCATGTTTTCTTTCGTCCCGAAACAATTGTTGCGAGTTCTTGTATTCTATGGCGTTTATTCAATATTTTGTACTATTTATAATGATTATTGTTTAATGTGATATACGTTATTGTTCCCATAATCTTATTAGAATCAGTGAAGAACTTGTTGATTAAGTTAGAGTAACTTTATTTATCAGAGTAGTGATTTACGAATAGAAAGGGTTAATAAGCCAACAGGATTTTGACTAAAACCAGACTAGGTGAAACTATTGTAATTTCATTTAGTACAATAACAACATACAGGTTAAAAAAATTAGTTTGATCGAGGAGGTTAAAAACTAAAATAGATTTGCCAAGTTTGTCATTATCTTTAAGATAATCTTAACCTACTGATCTAAAATATATTGAAGAGAATACCATCAAGCTAGTGTTATTTACTGATCTAAAATTTATTTAAAATAATAAGTCAAGTTCTGTTATGTGGACTGTCACCATTTAGAGGAGATTCCGATTTCCGCAAGTATATCCTCTTGGCTTTACTTCTGTAGCAACTATGCAGGATGTGTTTGACGTACAATACCGGGCGTGCAGTCCTGGGTACCGAAATTTCATGTATGATCATAATATAACAAGTTTACATTAGCAAAGCAACTTATATATATATATATATATATAAGCCGCAGTTAAGGTGGCGGACATCTGTTGCAGATTAATCGCAAATTTTTGCATCGTGCTTAATTTTTAACACTAAACATTACGCATTAAACCCCCTCCGAGTTTTTTTTTTTTTTTTTTAATGGCTACGGCTTTGATATATATAAAAGTTTTTATGTGAAAACTATTATAAATTTGTAAATGTGCAAATATTTTTTGTGTGTATGAGTTAAGGGATCAGTTACGGCGGAAGGAGGGGGGGGGGGGAGAGCACCAATTTGCGTGAGATTCTGAATTTCATAGCGGCTTAATCGAGCCTGCAATTATGGCAAACTATTAAGTGATAGATGAACTTTTCCTTTTCATGCTAAACTGATACACATTTCAGTTTTAGCTTCGTCTGATTGAATGCCGTTATAGATAAAGTCATGCGAGTTGCCATAATTTGAATTGATCTTTGATTTTGAGCATGCGGCGTATGCGAATATCTCTACTCTGTTTAATTTAGTTAGCCTCATTTCTGCCAGTTATTATTATTCTATTCATAGGAATAGAATACAGGAGAGGAGGGGCACTAGTGTACGTGCCTGTTCCTAAAATTTTCAGGAGGGTGTTGCCCCCTCCAAAACTTTCTTTCATTTTCTTCTTTATATAAATAAAACTTCACTGAACATTTCTTCTGTTTATATATACTTTTATGGTGTATTAAGTAAAAGTTCATTTTTACTTTCTTCTATCTTCAATAGAAGAAAGTATTGGATTCGTAAAAATTTTCGATTTCGGGTTTTTGATGGATTTACACGTTTTGAGAGCTGTAGAACACGATTTGACCATTTTTAGAAAATGTCTGTCTGTTTGTCTGTTTTTCTGTCTGTCTGTGTGTGTGTGTGTGTGTGTGTGTGACAAAATTTGGTGGCAACTGTACCTCAGGAACTACTGGACAGAATGTCATACAAATTGGTATGTAGTTGCACCTTGACATAAGTTAGTGCCTATCAACTTTTGGTAAAAATCGTCTTACAGGTTGCGTTGCCATCCCGCTTTTTCTAAATTTTTAACATGGTGATATAGGGCAAAAATTTTCAAGATGGGTATCTTTCGAAAGGTCTCGTCAGTACCTTTAAAACGAATGGTTGAACTATAAATCTGTGATAATTTAAAACAAAGTTATCGATTTTTTTTACATTTTATGAAAAAAAACAGAAAAAACATCTTATTATTATTTTTTTTTTTAAATGAAATTATCAAAACTTGGTATTTAGTTGGCTCCTGACATAAACTGGTGCTGATTAGATTTGGGGATCAATCGCACAACAGGAGGCGCTGTGATCGTATTTCTTCTAAATTTTTAACATGGTAGTATAGGACAAAATTTCGTATAAATGTACATAATGAGAGTTATTCTTAACCTGTGATTCTAAAATTAATATGAATTATTGTAGTAGTAGTTAATTAGGAAAAAAAAATGTGCATGTGAGGGCATCGCTTCCCCCCCTGGGGGGAAGTACCCTCTGGGGTGGGGTAAATTTTCAAGATGGGTATCTTTCGAAAGGTCTCGTCAATACCTTTAAAACGAATGGTTGAACTATAAATATGTGGTAATTTAAAACAAAGTTATCGATTTTTTTTTTACTTTTAACGAAAAAAAAAAACCTGGATTTTTTTTTTTTTTTAATATTGTTACTGAGTGAATTTGCATAGGAAAATATAGAAGAAAGTCTCGTGGTGGCCACAACATACTAGTTTACACTTCCTAACATATCTGAAACATATATTCATCAATTCATCGACCAGGAAATGAACCATGAATCAACCCATCAACATTTCACTCCAGTTTCTCTAAATAGCTGACTTATGTTTGTCAGTTCAGTTTATCTGTCTGTCTTCATTCATGTTTTTATTTGTAAATATGTTAAGATTCTGCATTTTTCAAAGTACAATTTTAAAACATGACCCAGTTATCCCTTTCAAAATTATTCCATCAGTGCTTAGCTGCAAGAATTTAACACCAAGTGTAACAAATGTGTTCGCATACACTAAACTATAATTTAAAAAATAATAATGTTACAAATAATAACTAGAGGATCTGCAGATCAAGAGCCTCAACGTCCTATTTGTATCACTCATCATTCAACATATCATTTTTATTTATTCCTTATTATATATATATTGATTCGATTGATTTGCTACAAAAACAGAAATTTTTCTGAGGGGGGCAGCCATCCCATTCAATACCCCGTTGTATCTCTCTTTCCATGACTATATCTGTATATATATGTATTCCTAATAACTGATTGTCTTGTATTAATTCCCTGTAATTCAAAAAAACTTGTACAAAATTTCATGCAAAATTATCACATAACATATCGGAATTACAGTTGACATAATTATAAGACACCTATCTAATTTAACAAATAGTGAAAGAAAAGATTCAGAGCTTAAAAATGTTTTATCAAATACGTCAAAAACATAAATTTATTCTGTTATCATATATAACTATTTTATAATAATGATATTTTCATAAAATTTAATGAAAAAATTTAGAAACATAATGGACAAAAGACACCAACCGTTTTTTCCAAATACAGTGGTCAACATAATTAGCAAACACTAATGGTCTAAAAGAAATTCCGCTAGCATGGTTATTCAATATTTGGTGGAGCCGCCATTGTTTTTTATAACATGAAAGATGCGATTCGGCATCGAATCTATCAATTCTAACAAAATATCGCAAGACAGTTCTTCCCAAGCACATTTTATAGCATTCTTTAGGTCTTCTTTAGGTCTGCCTCCCATTTCGATAAACCGCACGAGCTAAGATCCCCCACAAATTTTCAATGGGATTTAAGTCTGGGGAGCGAGAAAGCCACGGGAGAAATTTGCTCTGAAAGCCAGTTTTTTGTTTCGTGTTGTGCATGAATCGGCGCGTTATCGTGCTGGAAAGTGTAGTTTTCGCCACAAAGAAGTTCACCGTATATGGCTAGTTGATCTTTAAGAAGATTCTTATACTTTTCGGAATTCATTCTTAAATTCCCAAAAACAATATATCTTTTCCCTTGAGCCGAAAAACCAGCGCAAACCATTACTGAGCCTCCACCCATTTGGCGACTCATTAGTACATGAGTAGACGTCCGTAAATCATGCAATAATATTGAAACCCGCCAGGACCATCCAGGTTAAACTTTTTTTATCCAAAAATAACACAGAGTAACATTTGGAGATAAAGGCCATAGTTTGTTTAGCGAAGTTTAGACGCTCCATTTTGTGCCGGCTTAGAAGCGGTGGTTTTTTCTTCATTTTTTTATATTTCACATAGGAAACATTATGCGACACCCTGCGAATGGTTCTCCTTGAACAATTTAGTGCCAAAGCATTTTTAATGCCTCTAGTGGTCATCTTATTCTGTGTAGCGAGCGAAAGCACATGGCGTCTGTCTCTCGAGGACAAGCAAGGAGTACGTCCAGATCATTTAATCACCGATCCATTAATTCCTCTTTTCAAAACATTTCTAATTGCACATCTAAAGCGTTTAATAATTTTTTAAATATTATTAATTGAAGCACCAGTTCCATTTAATCTCCAAATTTCGCGAATTTCACTTTCTTTTAATTCTGTGCCTCGTGGCATGTTTGTAAATGCGTGAAGTCGGTTATGGTCTGCTTTAGTTAACTGCTGACGTCATAACAACGTGCAGAAAATTTGCATATTGCACATTAATTTCGAAAAAAAGTAGGTATTTTAATTAAAATGTTAGGGTGTCTTATAATTTTGTCCATGGTACTTTTAATTTTTTTTATTAAACTCTATAAAAATATCATTTCTGTAAAACAATTACGTGTGATAACAGAATAAATTTATGTTTTTGACGTATTTGATAAAACATTTTTAAGCTCTGTATCTTTTCTTTCACTATTTGTCAAATTTGATAGGTGTCTTATAATTATGTCCACCACTGTATTTTGCGTAACCCTGTAAATGAATTACCAATTCTATGCCCACACTTCTCCACTGAAAAACATTCTTTTAAAATTCTAATAAAATTTCATTATATTTAACGAGGTGTAACCATGTTAAAGTACACTTTTAAGAAATACCGACTATAGACAGTAATAGTACGAAATTCTTTTATGTATCCCAGAAAAGGAGCCACAGCAATTATACACCATAAAAAGAATACATCTATTTAATTAATTATAACTCATTAATATTTCAACATAATTTGAAATCATTTGGATGATTACAGTACGTCACGGGAATTCTTTTGTGGGGTCTCGAAAATAAATTATTTAGTCTATCTTTATAATGTATGTTAATTCCATTAAGTTGAATACAGCATAAAAGCATTTTAAAGTGCGCTTAAATAAAAATTTTTTCATCGGCTCTAATGTCACGAAATTCTTTTGTGTGTCTCCATAAAAGAACCATAAACATTGCATACACCAGTAAAAACTATTCAGCTTATTCTACGTTTTTCATGAATAAGTTCGAAATTTGACATAATTTGGATGATTACATTGCATTGTCAGAACACTTTTGTATGGTCCTGTACATTAATTAGGAAACCTAAGAGCACATGTTTTCTGTAGAAAACGTAAGTTTAAGTATCTCAGTAATAGACGCTAATTTCATTTTGTTGATTGTAAAGTAAGGATGTCAAAATGCGTTTAAACGAAATTCACTCCATATGCTGTAATGATAAGAATTTTGACGTGTCCCTGTATACAATCCATAAAAAAATATACAGCTATTTCTATACAGAACCTGAACGTGTGTGCCAATTTGCAAGTCAATCAGAGGGGTTTTGTGGCCGCTATGCCGTTACATACAAATCCTACCCATAAACCGTAATGATACGAAAATTTTTTATGTGTCCTTGTACACGAACTACAAATGAAATACACACCTAAAACTATACAGCTAATTCCGTTGAGCTCATGAATATGTGTACCAAATTGCAAGTCAATAGCGTGATTTTTGCGGCCGCCACCGCGGTACATACAAATTCTTCCCATAGGTCGTAATGATAAGAAAAACTATGGCGTGTCCCTGTACACGAACTAAGAATGGAATACACAGCCAAAACTATACAGCTGATTCTGTGGGGCTCATGAACATGTGTACCAAATTTCAAGTCAATAGCGTGGTTTTTGCGGCCGCTGTCGCGCGACAGACAGACAGACAGACAAACACACAGACAGAATGATGTTACGGCAATAATAATAATTTAAAATCAATTTTCATCAAGGATTTTGAATATCTGAATTTTACTTCAAGTATTTTTTTAAATAATAATTTCTAATAAATTTTAAAACTAAGCAGTGGCAACACGTTAGACACATAAGATAAAACATTGCATATGATGACTACTCAAGTGAACTAGCATAATTTCTCTAGTTCACCCACGTTTTCATCAAATTGTACGTCGCCTTTATACTCATTTTGAAACATGGTTCTACGGTTGTCCGAACAACTAACTGAAGAATCATGAATGTCTTTTAATTGATTTGTAAGGTCCATAATTACAGTCTGTGTATAGGAATTTCTTAACAGGCCCATCCCCGAAGTTGTCAAAGAAGCAGAGGATTTATGTCTTCTTTTCCCCCAACTTCTTCATAATCTGCAATTTGTATTTAGCTCCGAGGGACATAGTCGTTGAGGGATGCACCGTGATCGGATATTTAAATTAACATAGTAACTTCCCAAGCCAACTTTTTAAATTTTGTTTTTTGTTCGGTGGTTTGATTAATTAATTCCGTTACGATTACAGCACTGCATAGTGACTTTTTTCGATGCATGTGATAAGAATAAGTAAAGGGTTTCAATGCATTGGTAGTGGATTTGAATAATAAGGTTTCTTGATTTAAAGTTATGATTAATAAGAAACACGTGCTCTTCTTTCTTTTCTTTTCTTTTTTCTTTCTTTTTTTTCCCAGAAGCTTATAGTATTTAAAATATGAGACACATCTCTAGCAGATAGCTATGGGACGGATTTATGGTTTAAATATTTTCAGAAGATTACTATCAAATGTACACATTGCAGTTTGATATCATACATTTTTGGCATAATTCCAACGTCTGTTGTCTTCCATAAAAACTAAATCTCTGCCACCATTCTTAGAATATTAAAAGGTTGGTTGGTTGGTTGGTTGGGTTTTACGTCGCACTAGTGCTGCGCAATGGTCAATTGGTGACGATCTGGGACTCACCCCTAGAGGGGGTCCGGAGACATATCATCACAATTTTTATCCTACACGGAAAGGATGGCTCCCCCGCTTCGGTAACCCCCATAGGTATAATTTTGATGGGAACATGTAAGACATTGCGGCCACGACAGATTTTTATGTGCACCAGCCACCATTAGTGTACACGATGGTCTTTGGCCCACTCGAGTACCGAACCCGCAATCTTGCAATTATGAGCTGGCGCTCTACCGACTGGGCTACCGCGGACCAGAATATTAAAAGGATGATTGGTTGGTACTATGTAAATAAACTAAACACCGGGAAAATATTCAGTGTTTCGAAAGCCAAATGAAATAGTGAAATAGACAGCTGTTTCGGTAGCATTTAGCGTACCGTCATTAGTGCTTAAAGAAGTGAATTGAAACTGCTCCTATATGTGAGAAAGGAATCGGATTCTACAATCGACTAATCAACTAATAGAATTAGGCAGAATATGGGGATTAGACATTAGGATACTAAGAAACGGCAATCGTAAAAAATGTTTCAAAAAAAAAAAAACCCAACAATCAGAAAAAAGGTGTACAGCAAAATCGCAACTAACAATTTTTTTAAGAATCTTATGGATATATAAAGCTTCAAAGAAATCAAGTTCAAGAATAAATTTAGGCCTGCAAAGTACGAGTATTTTAGCTGTGTCAAATTTAAAATTATGGTTTTTCTCCCAGCAATGTTTAGAAATGACCGATTTATTGGTTTCTTTCTTCCGGACGTAACTTATATATATATACATGTATATTTATATTTCTTTTTTTTTCTTTTTTTTTTTTTTTAACGGAATTGAAGACTGAGTATAGTATGCCTAATACATGATAAACCACATTGGTAGGAAATACTATAAATACCCGAGAGTTAGAGCTCTGATAAAGGTTTAAATGCTATCGAAACAGCTTTGGAATACCTTGAAAGAATTATTCTTTCATATAAACCAGCAATGCACAATGTACAGTTTCATACGAAGTCAATGCCGAACGAAATTAACATTCAAATAGGGAGATTATTCTTAAAACTTTTTAGTACATGAAATTTTTAGAGGTGCCATATTTCTTTTTAAACCTAAAAAAAAAAAATCTTACTGAGTTTATAATAAATGATACTATATATATGTGCTTGAACACAAAGCATTTTGTCCTTCAACGTAAATAAAAAGGTCTTTTTCTCTGATTAGAAGTTTTATAAGAGCTCATCTCAGGTACGCTGCAAACGCCTGATTCCGTTTATCGTATATGATGACCCGAGTAAAATTGTTACTACACTCCTGCTCTAAAGTTTAGCAAGATTTACAAGCGGTCAGTTTTTATTTATTTATTTATTTATAAAACTTATTTTCAGATAAGATGCTTTTAAACACTAGATATATGAAGAACAGAATCTTCCTTCATGTTTTTGAGTGAAGATTAGGTTACGACAATGACTAGGGGGCCGGCAACAAACTGAACAAAATCAACAATGTTTGCAATTACCCTGTATCGTTAAGTAAAGAAAATGGTCTGTAACGTTAGGATACGTTAATATAGTCCCAGTAAAATTTGTGGATGAATTTGTGTGACAATAGCATGTTAAATAACAGAGACAGAAGCATTTATTTTAAAACTAAAAAAAAAAAAAAAAAAAACAGCATGCTTTTTATTTATAAGTAGCAGGCTACGCCCACCTTCTCTTGTCACTATATTTAAATGAATTTTCAAAAGAGTGGAAGCACTATTTATTTTTTATACCTCATTATAAATATAAAATAAAATAAAATACCTATAATGAAATCGCTCTAAACATCGCTTCGGCTACCCGCTGCGCTACCTACGGCAGCTCTGTTTCCGCCCACACCGCATCGGATCCAGGTTCCCACTGCCTGCAGTAAGGTCTTTCCCGGGCACTTCAATTTGGGTATTTATCGACGACAGTTAGATCTGCTATTATTTAAGAACTACGATTTTAAAGATGGCTGTATCTCAGCCTCTATTAAATATTTTACTTTCTGAGCCATGTATTTTACAATCCTCGCGCCACTATATTAATACATGATTCCGACCAATATAATAAATAAAATAAAAAGTAGATTTTCTTTTAAAAGGAATTAAATAAATAAAAAACAAATAAATTTTAATTAAACTTAAAGTTTGATTAGTTTAATCCCTTCTACTATAGGGGAGAGTGGGGTACAATAGACCAATTTTGGAAATTTTAGGTGTTATGTGTGCATATTACCTATATATTGGGTCTTACATAGCACTCAATCAAAAGAAATAATTATGTTTACTTTAATATATATTTTTTAATAACAACTGACAAAATGGACCATTGTACCCCAACCGCGGGGTACAATGATCCATGACAGGGGGTACTATGGACCACAGATCAAATTTAAAAAGCATACTAATGTAGTATGTTTTTTAATAGTATAAAATGTAGAATATATTATATTTGTTTATTTATATCTTCGATTCATACAAATAATGTAAATTAATGAACATTAAAATTAGAAAATGATACGCCAAACAACTTTTGTGTCACTGAAAATCTGCTGTTTTCTTGTGAAGTTGTAAGGTCTGGAAAACTCATCATTACAATAGCTTGAAAATTTACAAGAGGTATAGCAACACTCTCAGGAAAAAATGTACAGATCTTAATTAAGTTTTCGTTGCATGTATCTCACAAAAACAGATTCTTTTTCTTTTATAGAAATTCTTCTTATAGAACAGATTCTTTTTATAGAAATCTTTTATTTCTGTGTTTAAACCAACAAAATGTAAAACTGTCTTTTTCGTCAAATTTATTTGTATTATTATTTTTTAATTGCATTGTTTAATTTAGTTTGTTATAGCTGTATGATATTTGTAAAAATATAAGAATACAAAAGTAACTGGATGGTTATTAAAAATAAATAAGAAGAAACCTCAAAGTAAATTGCTTTCTTATTCATCTTTGAAGACATAATAGATCTCATTAAGATTAACTTTGAAATTTTTATATATAATTTATAGCTAACACTTCAAAAATGCAGATTTCGTAAATCAGTTTATTATGACAGAGAAATTGGGTTACCCCGTTTCTTAGTGGTCCATTGTACCCCATCTGGACATCTGACAGTAAATGATTAAAAAAAAAAAAAAAAATCCTCTTAAAACACATTTTAAGGAGATTAAATATAAAAATAGATGACCTGAGCTCTTTATTGTGCTAAATAGTCTGTTTCAGATTATTATTCTTGAAAGACGAAAAGAAAAAATGTTTAACTAAAAATATTCACTTTTGGCTACCATTAACTAAACTTCACTAATAAAATGGATTCAGTGTTAGTTAGGCATGAATTTGCTGGCTAAGTTTCTCCACTGCAGTACTGCTATCTATGTACCAAAATACGAACCATAAAAATAAATAAATAAATTATAGGGAGCGGTCCATTGTACCCCACTGCTCTCCCCTATACTACCATTTTTTTCCCCTCTCTTTCACGATAAATACTAATAAATTAAAAAAAAAAAAATCCCTTTCAAAGGAATTAATCAAAAATAAATGAAAAATAAAAAAAATTATAACTAGTATGTTGTGGACACCACAAGACTTTCTTCTATATTTCCCTATATACATATTCAATCAGTAACAAAATTAAAAAAAAAAAAAAAAACGATTTTTTTCTAAGGTTTTTTTTTTTTTTTTTTTTTTTTTTTGTTAAAAGTAATACATATTCAACCAGTAACAATATTAAAAAAAAAAAAAAAAAAAAAAAAAAAAAACGATTTTTTTCCAAGTTTTTTTTTTTTTTTTTTCGTTAAAAGTAAAAAAAATCGATAAGTTTGTTTCATATTGTCACAGATTTATAGTTCAACCATTCGTTTTAAAGGTATTGACGAGATCTTTCGAAAGATACCCATCTTGAAAATTTACCCTTCCCCCCCAGGGGGAAACCGATGCCCCCACATGCACAATATTTTTTTCGTAGTTAACTACTACTATTATCAACCTGATCTTTCGAAAGATACCCATTGTGAAAATTTACCCCCCTGGGGGGGGGTATTTACCCCTAGGGGGGGAAGCGATACCCCCCCATGCACAAAATTTTTTTCCTAGTTACATACTACTATTATCAATAATTCATATTAATTTTACAATCACAAGTTTAAAACAACTCTTATTATGCACATTTATACGAATTTTTGTCCTATGCTGCCATGTTAAAAATTTAGATAAAATGCTATCACAGCGCCACCTGTTGAGCTATTGATCCCCAAACATAATCAGCACCAGTTTATGTCGGGGACCAACTAAATACCAAGTTTGGTAAAATTTCGTTTAAAAAGAAAAAAAAAAAAAAATACGATTTTTTTTCTAAGTTTTTTTTTTGTTAAAAGTAAAAAAAATCGATAACTTTGTTTTAAATTATCACAGATTTATGGTTCAACCATTCGTTTTAAAGGTATTGACGAGACCTTTCGAAAGATACCCATCTTGAAACTTTGCCCCCCCCCCGGTGGGGGGGGGGGGAACCGATGCCCCCACATGCACAAAAATTTTTTCCCAGTTAACTATTACTATTACCAACGAGACCTTTCGAAAGATACCCATCTTGAAAATTTACTTCCCCGGGGGGGTACTTCCCCCCAGGGGGGGGGACCGATGTCCCCACACGCACAAAATTTTTTTCCTAGTTAACTACTACTATTATCAATAATTCATATTAATTTTACAATCACAAGTTAAAAATAACTCTCATTATGTACATTTATACGAAATTTTGTCCTATGCTGCCATGTTAAAAATTTGCATAAAATGCGATCACAGCGCCATCTGCCGGGCGATTGATCCCAAAATCTAATCAGACCCTTTCCATGTCAGGGTCCAACTATACACCAAGTTTGGTTCAATTTCATTCATCGGTTCGTGAGATACAGTGAAAAATACGAAATTTTGCGATCACAGCGCCACCTGCTGGACTATTGGTCCCCAAATCTAATCAGCACCATGCCCCGTCAGGTTCCAACTATATACCAAGTTTGGTTGAATTTTATTCATTGGTTCGTGAGATACGGTGAAAAATACGAAAACTTGTCCTATACTGCCATGTTAAAAATTTACATAAAATGCGATCACAGCGCCACCTGCTGGGCTATTGATCCCCACATCCAATCAGCACAATGCCCCGCCAGGGTCCAACTATATACCAAGTGTGGTTGAATTTCATTCATTGGTTCGTGAGATATGGTGAAAACACTAAACCACAGACACACAGACAGACAGACAGACATTTTCTAAAAACTATCAATTCGTGTTCAGGACATCCCAAAACGTGTAGATCTGTCAAAAAACGGAGGTCGAAAATTTTCGCGAATTCAATACTTTCTCTATATTACATATAGAAGAAAGTAAAAATTATACGTAAACATAACTGTTATAAATAAGTTTTTAAATATAAAATTTAAAATACTTAACTTTTTCTACTGTAATTTAAAAAGAATTCGCCTTCAGATGAATGAATTAAATAAATAAAAAATAAATAACGTAATAGCAGTTGCTAAAATACGCAGAGGATGGAAATGAAAGAATAAATTTTAACAAAATGAATCATAGAAGCCAAGATTTAAAAAAAAAAAAAAAAAAAATTATACAGACACGACATTATTTCATTATTTAAAACATGAAAATCTGACATTGACAGATTTTAATTTAGTGCCAGAGGCCTACTGCTAAACTTGTTAATATCGACAAATTCTTCTTTAGTTAATTCGTGACGATCTAAATTCCATGATAAAGTTTTCATTAAATCAAACCAATGTGTTTCAGCTGCAGATATTGTAACAAATAACGTTGGAAGTCCAAACTGTCATATAGCCGCAAAACAACGTTTTTTCTCTTTTTCCCAATGAGGGGGAGGTGTGCCTTGGGGGGGACTCATGTCAAAGGTGTGCCTTGGGGGGGGACTCATGTCAAAGTTGTACCTTGGGGGGGACTCGTGTCAAAGCTGGGCCTTGAGGGGACTCATGTCAAAGTTGGGCCTGGGGGGGTGGGGGCTCATGTCAAAGTTGGGCCTTGGGGAGACTCATGTCAAAGTTGTACCTTGGGGGGGGACTCATGTCAAAGTTGTGCCTGGGGGGGACTCATGTCAAAGTTGTGCCTTGGGGGGACTTCATTCAATAAATCTCCATTCAATAAACCGACTGATATAGGCCCTTAGCACTATTAAGAGTGTATTATAAAAATTCGACAACGCTGCACCGACTGATATAGGGGTACCTTGGGGGGACTCATGTCAAAGTTGTGCCTGGGGGGGGACTCATGTCAAAGTTGTGCCTTGGGGGGACTTCATTCAATAAATCCCCATTCAATAAACCGACTGAAATAGGCCCTTAGCACTATTAAGAGTGTATTATAAAAATTCGACAACGCTGTACCGACTGAAATAGGGGTACCTTGGGGGCTACTCATGTCAAAGTTGGGCCTCGGGGGGGGGGGGGGGAATCATGTCAAAATTGGGCCTTGGGGGGACTTCATTCAATAAACCGACTGAAATAGGCCTCTAGCACTAATTAAGAGTGACCTATAAAAATTCGACAACTGTACCGACTGAAATAGGCCTCTAGCACTAAAAATAAAATAAATAAATAAATAATTCATGTTCGAAATTTGAAAAATTCTTGATGAGATGTACACCTGCCGGGTCCTAGGTATCCGTCTGCCAAGATTTGTAGCTCTGTGATCATTAGTGTGAGCACCAAAGCGCAGACACACACACACACAAACAACTACTTACATTTATTATATATATATATACATATATATTACTCTTTATTTATATAGATGTACAGAGTTTAAACAAAAATTATTTCCACTTTCAGATAAATTGAAAAAACACTTTTGAATCATTATAATGCAATCGGAATATAAATATCTGAAATATCTCATGAAATATAAACATTTTTATGAAAAACATTTTCACTGCGCATACGCGAAAGATGGAAATTTATTTATTACATAGGATGAAAGTTAATATATTGGGCAACTTTGTAAAAAGTTCATTTGAATAGAATAAAATTAAGCAAATTGTCGACAAAAGAACGAGCTAGATTTTAAGTATTTTCCGAAGTTGAAATTTTATAAGGGGTTTTTCGCATGCCGCGTAATTATTTGAAGATCCAATTATTTTACCCACGCTTCCACATTAGAGATGGGATAAATAGTTACTTTTCAGTAATAGATTACTTCGTTTCATACTACCTTTGGTAATAGGTTTTTGCAACATATTATTTTTATAACCTATTACTTTTTAGTTTACATATGGCTAATGTCTTTCTAATCCTTTCGGGATGATATACAATATATACATGTGTCCTGCACAGTGGATGCGGTTCACGTTTTTAAGTCCCAATGTTTTCGAATAGTAATCTTCACTTTATTTAACACTAGAATTTTTTCAATAATAAAAGAAAAAGAAAAAAAACCGCTGATATGAAATAGTGGTAGAGTCAAAATTTTACACAAACGTTCGCCCCAATCGTGTAAGCTTAAGGTTCATTAAACCAATTCCTTTAAACACGAAAACAGAATATTTCAAATAATATCAAGAAACACTTACACGAGAGCCGTTTTCTGATAAAGAAAAAAAAAAAAAAAAAAAAAAAAAAGAATTCTCATATTATAAGCCATATATGTAATTAAGAAACAATTAAATAATAATAACAAATTTGTAAGAAACATCTTTAAGGCATCCCATATTTTAAACTACCGAGTGACTGTTTCTTTTGATTTTCTGAAGAACTTGAACTTTCCAGACTGACAAGAAATTTAGTGTTTTTCACTCATATTTAGCAAACAGTCACTTTGAATATGTTTTCTAAAATTTGAAACACCTGTTTAAAAATATTAATTTTGCTTCCAAAAATTGCATAAAATGATGTATTTTCTCAGACACTTAATTTTAACATAAAAGTGTAATTAACTATTCTTAACACCTTTATTCATTTTAAATCTTAAAAAAATAGCCTCAAGAAAAAATCAGATTTAAAAAAAAAAGTAAAGAAAAGCTAAACAGTAAAAATAAATATACAAATAAATATTCAATTTTCTTCTCAAATTGTTCATAATAAAACTGAAACAATATTCTTGATAAAACCACAATAAATAAATGCTCCCGAACACTATCCCTATACTGTATGCAATTACGCATTTTCAATTCCATCTGCTATAAGCAATTAAAATATAAACAAACACTCACTCCTTCCTTTCCCTTATCACCATCCAACATCTATTTCCAATACGCAAGCGAATCCAAACCTAGCAAGTGTAATCCCATTCCTCACCTTCATGAAGCAATAATAATCAACATCTAATAATCACCCCTTACCTATCTCATGCTAGCTGCTTAAATTAAGATCCTGACAACATTATTTCGTTTGTATCAAAGTATCTCCATACCCAAACAATTTTATTATTCCGTAAATAATAATCAGTACCTAATAAAATCATTTTTAAATTAATATCAAGGGTGTTTAATATCAGCACGATGTTATTTGTTCTAGATGTTAAAATTATCTTGCTTATTAAAATTATTTTGATTAATATATTTTACAAGAAGTATTCCGTAATATATTCTAGAAAATATTCGAGAGCTCAGCTGTATTATTTTTTTAACGATAATTTTATGAAAATGGAAAGAGATTACTGACTGAGAATATCACTGAGTAAACGGAGCTGTATCAAACCGCATGTATTTCATTATAGAGATAAAATTATTCTTTCAGACTTGAAGTAAGGAATCGGTAATTTGGAATTTGTTTCGTTTTTCGTTACTTGCGTCGCATGGATCTTATCGTCCATTTGCCGAAGAGCAAAGTTAGAACATTTGTGCGGGATTGTTACTTCTTCGTTATCTTTATGTGTGTGATGCTGTATTTAACATGCGGGGTGCGGGGATTGTTAGATGCGAAAAGATGGGTGTTTCATTCTTTACTGGGTACATTTTTGTTACCCGTATGACGCGATTTGGACTACTAGTTTTCGTATGATTTGGATTTCGATAGTAGCCGGTTTTGATAATATCGTTTTTGAATTTTATAAATTCATTATATAAAGGAAATAATTCAAGCTTTTTACTTGTATGATGGTGTATCATATCAGTTTTGTCGCCAGAAATTCCTCGTCTATATCGCGTGCAGAGATAAAGTTAAAAATATTATTTTTTTAATAGGATATTTTTAGTAATATATTACCGTGCTAATAGGCTACAATGCAATAATAATATTATTTATTATGTTACGTGAAATAACGTCCATCTCTATTCGATAACAGGAAAAAATAATAAATTGCTAGAAGTGAACTATTAATTATTTTCAGACAAGATATACATATATATTTACCCTTTCAATTATTTTGTGGTGAAAAAACTTTAGTTCTGGATAGCAGCTGATGCATCATTGACATCAAGCCCTAGGCCCTATTATATGTAACTTAGAAAATCTGTCAGAAAATGTAATACTCGTTGATTGAGAGAAGAAAAAATTCTCAATAAAAAATTATTTATTACCTACACTTGGTGTGAGTCAGTTGGGTAGATTGGTATTTAAAGTTATCGAAAGATATTAGTATTAGTTTCTAGTTTCTAGTTTCTAGTCTTTCAGATTTCTATAGGATTTCTACTAGGCCGGCATTAGAGACACTATAGAAGGGTTTCTTGTCCACACATATTATAGAAACTGCGAACTGTGGTGGCTTTATGGGTTTTCTAGTTGCTAAACAACTTTACGCCCTGGAGATGCTTGACTGGAGAAAACTGCATCAGGAGCCGTAATGCTAAAAAATGAAATGTCGAAAAATGAAATGAGGAGAAGAAAGCCTCATACTTAAGGCACCTCACCATAGTCGAAATGTAAGAATTAGCAGAATCATAAAACAATGAGAAGAAAAGTTGCATGCAGGTAGCTAGGTAAAAGATGGTAGGAAACCGGGAAAAGCCCCCTCAAAAAAAAAAGGATCTTTTCAGAAACCATTTAAAGTCTAAAAATTTATTTTTAAGTAAAAGACATACAATAGATGATAATAAATACCTAATCAAAAATAAAAATGAACAAAAAACTCATCAAAGAGTCAATGTATAAGTAAGAAAGACCTCAACAAGAGGCACCTCACCATGTTAGTAAGAAAATGAAGATAATCTAAACACAGTTAAAACAATCTGAGTACCGGATTAAAATAAACAAAGAGGTTAGTAGAAGAAGTACAAAATGTTAGCAGAAAAGAAAAAAGAATTTTTTTTTAATTGTTATTATTATTTAGAAATTTATAAAAATACGATGCGTTATGCATGACAAAAAACCGAAGACAACATAGAATCTGGCAAAAAATACATTAAAAAACAACTTAAATTAAATTTGAAATTGAAAGTAATGTAGAAAGCCTTGAACTAGAGGCATTACACCAGATGATAATGAGAAGAGAGAAAACAGCTAATTTTCATTAGTGAGATCGAGATCAGTTGATAATTGACAAATTCGTTTATTATTATTTCCATCTTTTTAATAGGATCTTTGAAATTTTTTATTTTGGTAGATATGTTTTTAATGCATTTGATTAATTTGTTAAATTTTAGAATTTCTTGTATGTCTTTGAAAGTATTTAAAATTTCCTGAAGATTTGTTTTGGAAGTTTGGGAGGGGGGGAGGGGGAGAGCTATTACCAGAAGAATTTTTAGGGAGTTCGGGGAATTCATTTTGATTTAAAATGTAGTTATAGTTGTCGAAAATTTCAGAACCAATGAGAGTAGTTTGCTTTTTGCCGCTGTATGATTTCTTAAATTTTATGTGGATTATGTTTTTACTTTCTTCTATATGTAATATAGAGAAAGTATTGGATTCGCAAAAATTTTCGACCTCCGTTTTTTGACGGATCTACACGTTTTGGGATGTCCTGAACACGAATTGATAGTTTTTAGAAAATGTCTGTCTGTCTGTCTGTCTGTCTGTCTGTGGTTTATTGTTTTCACCGTATCTCACGAACCAATGAATGAAATTCAACCAAACTTGGTATATAGTTGGACCCTGGCGGGGCATTGTGCTGATTAGATTTGGGGATCAATAGCCCAGCAGGTGGCGCTGTGATCGCATTTTATGTAAATTTTTAACATGGCAGTACAGGACAAATTTTCGCATTTTTCACCGTATCTCACGAACCTATGAATGAAATTCAACCAAACTTGGTATATAGTTGGAACCTGACGGGGCAAGGTGCTGATTAGATTTGGGGATCAATCGTCCGGCAGGTGGCGCTGTAATCGCAAAATTTCGTATTTTTCACCGTATCTCACGAACCGATGAATGAAATTAAACCAAACTTGGTGTATAGTTGGACCCTGACATGGAAAGTGTCTGATTAGATTTTGGGATTAATCGCCCAGCAGATGGCGCTGTGATCGCATTTTATGTAAACTTTTAACATGGCAGCATAGGACAAAATTTCGTATAAATGTACATAATGAGCGTTATTTTAAACTTGTGATTGTAAAATTAGTATGAATTATTGATAATAGTAGTATGTAACTAGGAAAAAAATTTTGTTCATGGGGGGGCATCGCTTCCCCCCCGCAGGAGGGAAATACCCCCCCAGGGGGGGTAAATTTTCACAACGGGTATCTTTCGAAAGATCTCGTTGATAATAGTAGTAGTTAACTAGGAAAAAA
Source organism: Salticus scenicus (assembly GCA_963930645.1). Lineage (NCBI taxonomy): Eukaryota > Metazoa > Arthropoda > Arachnida > Araneae > Salticidae > Salticus > Salticus scenicus. The sequence goes on along the minus strand of OZ005648.1, from coordinate 339,564,631 downwards.
TTTTTGTGCATGTGGGGGCATCGGTTCCCCCCCCCCACCGGGGGGGGGGGGGCAAAGTTTCAAGATGGGTATCTTTCGAAAGGTCTCGTCAATACCTTTAAAACGAATGGTTGAACCATAAATCTGTGATAATTTAAAACAAAGTTATCGATTTTTTTTACTTTTAACAAAAAAAAACTTTATTTATTTTTTTTTTTAACGACATTTAACCAAACTTGGTATTTAGTTGGTCCCCGACATAAACTGGTGCTGATTATGTTTGGGGATCAATAGCTCAACAGGTGGCGCTGTGATAGCATTTTATCTAAATTTTTAACATGGCAGCATAGGACAAAAATTCGTATAAATGTGCATAATAAGAGTTGTTTTAAACTTGTGATTGTAAAATTAATATGAATTATTGATAATAGTAGTATGTAACTAGGAAAAAAAATTTCTGCATGGGGGGGCATCGCTTCCCCCCTGGGGGGGAAGTACCCCCCCGGGGGGGATAAATTTTCAAGATAGGTATCTTTCGAAAGGTCTCGTCCATACCTTTAAAACGAATGGTTGAACTATAAATCTGTGATAATTTAAAACAAAGTTATCGATTTTTTTTACTTTTAACAAAAAAAAAAAAAAAAAGAAAAAAAAAATCGTACTTTTTTTTTTTTTTTTTTTTAAATATTGTTACTGATTGAATATGTATAGGAAAATATAGAAGAAAGTCTTGTGGTGGCCACAACATACTAGTTTTTTTTTTTTTTTTTTTTCTGTATTTTTTTTATAATGGGTTTTTAACACAACCACTAAAGTTGGCTGGGTGTTCTAAACCTCAGTTAGCACAAGTGGGTTTGATAGGGCAGTCTTTCGTTTAATATTTAGTCGTAAAGCCGCAGACCTCCGAGAGAATCTCCCTATAGTAGAATTTACGTTTCTAACACACATGTTTCAGTACTGCCATCTATGAGGAGATTTTAGAGCTATTTTTTAGCATGACTTTCACTGCAATGTGAGGTGAAGTGTAGTGTGTTTGTACATTATCTAAATGAGGACACAAGTCACGGAAATTGCACGCCATAGCAATCATTCTCTAGGAATTTTAGCCCGTATTCGCGTAAGTTTCAGAGAAAACCACGGAAAACTTCAAATGGCTAAACTGACAAGATCAGTTATTAGTACGAACCGGCACCTTCCGTCTACTACGATTTTGAAAAACACATTAGGAAAAAAAAGCGAAATAAAACAGGTATCAACATTGGTGTTTGTATTCGGACTGACTGACTACCCGAGAGTCCTAGATCTCAATGGGATGCTTTGAGGCTTTCTCCGGTGAGAGGGGGGGGGGGGTTCTTTATAATGGAGCCCGTATTCACGCGACGAAATAAAACAGAAGGAAATCTCGCCCATCTACTAACTGAAAATGGATCAATCATAATTACTGGGTCATTCCATGTCAAATCAGCACAGGTAAAAACCTGACCCTTTCAGACTTTTATGGAATAGGGCTCATTTATTTTTTCTATAGAGAAATGAATGTATCGTATACCAATTAAAAATCCCTATCTCTTTTAGTTTTTGATATACAGGGCTGCAAAAATGGGTAAAAGATGCAAATTTTCAAAACTACTCTTCTACAAAAGTACTTATATTTTGTCCCCTAATTAGCTTAGAGATATAAAATTGGTTTTAATAGAAATCTTATAATACAAGCTTCCAAATGATATATCACATGTATATATTTTTTTAATTTTTTATTTTAAGGTCAAACATTTTGACTTTTGACTTTCAGTATCTCAAAAAGTACAAATTTTATTTTCCTTTAAAATTATATGTCATTCTTACGTTTATTGTCTATAATTATTGTTAGTTTCAACATGGCATGGCCATGGGATGCTGAGTTATAAATTAAAATGCAACTTTCCATCATACCTGCCAATATTTTAATTTATTCCGGAGTATTTTTAGCCCCGCCTTTATTTCGCACCACTTATTTTTTAAGAGAACTTTTTTCTTATTTTATCGAAGTTATATATTGGCATACTTGCCAACCATCTCATTAATAACCGTACAATTGTTAACACCCACTTCATTTCACACCACTTTATTCTTAGAGTAATTCTCTCCAAATGTTGTTATGATTAAATAAGAATAAAATAACTCTAAAATATGACTGGTGTGAAAAAAAAAGGCGGTCACTAAAAATTGTACGGTCATAATGAGATGGTTGGAAAGTATGTATTGAAGAAATTTTTTCTATAAATAAAGTGGTGCAATAAAAAGGCGGGGCTAAAAGAACTCCGGAACAGGAAAGCAGAATATGTCCGAATGCCCGAACAAGGTTCGGGGGAAATTTAAACTGATTGGGGAAATTTTGAATATTTTTTTAAGAGGAAATAAAAATGTAAATCAAAAATAACAATTTGCTACTGTGAAGTGCTTATACACTAACAGCGATATTTTTATGTTACACTGTATACTTATTCTCTAAAAGATTTATTGCATAGCACAAATGACTTTGTATAGCAAAGTAGATTTTTGCATTATTGAGGGAAATTTATACTGTGTTTGGGGGAAATTTCCGAGGTTTGAACATTTTCTGCACCCCTGCTCCGGAATAAATTAAATTATCGGCAACTATGCTTTCCATCAGTATTTTTGTACTGAAATTGTATATAGAATATTTCATGATTTCACTTGGGTGGGACAAATTAGCATGTATAGTATTTCTCTAAAAGGAAAATAGTTAATTACAATGTTTTTGTAATTAATAATTACGTGATATTAAAAAAGAAAGGAAAAGAAGGAAGAAAGATAAGTTGATGATGAAGATGACGAAAACTTGAAATTTTGGAATGTTAATCTGCTGACTGAGCATTCCTTTTAAATGTACTGGTAAGTGGAACCATTTTATGGCTTAAAAAGTAAAACTCAGCTAGTATTGATATGTGTGTGTCCTTTAATCTCTGGTTTTTAACAGATAGAAAATATAAATAACTTACAATCATATTAAAATTTCAATTTAAAATGATTAAATGAAACATCCCTTTTCCCAATTTGTCCAAAAAAAAAAAATTACTTTTGTGCAAGTATATTTATAAAGATTTGGGGCAGTTTGCAGAAGAGAAAAATCTTTACAGTTAATTCAAAAGATGCATGAGCATTGAACATTTCTTCAGGAGGCAGAGTGTAAGTTTTTCCATAGACAGTTATGAGGTTTACAAACCAATAAAATTTATGCAATTATTGTATGAATTTTATTGATTCTTTTCTTTTTTACTCAGTTCCTACAAATTGCACCAAATCAGCATTAATTTACATATTTACAACTTGAGACTTATAGTTACAAAGACTTTTTGTCTCTAATGATCCTTGTGACAAAGTCGCGCTAAATTTCCGTCGGCCTCCATCTTCGTAAAAAAATGGCGACTTACAACCATCATCAGCATTAATGCAGCATTTTCATGTATATGACAAATACAGATAAAATGTATTCTACTTCCTCGAAAGCCAAAATGCAGTTTTTGGCAGGGCCTGATAAAGCTCTGAAGCTAGGGGAAGCTCAGTATCATTTCGGGGCCCCTTTCATTTCGGAAAATCTTATTTTTCTGTTACATATTGTAGTATAAAAATGCTATAGTCCAAAAATTAGTGTGTGTTTATAGTTTTTTCTTTTCTTTTCTTTTTTTTTTTTTTTTTTCTTTTCATTCATATATCTGGGTGGTTTCTACACCCAACATTAAAATTATATAACTTATTAATTAAGAACATTCAGATTTTTGAGGTTAAATAATAGATTTTTCCCAAAATAGTGAGTATTTTATCTTGCTTTAGGCGAAGATTCTCAGCAAAAATCCAATCTGAGTGTGAAAATATGAAACAGAAAATTCAAGACCCTGTTTTTAGTTATTATGGGGCCGCTCTTAAATTTTAGAAAGGAAGCTTGTGCTTCCCGAGCCTTTTGGTAATCGGGCCCTGGTTTTTGGGTTTTAGTTCTGCAAATGTAAAAAATCCAATTTTAATGTCTGGATACTCATCCTTGAATTGTTTAAAAGTCTCCTTTCAATAACACAATACTAACATTTTTTGTATGTGTTTTCACTGTATTAACTTTCATTGATGCATAATATTATTAATAATAAATAATCTGGTGTGTCACTCACACGACTTTCTCTTACCCTGAAATTTAATACTATAAATACAGGTTGCAGATTAATAGGTAAGATAACAAGTACTGTTATGTAAACCTATGTTAAACAATTCATATTAGGCTTTTGAAGAGTTTTATATGATAATTAATTCTGTGTGAGGGGGGATACCGCCCCCCTCAACCCCCCGTTTCATTAATGCACCTACATTTATATAGAATTTAATTCGGTTATTAAAAAATATTTCTCTTTTTAAAAAATAATTTATTAAAATTATTATTTAAAAAAATTATCTTTTATGATAAGGCAGACGATTTCCAAATTAGAGAAGTAGTATAACACCAAATATCCAAAAAGAAGTCCATTTTATTCTCAATATTAAAAAAAAAAAAAAAAAAAAAAAAAAAAGTACGATTTTTTTCAAAGTTTTTTTTTTTTTTTCGTTAAAAGTAAAAAAAAAAAAAAAAAAAAAATCGATAACTGTGTTTTAAATTATCGCAGATCGATGGTTCAACCATTCGTTTTAAAGGTATTGGTGAGCTCTTTTGAAAGATACCCATCATGAAAATTTACTCCCCTCGAGGGGGGACTTGCCCCCCAGGGGGGGAGGCGAGGCTCCTACATACACAAAAAAATTTTCCGAGTTAACTGTCTCTATTACAAAAAATATATATTTGTTTCATTTGGTTTAGTGCAGTCTATAGACGTTAAACTCTATTTTCCTGCAATTTCCCCCATAGACGTAATGTATTAGAATTCTCTTGATTGTCCCTGTACACGAACCATTTGCTTGATCTTAACGAAAAGCTTACTGTAGCATCCCTATATGATACACATTTAGAATACCAAGTTTGAATTTTCTGCCATAATTTGTTTTTGAGATATACTGATAACAGACAGATACACAGACACACACACATACACACACACAGACCATTTGCTAAAAACATGATTTTCGTATTCAGGGGACCTCAAAACTTGTAACTATAACAAAATCTCGCGTTCGAAAATTTGACCTGAATTTCTCTACCTTATGGGTAAGAGAAAGTAAAAAGTAATATATTAATAGTAATAATAAAATCCTATAAAAAATTACTCTAATTGTTATTAGGCCGTTACTTTATTTTTATTTTCCGGGAAACTAAACAGCACCTAGGTCCCAATTATCCCTAATCCCTAATAAATAGCGCACAAATACTGAATACGTGCAATTGAAAATTGGAATCAAGTTTCTCTTACATTGTGTATTTTATCATGAAAAACGGCAGTTTTTCTAGTGACGCAAGCGCAAAAACAAACGAACGCCACGACACTCAGCGGAAACGGAAAAACGAACGAAAACTGCGACACTTATATATACAGGAATTTTAAGATCAAACAAACCGCTGAAAGCCGACACTTAATATCTCAGGAAATATGGGAGGTTATGTTCTGATATTTTCAAAATAGACTTTCACCTTCTGTCTGATCCTACCCTGAAATCGCTACATTTCTGCGTGCAATATATTTCGAGATATGAATTGGCTCATTTAAGTTATAAATGGACAGACTGTATGTGTAAGAATTTTTTCTCGAATATGGCTCGAGCGAATTTAGTTTAATTTATATATGATATTAATCGCTTTTATCTGATGTGCCTGACATCTCCCTTTTCCCTAGGAAAACTCTTGTTTTTTTTATAACTCAGTTTAAAAATCGAACTATTTTTTACTCCTAAAATACCGTGATGCGGCAGTTTCGCGGACGAATGTCTTCTCTTCCATCTCAAATACTGAATATCAAATAATCGTTTTGGCTCCATGTATCGGAAAACGTCAAAAATAAACACAAAAAATAAAAAAAAATATTTTTCTTTTTTTTAATATATATATTAAATGAGTTATTTATTTAGGTACTTGTATTTTATATGACATTTGTTTATCAAAAATATTCTTTGTATTTACATTGTTTTCATGCTGATACGTTGTTAACTTTCAAAATTGGTTCTATTTTAAAAGGTGATTGCAACAACCAAAAATTTTTCCTTTATTTTCATAAAAATGACAAATAATATGATAATCATATGCAAATATTTGTAATTTTTTCAAAATTAGGTGATAAATCACTTAAACTACGGATTTAAAAAATTCTTAAAACAGAATTTGAAAATAATTAATTTGCTCATTAAGTTTCTAGTATATATATAATATATAAATTACAAAATGTTAAGCTATAATAAAATTTTGAATAGATTAAGATTTTTTTTTTTATTAAATTCATAACAAACTATACTACTTAAATATTTACCAGTATAAAATTTTCACTTTTTAAAGATTTTTCTATTATTATTTATTTTTCTCTTTTAAAACAAATCTATACCTAAAAAATTATAATAAGAAATAAATATAAATAAGAAATTTTTGTCATTTTTAAAATGTACTATATTATGCCTTTGTAATGTTGCATGTGTCCATCTTTTTTATCACTTTTTATAAAATTTTGAAATTTTATTTAGTTTGTTATTTTGTTCGAGTATGACCTATAAAACAACACTTTTAATACAGTGTTATAACTCATTACCATGCTCCTTTAATTTTACGTTTTGATCATTAACCCCTAAAAAGTAATGATATCAATACAAAAAACCCTTAACGGGTTAAAAGTTTGTGACGCAGCACTGTACTTTATGGCTATAAGAATTAGAAATACGGGTCTTAAAAATAATGATATCAAATTTTCAGTGACGCTTTGATATTAATTAAATTATACATAGATTTTCTTATTTGAATTTGCTTTTTCCTTTTATTTATATTTACAGTGTAAACGTTATTTTCAACATAAAATAATATATAGCATTTACTCATTGATACCTTTCCATTCACATCTCTTATACTATGAAAGCATGTGTTTTAAAAGAAATTATATGAAATTCCAGTAACGCAGTGGTGTTACATTAAGTGATTTGTTTTTAAATTTCTCTGCAATTATTTTGTTTTGCATATTAAAATATATGTGCACATTGAAATATTGCTTTTAATTTTCAAATACGCTGTCAAATATATCACTTTCATTAAGCTTATATTATGTACTGAAATATATTTATTTCAATGAATTATTCTATCTTTTGCGTCACGCCATCCAAAACTGTAAGTAAAATATATGGAAATGTTTACTTTGTGTCATTTCATCCAAATAAATTGAAAATGCATGCAAATAGATATCGTGATGCAAAGAAAAAAACTGTGAAATTTTTTTCAGTTTTGGATGGCGTGACGCAAAAGATAGAATAATTCATTGAAATAAATATATTTCAGTACATAATATAAGCTTAATGAAAGTGATATATTTGACAGCGTATTTGAAAATTAAAAGCAATATTTCAATGTGCACATATACTTTAATATGCAAAACAAAATAATTGCAGAGAAATTTAAAAACAAATCACTTAATGTAACACCACTGCGTTACTGGAATTTCATATAATTTCTTTTAAAACACATGCTTTCATAGTATAAGAGATGTGAATGGAAAGGTATCAATGAGTAAATGCTATATATTATTTTATGTTGAAAATAACGTTTACACTGTAAATATAAATAAAAGGAAAAAGCAAATTCAAATAAGAAAATCTATGTATAATTTAATTAATATCAAAGCGTCACTGAAAATTTGATATCATTATTTTTAAGACCCGTATTTCTAATTCTTATAGCCATAAAGTACAGTGCTGCGTCACAAACTTTTAACCCGTTAAGGGTTTTTTGTATTGATTATGTTTACAGATATTTTTTTGTAAAACTTACGTTATGTTAGTATGAAAATACTGGTGGTGAGTTGCATTTTAATTTATAACTCTGTATCCCATGGCCGTCCCATGTTGAAACTCACAATTATTATTGACTATAAACATAAGAATAACATAATTTTTAAAGAAAAATTAAGTATGTACTTTTATTGAAGGCCAAAGGTCAAAATGTTTGACCTTCAAATGAAAAATTTAAAAAACATATGCATGTGATATATCATTTTAAAGCCTGTATTATAAGTTTTCTAATGATATCAAACTTATATTTCTAAGTTAATTAAGTAACAAAATATGGGTACATTTTTAGTAGAAGAATTTTGAAATTTTGCATTTTTTACCCATTTTTGCAGCCCTGTGTATCAAAAACTAAAACAGGTAGGGACTTATAATTTCGTATACATTCATTTCTCTATAAAACAAATAAATGAGCCTGATTTCATAAAAATCTGAAGGGGGTCAGGCTAAAAATGCAACTATTTTGTGTTGATTTGACCTGGAATGACCCTACTAAATCTGTCATCTGAAATTTTTCAAATAAGGTAAACGCACCAGTACAAGGACACTTTAAGGACATTTTCCGACTATTTTTTGTGTAACTTTTTTAATTTTATAGACTCAAAAAATAATTAACGTTTCACACCTTTATTAACTCTTTCTTAAAATGAATGTATTAAGGAAACTACTAATTTTACCATTTTTATATGCAAAAATAAAAGGTTTTGGAGAGCTTAAAATGAGCCAGTAGTGGACACACTAAAACCCAGTAGTGGACCCCTTTTTGTTCCAATAGTGGACATCCTTGATTGAAATCGGTTGAGTAGGTTTTATGTCACACTAGTACTACATTAGGGATAATTGGCGACGTCCTAGGGTACACGCCTAAGGATGGTTTGAAGACGTGCCATCACAATTTTGATCCTCCACTTAGGGGATATTACATATTTTTGAATTTTTGCTTTAAAATAAAGTCAAAAGCCAACCAAAAGCCACATTTCTTGGGACCAATCCCCACTTTTAGCAATTTGTTTCCAAACACATAAATCCCCATTGAGAATGACATTTAACACGTTCACGCCGGCGCATTCTTCTTAAAAGTATCTGAGCACTAGCCAATAATTCCGATATCAAAAAAGTATACTTAAAACTGTTTTGTTCAATAAATCCTTGTCGAAGCATGTTCTTAGACTGACTAAGATCATTATTCGACAAGGATTTATTTAGCAAAGCAGTATTAAGTGTACTTATTTTGGACAAGGATTATTGCTAGTGTTCGGATAATTTTGCTGTGAACCACCGGTGGCCCGCGCCGGCGTGAACGTATTAAGGTTGAGGCTTGGGTGGGTTTTACGGCGCAGTGGTGCTATACTATATGGGCAAATGGTGACGATCTGGGATCACACCTAAGGATGGTCCAGAAATATGTTATCACAGTTTTGGTTGGTTGGTAGGTTTAACCTCGCACTAGTGCTGCGATATGGGTAATTCCATCACCGTTTTGAACCTCCACGAAACGGGATGGCTCAACACCTCCTTTAATAATGCCTTCGAGCTGAGCTCTACATCATGGAAGATCGGCCGATTTTATCCAATCAACACTTCCTATGATACATGTTGGATTGTGGGGATCGAATGAAATCGGCCGATCTTCCGTGACGTGGAGCTCAGCTCGGAGACATTATTACAGGTGGTGTTGGATGGCTCCCCTGCTTCGATGACGTTCGGAGGCTGCTTCGATGACGTTCGGAGGCATAATTTTGGATTGGAAACGTTAAAATGGTAATAATGCATTTCGGTTAATTAATTCTTCTTTTTTTTTTTTTATATCGTCACTTTCTTTCATGGCCTGATATCATTTCCGACTTTTTTTTATATCATTTGTATCAGGTAAATCTTTTAGATTTTTAAGCAAAGAAAACGTAATTCTGACTACAAAAATAAATTAAGCTTCATATTTTCTATTTATATATATGATGCCATATTTTTAAAGTGAAATATATTTGATGAAACGTCAGCAAGAAATTGTTAACCTCAAAACAGCTGGAGTTGAGATTGAGTGTATTTAATGCATTAAGTAGTGGTAGAAGTAGAGTACGGATTCCCTATACTGACTATGGAGAAAAATTCCGCGAACATCACTGCAATTTTTGCACCTTCTTTTGGCGAAAATCGCTTTCTTGGCAACTGGTTCTTGGGATTTTGCATGTTTTAAATGGTTTGTTCTCTTACCTCAAAAACTCCAAAGAATAGTCAAACAGAACAGTCCCAGGCCGTCGTCAATTGCCCATTGAGCTGCACTAGTGCGACGTAGAACTCAACCAACCAACAACCATCAATCAATAACAAGGATTAGATTATTTGCTTTTCATTTCAGCTAGTGTCAGTTGTGGATTGTGTTTAATTTATTCCCAATCGAAAGATAAAACAGCGATAACAAAGGTGGAGGAAACTTGCTTGGCGGTAGTTTGGCAAATGAATTGGTGGAATGATGGGGATGTGATGTTCAGAAACAAAAAGGTTACTAGTCCTGGGTCTACTCTAATATCTAGTCGATGATTTAATGTGTTATTAAATATGCGATAGATTATTAGCGATAGTCTGAGAGACTCCGCAAAGAGTGGTGTGAAGAAATGCCAACACAGTTTCGATCCTCTACAGATGAGATGGCTTCTACCTTTACAGTCGGCAGCAAAATTATTCGAGCGCTAACAATAATTCTTATTTTAAAAAAGTACACTTAATACTGCTTTGTTAAATAAATCCTTGTCGAATCATGTTCTTAGTCACTCTAAGACATGATTCGACAAAGATTTATTTAACAAAACAGTATTAAATGTACTTTTTTTATATAGGAATTATTGCTAGCACTCGATTAATTTCGCTGCCAATAGTAAGTGTTCTTAGGAGACCAACCGTCACATTTTGAACTTATACGGAAGGATTGGCTCCCTTTTTTGAATCACCATGTCTTTCATGCGAAATTGATAACTTGATGGAGCATAACTAATTAACAAGAACACGGTCACGCCAATCTCTCGGATCCTAAGTAAAACAATCATGAGAGATATAATTCCCTAAATACCAATATCCTCCATGTTCCCATCCAAATTAAATGTCTTGGGGGTCATCAAATGTCTTCTGACTATTCTTAAGGGGGGGGGGGGTGACTTCCAGATCGTCGCCAATTGCTCATAATATAGCACTAGTACGACATAAAATCCACTCATTCTCAACCCTCTAAATGCTGACTGCAGTTATGTTGTTTCAATGTCGATATTTTAATGGGAACCGAGCTTAACCAACTGGTCCAATATGGAACCCATAAAAAAAATTCACGATTAAAAAAACTTAAAATGTCTCGAGATTATCTCATGATTCAAGTGAATTGCCATTTTGTTCCGCCTTCTAAATGAGGGAAAGAATTTGAGTCATTCTCTCCACAAAAGATCAAAAGTGTGATGGTACTATTGGCAACAAAATTATTCGAGCGCAAGCAATAATTCCTTTGTAAAAAATTTACATTTAATACTGTTTTGTTAAATAAATCCTTGTCGAATCATGTTCTTAGACTGACTAAGAACATGACTCCACAAGGATTTATTTAACAAAGCAGTATTAAGTAAACTTTTTTTACATAGGAATTATTGCTAGCACTCGAATAATTTTGCTGCCGACTGTGTGTCTCCTTACCACTCCTAGGAGTGAGTTCCAGATCGACGCCAGTTGCTCAATAGCTTTCTTGCGATGTTAAATACACTCAACTCAACTCTAAATTTGGGAAATTACAGAGCTGTGTCCACTACTGGATCTGACCTTGAAAGTCAAATGAGCCAGTGTGGACAGGGCTGTCCACGACAGGTCATGATGGCATTTTTTGGGACCAGTAGTGGACACCCATAAAAGTACTATATGTTAATACAAGATTTAAAAAACAGCACAATAAATGAATTCTGCATAGTTATTTTAGTCCTACGAAAGCAAAAGGTATAAGAAATCAGTTAACCCTTTCATGCGCGGTGGGATATATATATCCCACCTAATTTCACTTCCCAACTGGAAGAATTCATCCCAGAATTTTTTTAGAAAAAACTTACGTTTGTAACATATCAGAAAAGGCCGGTTTTTTTAACCTTAAAATTCAAAAATTTCTTTTACTTTAATTTAGTTCAAGAATTCCGGTGGCAGTGTAATTTAAAGGATCCGAATTGTCTTGCGCCGGAAAGGGTTAAAAATAAGCAGTGGCAAAGCAAACAAAATTTTATCTCCTTATTCAAAATGATAAGCAAAAACGGCATAATCAGAAAAAGTGCACATTTTCTTTAGTTAAACTAATATTGTTCTAAAACTGATGGCCGTAATTATTTGTAGTTATAGACTTTAATAGTAGAGGAATATAACTTCCTTCCTGAACATTGCTCGAACCTTCAGAAGGATTGGGAACTTTATTTTCCAAGTTTAAATTTAAAAGTGTCCACTACTGGTACAGGGCCCACTCGGCGCCAACAGAAAAAATAAAAATAAAGATACAAATGGTTTCAATTTGAGGTATAAATTCAAGATATAGCACTTTTGAATAATTTGCAATTAGTAAATATGGGCTAGGACCCCTTAGAAAGACCCCACGGAGGGCACTCCTCCTCAAGCCTAGGACCCTATTGCAGTAAATCGCCCTTAATCACAACACCAACACCACCATTTACAGTTAGTATATATTTTTTGTAAGCAATATTCTAGTCAGAATGTTGCGCACAGTGATTACACAAAAAATATTTTTTAGAAAGTCTAAACTTTAAAAGTAACTTAAAATGTAAAATTTTAAAATAATAACATTGCAACAAAAGTATTTAATTACAAAAGATGCCGTTCTTGCTGTGCTAAAAATTTCATATCAGTTCCATTTACATAAATAGAAATGTAAACCTTATTATTATTGTTATTAAAAATTTATTCTTCATATAAGTTTGTCTCTTACGACAAAAGATGGCAGCATCATGCAATTTAGTTGAGGAAAGAAATAAAGCAAAAGAAAAATGATTTGTGAAAATATATTGAAAATAATAAATAAGATTCAATTGAGTTTATTTTTATTATTTAATTGGGATTATATAAATGCAGCGTAACGCACCAGAACTATTTTTCGTATTATTTATAAAAAAAAAATTACTAAAATTTATTTGGCCACGACTATTCAGCACCCAGGGGCCGAAAAGTCTACGATAATGGTAATGGAATTTCTCCTACGATCTAATCGACACCAAGGCTTTAAGTGCTGCTATCTATATTCAATTTTTGTAAATAAAGAAGCTTTTACAGGATAAATTAAATTAAAGTTTTAAAAAACATTTAAAAATAAGGTGGTTTATTTTTAATCAAAATAATTAGATTTTTTAAATTTTAAATAGTATTTTTGATTTTTTTTAAACTTATAGTTTAATTTCATGAATATAAGCTTATAAATGGTATTAAAAACTTGATCAGTGAAATGGTATTTAAATAATTCACTGAAAAATTAATATTTAATTACAAAAAGGGGTAAACGTTTATATAATTTCTTTCTTATATTGTAAAAATAAATTCTTTTTTAAATTTTCAAGAGAATTGCAATGCAAATAACACAGAATAGATATTTATTTATAAGTATTAAAATATTGTAAAAAAAATCTACAAAATATTCGATATAGCATAATAGTAGAAATATGTAACTAAACATAATATAAAGTTAAACGTTAAACTAAAAAGTTTTCAACAAAATAATCATTATCTTTTTCATTTAGTTTCTTTAAAATAGAAACGAAAATAAAAAGATAATGTTAAAAACTTTGAACATCCTTTATTTTATTTTTCCATGTTTTTATTAACTTCGATTCTTGTTTGTTTGTTTGTTCGGTACAGATCTTGCAATCGATTTTTAACTAACTTCCCTACTAGCTAGACATTTGAAACTTTCAGAATAGCTCAGAACCCGAAGACAACACAATGCTTAGAAGCCCGATTTTCGAATTTTTGATTACTTTTCTTTTAATTAATTAAAATATGAGAATAATAACCTCCTAATAGCTATAAAAACAGCCATTAAAAATATTAGCTATGATTTAACTGTTATCACAAAAAAAAAAAAAAAAAAAAAAACATTTGACTAAACGTGAACGTTAAAAAATTGTAAAAAGTTAAATCGGGCATCTCACAAAAATTGACTTCATTATCACTTTAAAAGTTTTATACGCATTGATAAAGTGCTAATGCAGTTCTACAGCTATGATTCAACAGAAAATTTAAAAACATAGTTTATAAAAAGTTTTTTATCTTATAATTATTTTTAATTTGAGCTTGATGAAAAATTAACATAATATAAATAATACACTTATAAACAAGTACTGTAGGGCTAAATGTGAAATACAGACTAAAAGATTAATAAAAAAAAATAAATAAACAAAGGGGGGTGGTTACACCTCTACATTGAAAATATTCATTTTAATCAACGACCTATCGAATCAAGTTACAATAATGAAAGATAGATGACTGCACTCAACTGTGGTGCAGAATAGCCAATTCGAATTTATTTTGGTTTATAAGCCTTCATTTTTGGTAATATAGTGTTGCCATCTATTGATTAAATTTATAAAAATAATGTATGCTTGGTATTATAATTTTTTTTTTTTATCTTTTAAAAGCAATACAAAATATCCAAAAACCTATCTCGGTGGGAGAGAAATATTCATTTCAAAAAGAGCTCGCCAAACCAATTAAAAGAAAGAAAAAAACTTGACAGAATCTATTTGTTTTATCAAGGAATTTAAAGTTGTAAGATGGTGTTGGTGTTTAGGATTAAGGCCGATTGACTGCTGTAGGTCCTGGGCCTGAGGGGGAGGGTCTTCCGTGGAGGTCTTTCTAAGGGGTCCCAGCCCGTATTTACGCAAGTTTCGGAGAAAACCACGGAAAACTCCGAACGGCTAGGCCGACGAGCGCGACCGGGGATCGAACCCGGCACCTCACGTCTACCAGCTTTGAGCGCAGAACCGCTCGGCCGCTGGCGGAAACGCCCACTGGCGGAGTTACAGATTTTCAAATGACGTGAATCTACGTCAGCGGTCGCGAAAGTGTTAATATATTTTTCTTGCAGATGTGGGGTGCAACGTAGACCTACTTCCCCGCTGGTGCACCCTGGGCAACGTTCTTGTAACGGCAAAGTGGTCTACATCGTTCAGCAGCTTCTGGTATGTCTTCTCAGCGTTGTATTTCGGAGAGCCTGAATGTTTTGCAATGGAACGATGGTGGTTTGTCTCAATAAAAAAGAATTGACCTAATTCACACCTTGTCTGTACGATGCATTGATGTTTTTGTCATTATGGAGGCAAACCTCTCTTGATGCCATAAAATTTTATCCTTTTTCTGGTTATAATGTATATCTTCTTCCCAAGTACCGAAAGGTTGCTAGTGGAATTCTGTTTGGCATTAAAAGTACTTTAACGACTGACTTTAATATTTGTAAGGAAATAGGTGACTCTGAAGACAAAAGTGAAATTGTTAAATTAGATGTCTGGAAGGAAAATTTTCACTGTAAAATTTATGCACTTTATATTCCTCCAGGAAGCAAACCCAATTTGTCTACGCTATCCATTGATAGAAAGACAATTGTCATTGGTAACATGAATGCTCTCTCCATGCGTTGGGGTTACGGTGATTTAAATGCCGCTGGTTCAGAGACAGAGGATCTTTAAAATTCTTCTCTTGAGCTTATTTATGATGCTTCTGATCCCCCGACATACATACATTACAATGGAAATGGCAGTTTACCCGATTTGCTTTGCGTTTCTTCTGATTTGAGTGTTTTTACAAAGCGAGAAGTCATTGAAGACCCGGGATCTGGTCACAGACAAATTAGTGCCTTGGTCGCCTTTCAGGGACCTAAGAACAGGTGTCCTTCTTTCCAACGTAAATCTTGGAATTTTAAAAAAGCTCACTGGGAAAATTTTCGAGTATTAACTCAAGAAAGACTGCAATTTTCTAGCTTCAATTTCTCTTCTCATCCAAGCCACATTGTTTGGGACTTTAGTAAAGCTATCTTGTCATGTGCAAAGTACTCTATCCCAAGAGGAAGGGTAAAGGCCTATAAATGCTTTTGGTCAGAGGCACTAGACGCAATTAAAGATAAACGGGATCGCTTAAGAAGAAAAGCTGATTTGACTAAAATACAATATGATGTTATAAGTTGGAGAAAACAGGTAGTTGTTTTTAAGAAAGCTGTCTTGGATGCTAAGCGGAAATCTTTTGATAGGTTTATATCTAACATTAACTACAAGGAAGATAGTATGAAAACATAAAAATTTTTGTCAACCATGCAGAATAAGAGGCCGGTCCCAAGAAAACACCCAATTATATTTAACAGGACAGTTTTGACCTCTGACAGGACTGTGGCTAATGCTTTCGGCAAATCCTATTCAGAAAATCAGAAAAATGGACCATTCGCCCATAATATGTCAAGACAAATTAAAAAGGAAATAAAAAATGATGAGGAAATAAAAAACAACTCGGTATCAATAATATTTTTACAGCTCCCCTTAAACTTAGATGAATTAAAACTCGCTTTCGAATGTCAAAAATTGAAGAAATCTCTAGGAGAGGACAACATCCACGTTGAATTCTTGAAACATATGAGTGGAACAGCCAGAGATACTTTGCTGTGTATTTTTAAAAAAATCTGGGAGACAGGTCTGTACCTGCTCAGTGGAAGAGAGCTATGATCATACCTATTTAAAAAAAAAAAATAAAGATCCAAAACAACTTAGCAGTTATCGGCCAATATCTCTCACTAGTATTCTTGGGAAAACTATGGAGAAACTTATCTTTAACAAATTAAATTGGTATCTAGAAGAGAAAAACTTAATAGTTAATGAACAGGCTAGTTTTCGAAAAAATCGTTCAACATCAGACCAGGTCACTTATTTTAGTCAAATTATAAAGGATACTTTGAACAATCAAAATATTTTAACAGCAGTCTATGTTGACTTCAAAAGCGCATATGACATGGTATGGAAAGAGAAACTGTATCAAAAACGACTTAATGCCGGAGTTTATGGAAACATGTGTAGGTGGATACATTCTTTTACTGACCAACGTATTTGCAAAATTAGATTTGGCAAGGGCTTATCTAAGTATTATAATCTGCAAACAGGTCTGCTCCAAGGTGCAGTTGGAAGTTGCACACTGTTCAAATTATTTATCAATGACTTAGTTCATGTTTTAAAGACTATAAAGGTTGTAGATTGTTTGCGCTTTGCTGATGATCTTGTCATTTGGGCACAAGCACCAAAGCGTAATGCGAAATCCTTCATAGAAAACAAAATTAACCAGGCTCTTGTTTGTCTGTCAAATTGGTGCATTAAAAATAATATGATTGTGAATTTGGGAAAGACTGCTGTCCAGTCTTTTTCGTTGACCCACCAGGCATTTCTCCCTGATCTGAAGTATAGGAATGTTGCTCTGAACCACACTGACAAATTCAATTACTTGGGAGTAACTTTCGATAATAAACTGAACTGGAATTCATGTATTGAATAAATATCGAGTCGCACTAAAAGAAGAATGACTGTTTTGAAGCGTCTATTTGGATCACTATGGGGATGTGATAGATCAACCTTGAATCCTACTTATAAGACTTTTATTTTACCTTTAATCACTTATTGCTGCGGACCTTTTATTACTGCAAGTGATCACGCATTGAAGAAATTGGAAATTTTGCAAAATCAATTACTGAGACTCATTACTGGAGCCGTTAAATCAACACCAATTGATGCAATGCTTTTATTGACAAGCAGTAAAACAATCAAAATTGTAATTGAAGAAAAAGCTTTGATTCTTTATGAGAAATTAATTAGAAATGGAAATCTTTACTGGACTAACTACGAAATAAAAGACAGAAATTTAAAAACCCAAAAAGGTTTTGCTCAGTTTGTCCGGAACCTTAAGCAGAAGTTTGAATTGCCGGCTGACATCCAGGAGGTTGTAAAACCTTCTAATCCACTAAATATCAAACAAATCGAAACAAACTTATGTCTTACGCATGGGCTTTGTAAGAAGAACAACTCTATACAGGTTATGAGGAGTTTTGCTTTAGACACTGTTAATACAAGGTACCCGGAACCTGAATGGTTACATGTCTATACTGATGGATCCTTTAGTGAAATTCTTGAGACTGCAGGTTCAGGAGTATTTTCCAACTTAGTCTCCTTTTATGCTTCTGCAGGAAAATTTCGAACAGCTTTTGATGGTGAGGTGGAAGCTATCTGAATTGCTATTAAGTATTTATTGTTTTTTGCCAATAAATTTGATAAAGTGGTCTTATTTTCCGATTCCCAAGCCGCAATTCAGGCAATTAGCTCGATCAGTCTGCCCTTCTCAGAAGAAATCTCCCAGTGTCGGCAACTTTTGTGGGAGTTGAGTTTAAGAAGGAAACGTGTGGTACTTCGGTGGATACCTGGCCACTGCGGCGCTTTTGGTAACGAGCAAGCCGACAGCCTCGCAAAAAGAGGCTCGAGACTACTTCAGATGAGATCCCCGGCACTATCATTCCATTCCCTAAAACTGTATATTAAACAAATAATGAATAGGTATTTAAAATTGCAAATTCGTAACTAGAGATGAAAAAAACCCGGGAATTTAAAACCAAGGTAAAAAACTGGGAATTTTGCGGGGAAAAAACAAATTAGAAATCTCTAAAGCAAATAATATATGTTGTTTACTTAATATAAAAGGCTATTTTAAAGACTTTGATATACTGATAAGCTTATAACATTGTTTTAATTTATCATTTTATTTTCAATTTATCAGAACTGCAGCCAAATCATTAGCTTTTCATATATAAACAAGTCATAATTTATACATCTGAAAAGATATTCCAATATAACACCCTTTTTACTAGATTTAATATGGCGATATTTATATAACTAAATATAATTACAAAATATATAAGTTTAAAAAATAAGGATATGATTAAGAAAAAATGATTCTTTGAATCATAACATGTTACTTTTCTTAGGCTTGTTGATTGGCAAAAATTAGACTTAGGATTGTTATAGTTATAAGCATTTTTCTCCACAGACACCTCTTACATATAGTTTTTAATTCCACAAGATAACATTATTTCAAAAGCCTAAAATTCAATTAATTTTACTACATTATTCTAGATAAAATAACATGTATTAGCTACTTTTGTACTCAGGAAAAACAATTGTTTATTTCCTTTAAGCACTGCAAACTTTAATATTATAATTGTTATTAATATGAAGTTTTATATAAATAAATAAAATTATAGACTTTTTACATGTGATTTAGTTGGTAAAAATGCTAAGTAATAAAAAGTTGGTGAAAATGCTAATATTAATGAATATAGTGACAGAAATTTACCGTTAGTGTTAGCGACGAATTAATTATAATTAATTATTTTCTTTGTTTATGGAATGAACTTGAACATCGAAGATGCTAGAATTAGCGAGAAAGGGAAAGGGAAATGAAATCTACGCAGAAGTTAAAGTTGAAATTAATTTAAGGATCGGAGGCTATTTATACACAAAAAATATTTAACAAATGCAAAAATTATAAAAATATTCATAATTTAAAAATTCCCAGTTTTGGGGAATTTTCAAAATTTCCAATTTTGTCTTAAATTCCCAGGGAGAAAATCGGTTTTTTCCTGGAAAAAACCGGGTGTTTTGAAAGCCTTATATCTCTATTCGTGACAGAATAAAATTAAGGCGTTGGAGGGCTGAAGATCTTTTAAAAATTCCCAGCAGTCCACGACGGCATCCGCCTCTTGACTGGACATGATTGTTTGGCAGAACATCTCCATCGTATTGGAATCTTTTCAAACCCTGGTTGTCCCCTGTGCAATTTAGCAGAACCAATGAACAGACATTATCTCCGTCGATGTGCTTCACTTCGTGACAACTCTGAAACTGCGCTTTCCTGTCGTGCCAGAGAACTTTTAAGGCAATGACTTCGGTTATTTCTACCTTTTTTGTCTTTTTTTTTTTTTTTTTTTTTTGTGTGTGTGTGTGTGTATTCCTATTTTATTTTTTTTTTTGCAATCAATTTGCTTCTGTATTTACCTTGCCATTGGAAAAAAAAAAAAAAAAAAAAAAAAAAAAAAATTCTTGCAGATGTTTCTAAGAATCTAAGAAGTTATAGGAATATAGATTTAGATGAGTTTAG
This sequence comes from Salticus scenicus, assembly GCA_963930645.1. Classification (NCBI taxonomy): domain Eukaryota; kingdom Metazoa; phylum Arthropoda; class Arachnida; order Araneae; family Salticidae; genus Salticus; species Salticus scenicus. The sequence continues at coordinate 339,544,516 of OZ005648.1, read as the reverse complement.
TGGACGTTTAGTTGGTGTCTGTAACATTGTATTATTTTAATATTATTCTGTGTGTGATAAGCATTAAACAATAAAACTACAAACACTAATCTTGAAACCCATATTTGTACACTTGAATTTCACAACACACATAAATAGTTAAAAATTATTATTAATCCACTTTTCAGATTTTTTAATTTTTAACTTAGTTATAACTTAGTAGTTATAATTTTAATTCTTTTTAAAAGGCTTTACCACACATACAGCAGTGTGACAATTAAAATTTATTATATTTTATAAATTAAAAATGCTTTCCATGATTCTTAAATGAATTATTAATTTTCATTTAGATTCGGGTTTCGGGTCGGGTTCGGGTCGCCAAAAATTCGTTAGTGCGGGTTCGGGTCAGGTTTCGGGTTGATTCAAAATTCACTTGTCGGGAACCCGACCCGTGCAGGACTCAAGTTCTTGCAATCCTTAACTGTGACGTTACAATTTTATCAGATCAGATGAACGAATTCTTATTGCTAGCACAAAGCACTAAAGATGATATAAGTACTAGTCAACACAACATGTTAATTTTCAATTTTCTTTTCATCTCTTAAAGAATGAATATTTCATATAGACTTTTTTCGTGTTGAAAATGGTCTCGTAATCTTTGTATAATGCCTGATTTTTCATTTTCTTTCAAATATTCAGTGTGCAAAGTTTGGAAATGCCTGTAGATATGTAATTATATTTTAACAACGTCCCGTATGTTATAATAATATAGGGACGTTGATTTTAATAAGGAGCGCCGAAACTTTTCTTTGCCTAGGGGCCAAGGGCGCCAAGTACCCTCGCACTGGCACTGATTGTGAATGCGGCGATTCTAGAAATAATATAAATGCAGTTGATTTATATATTATCAAAGAAAAATAAATTGTCATTTCATACTAAAAGATAATTAAAGCAAGAAATATATTGTACCATTGATGCGGTTCTAGGAATATCGTTTGTTTTGCCCTTTTTCTAAAAGAACCAGCTCTTTCTTCTCAGAAAAAAATAGCACTCCAGTTATCTCTCTACCTCTGTGATTACGTCACACAAAAACATTCGCTTCCTACACACTACAAGAGCGTAACCCAAGATTCATTCTTGTGTTTGTAAAAATACTTTTTCGTCCATTTCACTTTCGGATTTTGCTACGGCAAGTTTAAAGCGCTTTTGCTCCAAAATTATTCTGTGGCCTCGGCTTTCACGTTTGTGTTAAAATTAAATATTAAGAAATTAACTGCAGATTATACTGCTAGACTATATAAAAATATAGCATTGTGTAAATTATTTGTCATATTTCAAAAATGGTTGGAAAAGCTGAATTTCCGTGAGTACATTTATTTATTTATGTACACATAATAAAAAGGTATTCCGGGAAATCGTATTAGAATTTTTTTTTTCCATCGATTTCCGAACTAAAATTTGAGCGGTATTTTTTCTTCTTCTTTCAATATTGTATATATATATATATGTGTATATATATTATATGTGTGTGTGTGTAAACAAGATGTTTTTAAATGATTTTATTTACATTTGTGTTTTTATGTGTTTTATGTCCGCTGATTATTTTGATTATGAATAATGTTAAATTGCAAACCTAACTAAATAGTTTAAATTATGATTGTTCATGATAATAAAGTATAATTGAAGAGCTCATATTTAAATTAAACATTTTCTAACAAAAATTTAATTTGTATGCTATATTTTTAATTTAAAAAGTTATTTTAAATTTATCCTATAAAATAATTAACCCTACTAACATTATTAAAAATTTAAATAACCTTGCTTTTTCTATAGTTTTATAATTGTAATGTAATAATTAATGTCATAAAGTGTGTTAGTACTACTCTTCTAATTGAAAGTGTAATTCATAAATTCTTGCATTAAAATAAAATAATAAATAAATAAAATAAATCCCAGTTCAGCTGTAGAACTAAACAAAAATTATGGAAACTTCTCCTTTACAAAATTCAAATTCATAAAAATGACCAAGATTTCATTTTATGAAAGTGATTGCATAAAAAAACATTTTTCTGCATTATGCCAAATTCCTTTGTGTATTTATTTTAATGAAGCTTTATCAGCTTCTATATAATTGCATTTTCATATTAAATATAAAATATCGTTAAAATTAAATTACACACATACACATAGCATATTACAAAAATGCTCCCATTAATTGAAATCTGGATTGATTCCCACAATTTGATATGTGTTGTTCATTATAACATGTATCTGTACTTGTACTTACTTTTGAGTTATTCATAAGACAAGTTTTTTAATTTCTAGGGCCCATTTTGGGGAATAAATAAATATATATATACATCATTTGTGTGTAATAGTATTTTCATAATTTATTCTCATATTTATATTTCTACTGGCATCATTTTTTTTTTTTTTTTTTTCATAAATTGATTCAGGCATTCTGTCAATTAAGTTTTGTGTATTCTTTTATTAGCATGCCTCTCCTGCTTCGCTGGTCATCAAATTTAAATGAATTTTCAAGAAATTTAACTCATTGTTTTTTATATATATATATATATCTTATTTAGTATAAAAACTGAAAAAAAAAAAAGTCCATTGAAATAACTCCCAATCTTTATTTGGGGAACCTGTTTGCACTGCATTGGATCTATGTTTCATTTGCCTACAGCAACGTCTTTTTCGGGTACTTTAGTTTTGGCACACTGTATTACCATTTGACCAAAACAGTTAAAAAAAAAAAAAAATCATTTAACCCTTTACGGCGCACTACCCTTTAAAGTTGGAATTTCAACAAAAAAAAGTTGTAGGCTATCTACTTAGGTCTAAAGGAGTACACATGTATAATTTTGTAAAGATAGTACTTACCGTATTGAATCTGTGGGTGTTCCATCAGCTGGAACACTGCGCCACTAGAGCTCTGAAAAGTGCTTCTAAGAGCATCGCAGTAAAGCGCGTAAATATGTAGAAGATTTTGCATTTCAATTAAAAAACACTGTATTATACCTGTGTAGTAGATTTAGCATGACCCATGGTGCATCACGGGAGGCCTGCTACTCTACACCCCATTCCCCCCCCCCCTTTCCCCACCCCCCCAAAAAAATTTTGTTTATATGACTTGTTATGAAATAATTTTATATTTACAGTTAGTATACATATATACAGGTCCTATGTGCAAAAATATTTACAATTAGTGTATTTTTTAGCTTCATAAAATTTTTGGAATCACGTCACACTCTTTTGGTACAAGCACAAACGAACATTGTAGGTTTTGCACATGAAACTAGTTTTGAGCGTTTTTTTTTTTTTTTTTAATAGACAACCAACCCTTCCTCGCAGCATCTTATAGCTTGCCGTCATTCCCTCCAAACAGAGGAAAACAGAGCACGTAAAGACAGCTGTCTTCTCTCATCATTGTTTTCGGTTGCATAATATGAAAAGCGCTAGTGTCTCAGTGTTCCAGGAGATGGAACACCTTATTTTATTCAGCGATTCCTCGTATGTTTCCTGTATAAAATATTAAAATTAATATAGAATAAATAATTTAGAGTACAGCCAACGATATAACATAGAAATCTTTTTTCAAGCAATCTTTTTTGTATCACAAAAAAAATATACAAAATTTCTTGTAAATACGAGGGTTTAAAATAACTCGTCCCAGCTAAATATCATGGATTGCCTTGTGTACTGGTGCCATCTAAGGATGAAAAGGAAAGTTCAAAGTAAAAAATAAACCTATTTTTATGCATTTGCAATTGAATTTAACGGTTGCAGAAGCTAGCGAAGTTAGGTGTTCCATGTAGTGGAACACTGAGCGGCAAAGGGTTAAAGGAATTAATTACATTTTAGTTAAACTTTCTACTGCTTGCAGCAATGTCTTGCCTGGGCACTTTAATTTGGATATTTATTGGATGACAGGTAGAGCTGTTATTATTCAAGAACTATGATTTTACAGATTGCTGTATCTCACCATCTATTATAGATTTTAGTTTTGGTACCATGTATTTATAGCTTTCGCTTTTTTTTCTATATTACCATTTGACAAATACAAAAAATAAAAAAGATTTTCATATGGAAGGAATTAAATAAAAAACTTAATTAAACTTGAATTTTAATAAGTTAAATTCTATCTACTGTATTGCTATTATTTTATTATTTATTTTTTTATTAATACAATAAATTAAAGGAAAAGAAGTCTCTTTCAAAGGTATTAATTAAATGGCTTAGTTGTAGTTTCGCCCACAGATTATGTTTGGCGTATTTCGGGAGCACACTAGATCGCCTGAGATTGTGGGTTTTGTGATTACTTTAACTTCTTTGTGTCATGCGTTACATCATCAGTGTGTGGTACTGTGTTTAGGTACTGAAAAAAAGTTTTTTTTTTTTTTAATGTTTGAATCGAAAGTTTGAGAATAATGACGCCATGTTTTATGAGAGTGATTTTAAAGGAAGTGTTTTACAGGAATTTATTTGATATGTTATTTTTGTTGAATTGTGTCATTTTTGAAGTAAATAATGAAAATGGAGGGAAATTTATTGAAGTCAAAGAATATTTAATCAGTGTTGTTAACTTTTTATGGAAGCAACTTTAGAATCCTTGCTGTATATTTAAATATAAAGTGGATTAGAGGTAAGTTTTTTTATATAAATGTATTTGATAGTGTATTTAATCATTATTTAGAAAATATATATCTCTAAGTAAATATATACAACATGTAACAGAAATACATTTATGTATGCGAGTCTATTATGTTCACTTTAAACAGTAATATCTTGAAATTAGACGATTATGCAAAGTTTAAAATTACACGTTTCTTTAAATTATAAATAACGAGGATTAAATTGTTTTATCTATTTAGTGTTTATAAAAAAGAATATTGAAGTGTGCTTTTGGTATTTTTATAATTTGTGGTTTTGTTTCGGATTTGTGGAAAGAGGGGGTAGGGAGGATAATAATTATTTTTATGGGCACAAAGCGTTCATATATTTGTCAATGATTGCTGCAATATGTAATTTCATGCATTTTGAGATAGGTGTATCCAGTGATATTTTTTTGTTTGTTTCTCATGTATGCAAAGCATACTACAGATGTGCGTATTATTGAATACTTTAGTATGTAATTTCATGCATTTCTGAGATAGGGGTATTCAGTGATTTTTGTTTTCATGTTTGCGAAGCGTACAGACCTGCGTTTTACTGATTGCTGAAATATGTTATTTCATGCATTTGTAGATAAAGGTATTCAGTGGTTTTTTTTTTTTAAATTTTTTAAAATTTTCATGTATGCAAAGCATACAGACATATGCAGTGTGTCAAAACTTGTCCCAGGGTGCAGGTTGTAAAGGCGCTGTGAGTGTAAATGCACGTGCGTCATAACGTCCACTGCTTGCTGACACACTGCCAACAAGTTGTGCACATTTTGTTAAGTAGCTGAGAGAAGATGAGCGTTCATTGCAGAAGTGAATTTTTTTCATGTTGATTTTTTAAGATGGAGCAAAGTGCTGTATTTAAATGTAAAGCAAAACTTGGTAAAAGTGCTTCGAAACATACCAACAGGGCTGTAGAATATAGACGCACACCGCACGCAGAAAATTTTTCTATCTTGCAGAAAGTTTGCGCAGAAAATTTTCCTATCTTGTGGAAAGTTAGGTTTTTTTTTTTTTTTTTTTTTTTTTTTTAAAGAGGGTAAAACATTTTTAAGGGATGAGGAGAGAGAGATTACCTGTCTGTAAATTTAGTAAACTCTGCTAGGCTTTTTTCCAACTTTTCCTAGCTTGCAGAAAATTTTTAGTTTTTAGGTCATGTGCGCGGAAAGTTTATTTTATACAGGTCTGCATACCAACTCATAAAACGAGTTTATGTTGACTGTTGTTTAAGTAGATCAAATGTTTTTGTATGGCACAAATGTTTTTTGTGCGGAAGAGATATGTTAGAAGATGATCAGCGTAGTGGAAGACCAATTTCTTCTAGGACATCTGAAGTTATTGATAAAGTATAAAATTTCATAACAAACGATTGCTGTGCAACACTGAGAATGATTGAAGACTCTTTAAACATCAACAAAGAAACAATTCGAAACATCCTGCATGAAGATTTGGGCAAAACAAAAGTGTGTGCTAAATTTGTTCCACACACTTTAACCCCTGGCCTGAACAAAAAGCAATGAGAAGTGCACATTGCAGAGACATCATTTCAGCCGCTGAAAACAATCCAAACTTCTTGAAGTCCATTGTTACAAATGATGAAATGTGGTGTTTCCAATATGATCCTGAAACAAAGCGACAAAGTGCGGAATTGAAGTCACAAAATTTACCACAAGCCAAAAAAAACAAAGAAAGTTCCATCCGAAATAAAAACAATGCTCATTACATTCTTCGATAGTAAAGGCATTATCCACAAGGCATTTCTTCCAACTGGACAAACAATTACAGGTGAATGCTACTTAGCTGTTTTAAGGTGTTTGATGGCCAGAATTCGTCCAGACTATTGGACTGAAACTGAAAGCAGTTGGTGTTTGTTATAGGACAATGCACCCAGTTACACCTCCCTTTTTTTCATCGATTTTTGGCAGAAAATGTCTGTGTGTTGAATCATCCACCAAATTCACCCAATTTAGCACTGCGTCACTACTCCTTATTCCCAAAACTTAAAATAAAGTTAAAAGGTGTTATTTTGAGGATATTTTGACTGTACAAGCAGCTTCGACGCGTGCTTTACAGGCCATTCTACAAAATGATTTACAACAGGCATTCGATTCATTAATAAATCGCTGTAAAAAGTGCATTGAAGCCAGAGGATCATATTATAATTAAAAAACCAAAACAGGTATTAATTTCTTGTTTCCATTTCTTTGACTCACACTGTGTACGTATTACTGATTGCTGCAATATGTAATTTCATGCATTTTTGATTCATGCATTTTGAGATAGGGGTATTCAAGGATTTTTTTCTTGGTTTTTATGTATGCAAAGCATATGGACATACATATTACTGATTACTGCAGTATGTAATTTCATGCATTTTGAGATAGGGGAATTCAGTGATGATTTTTAGGTTTTCATGTAGGTGAAGCATACAGACATACGTATTACTGATTGCTGGAACACAAATTTTTGTTTATTTTGAGATAAGGGTACTCAGTGATTTTTTTTTTTTTTCATGTACACAAAGCGTACAGACGTGCATATTACTTATTCCGGCGACTGGGAATTTTGAGTATTTATATTGTGTGATTTTTATGTTCTAAGTTTTACTTTTTTATATGTGATTGGTTATAATTCCGTAATTACTCAGTAAAAAAATTTTTAAATTGTATTTCATGATGATTTTCTTTGTTTTCTATGTATTGTTTCTGATCAAATTGCTTTTTTTTTTCTACGTGTTTTCTTGTTTGGTTAGTTCGCTTTCGTACGCGGCTGCTGGAGGGTTACAATTTGGAACACGCTGCAGAACTGCGCTATCTTGGCGATTTCCGAAAAAATCGCCAAAGGGTGGGTGAAAGTAAAAATTTCTCCTCTCTTCTTCCTGGGAAATTTTTTTGCACAAAAACAGATTAATCATGCAAATCAGTTTTAAAACAGACTTTTAGGGAAAAAAAAAAAAAATCTGTAAATTTAAAGTGAGCCATTCATTAAAAAGAAAAGGAAAAAAAAAATAATAATAATGGATAATTAAAAGAAAAAAAAAATGGATGAAAAAAACTGCATATTTCAGTTATTAGTTGCAAAAATATGGTATATTTGAACAATCATGTGCTGAAAACAGAAAAAAATGTCTATATAGGGTAAGAGCACCAGTGATTGACACTTTTAGAGCAATCTCTGATGTTTTTAATGTTCTAGTCATGAGAAAATATTTTTAGAAATCTTAAGTTAGTACGTATCGTATGAAAGACATTCAGAACCACATATATGTTAAAATATATCCATTTGATAACAATTATTTTTTTTTTTTTATGAATTTTTATTTGACACCCACTCAGTGTTCCAGTAATTGACACTGCTAGTTATTCATTTTACCAGTTATTAGCACCCCATGCTCCAGTGTTTGACATAAAATGTTAAAATTCTTATATGTAAAATATATGATATTATTATTTTTCTTATTTATTAATTATTTCGGGATAGATGTCAATTACTGGAGCACCTACCCTATTATATATATTTTAATTTTTAAAAAAAGCTCAAATTTCATTGATTAATGTTGGAATAATTGTCTGCTTCAATAATAAATCAGTGTTGAAGAGAATTATATATTTAAGCAACTAAATGTTATTAAATGTAAATTTTGTCAATGAGCTGCAAAAATAAACATTATTAATAATTGACAGCAATTTAGAAAATTTTTATCTGAAATATATTTGCGTTTTCACTTTACTTTTATTTTTATAAATCTTCCTTTATATCTGTGTAAGGGTGAGAAAAATTCACCCAAATCTTTTCTTTGATGAAAACTCTAGAAAAAGCCTATTTTTATAAATTTGAATTTTTTGAAAGGGCAGTCAAACAACCCCAAATTTTGCATTACTGAACTCTTATTGTTATAAAGCTATTTATATACAATTTCTTAATATGATTAATAATGCTTTTAATAATAATTAATATATATATTTGTAGTGGCATTGAAATAATTTTTGGTACTTTTCCTGTTAAGGGGACTTACAAGTAATAAAATAACTTATCTATACAGTAATACGCCGTTTATAATTATTCAGCTATTACAATGTCTAATCCACCATTTTCTTCAAAAAATTCATGTAATTCTTATTTTTTCAACAGATTAGGAATCATTTTTTAAACAATTTAGGAATTCTGTTGAACAAAGAATCGGCAAGTTGAACTATTTCAAAAAAGGGGAAATTTTTGCAAAAGACTGATTTTGTTGTTAGGGATGTGGGTTTTCCGGAAAATTTTGAAACTGAAAATTTTCCGGAAAATTTTCAATCTAAATTACGAAGGTTTTGTAAAATAAAACTAAATACATTAAAAGCTACAAGTAAACAAAACTATTCAAAGAAAAGTATGAATAATTATTCAATTCAAAAAGAAATTAATAAACAAAACACAGAAATTATGATTTAATGGTTTATTAAACATATATAAAGCTAGAAAGTTATAATTTTTAATGACTGTTTTGCATGTATAATGGTTGAATAATCTATATAAAAAAGGTGTCTGTGAACGTTCTGTAGCTGTTAGAGATCCTCACATATCGCTGCCAACAGCTGAACCCCATTTTATTATATAGGGAAAATTTTTATCATTACTTTCTCTTACCCATAAGGTAGAGAAAGTATTGTTTTTGGGTCAAATTTTCGAACGCGAGATTTTGTTATATTTCCACGTTTTGAGGTCCCCTGAATACGAAAATCATGTTTTTAGCAAATGGTCTATGTGTGTGTGTCTGTTATCAGCATATTTCAAGAATAAATAGTAGCAGACATTCCAAACTTGGTATTTTAAATGTGTATCATATATAGATGCTACAGTTACAGTAAGCGTTCCTTAAGGTCAAGCAAATGGTCCGTGTATAGGCAGGCCCTGACTAACGGCAGGGCATACGGGGCAAATGCCCTGGGCCCCCCTTCTGGAAGGGGCCCCCCTACAGACGTATGCAGAAATTCTGCAACCTAAAAAGCTCTTTTGCCACTGCAAGGGGGGCCCCCAGAATAGGCTTGCCCCGGGGCTCCAGGTACCCTAAGTCGGGCCCTGTGTATAGGGACAATATCAAGAGAATTCCAATACATTACGTCTATAGAGGAAATTGCAGGTAAGTAGAGTTTAACGACTATAGACTGCACTAAACCAAATGAAACGAATATATATATTTTGTAATAGAGATAGTCAACTGGGAAAAAAAATTGTGTATGGAGGAGCCTCGCCTCCCCCCCTGGGGGGAATTCCCCCCCTCGAGGGGAGTAAATTTTCATGATGGTATCTTTAAAAAGAGCTCGCCAATACCTTTAAAACGAATGGTTGAACCATCGATCTGCGATAATTTAAAACAAAGTTATCGATTTTTTTTACTTTTAACAAAAAGAAAACTTAGAAAAAAAAAACTTTTTTTTCTTTTTTAATATTCAGAATAAAATGGACTTTTTTTTTTGATATTTAGTGTTATACTACTTCTCTAATATGGAAATCGTCGGCATTATCATAAAAGATAATTTTTTTAAATAATAATTTTAATAAATTATTTTTTTAAAAACAGAATTATCTTTTAATAACGGAATTAAATTTTATATAAATCTATGTGCATTGATGAAACGCATACTTGCCAACTTTTCCGGTTTTCCCGGAAGACTTCCGGTTTTTTAACGTATCTTCCGGTCTTCCGGACAGATGATGAAATCTTCCGTTTTTTAAAAAATCGCGGATATCGTTCGTTTTAAAAAGAAATCCAAATGTTCTACGAAAACTCCCGATTCCCAATCTTTTTCCATCCATAACATAAATGTCAATATTCATTTCAAACTTGCTTTATGAGATTCTAGAACATTTAAAGAAATAGAATTGTTAAATATTTCTTGCTGATGTAATTAATTTTTGCCCCCCCCTTTATTTATCTCCAATTAGTGATCAGCAATCAAATGTTCTGCAGAAGTCTTTTCTTTCATAATCTTTATCCATCTGCAACATGAGTAATAATATTAATTTTGAAGTTATTACATTAGATTCTAGAAGTAGAGTTGAAAGAATTTAAAGATTTCTTACTGTGTAATTATTTTTGTATTCCCCCCCCCCCAAATCCTTTCCCCGGATTGTGATCAATTCTAGAAACAAGAAAGCAATGGAAGTGCTCAATATTTTTCACATATGTAATTATTTTTAGATCTTTATTGCTGAATTTAATGAATCTGTTTATCTTTCCTCAATTAAATTAAATATTTGTATGTCATATTTATACCAAATGTGTAAACATGGGAAAAAAATGAAGAATAATTTTTTCAGGTTGGAAAATTTTCCCCAAATCAATTTAAGAATATTAATACTCAGTTGGTTGTATGCATGTTTGAAACTGATAATTAGCTACTGCTACTATTTCTTACATGTATGATTAATGTACATACACAAAAATCATATTCTATATTTATTTAAAAAATTAGTTATACTTAACTAAGTTTTTTTGTCTATTGTTAAATAAATTTCTTACAGATTCTGTTTTGTAGATATTTATATGTTGAAGAGGAATAACTTCATTTAAAACTTTTATATATTTAGTATAATCAATCTATAGTAAAATATTTTTATAGAATGCTTCTAAATATTAAAATTGTAAAACTGTATTGTGTAATACATCAAAGAGAAAAAAAAAAAAAACATCCCTTTTTTTTATGAAATCTTCTGGTTTTTCAACAAAAATCTTCCCTTTTTATTAAAATTGGTTGGCAAGTATGGAAACGGGGGGTTGAGGGGGGCGGTAGCCCCCCCCTCACACAGAATTGATTATCATATAAAACTCTTCCGAAGCCTAATTTGAATTGTTTAACATAGGTTGACGTAACATCGTTATCGTACCTCTTAATCTCCAACCTGTATTTATAGTATTATATTTCAGGGTAAGAGAAAGTCGTGTGAGTGACACACCAGATTATTTAAATTGTTTTCATTATATATATAAAAAAAAAAAAAAAAAAAAAAAAAATTAATTTGCTTTTGTTTTTCCCAAAATTTATTCACTTAATTTTTAATACTTCATACTGAAGTTACAAAGTAATTGGAAAAAAATGATCAAAGTTCTTTTTTGTACTTTATAATTTCAAAATAAAACATTAGAAAAAAAAAAAAAAAAAAAGTTTTTGAAAAACAAGAAGAAATTTAACAATTGTGAATTTTCTGAAAGCAAACAGACTAATTAAAAAAAATTAGAGGTAATTATTATAACGAATTTCTGTTTGGAATAATATGGGGTTTGATTTCTAGTGGCAGCAAAATTATTGAAGCATACATCCATATTTTTCTTTTTTCTTTAGTTTGATTGCTTTCTATCATATTTTAAAAGCATATTTTTAATTGCTTCCATATTCAATGTACTGAAATCGTAAATATTTTCGACTTCCGGTTTTCGATAGATTTACATGTTTTGGGAGGCCCACAACGCGATTTAGCAATTTATATTTTATTTTGGTCCAAAATTTATTTTTTATTTTATTTTTTTTTTTAAATAGAAATATTTTATTGGCTTTCTGCATACGGATATACTTGTTCTACTGATTAGAGTTGTATTTAATGTAGTAATTTTTGCCAAATATTGTATGTTTGATTAAAAAAAAAAAAAAAGACTATATTTAAATTTCTACATAAATATCATTTTCGTATAAAGTTGGTTGTGCGTAATTTTTTTTGCTTCTTTTCACTGTCATTTATAACATATAAATTACATAAAATCCTCATTATAAAAATGCCAGCAAGGCAAAATAATTCAATAATTAACTGTTCTTGCAAATGAAAAAGTTTTCAAAGTTTTGTTCATTTATTATTCTTTGTTCATTTAAATTATTCTTTCATCGAAAAATGTACTTTAAAAAAAAAAATGAATAATCAAGCTTATTTACACACACACAAAATAAATAAAATAAAATGGCAGCTTAAAAAACAATAGAAAATGAAAAAAAAAAAAAAAAAAAAAAAAATGAAATTGTGTAACATTTCACCATGCAAATTTATTTAACAAAACTTATGTTAAAATCCCGTAAAATAATTTAATTACAATAATATGCGCACTATTTCAAAATTCAGAAAGAAATTTTATATAAAGCTCCATATATAAATAAATTTTATTTTTTTCAAGCAATTCGGAATATTCTGCGCAATTATAATGCTGATTATAACATTTCATAAATAAAATGCCTTTTCAAAATATTAACTGTACAATTGTTTGAGATACTTAAAAAGGTACAAGTCTGCAATGCACACATCATATTGTTAAATAGAATGTAAATGTTAACAGAATCATTTTCCTTGTAAATTTTGGGGAACAGAACTTTCAATTTAATATTTTTGATAGTCATTAGATAAAAATGCAAATAAAATTTTCTTAAATTTACCGTTTATTGGCGTCACATGTATTTATTTATACATTTAAAAAATCTTATAATAATTCAAATTTAACATAACTTAAAATTTCTGTGTCAGTAAATCTATGACATTTTAAAAATAAAATTACACAAGTGTTCAAAATTAAAGCAACAGCCTGTTTTCTCGTTTTCGTCTTTTGCGCAAAAATTTTAAACATGTAAACACAAAATTTGTATGGCAGGTTCGTTATCATATGATTAATCGAATTTTATATAACTTTAGAAAAGTAATAATTTTTAAACTTATAATTATTCAGTTTTTCTCAAAAATAAGTTTTGGAAAATATGAAAAATTTCAACAATTTTAGAAAAGAAAACTTAATGAAAAATGGTGTTAAGGACACATTACAGATATAACGCACATGCCTTCAAATGTCAAACTAAATCCAGATTTTTAACCGACTTCAAAAAAAGAAGGAAGGTTCTCAATTCAAACCGTATGTTTTTTTTATGTTTGTTAGCTCATAACTTCTGAACGGATGCTCCGATTTTGATAATTTTTGTTTTGTTGAAAAGGTCTTGGTCTGCAATAGGTCCCATTGTAATATCTTAACGATCGAAAGAAAATACAGGGTGCCCAAAAAAATCAGTCCCAACTTTTTTAACTGCTAAACGGCTGCAGCTATAGTGATAAAAATGGTATGTAAGTATAGCAAAGTGGTCCATGCAGCACAAGGTTTAACCGCTGCGCCACCTGGTGTAAAACAGCGGAGTTAGTTTTCCTATCTCGAAAACGGTTCTAAAGGAAAAAGTGAATTATAAAGTTGAAAAGTAGCATCGATTTAGTACAAAAAGATAGTTTAGGCATTCATGCTAGCTTTTCTATTTCGGAAACGGTTCAAGACAGGGGGGAAAAGTGAATTATAAAATTGCAGAGCATCATCGATTTAGTAGGAAAAGATAATTTAGACATTGATGCTAAAAATATAATGCTAAAAACGTGCATTTGTTTGTTCACAATTTCCTATTTTGTGCACACTTAAATGACATTTGTTGTAGCGTATGGGTATATGTTGTAGCGTAGCGGGTGACATTTATGCTATGTAAAATTCAAAGTATGGTTATTGTAAGCGGTCACATCGATTAACGCATAGACGTTTTAAACCGACTTCATAAAGGAAGAGGTTAACAAAACAAACCATGTTTCTGATTGTTGTTGTTGCTGAAATTTGTTAGCTTTTAACTTCGTAAGAGATGATTTAATTTTAATACTTTTTTGTTGTATTGATCTTAGCCTAAAATAGGTTTCATTATGATTTCATTAAGATATAAACAAATTACAGGATACTCACAAAAGTCTGTTCTCACTCTAGCTGCTGAGCGCATGCAGATACACTGGTAAAAGTAGTATGTAAGTATCGATGTTGAAACTTCTGTCCGTCAGCTGCAATGCATATTTTGCTCTTTGTTTGAACTTTAGGCTGCGCAGTTTCCAGCACAGCGGGTGACACGTATTCAGTGTAAAGTTCAATATATATGCCTAACAGAATTTTTGGTCACTAATACAGCGTAACCGTCCTTTACATTTCTAAAGACTTTTTAACTTAACGTATGTTCATTCAACAGATAGTTTTTTGCTCATATCCGATAAAGGCAAGAAAAGTGACACAACTTAAAAATGCAGCATTTGAGAAAAATCAACTTAAAAATAACTTGACTAGAATAAAACTGGCACAACTGTCTCTCGAGTGGATAACTTTCTAGATGGAGATGTAACTTTTTTGTTCACATTGGGTGCATTTCATGTATTTTTCAGTGACATAAACCATTTTTTGAGATATGTCACTTTTCTTGGAAGTTGTGATTTGTGAAGCTGCCGTCGAACGTCTTCTGATGTTCTGCTATATGAATAAATTTTCACTGAAAAGAGAAAAATAAAATCTTTTTGTAAAAAAAATAGAACCGACTCCAAGAAATGGGAATGAAATGAAATAGTAAATTGCGCCTAAAAGTATAAAATAATTTCCTTCGCCAAACAACCTATAACACTACAATTAATCATAACTTTTGAAGTCGGCGCAAAATTAAATAAAAATTGATAACTTTATTCATACAAAAATCAAATCCTATTCAATATACACATCTCACATTGTCACCTGCAAAACGCAGCCGAAAACAACTTTGATTCAAGAAAACAAATAAGATTTCGTAAGCAGCAAAAGTTGGCGAAGATCCTGGTATCCGACGTCCTTGGTGAAAGAAAAATCGCAAAATTTTCTGGCAAACATATTTAATTTCTTTAGGATATCATGATTAGTTTGATAAGGTATATTAAGAGAGTAATCAAGAATATGAAACAATACATCGTACAATATATATTATGAAAATATACATCTTGCGTGCATGTTTTGATCGCAAAATCCAAAAGCCACCAAGTATGATAGTTATCAAAGTTATACCAAATTTGCAAAGGACACTCTAACTTCGTAGAAACATAAATACCGCCTTGTAAGGAATGTTCACTGTTCTATGTAGATGCTACTAATAAACCAATTGTATACAGTGATAAAATAATAAAGGAAACATGAAAATGGATCATTCGAGACAACAGCATTTGTTGCTACCGATCTAAAAACAGACCTTTAAAAACTAATTAAATTTTATTTAATTTTGCGCCGACTTCAAAAGTTATGATTAATTGTAGTGTTATAGGTTGTTTGGCGAAGGAAATTATTTTATACTTTTAGGCGCAATTTACTATTTCATTTCATTCCCATTTCTTGGAGTCGGTTCTATTTTTTTTACAAAAAGATTTTATTCTTTTTGTATTCACTTTTATAACGTACTTTTTGAAAAAATGTAATTACTAATTTGTGAACTATGAGCGTCACCAGAATAATAAAAAGTCTATAAATAATTTTATAATGAACGTGTTATCCAATTTTCATGTTTGTATGTATATTTTTACTTTCCGAACACTATAGTGAGGAAAGTATTGTAATCATATCAAAAATTCGAATTTGAGATTTTGATGTTTCTGTACGTTTCGAGGTTCCCTGAGTTCGTTTTCACTATTTTTATGATGATATATGTGTGTGTATGTATGTATGTATGTCTGTGAGTGAACACACTAGCGTCTAAACGCTTTGTTCGAATAAGCTGAAAGTTGGTACGTATATTGTAAGTCACCGTAGTTCGAACCCTAGTGATTTTGGTGAACCTTCACTTAGTTTTTTTACAGGGACACAAGGAAAAATTCTTTATCATTATGGCCTATAGGGCCAAATTTTTAAAAGTGCGATACCGTCTAAACGCCTTATTAATCTGAGCAAAAAAATTGTACACAGTATAGGTCACAGTTGCACCAACTGTATAGATTTTGGTGAATTTAGCACTTACAGTTTTTTTTTTACAGGGACACAAAGAAAAATTCTTTATCATTATGGCCTATGGGACCAAATTTTTAAAAGTGCGATAGCATCTAAACGCCTTATTCAGTTGAGCTAAAAATTTATATGAATATTATAAATCACTGTTGCACTAACTATAAGTATTTTGGTGAATCTAGCATTTATAGGTTTTTACAGGGACACAACGAAAAATTCTTTATCATTATGATCTATGGGCTCAAAGTTCAGTAGCGTTAAATAAAACATCGTGTAATATATGGAGAAAAATACTCAAACACTCCATTATGGTTTTCTCTCTTTTGTTTACCAACTCCTCTTTCTTTACTTTATCTACAAAATTGTTAATTACTCAATGTTTGGAAAGTCGAGTGGAATCACTCCAGATTTTTAAAAATGTTATTCACATGCGGAAAAAAGAAGAAACAGAAAAGTGGATACAGCAGGAAAAATCCGGTTTTAATCTAACACCTGCATGCATGTGTATCTTCACCTGTTTGTAATGCATCCTTATTGAACATTTTTCATTCAGTTTTCTTTTCCAAAATTGTTGAAATTTCTCAGTTTTCTTTCCAAAGCTTATTTTTGAGAAAAAATGAATAAATATCAGTTTGAAAATCTTTACTTATGCTAAAATTATATAAAATTCAATTAATGATAGGATAACGAATGTGCCTTCCAAATTTTATGTTTATTTGTTTAAAAGTTATAATCAAAAGAAGAAAATTGGAAAATATGTTGTTGCTTTAATTTTGAACACCAGTGTAAAAATTAAATAAAACCTAAGCAGAATTCAGTATACAAATTCTTTTTTTTTTTTTTTTTAATTTGATGCCAACCAATATTTTACTATAATTCCCTGTCAATAACATTTGTACATTTAGTTTTATCACTTCTTACACTAGCTTGTTCCTTTTTTCCACCTTTTAGTTTAATTTTTATTTTTGAATCTTATCCCTACTTATCACAATCTTTAATTTATCTTTCTTCTGTGTTTACCTTAATATCTAAATCTTTACTTATCACTAGAACCTGAGTTACTAACCTTGTAAATCCTGATTAGATTACTTGTTTGACACTTTAAGATCTTTATCTTATTAAAATTAATCATTGGATATAAGTTATTATTACAAATAGCAAAAAATCCGAAATATTTTTTCGTTTCGGAAACAGCCGAATGGATTATTTTGTATATTTTAGAAAAATTAGATTTAATGAAAATTTGCCTGACGATTTATAAATTAAATAAATTTAAAAGGAAATTAATGGATGTTACAAGAAATTTTGCTGTCAAAGGGGGGGGGGGATAATCATTTACCTAATTGACTTGTCATCTGACTATAAATTTACAAAAAAGTCGTACATTTGTTTTCCTAACATCATTTAAAATTTTTATACTGCTATCCATAATCAGAAACATGCTGATTGTAGCATTATCTTTTATGTGAAATGACATTAATTGCACTGTATTTTTTGCAAACGTTTACCAAATTTTCAGATTTAACGTAAATAAATGAAATTTAATAATTTTAAGGTTAAACAAAATAAATAAATAAATGAAAGAAAGAAAAGAAGGGGTTTGGAGGGGGGGGGGGTAATAATACACTATTAGTAACATAACTAGTATGTTGTGGCCACCACAAGACTTTCTTCTGTATTTTCCTATACAAATTCACTCAGTAACAATATTGAAAAAAAAAAAAAAAAAAAAAAAAAAAATCCAAGTTTTTTTTTTCGTTAAAAGTAAAAGAAATCGATAACTTTGTTTTCAATTATCACATATTTATAGTTCAACCATTCGTTTTTAAGGTATTGACGAGACCTTTCGAAAGATACCCATCTTGGAAACTTACCCCACCCCGTGGGGTACCCCCCCCCCCAGGGGGGAAGCGATGCCCCAAATGCACAAAAAATTTTTCCTAATTAACTACTACTATTATTAATAATTTGTATTAATTTTACAATCACAGGTTAAAAATAACTCTCATTATGTACATTTATACGAAATTTTGACCTATACTGTCATGTTAAAAATTTAGAAAAAATACGATCACAGCGCCTCCTGTTGTGCGACTGATCCCCAAATCTAATCAGCACCAGTTTATGTCAGGGGCCAACTAAATATAAAGTTTGGTTAAATTTTGTTAATTTTTTTTTTTTTTTTTTTAATTACGATTTTTGTTTTGTTTTTTTTTCGTAAAAAGTAAAAAAAAAAATCGATAACTTTGTTTTAAATTATCACAGATTTATAGTTCAACCATTCGTTTTAAAGGTATTGACGAGACCTTTCGCCAGCTTACACTTTACAGTTAGTCAATTTTTACAGTTTGTACGACGGTGACCTTTAACATACCTACAAACTTTCAGCTGATTTCAAAAAGGCATTTAGACGTTGTCGTGTTCACTCACACACATATCATCGTAAAAATAAGGAAAATGAACTCGGGAGGCCCCCCCTCTCTCTTTTTTTTAATTGTTCATCATATTTCTAAATGTTTGTTAACTTACCTAAAAAGCTTAACTCCAAGTTTAATGCCTAGTTTTTTCACCCGAAAACATAAAATAAAATATATATAAGATCATCTCTTAAGCGCTTAATGGGATTTATTTTTACTAGTACAAAATCGATCTTTAAAAAAGACGCAAAATGGGGAAAAAATAGTTTGTATCTTCGACATCCCTTTCATGTAGTTTATTGGGATTCATTTGACAAATAGAAAATCGATAGCTGAATCTTTGAAAGTGATGTAAATGTCAAATGTGAAATAGGGGCCGTGGTCACATATTTCCTCTGATTCTTTATACTTAGGTTTTAAAATTATTAAAATCTTGTTTTCACTTTTTCTGATAATTTTTCACGTAATGCTTTTAATTATTATTTTTAATAAATCTGGCCGATTTGTATTTTGACGATTTGAACTTGATACTAATATTCTGCAGCAGTGCTCATGGAAGCATAATGTTTCCAGAAATTCCATAATTTTTCTAGAGTAAAAAGTAAGACTTGATTAAATAAATACTTTTCATAATCAGGAAAATAAGTAGAATATTGTAGCATATAAACTATGAGATAAAATTCTCAGTATAATTCAAATTATACTTCTGGGGGGGGGGGGGGGGTCACAGAAGCGGGGGAGCCATCCCCTCCGAGGAATATCAAAATTGTGATGATATGTCTTCGGACCACCTAATAGGAATGAGTTCCAGACCGTCACCAACTGCCCATAGTGTGTAGCGCTAGTGTGAAGTAAAACCAACTCAACCTCAATCTCTCTATAATTATTAAAAAGACATAATGTTACAAATTTTAGATACAATATATATATATATATATATATTTATATATATATATATATTAAAATAGGATTTTAATCATACAATATATTAAAAATATGAAACAAAAATAACTTATAATGAACTTATTATTATAACATATATATATATATGTGTATATGTATGTATATGATTCAATAAATTTCATGCTGCAGTTTGAGTAAATATTGATCAATTCTTGCTTGTTCTATTTTATTTAATTCATTTTGATTTAATAAAATGGAACAAGCAAGTAATTGTGCTTTTTTGTTAAACTGTCTGCTTAGGGGGAGAGTTTTAATCATATAAAAGCATGCTGTAACCCTGCATGTATGTCTAAAGCCATAGGGGCATTTTTGGCAGTTTTAATCATTTTTTCTATGTTTTTTGATTAAGTTTTACTTTAGTTTGTTCTAAATTTTTTGGTTTTCATGTAAGTTTATTATAAGTTATTTTTGTTTCATATTTTTAATATATTGTTTGATTAAAGCATATTTTGATACCTTATATATATATATATAGAGAGATTTACAAAAAATAATATAAATGGTTATTGTTAATAAATAATATACGATATGTCTGTTTACTAAGGAAATGCATATAGGGCTGAAATATACAATTAGTAATAGATAAGTATGGAATAATGAGAAATTATTATTATTATTATTTTAATTGAAATATCGCCTTAAAAAAAAGTTTGTCATTGGAATATAATAAATGTTAAAATCTAATAGCAAAAATGCATTAAATTATACAAACACAGAATTTAAGATACAATAGGATATATATTATAAAGTTGAGAATTGTAAATCATTATAAAATTTAGCATTCAAGAGAGATACATTGTTAAAATGCCAACAACATTCAAAATATAATTTTAAATCAGGGTAAATTTTAAGCACTCAGGAGATACATTATTAATGTCGATAAAATTATTAATTTCAATAAAATAATTGATTAAAGCCTTTATTGGAGATAAGTTTGAAATTAACACTTACGCTTATGATTACTTATTAGACTCAAACGCGTAGGTTATCAAAGAATGAATTTTTTGTTTGAAATTTAAGAAAGTTGACCATCAGAAACCATCTTTTTTTTTTATTTAAAGGAGCAAAAATTTTTTAGAGATTTACCCCATGAGATAAACATGAACGAAAATTTTTTTTATCCACATGTTTTGCAAACTCCAAATTCGCACAGAGCGAGTTACCAACAGCATTATATATATATATATATCAAATACATCAATAAGCATTAATTTTCACAAAATTAAACTAATTCTGTGATAACTTTAGTTCAGTTATATAAACAATTAATTCTACTAATTATAATAGTTTTATTTATTTATTTATTTAATTTAATTTAACTTCAAACTTACCTTAATTTTATTCCTAGATAGTTAGCTTCATTTCAATATTTTGATACCTTACGAAAAATCGAAATTGATCAAGGTTGCTACGGCACCGAGAAAACCTGGAAAACTCAGGGAATTTGAAAATCTATTAAAAAACAGGGAAAACTCAGGGAATTTTCAAAAATTATTGCAAAAACAGGGAAAATTCAGGGAATTTTGAAATTTTTTGGACAAACATAAGAAAATTTTTTCATAATCAAATATTTTTAAAAAGTTTAGTTTTTTATAATGAATAAATTGCGGTTTTTTCCCCAACTATAGTAAGTTAATAAAATTAATATACCCTAAATATGTTCAGTTAACTTGTAAACATGTTAGATTCTAATGCTGCATGATTGCGTGTCATCTATTTTACTTCTAAAAGGGACAAGGAAAACTCAGGGAATTTTTTCTCCTGATTTATGTAACAACCCTGCGAAAACAAAATAAGTAAACAAGGAAAGAGAGAATAAACTGGAGGACTAATTAAACTCATTTTATGACTAATTAGGGAATAAAGCTCTTTATTATGATGTAAATTAGTAAACTACAAGCTGGTTTTCCGATTTTGTATACAAATAATTTAATTTTTAGGAAGAATGTGGAAAACATAAGTGAGATCGAAAAATCAATTAGATAATAAGCCAATTACACACACACACACACATATATGTATGTATGAGTTGTTTTCTCTAAACGAACACTTTTGCTTCCATTACCTCACCTGACTATTATAAATATAAAAAAATGTGGTTGAATTTCGGAAAATGGTCTGTGTGTGTGTGGGGGGGGGGGGGAGGATCTGTTGACTGTTAACTAAAACTCCAAAAGTAAAGAGCATAAAACGAAATTTTTTTATGTAAAACATGTCCTGTGTACAAGTGAGTTTGCCATCTTTCAGTGAAAATAGGACTGGAAGTGATGCCGTTTTTTAATTTAAGTCAGTATCTCAACAACGGCTCCAACGATTTTCTTCAAATTTATTATATAAACCCCTTTTAAATGTCCTTTTGTACGTATTAGTTGCTTACTGCAGGAAAATTGTTAAGCTTTGTGATTTTGAGGCTAATTTTAGGTCTGAGAAGTGGATATCTTAAAAAATAGCCCTACGGATTTTCTTCAAATTCGCCATATAACCCCTCTCCCTTTTTAGATATCTTTTTTGTATGTATTAGTTGGTTTCCGGTGCATACATGAATTTGAAAAGTTTTCGGGGGGGGGGGGGAGGGGAATTGGAAGTGAAACCGGAAGTCAATATCTCAAAAACTGTTCTAACAATTTTCTTCAAATTTGCTACACAAACCCCCTTTTAAATATTCTTTAGTATGGATTATTTGGTTAGTACATGGAAATTGATTTCGTAAATGGATGTCTCAGAAAAACAGCTTTACCGATTTTCTCTGAATCGCTAAATAAAGTCTCTTTTAGATGTTTTTACGGTATTTGTGTTGGTTACAGGAAAATTTATGGGCAGGAAAATTTATGGGCATCTGATGAATTGGGTAATTTTTTTTTTTTTTTTTTTTTTTTTTTGTCTTCTGACCTCAGTATCTCCAAAAAGAAATGATACGTGTAGTAGTAATGGGTAATAGAAGTCCTATGGCTGTTGCACACCAGATTTTTTTTTTCTTTTTTTGTCCTCTACTTTTGTTATTCCTCTGCTTAACCTTAAATATTTATGGTTCCTTATCTTATAATAAAAACATTTTTGCTAAATACAATAAAATCACCTTCAGAGGTGAAGCTTTTCAGGGGCTACCCCTGAATTCAGGGTTTTTGGAAATTTCGCTGTCTTTGAATTTCATGTTAAATTACTTTGTTTTTACAGAAATTTCTCATTTTGAATATTTAATTCGCCTTATAAATGTATTACAAACTCTGCAAATATCATTTAATGTAGGTAGCTATATGATATATCATTAATAAATCTCCCTATCTGTATGCAAGGAACAGTTTTCAAGGTTTTTCAAGTTAGGTAGTTTCACCCCTGCACCTTTCAAAAGAACATATATTTAAAAAAAATATATTCAGATTGTTCACTCAGAGAAATAGACCATTAGTAATAGAGGAATGACAACAAAGCCAAAGGATTGTTTAAAAAAGAATTTTCTGGAAAATTAAACCAAGTATTGTTTTAATAACTAATTTTTGAAGTTTACATGAGTTTTTTATTTTTATATTTATTTTTTTAATTTAAACCAAATATATCATAAAGTATATTATTTTCAACTTCATATTTAGAAACTATATTTTGGTGCAGTTAGAGACATACTAGGAAAGAGACTTTTTTAAGATAAGAAAACAATTCTAAATATACCATATTAATAAAAAGAAAGTAATTTTAAACCATTCTACAGATCAAAAGGCTGCGTGATTGAAAATTATTTCATTTAGTTTAAATTTCATACAAGTTTATATGCTTTTTTTTTTTTTTTTTTTTTTTTTTTTTTTTTTTTAAATAAGAAGCATTTAGACATCTCAAGAATCAAATCGACCTTCTGTATGGAATTAATGTATTTCGGATACACATAAAGCCTAGTAATCGGATAATGTTTTTCTTCTTCTTGTTTTCCTTACGAGATTTTCTTAGACTACATTTTCTTCTTACAGGATTGAATTACTTTGGTTTCGTCGAATCATGTTAGGTTAATTACGAAATATTTTCATGTTACCTTCGTTTGCTTGTCGAAACAAATGTTTACTTGATTTCAATAAGATTACATTAGAAATAAGATTAAAAGCTTATTTATTCCATTTTAAAGCGTAATAATAATAAACATCATATAGAGATATATTTTGGTTCATATATTCTTTCAAATAAATGTATCAGTAACCAGATAAAAGAGTTATATATCATTTATGTGAATTTGATTTTAATTATTGTACTTTAAAATTAGAAAAACATATGCAACTGAAAAAAAAAAAAGTATCCGCTAATGTTATGAAGTTTTTTTAATGATATATTTTTGACCTATGAATAGAACCTATGTATTAAATGTTAATTTAACTAATCAATCTTATTAACCTAAAACGCAACTTAAGATCAATCCACATTTTAAATAAAATCAATTTCCTTTTTTTTTTTTTTTTTTTTTTTTTTTTGTGCTGGACATTTTTTTTTTTTTTTTTTTTAATTTTCCCCTTTAAAACTATCATAACGGAGGGGGGGGGGGGTATAATTTGAAAGTAAAGTTTATATAATTCTAATAAATTTTCTATCTTTTACCTGCATACAATTTTAATGATTCAACTAAAAAAAATAAATAAATAAATTAAAAAAAAAATATTAGATACTCATCATGAACATAAAATTGCAGGTAATAATTGCATGTTTGATTATTCCACCTATATATGAGTTTAGAGTAAATTCCAAAATTCATCTAAATTTAATATTTAACAAATTATTATTCAATGTGATAAGATCTGGGTATCTTCATTTATAGTACTGCTATAAACCATCTGATTTCTCTCCCACCCCCAAATCCCCAAGAATTAAAATATTTAGTTTAAAACTATTTATCATCTTAATGAAAATAAACCCTATTTTGTTAAAAGGGAAATGATATGTTTAAATAATAAGAACAAGCAGCTTTATTATATCATAATAATTAGAGCTGTACCGAGTACTCGTTATATACTCGGTACTCGGCCTACTCGGCCAAATATGGACTAAGTATTCGGCCAATACCGAGTAGTTGTAAGAATTTCATTATTTTTATGTATTATTGAAAGAAATGTATTCATAAGAGTTGTTTATTAACAACTAAACTAAAAAAATATGAAAATACAAACATAGTCATTAAACTTTTGCTGCAAACAGCTTTCTGCATTTAAAATGGGCAAGTAGATTGCCACTAAACTCGATATAGAGACGATTCATGATTTGAGCTTATCCATTTTAGTTACAAGAATTTAAGTATAACCATCTTGTATGTGTGTAATATGCATTTTTTTTTTTTTTTTTACAAAAACTTTGTACATAAAATTGTATCTATAAAACAGACAAAAATTAAATATTTTAGAAAAAAGAACCCCTTATATAATACTACTATAGTAGATAAAACTTTAGTTACATATTTGTGCAAATAAAAGTAAGACACTTTTTAAACTGTAAAAAAAAGATTGATTTTTAATTTAAAAAGTAATAACTATGAAAAAGGTAAATACACTAAAATGTTATTAAAAATATATTATCAAATTTGTTGTTCTGCAAATTATGGCCCGAAACCACCTACCTTTTTACTCTTCTAGAATTTGAAGATTAATGAAGTCCAGGGATGCAGAAAATGTTCAAACCTCGGAAATTTCCCCCAAACACAGTATAAATTTCCTTCAATAATGCAAAAATCTACTTTGCTATACAAAGTCATTTGTTCTATGTAATAAATCTTTAAGAGAATAAATATACAGTGTAACATAAAAATATCGCTGTTAGTGTATAAGCACTTCAAAGTAGCAAATTGTTATTTTTGATTTACATTTTTATTTTCTCTTAAAAAAAATATTCAAAATTTCCCCCGAACCTCGTTCGGGCGTTCGGACATATTCTGCACCCCTGATGAAGTCTATCATGTTTGAAATGATGATAAAATATTTATTTTAATGTTCTCATTTCATATGTAAATTTCATGCATCTTAAATTAAGCCTGAGTGTATAAAGAACTTTTATATTCTCTAAGAATTATCTGTGAATGATTCGCATCTGAGAAAAACTATATAATAAAGAATGAAGTTATCAGTTATTATGGTTTTAATAATCCACTAAGCTGGAAGTATCAAATATAACAATGAACCTAATTGTGTATATACACTACAAAAGTTCTGAAACGTTTCATGTAAACATGCTGTTTGCCATTTAACTTAATTTTGTGTTCAAAAAGCCTTTTTTAAATTTCAAGATGTGCAAAATTCTTCATATATACGTCAATTTCAATTATTCTTTCTTATAACTACTCGGTACTCGGCTACTCGGTACTCGGCCGAGTAGTAAAAGGCCGAGTACTCGGTACTCGGCTACTCGGCCAAAGTGCTACTCGGTGCAGCACTAATAATAATATGTTGATAAATCCGCTAATAATTATATTGTTAATTGTAAATTATACTTTCAACACTTATTTAATAATTGACTTCATTTAGTGGATCTCTTTGTAAAAACTAAAGACTGTTTAAGTGTCACCAGCAGAAAAATATAAATTTAATGAATTACTCTGCCTTATATAAATCTTTAGCTATTTATATGCTAACATCTGAATTTCATTAAAAAAAAAAAAAAAAAAAAAAAAAAGTCACATTTTGTTACCATTATCATATGCAATACTTGCATGCAACAACCCTTCAAAATAGTAAATATTGTTAAATTTATTAAAAAAAACCATGCAAAACGGATATTTTTAAATTCATTAAAGCAAATTTGTGAACACTATTTAAAAATAACACATTTCTCAGTGGAAAAATAAAATAAATAAATGTATAAAATCTTTTAATCTCAGTGTTCCGTTAAATTTTAAGAAATATAACTTAGCATATCTGATAGAATTCTACTTTGAAAATACAACGTGATTCTTAGTTTTTATTTCTGGCCTATAATTCTTATATTTATCGATCGTTTCTCATACATACATACTTTTCGTATATTTCTAGAAGCTCAAAGAAGATAACATATAAATTTCATTTAAACCAAATTCTAGAAATCTTTGCTTTAATATCCTGCGAGTAATATTACAAAAAAAAAAAAAAAAAAAAACGGAAATATGGAAAGTTGGGATAAAAAAAAAAAAAAAAAAAAAAAAAAAAAATCTTCGTTTGCGTGTAGAAAAATGCCTGTTATTTCATTGAATATTTTTCTCTTTCTCATATATAAAACTAATTTCGCTGTTGTTCACCACACCACGACCTTGCATAACATATCAGTTGATTTAGTTTAAATCTATTTCAAATTTCAATTTAAGACAAGAGAATTTTTAAGCCTTCAAAATCAGATCGGTAACACGTCTCACGGAGAAATTTCAGTTAAAAATAAAAATCTTGTGCATTCTATCGCGCTCGTCGGCCTAGCCATTCGAAGTTTTCCGTGGTTTTCTCCGAAACTTGCGTAAATACGGGCTAGGACCCCTTAGAAAGACCCCCACGGAGGGCACTCGCCCTCAGTCCTAGGACCTACAGCCTACAGAAGTCAATCAGCCTTATTCCCAAAATTCAATCCAATCCTTGTGCATTCTAAAATATTGCAGCAAAAACAAGTCAAAAAGAGTGTTTTTTTCAATAGCTTTCTATAAAAATTGCAACTTTTCTTAGAATAATTTTCTCCGACTTCCTTCATAATTTCTACTGTATTACCTCGGGTTCACCACTTCGTGTGTTATTTATTTTCCTTCATAGAAAGCAGCACATTCATTCGGTAAAGTAGCAAAATTTGATGCTTTGCCAGCAGTACAAGATGATTCAAAACTCTTTTTGATGACGTCTTCTGTTTGTCTAATGACGGAAGACAAAACGAGGATATGTTACGATATTCTCGTGTGTCGCCTGTCTAAACGGGAAAGGCCCAGACGGTTCTCAGTTGGCGTGTCAGCCAAGCCAACTATTCCTTGGATCTTCCGATACCTGGACTTAACCTGGATTTCAAGGTTCTGTAACTGAAAATAGTTGGGAAATACAATCAAGTGGATGTTTCTTGTAGAATGTGTTATAAATTTGTGTAACAATGTAACATTTCGTATAGTTTTATCGAGTACTTGAAACTCACTCCTGATATTCGATACTGGCTGTCCATTACACTTGACAATTGTTTGATTTGTTTTTGTATCTGTCTGTCTCTTTTCACAGTTTCATTCTTGTAAATGTTTATATTATAATACTACGCGTAACTGAGGTAAAAATGAAACAAACACACACACACAGAATAATAAGTGGAATTACTTTAAATATTATGCATAGGGCGAAATTAGCACTGGCCACCAGCCACGTGTATACTTAATGCTAAAAAGTAGCCACTAATAAATGTGGTTTTGGTGGACACCACAGTGGCCACTTTTCTGGTTACTTTTTTTGAAAAAGTGTTTGTCAGTTTCCTACCTGAAACATGTATGTTGATGCAAGTTATTTTTAGAAGAAAGTTCTATCTTCTGTCCAATAAAAAATTGCACTTTCTTGACCCTTTGTTTTTTAAAATTTATAATTCCATTAATACTAGCATATTTATTTGGATTGTATGATTTATATCACAATTAATCTCTGCAAAAGTTTTTAAAATCACATCATTGTCTTTATCATTTCTAACTTAAAAAAAAAAAAAAAAAACTTTCTGGTGGCCACTTGCCAATAATGGATTTTCCGAATTTTGCTCTTTATTATGTACTAGCAGGCTTTGCCCGCTTCTCTGGTCACTATATTTAAATGAATTAAAGAAAGAATCAATATTTTTTTATACCGCCGTTCTGCAAATTAAAACTAAAAGAAAATACATTGAAATTGCTTAAAAACTTCGCTTCGGGCCCTCGCTGACTTCGGCAGAGACTTTTTCACTGCAACGTCTTGGTACTGGATAATTTAATTTAATTTACAGAAATGTCAATGATACAGGAAAAACTGCATTAGCAATTTTCTTTGTGATAATAAACAGAACGGAAAACGCATAATATTTTACATAGATATTTTTTTATAATTAGACCAATTAAAAAAAAAAAAAAAAAAAAATGCTTTTCCTTGTTTTTCCCACTCGCATACAAAAATATTTAAAATAAAATTGAGAAAAATATTGAAAAAGCTTGGACCTCTTGGCGGAACTCGAAATTTGGCACTGAAGTAGCTCGGACGTTTCTCGGCAAAATGTTTACTTATGCATTTGCGATACCCATATTAACTAATCGCCGAAATGACAACAAAGTTATAAATAATTATAAGATTAAAAAAAAAAAAAAAAAAAAAAACTTTTATATACCATGTTTTTAAATTTTCTGTTGAATTTTATAGCTATAGCTCTACATTAGCACTTCATCGATGTGTAGAAAATTTTAAAGTGATAATGACGTCAATTTTTGTGAGATGCATAATTTATTTTTTTACAATTTTTTAATGTTCACGTTTAATCAAATGTATTTATTTTTATGTCCAAAAAAAAAAAAAAAAAGAGAGAGAGAGAGAGAGAACTCGTGTATGTGTGTAGTGGTGAGTTTATTTTGATCTACGTTTTTAAATGGTTATTGGATTATCATTCGTAGTGATGAGTTTTATTTTGAACTTCGTTTTTTCTGGTTTTATTTACAATGGGTGTTTCGGGCCTGAGAACAAAGAAATTCTTAGCTTTTGCTTTCTTTGTGACAGAAAAACATCCATTTTTTAGCATTGCATTCTACCAGGCCCTTGATAACGTTAGAATGCAAATAATGCTCTTTTCTCATTCCAATTTGCTATAATTCATTTAGATTTTACTTTATTTCTTTTTTGGTTTGATTTAGGTGGTCTTCGTTTTTGATCAGGATAATTGTTTGAATACTAAAATTAAATCATCTTTAAATTTCAAATGTTTGCACTGATAATATTATATTACTATATATATATATATATATATATATATATATATATATATATATATTTGGGAGGGGAGGGGCAACTTTTAAATTATAACTGATATTTATTTTCATATTTTAATTAATTAAAAGAAAGCTTTGCAACGTAATATCTTTAATAACTTGATGCATGTAGTGTCCACAGAAAAAATAAACAATTTTTAGAGATCTTTAAAGTATAACATCTATGCAAAATCTTAAAAAAAAATTCATCAGTTTTTTACTTAAAAAAAAAAAAAAAGGCCAACTTTCATCACCAAAGTAGTTAAATCTAGACTAATCAAAAATAGGAGTGGTCCACCCGGATGTGTTCCGGACAAACTCTTTGCTTTATTCATATAGATTTATCATATTTCATCACGACAATGCTAAAAAACCAGGAAGCAGATCATGATAAAAATTTAAATTATAACCATATAATTTAACTTAAAGATGATACAAAAATTAATATTCATGAAAATAACTATACCCCCCCCCCCCCCCCCCAAAAAAAAAAAAAAAAAAAAAAAAAGTTTCTGTAATGCTGTAATGCAAAAGTTCGCCATCAGTACTCAAACTTGAACAAAAAGAATGCTCTTGACGGTAAAAAATGAATTATTAAACTTAAGGAGTTACATTAAAAGAAATAGCATGATAGAAAAAAAAAGTTTTTGTAAAGGTGAAGGCTTTTACCAAAATGTCACTATCTGTACCCAATAATGTTATCAAATATAAACACAAGAAACGTACCTGACGGTAAAAAATGAATTATTAAACTTGATGGAAATAACAAGAGAGTATACTGAACATAAACATCAGGCCTCGCAGCGTTCCTGAAATTTTACTCATTTTATTATATTTTTACCACTGTCTTAAAACAATATTTTATTACATAATATTTTAGCACTGAACCATTCAAAAATATTCAAGAAAAATTTCTTACTGATGATAGTAGTGACATAGTAATAAAATGCAAGTAAAATTTTCGGAAAGCTAAGCTGCGAGGCCTGAAACATGTAACACTTACAAGCAAACGCTAAAATGTGCATTAAAATATAAGTTGACATGTCGTGGTACAAGATACCTAAAGCGGAAGTATAGACTATAAATAATTTGATGAAAGTAAAAATTAAAGAAAATAATATTTAAGATTCAGTGAATCAAAAGAAACTCGGAAATAACCATTTCGCAAACTGCGCTCAGTTCTACCAATTCCTTCATTTTTTTTTATGAAATTTTAAAATGTCTACAGACTTATGGGACACTCGGTATACATATGTATTTGCAGTAATTATCATCTTTATTTTAACTTTTTTCTTCGTTATTGTATGGTCTTGCAGAGGATTTGGGGGAAAATTGGCCACCCGACAAACTGGTTTAACACGCTCACATTCCCACGTTAGCCTATGGGATTTTTGTTGCATCGTTTTATTAAAAATATCTCATTCAAAAATAAAGATTTTCAAATTCTGTTTTTTAAATATTAATTACTCTTTGAATATGTCGTCTTGTAGCTTAATCAGCAATTTTTTGAAAAGAAAAGAATATATATATAATTTGAATTATTTAGTTCCATTGTAACACTCAGCAGACAAAAGGTTGATGAAGATACCAACATAAAATAAATTTTAATTGAGATTTATTTCGATTAAAATTAGTCACGGTATTAAATTAATTTGAGTACCAATGATTAGTAAAAACAAGTTAAAGTACTTACGCACAAGAGAAATGACACACATAATACACAAGCCTAACGAAGAGAGAATTTACAAAAACTGTGAATTATTAGTAACAGTCAACATTTGAGAGAAAAGAGAAAGGATAAAATCACCAAAGAGTTCCGTTAAAAGGAAGGGAAAAAAAAAAAAAAAAAAAAAAAAAAAAAAAAATGGAATTCATGAATTGAAAATTGGAATTTTAAATGCTGAAAAATAGAAATGTACTCTTCAGGAAACTCGCATTTCTATCAGCATATGCAAGATTTCGTAAAACTGTATAGCTAATTCCAGCAAATATACAGCTCAAGTCTCTATCTTGCAACAAAACAAAAAAGAAAAAAGAAAATTGAATTAAATTAAAAAAAGGAAATTAATTAATCAATAACACAAACCAATATTTAAACAAAAAATAAGTAATTTAAGCAATCCACATGTTAAACGTTACTTACGGAGATAGTAGAAATAAACAGGTTTTATATATACAGTAAAGCACCGTTTATACGTCTCTCGTTTATACGTCTTTTACATTTATACGACCTTTTAGTGGAGTCCAGAATAATTTCTATCCATTTTAATGCAAAAATTCTTCGTTTATACGCCGCTAATATCGGTTATACGTGTTTTACACTTTCCTAAAATTTGCAAAATTTCTTAATCTGTCATCATTTTCCATTCTAAATAACACGTATTTTTCCTAGAAAGCATAAAGCATCTTAAATGGAGGAACACAGTAAAGATCAAAGAATTCTGATCAAAGAATTAATTGAATTCACAGTAGAATTTTTAATACTCATAGACAAGCAGCAAATCAGACGAACATTAAAAAATTTTAATGTTATTAAATAACTATCTGTGTATGGACATAAATCGTATGCTTATTTTATTATTAAATATCTGATTAATATTCATATATATATATAATTAATATTTAAAATGTTTTCATATAGTTCTTAAGAAAAGTAATATAATACTCAATGTATGATATATGTAATTAGTACACAGTCATGTATTAATAGCATGATTTTCCTCACTTTTTGTAATATATATATATATATATATTTTAATTAATTATTGTCCTAAAAAAAGTATGATATACATTTACTAACTTAAGAAACTTTATTAATTAGCATTTTCATATAAATTTTGCTTAAGTGTCATTAATTTGTAGTAATCAAAGTGTTATTATTAAAATTTCGATTATACGTCCTTTTACGTCAGTCTCTTGAAAGACGTATAAACGGTGCTTTACTGTATATATTATTTCATTAAGTAAATTTAGGACTCGAAGTTTGGATCTCTAAACGAAATATTTAAATTTATTCTTTCAAAAAATTGCTCTGTAAGCTAAAAGGCAATATTAAAAAAAAAAAAAAAAAAAAAAAAAACAGGATTCGAAAAACTTCATTTTTGAATGAGATATTGTTATAAAAACGAAGCAGCGAAAATCCCATTAGAAACATAGGAAGAAAGAAAGAGAGAATTTGATGTACAACCTTAAATTGTGGCGGCCTTTCCCTTTTTTTTTTTTTTTTTTTTCCCCTTTTCTAGTTATTATTATTTTCTTTTTTCTTTTTATCTCATTTATCAGTGTCTCACAAAAAACTCATATTAACTTTTCCAATATCTATTGTATTGATTTATATAAAACTTCACTTTCATATGTAATTGTATAATGATTAAAGCGTGGGTACTATGGATTAATTCTTATTGTTTTTAACTATTTCTGCATGTATGAATTTTGAATTCTTATGGATAAATTTGGTGTTTCATTGTTTCTCTTGCATTCTACAATTACTTCACGCTTCTTTTATTAGACAACAATGAATGGAATCATCAAAATTATTTTAAATTTAAAATGAAAACAAAAATAATTTATAAAATTTATGTATTATTTGCCGAGGAAGCAGAGATCAGTGAATAACATAAAATAAAAAGAAAGAAAGAAGAAGGGGAAAAAAATCAGTTTTCTAGAATAATCCTTATTTGTAATGTTGACAAAACTTGAATGAATTGTCGTGATCTTAAATCACCAGGAAAGTGACTTGTGCGTAAACATTGCCGAATAATTGTTTAGAGGTTTATTTTATACAATAAGGGATTCTGGTGATATATATTGGTGCTGATATCGGTACTAGGTACATACTATTATCTATCTCGGAAGTTCAATGACTACAACAGTTACGATAATCATTCTTAAGAGTGTACAATACTTAACCTCGTTTACAGTCCAAGCCCATGTTATTCTATGGGTTTAGTTTCCACAATTATGTTTATTATTATTATTATTATTTTAACTCTGTTTCCACATTTAGAAAGTTTACAACCGCTGAATTAGTACTTGTCTTTTAAAAATTAATTTTTTAATATTTTATTTTTGAGTAAAAAAAAAGTGAAAAATTATCTAAGTGTATTTCTCTCTCTCTCTCTTTTAACTAGAAAATAAAATGTAAAAAATCAGTTTTTGTAAAAGGAGTACTAATTTAACAGTTGTGAATTTTTCGAATGGGAGAATGGAATTAAAAAAAAAAAAACAGGTGTTGAGTAATGTGGAAACAAAATTTCTTCGTAACATAGGCTTTGACTGTTGACAAGATGTACAAGCAATTGTCAATGTAATGTTTCTTTCTTTCATTTCTGTCTCTCTTTATTCGTTCACAGTTTAACTTTTTTTTTTCCCCGAGAAAAGGAAAATTGAGTATCTAATAGTGAATTTCATATTTCCACTGAAAATAGTAAATGTTTCTTTCTGTTGCCGAGACGAATTAGTATGCTTTATATTTGTCATCTGCAGATCTGCTAAAGTTTTTAAAAACCGTTATATATGATATTCCGTCAAGAAAAATGACACAATACAAAAGCGCAGTATTTGAGAAAAAACAATAATAAAGCATTGACTAGCCTACAATAAAACTGACACAAATGCCTCTCAGGTGGATAAATTAGGAGATAAAGATGTGGTGTTTTTCGTGCACATTGAAGCACTTCATACACATTTTGCAATGACAAACTCAAAATCGCCTTTTTTTTTTTTTTTTTTACTTGTCTCACTTTTTGATTATTTTTGAAATCCTACAAAATTGCAATGTACCAATTCAGGCAAACATTGGAGCTCTTCAGCTGCCTCTCACACTATTCCAGTTCATAAAAAAAGGGCCTCTTCACAAAATTTAAATTTATGAAATTTACCACTCACGAAGTTCAAATTCATAAAATCGTCTCTTTCATAAAAGTGATTCGTTTATAAAACTTGTCCCTGTTTTCAGCATTATTCCAAATGACTGCCTATACACAGTACAATGAAACATTATTAACTTAATATTAATCATTATGAACATTAATCATTATAAACATTATTAACTTAAAATTAATCATGACTACTTAAAATAGAAGCCAAGTTACATTTACACGATATTTTTTTTTTTTTTTTTTTTTCACAAAAATAGATAAAATTTCAGAAAAATACGTTTTTCATATATATATATATATATATATATATATATATATATATATATAAAAATTATAAGCCCTGAGAATTAAAGTCTGGATCGACCCCTGTAAGTATATTTTCATAGTGTGAAAATAATTTTGTTCAGAAGTGCTAAGTATTTTGTTTCTGTGTTTCATTTTATTAAGAACTGAAGGAATTTTTAGGATTTCATATCTTGAATTCTGTATGAAAATCTGCTAATCATTTTATAGACATGAATTCTGAAAACGATTCATAGAAACAGCCATCATATTCAAGGCGCAAATCCAGGTCATGATTGTAGAATTTTTCTACAACACCGTATATGAAAAAAAAGGCTTGAGACTTGAATACAAAGACCGGTAGGTAAAGTACATAGGATGGTACGATTCAAAATCACTAGGACAAGGTCTCGTGTGTCACTGTGATTTTCTTTTTTTTTTTTTTTACATTCATGATCTCTTCTCAGTTCCATGCCTTTGTAGTCTGTTGAACTACAAGAACTAGTTGGGTCGGGGCCAAATGATGCTCAGCCAGAAATATCGAGGAATGGTGATGGCGTGTCGCTCGTTTATTGACAGCTTCCTTCTTTTGGATTATTTTCAAATCTGTTTTTGAACTTTCCTTCTTGTTGTACTTAAAAATTATGGGTTTATATTAAATCAGCGTTCTTGATCTTTAAATTTTGATTTTATTTCTCGTGGGGTTTATGAGAATGTGTGAATTGGGTTTGTAAGAGTGTAAAAGTATCATTTAATTTTAAAAAGTCTATTAAGAAAAACTATTATCGACATTTTTCAAACATGCGCATTTATATACCTAAGTGGAATGGGAAGAAAAGAGACGAAAGAGGACAGCATTCTTTTGAACTATTTTTACATCTGTTTTTTTTTTTTTTAAGTAACATTACTGAAGGCATAAAATCTAAGAGTTTACATGTACGCAAGAAGCGAGCACTAAATTGAATAAAATAAAATATATATTATAATTATCTTTTGTTTAACAAATAAAATATTGATAATTTTTAAACTGCAAAATATTTTTTAGAGAAGTGGATATCTATAGTAAATAATGTTGTCCAGCGACTATTATTACTATTACAATTTAAATCTCGTATTGTTACTTCCTTCAAACAAACGAGAAGTAACTCATGAATTTTATTTGGCTTTTATTATTATTGAAATTATTATTTAATTAATTTATTTTTTGACAATTTTTCATTTAAGAACTTGCTAAATTTCCTGTGTGTAATCTTCTTTATGTGCACTCGGGTTACCGAACATTCATTTTACTTAATTTTATAATACTGAGGATTAAGGAATCCGCGAAAAAGTATTTGTTTAATTAAATTTAGACATTCATCAGAACGAGGTAATTTAACAATGGAAATTACTTAAGGAAAACTAAATAGCTCTATCCAGAAGTTAATATAATCAACTGTTAGTAAATTAGAGGTAAACAAAATTTATTGCTGTTTATACTGCTGTAATTTATTGCTGTATATATTGCTATGATACAAAATATTTATTTTTTATCATATTTCTTTGAATTCTGGCTTGTTTAATTTTCAGTCATAGATATAGTAATAAGACATAGATTGATCATCGAGGATAAAAATGGGATTTCCCCCCCCCCCCCCCACTTTGGGAAAGACCTCCTAATGACCGTCTTTCCCTGAGTGAATACACACGGATAATTTAGCAAATAAAAATTTATGAATAATTTATGTACTAAAGGTAAATGAAAAACTCCAGATACAGTTTCAAATTCAACCGGGACTTTTCTAGTTATATATATTTCAGCAGTATTTGAAGTTGTGACTAAACTTATGAGACATGAAATTTTTGTGATATTTAATACTTTAGTTTTAATTTTTTGTGCATAAAGCAAATGTGATTTATTTTTGTATTTATCTTATTTTTGTGTTCATGAAAAATAAAAAATAAATGACCAGTTTTCAGTTTTTTATATTTAAAATGAACATTTTGTTGAGTGACTACTTTTGAGACAGACTATATCTATGGTTTCAGTCCTCAAAGTTTTTATTTTATATACTATTTAATCATTCGTTATGCATTTGATGCTTAACTTTTTATATCCAAATTATAAAATAAAACAACAAATATATTTTAAACATATTTATTTTTTAGTTGAGATCAATTTCGAAAGAGGTAAACAACAAAAATTATGCATGGTGTAGTGTACCATTGATACGGAGAGATCGAAAACAGATCAGGACCTCGAAAAAAATATATAAAGTATTGTTATTTTATTTTTTTTATCGTATGTATGTTTTTTTCTAAGATTAATGGTAGATTCTTGAGTTAATATTAGGGTTACCGTAAAGCTCTGTCCATTTAAATAACAATAATAAATTGACACTGTAGGTACATTTTTAGATAATATTTATGTATAACAATTAAGAAGATCAAGTATCATACAAATACTCTCAATCTCGAACAAAAATTTCTAATTTTCTTTTTCCCCCATCAAACGGACATAATTTTCCGGTTGACGTAATATATAAATTTATTCGAACACAGATAAAGGTAACGAAAAATAGCAGTCAGAAACTGTGACAGCGCGCCATAAAACCCTTGCTTAAGCAAAAATAATTTCATGTAACGCTTAGTGCTATCCGCGTTTGTAATGATCGATAGATGGCGCTTTTTCAGCATTTGTTGTTAGTAAATATTATAGCCACGTGTATTTATTATTGTTCTTTTTGTTATTCTACTTAATATTCGTACTAGAATTTCTCCGCCATTACATCATGGAAAATTGATTGCTTTTGGAAAAAAATATCTCACAAGGAAACATTCAAAAGGTGTCATCTTCAAAAAGTATTGAAAAAAATATATGTGATTTTACTCTTCATAAAACACCAGAAAATGAAAAAATTATCGGCTGAAATTAATTACAGCGACCACAAAAAATTATCAAAATTAAGCATATTTGGCGATTTCACACTGCTAGGCGATTAATTTTGAGTACTTGGCGGAAAAGCAAAACACGGTTCTGTTCGTACACGGCAATCTCGGTGCTAGCAAACGTATCGCACAACAGCGCTAAATCGCCAAATATGCTTAATTTTGATAATTTTTTATGGTCGCTGTAATTAATTTCAGCCGATAATTTTTTCATTTTCTGGTGTTTTATAAAGAGTAGAATCACATATATTTTTTTCAATACTTTTTGAAGATGACACCTTTCGAATGTTTCCTTGTCAGTTGATTCAAAGTTCGATCGGAAGTAGATTTTTAACTGAAGTTGAACAAATATTAGTTTCAAATCATCGGATAA
Source organism: Salticus scenicus (assembly GCA_963930645.1). Classification (NCBI taxonomy): domain Eukaryota; kingdom Metazoa; phylum Arthropoda; class Arachnida; order Araneae; family Salticidae; genus Salticus; species Salticus scenicus. The sequence goes on along the minus strand of OZ005648.1, from coordinate 339,506,359 downwards.
ATTCTTTACTTCCATTAGCCGAAGCAACTGAAATTTTAAATTTGTCATTTGGAAATACATGGAAGCTTAATTCTGGATTTCTTGGTCTTTTGGAGTTACACTGGAGCACACAACAGTATGTGTTATCTTTTTTACCGGATTTATTCACTTTTATTCAATAAATATATGTGAAACTAAACATCGGCAAGCAATGGTAGCTTTATGAAAGCCGAATTAAAGCATGTTAATTGTAATTTCACCTTAGCCCACCAGAGGGCGAGCATTTCATTACAATCGCGGATAGAGGGAAATAAAATATATTATGTTCGATCCGTATGAGTATCATTGACATTCCTACTACGAGGGTAACTCTGAAATTTTTAAGGCAGAGGCAGACGATAGGTGTTAAAAGAAACTGATTAAATAAGTAAATTTGAACTTTTATGTGGCAACTGGTATGTTAATAGATCGTAATTTGTGGCAACAATTGCAATAAAGATGTTGTAGAATAAATTTTGAAAGAAAGAAAAATGAAGTTGACTTGAAATCATTATCGCGCTATAATTTTCATTTTTTTTTAATTTGTTAATATGAAGAAAAATGACTTCGAAGTCTACAGTTACCATACGGAAATAAAGTTCCATCTTGTGTCACTGTATTCATTTCGCAGAAGCCAGAGTTCTCTTCTGAATGAACAGTACACAGAAAGACCTTTGCCAGCTATTGTTCCAGAAAATTGTCAGCCATACGAAAAATGTTAATTATAATCTTTCAGTAACTAAATGAAACAGAAGGAAATTAACATTGAATCCGCAGCTATACATAAAGTTATTTATGAAGAAAGCTTATGAAAAAATTAGTTTGTGTTTGGGTCCGCCATAATTTAAGAGGATGCCAAAAAAGCTGACCGTGTCAGAATCTGTAAAGAAATCTTGCCTTATTTCTAAAAATCACTACCGAAGATAAGACATATATACTTTTTTTGACGTTCCCGTTTGTCAAGAAGGTAACGTCAAAAAAGTATGGGTCTTTGAAGATGACCCCAAACCAACAATGGTAGGAAGACAACGGGACAAATGAAAAAAAGTAATGTATGCCGTTTTTTCAGAAGTACAGGATTGATCAAAGCCACCAAGCTGGAAGGACAGAAGACAATTATAGCTAACTGTTACATCACTATTCCAAAAATTCTTCAAGACGTAAATGTAAGAGAACACATGCTTCACCGTGATAATGCGTCTTCTAAGTCAAAATTGACAGTCGAATTTTTTGAACAAAAACACATCAAAAATCAGAATGGTAGAACATCAACCCTATTCCCCTAATTTTGCTATTTGTGACTTTTTTTTTTTTTTTTTTAAATCCTAAGAAATATTTACCTGATCATCCTTTTCATTCCTAATATCGGATTGATGAAGCTATACAGACATATATTTCATAGGTTCCAAGAAAAGATGATTTGCAGCATTTAATCTTTGGCAAATTCGTCTATAAAATGTCATTGATGTTGGATGGAACTACTTTGAACACTCCTAAGATTTGATAAGTTTAACATGTACCATTTAGCTGAATCTCAAAAATTTCAGAGTGACTCTCCTATAAATTTGTTTTTATAGGCTTTTTAATCTAATGGGATTTTTAAATCCCCCCCCCTTCCTCCCTATATATAAAATTAACACTGTGTTGTTTTTAATATTTATATACACTACCGCAATCGAATTTCAAATGAAATATGCTTTTAAAATTATTCTACCTTATCTAGCTGTTTATGCCCCAAAATATTTTATTTATGAACTTTATAGTAAACGACAATTAGAGGAACATCGCATTTATAAAAGAATCTCGTGTGAAACAGCCACACGACTTCCATTATCCACTATTACACGTATTATATGCATTTTTGAGAGATAATGTGATCAGAAAACATAAAAGTGATCTAAAGAGAAAATCGTTAGAGCCGTTTTTGAGATACCAACTTTTACAAAAAATCAATTATTGACCGGAAGACAATAATTACATACAAAAGGATATTTAAAAATGAGTTAATATGGCGAGTTTGAAAAAAATCCGTACAACCGTTTTTAAAGGAACGCCTTTGCGAGGCCTGAAATTGAGCTATTTATACAGGACGCCTATCAATTTTCCTGAACTAACCAACTATATCATTCGAAAGGACATCTAATAGAGTGTTTATATAGCAAGTTTGAAGAAAATCGTTAGAGCCGTTTTTGAGATACGGACTTACCGAACCACTTCCGGTTTCCGATGCCCCACTTCCGGTTTTTCAATTTTCACCAAAATTTGGAAATTTCATCTGTACATCAGACGTATTTCAATTCTAAAGTTTCGTAGCTCTATCTTTATTAGTTTCTGAGCTATAATAGCCAGAAGATTCTCCACATACATAACACACACACACACACACACACACATACACACTGACCAATTGCCAAAAACCACTTTTTTGGACTCAGGGGACCTTAAAACGTGTAAATCAGGTGAAAACCCGATATCGAATTTTCAGACCGAATACAATACTTCCATTACCTACGGTAGTAGGGTAATGGAAGTAACTAGTATGTTGTGGCCACCACAAGACTTTCTTCTATATTTTCCTATACAAATTCACGCAGTAACAATATATTTAAAAAAAAAAAAAAACTTTTTTCATTTTTTTTTTTTTTTTTTGTTAAAAGTAAAAAAAAATCGATAACTTTGTTTTAAATTACCACATATTTATAGTTCAACCATTCGTTTTAAAGGTATTGACGAGACCTTTCGAAAGATACCGATCTTGAAAATTTACACACACACACACACACACACCCCGGGGGGGGGGGAAGCGATGCCCCAAATTTTTTCCCTAATTAACTACTACTATTATCAATAATTCATATTAATTTCACAATCACAGGTTAAGAATAACTCTCATTATGTACATTTATACGAAATTTTTTCCTATACTGCCATGTTAAAAATTTAGAAAAAATACGATCACAGCGCCACCTGTTGAGCGATTGATCCCCAAATCTAATCAGCCTCAGTTTATGTCAGGGGCCAACTAAATACCAAGTCTGGTTAAATTTCGTTAAAAAAAAAAAAAAAAAAAAAAAAAAAAAAAAAAAAAACGATTTTTTTCTAAGTTTTTTTTCGTTAAAAATAAAAACAATCGATAACTTTGTTTTAAATTATCACAGATTTATAGTTCAACCATTCGTTTTAAAGGTATTGACGAGACCTTTCGAAAGATACCCATCTTGAAAATTTACTCCCCTCGAGGGGGGACTTCCCCCCCCCCCCACGGGGGTTGGCGAGGCTCCTACGCATACAAAATTTTTTTCCCAGTTGACTATCTCTATTTTAAATAATTCTTGTAAATTTCATAATGATTACTAAAAAATAATTCTCTTTATGCACATTTATACAAAATTTTGTCCTATATCACCATGTTAAAAATTTAGAAAAAGCGAGATGGCAACGCAACCTGTAAGACAATTTTTACCAAAAGTTGATAGGCACTAATTTATGTCAAGGTACAACTACATACCAATTTGTATGAAATTCTGTGCAGTAGTTCTTGAGATACAGTTGCCACAAAATTTTGTCACACACACACACACACAGTCAGACAGACAGACATTTTCTAAAAATGGTCAAATCGTGTTCTACAGCTCTCAAAACGTGTAAATTCATCAAAAACCCGAGGTCGAAAATTTTTACGAATCCAATACTTTCTCTATATTACATATAGAAGAAAGTAATAATATTAATAAAAAAAAATAGTTAAAACATTCACATTTCGACTGAAAATATCTCAAAACTTTTATGCACAATATTTACTTAAAAAAAAAAAGTTTTTCCTGAAGAACAAATAAGATAAGTTTTAATGTGATTTTAAGCCACAATCTTCCATCCAACTACGTCATTTCATTTTCGCTATTTTAATTCTTCGGGGAAATAATTTCGCTTACCCTTACACCATCTCATCTGTTAAGGTACCGCTAATGAAAAGTGGGTTGTTTTTTAAAAATCAAGTTTCCAGTTGTCTCCCAAGAAAGTCGTCCTCTTTTATGTAAATTTATCAGTTGTTATGATGTTTTCTTTTGGATCATAGCCCGTATTGTTTGCAACATCCATTCATTCTGGTGATATAACAGAATATAAATATGTATGATGGCGTCGTAATAAAGATGAGTTCAAAACCCGCATTTGCAAGTGTGTGTTTATTTTTAGGATTAATATCTAATGAGTTTAAGCAGTGACAATAAAACCGTTATTAAGGAGCAGTTTCTTTAGTTATAGAATTCTGATGTTGCCCATCTCATAAGAATTTCCTATATTTACTCATCGTACAAGTATTTCCCAATAAGATTTTCGTGACAAATTTCACAATGCAGCCTACTTTTTTTAACACGCTTTTATCAGCTTCACCTGTATGTATGTTTGTAACCGCTCAGGGAGCAAACAAAAAATCTATATTGTAAGAAAAGACTCCCTACGTGAACGCTGTGGCTGTGAGGTTAAGCTCCGAGCTACGAGCCTAAAGGTCTAACGTTCGAGCCCAGTTGGGGGAGATTTTTTAAAAATGGTTTTTGTGTAATTCTAAATTATTTTATAATCACCCTGTAATATGGTGTGTCATTCACACAATTTTTTCTTACCCTGCATTTGAATACTATAAACATAGATATTTTGTGCTTTTTAGTTCACATTTCAATAAAAGCGTGTTCTTTAATTTTTTAAAAGTATAATTTTTTTTTTTTGTAAAGGATTAACCGTACAATTATAACATTAAATTTGAATTAAAGAAACTGTGTACTCTTTGAACATTTTTTTTTTTTTACTTTAAATAATAATTAATATTCTACTCTTTTTGCATATTAAATGAATTTATTAAGAAAAAAGATTTCACTAAGAAAAAATTTATTCTACTCAGGGTTGGGGTTTAGGACGTCTGAAACTGGTTTTGGACAGGACAGGCGGTTTTTTTTTCCGTCCAAAAGTGTCCTAAACTGTCCTAAAGTGTCCAAAACCTAAAATTATAAGAAATTCCACTCCCTACATTCTCAGTAGCAATTATAATTAGTAATTAAAAGTATTCTATATTGAATATTTGGATTTTTTTTTTTTTTTTTTTTTTAAATTATTATTGAAAAGAAAATTATAATTTAACAATAGCTATATTCAATGTGAATTTTAGTAATTTAAAACTTTTTCTTACAATAAAAAATAATGTTCGATGAAATATTCAGAAAGAATTGTTTTGTCAATTTTCTTTTCATTTCATTTCTTTCTTTTTCTTTTCTTTTTTTAAATATTTTTGTAAAAGGTTTACTTACTTATCCATTATTTTACAGAAATTCTGTTTAAAAACTATTTTATTAAAAGTTCTTTCATAAATTACATAGATTAGCATAGCAAAAATAAATAAAATATAAAGTTATAATTAGGCAGTGAAGTTTATGCATTTTTAAAAAGGGCAAATATGTCCACACACCCCTAAAAAACAATCCGTTAAAATGTATATACCATTTAATATATTGCCGCCTGCTTCCTTCCTTCCTTTCTAAGTTTCTTAAATTAATTGAACATAAATTTTGATTTAGTTTATGTTTTTCCGTTAAGATTTTGTTGAGTTGGTTCATTGTTTCGTTTGTTATGCAGGCTGTTAATTAATAAATTTGGTTTCTTTAAAAATGTGTATTTCATCCCCTGTTGAATTTTTTCACCTTTCTGTGCTTCTCCTACATACAGAATTTTTTCATTCTTATTGGTCTTTGTGTTTTCAGGGATCTTGTATCAGTTGCTTGGCTTCTACTACGCTTAATAAATCATTATATATATATATTGAAAAATAAAATATGCATTTATATAGCTGTAGGTTTTTTTTTTTAACATTTATTTGAAGATCATATTTTTGCAAATATATATATATATATATATATATATATATTGATTTTAAATAAATAAATAACAATTCTATATTATTTTGTTCTCTTTTTTAAATTGATTTATTCACTTTTAAAGCAAATACGATTTTTATTCATGTTGTTTATGTATACACTAAGCGACAGAAAAAAAAAAAAAAAAAAAAAAGCCGCACTGCAGAAAAATCGACTTATACCTTTTGGGTTTGTAATAATTTAAAAACTAATAATTGCAACGAATAAAACTGTTATGTTTGTATAATAAGGAAGTCATAACATGATACCTACGTACATTTTCGATTTAATAATTCGTTTTATTACACTCTACGAAGCATTTAATAAAAATCCACGTAAAATTTTCTTTTTAAACGTAATATAATATACATATACTTTGTATTCTGTCATTTATTATATGAAATAAACAAGTGCTATGTTAATGTATGAAAAAAAACTATTTGTTAGGTCTAAACAATTATTTAATAAAAATATGTATTCTGGATTGGATAATTACGCCTTTATATGGAATTACTGCTTTAATGGGCAATGGCATAGTATTTTACAGTTTTTTAACATGAAACTCAGAAATTTCACTGTGCTAAATATCATAAATATTTTTTGCTAGTTCTTTCAAAGTTGTAGACTACAAATTTCTAATCCCCACCCTCTTTTATAGACTAAATATTTTCGAGCGGATTGAGATTGGGACAATTTTCAGGTCTAATAAAGAAGAAATCCTGCGACATTCTTTGTGAGATTTAATTTTAAGTGAGAAAAATATTGTGATATCTTACAAAATTATAGATGCTCAGGAGAATGGATAAGTAATTTTTTCAACTTTAATCAAATAAATGTGTCACAAGTGCCATATAACAAGGTGCTTTATTATCTTGAAATGCTGACTATGGAAGAGTCTGAAATACCCCCAAAGTAGTCGGTCAGGTATCGGTTTTTTAGTGGCCAAGTTTTATTTCGGGTAAATTGATCCCTTGAACATGAAAATTTGCCATACTCACCGAAAAATTATGCATTTTCGTATCGTAATGTACAGGGAATATGTCATTGTTTTAAAAGTGCGATTTTCATTAAGTCAGTCACATTTTCGTGATCCGATCTGCTTGTTTCTGTTTGTTCGAAATAAGTTAAACTTTACTCATCAGAGAGAACAACTTCAGACCAATAATTAATTGATAATTTTTTAATTTTTTTAACCCTTTAATGTCCTGGTTTTCTAATTCTTTTCGTTAAGAATGAATTTTTTTCAGATTTTCTGGCAATTAAACCTGCTTTGTTTAATTGTTTTTTTACTGTATTTAGATAAATTATGTTACTAAGCACTTTTTCTGAATCCCTGCTGTGTTATAAATGTAATACAAGCTGATTTTTTAAGCACTGGCTTTTCAACTTGCGGTCATTTCGACTGGATGAGTAACGTGGCCGCTTAAGGACAAATGTGCAGTTTAAACAGCCAAAAAATATTATATCTTGCTAAAAACCTGATCACTAATATTTTGTTAACATTTAATCATTTTAATATCCCACGTATTAAAATATTTTTTGATTTTCGCTCTAAAATTAATATTTTTTGTGGTATCGTTAATTGCCTTATTCTTGCCATTTTTGAAATACTTTCTAAAATTACAATTTTCCAAAGAATTGCATCTTGTTTTTAACGCTTGGCTCAATCCTAAATTGCACCTGCACGCGGAACACAATGTAATAAAATATGTTCAAAAATTTACCTTTGAAACAATAAAATTAGCGATTACAGGAAGAAAAATGGAAAATATCCAAGTGCGGCTTTTTTTTTTTTTTATTGTCGCTCAGTGTATGTCTGTGTAAACATTACAAATATGGAAACAACGATGGAAAATTCTGAAAGATGTTTCAAAATAACAATTAATAATTATAATAATTTTGTAATTTTTTCAAATATTTGCATAATTTTACTAAAAAGTATAATTTTGGACAGTTTAGAACACTGCTAGGGTTTTTTGGACCGTACGGTAAAAACCATGGTTTATACCGTGTTTTTTACTATAGTGTCTGAAACCTTGCCAACCCTGATTCTACAGCTACAATAAAAATAAATAACATAACATAATTTAGGCATTTCAAATAATTTTTAACAACACCCTTCTACAATTTCTAATTTTTTGCAAAAATTTTATATGTTGTCCTTTGAAGTTTCCTCTATAACTTTATGGATCGAATTTCTAATAAGTTTGGGAAAAAATAAAATATTGATACATATGTAAAAATTCAACAAAAGATTGAGACTTTTTTTTTTTTTTTTTTTTTTTTTTTGTGTGTGTGTGTGTGAGTGCGCACTTATCTACTTAAAAAAAAAAAAAAAAAATGTTGTAAATCTGATTCCCTAGTTTCATAAAATGCATTATCATGAATAGCCAGAAAGAAAAAAAAAAAAAAGTCTATTATGTATTTTAAATTTTAGCATTTTGAACATATTCATATATACTGAAACAAGAATAAAAAATCATGCGGTACGCATTAATTATTAACACTTTCCAACTGTACGTACTCATTGTATAGTGTAACCTTCAATGTTCTTTGCCTACATTATCACACAGCGGAAAGATAGATCATAGGATAGACATATAGACTAAATGACTCTTAATCACTCTTAAACATTGTTAGAAAGCATTCCCATAATTTCCAATTGCAGCCGTTAATATATCTGAGTATTTTATTAAAGCTCTGTAAATCTGAAGGTTATCATATTCTATACAAACATTGTTTTAGCTTATTAATAATAAATTTCAATTTCTTTATGATTTTTGCCGTAGAAAAGTTATTTAAATGTGATTTTTAAAAATGTATTTCCTAAAATAAAATGCATTGGATTTTTTTTGGTATCCCGGTACACAATCCAGTTGTATAGGACCTATTAATGCCATTAATAAAAAAAAAAAAAACAGTAGTAAACTTGAATAACATATAAATCGTTTTTAAAAAAAATCTGAAAATATTCATGGACACTGGAGGCGGACAGATAGGCAGACCGCAGACGGGCAGTCGGATAGACAATACACTTATTCAAATAATATTCACAATTAAAAGTTGTTAGAAAGTATTAAAAACGCTTTATGCAAACGAAAATACAATTCAGGAATTTTCCAATTATAGCCCTTAGTATAACTGAATATTTTTGCGTGACCCTGTAAATTTTAATGCTAATCATACTGTATTCTACAGAAAGCATTCTTTTATACATATGAATAATATATTTCGATTTCATTAAGATTTGTGCAAGTTATTAAAATATGATGTGTAGAAATACCTCTCTTAGAACGCAATGCTTTGGAATACTTTCGGGTGTACCTAACAAAAATCATTGATGGTCCATTTTCAACAGAAAACATCCATAATAAACTTGGATAACGTATTTTAATTTCATTAATATTTGTGAAAAGTAAAGGCATTAAAATATGGTTTATAAATACAAATATCTCTCATAGAACACGATACTTTGACATACTTTCGCGTGTCCTTGCACAAAAACCAATAGTAGTATTCACTCCAATTCAAGGGAACATCCGATAGTGAACTTGAATAATATATACCAGTTTTAAGAAATTCCATGAATATTTGCGGGAGTTAGAGCGCAGAGAGACAGAGAAATCGAAGTCATTAACACTTTTCAACATTGTAAAGTGTTAAAAACACGAAGAAAACGTATTTTAAGATTTTTAAAGGCCAGTCGAAAGCCTTTTAACACTTTCCAACAAAGTTGAAAAGTGTTTGACTTCGGTTTGTCTATCTGTCCGCGCTCTAACTCCTGTAAATATTCATGGAATTTCTTGAAACTTACAGATGTTATTCAAGTTCACTAACGTATGTTCCCTATTGGAAATGGAGTAAACACACCACTACTGGTTTATGTACAGGGATACCTAAAAGTATTCCAAAGCATTGCTCTCTATGAGAGATATTTCTATAAACCATATTTTAATAACTTTAATTTGTATAAATCTTTATGAAATTTAAATATGTTATTCAAGTTCACTATCAGATGATCCCTATTAAAAATAAAGTAAATATCACCACTGGTTTGTGCACAGAGGTACCATAAAGAATTTTAAAGCATAGCTTTCTATGAGAGGCATTTCTATAAAACATATTTTTATAACTCTACTTTACACAAATCTTAATTAATTGAAATATGTTATTCATATGCATTTAAAAGTATGCTTTCTACAGAATATACTATGATTAGCATTAAGATTTACAGGGACACAAAAATATTCAATTACATTAAGGACTATTATGGAAATTTGCTGGAATATGCATTTTCTTTTTCATTAAGTGTTTCTAACACTTTTTAACATTTATTTTTAAAGAAATTATGATTTGATTTAGTTTGTCTATCTATCTGTCTGGCCGCCTCCAGCATCGTTAAACATTTTCAGAATTTCTTTAAAGTGATATATGTTATTCAAGTTGGCTATGGAATGTTTTCTATTTAAAATGGCATCAATAGGTCATGTACAACTGGATTGTGTACAGGACCTCCCGCCCCTCCTCCCCCACAAAAAAAAAAAAAAAAAAAAAGAAGAAGAAGCAGTGCATTGCGTTTTAGGAGAGACATTTTTATAACATTTAAATAACTTTCTGCTGCTAAAATCATGATGAAATTGACATTTATTGTTAATATGTTAAAATAATATTTTGTAATATAGAATATGATATGCTTAACGTTCAGATTTACAGGGCTATACTAAAATATTCTAATGCATGGACTACTTGGAATTTGCTAGAAATGCATTTCCGTTTCTGTTAAACCTTTTTAACACTTTCCAACAATGTTTAGGAGTAATTATGAGTTCTGTTTGTCTGTCTGTCTTCATGTTTGCCTTTCTGTCTGTTGTGTGGTAACGTAGATAAAGAACATTGAATGTTAAATGATGCAACGAGTAAGTACATTTAGAAAGTGTTAAAATCAGTGTGTACTGCATGATTTTTCGTTTTTGTTTATATACGGTTCTTGGATATGCAAGAAGCTTTGTCAAGATGTACTAAAGATGCCAAGGTATATTTTAAGCAAAAAAAAAAAAAAAACTAGAAAATCAATATCTTCGTTTTTTTCGCCAAAGAAGGAAAAAAGAGATCCCGAGTTTCCTTAAATTTCAATTTAGAATTTCTCATAATTATTAATTTGGATTAACAGCATGTTTAATGAAATTAAAGTATAAGATATAACTGAAGGATTATTACTACTATGCAAGAAAATATCGATACCATAATTTTCAGTCAGAGCATTTTAGGTATGTGTTTTAAGTTTCTTCAATATTTTAGTCGTTTCTAAAAATGTCCTAACAATGAATTTGCTTTCAAAAGAAATATGTGAATGCTAATAATGAAAGATAAAACGATTCAAATAGTAATTTTGTTAGAAAAATCCGTTGTATTAGATTATGAAATGCTTTCCAACACTACTTGACGTAATAAGTAGAGAACATTCAGTTTTATGCCATAGAAATTGAGATATTATCTTCCCGTTCTCGAAAAAATTGCAATATAGAAGCACCATCTATCAGCCAGTATGCATCCAAATTGAATCAGTATAATATCTCGTAATAGTGTTTATACATATTATGTTTTGTTTGATTATACGCAATAGAACCTGATGTATAGTTTTCCCTTAAATTGCGGAAATCGCTGTACAATAGTGCCATCTGTTGAGCGACTGGCACCAAAAGTTGATAGGCACTAAATTAGATCAAGGTGCATCTATATATAAATTTATATGCAATTATGTGCAGTAGTTCCTGAAATATAGCCCTCCTTTAAATTGTGGAAGTTTTTTGTATAGCAGCACCACCTGTTGAGCGATTGACAGCAAAAGTTGATAAGCACTAATTTAGGTCAAGGTGCATCTACGTATAAATTGATGTGCAACTCTATGCAATAGTTCTTGAGATGCAGTCGCCACAAATTTTTTGTGACACAGATGCACATTGACATTTTCGAAAAATGGTAATATCGTGTTCTGGACCTCACAAAACGTGTAAATCCATCGAAAACCGGAAGTTGCAAATTTTTACGAATCCAATACTTTCTTTTATTGAATATAGAAGAAAGTAAAATAAGAACTCTTGTTCCTTGTTAAAAGAGAGAGGTAAAATAAATAAATAAATAAATAAATAAATAAAAGATTATTATATCCAGATTCTTGTTTATGCGTACCATTTTTAAGAAGATAAATGTGTGTAATATATGTATATTTTCTTTATACATGTAAAAATTACAGCCATGTTTTAATTTTAAATGATTAAATTTGTAAAAGGTTCAGTTTGAAGATAAAAAAGTTTTTTGAAAGGCTTATTTTTAAAATGAAGATTTTTGCAAAGAGTCTTGTTTAAGGCTAAAAAATCTGTAGTAGTTCCACTCGACTCTCCGAACCTTAAGTAATTAACGGTTGTATAAATAAATTAAAGTAAGACAAGACATTAAATAAATAAGAGTGAAAATCATAAAAAAGGGTATTTGAGGTATTTTTCTCCATTGTTTAATTTTACGATATTGCACTTCAAATAATTTGAGCCCATATATCATAATGATAAAGAATTTTTCATTGTGTCCCCATAAATATCTATTTGCTAGATTCACCAAAATCTACATATAGTTTGTGATGCAGTGACTTATAACATGTGTATAAATTTTCAGTTCAGATGATTAAGACGTTGAGACGCTAGCGCACTCTAAGTAATATGGGCCCATAGACCATTATAAATGATAAAGAATTTTTCTTTGTGTCCCTGTAAAAAAAAAAAAAAAACTATAAAAGCTAGATTCACCAAAATTTATACAGTTCGTGCAACAGTGACTTATAACAGTGTATAAATTTTCAGCAAAGACTTTTAGACGCTAACACGTTTTAAAAAATTTGGTCCCATAGGCCATAATGATAAAGAATTTTTCTTTGTGTAAGAAAAAAAAAAAAAAAAAAAACTAAGTCCCAGATTCACCAAAATCAATAGGGTTCGTGCTATGGTGACCTATTATATGCATACCAAATTTCAGTTCATTCTAACAAAGCGTTTAGGCGCTATCGTGTTCACTCACACACATACATACATATATCATCGTAAAAATAGTAAAAAGTGGACCTCAAAACGTATAGATACACCAAAATCTCTAAAGTCGGATTTTTGACATGATTACAGTACTTTCCTTACGTATGTATGTTCGGAAAGTAGAAATTTGAAGGGTTCTATTATTATGGTGAGAAAACTTAAATAGTTTTTCTCACCATTATTTTTAAATTTAATCTTTCTATCCTTTACATACATAGATTTTTCTCATATTACTAAGTTGCTTTACTCAATTATAATGGCTCTTTCACTTTTACCCTTCTTAAAGTTGATGCTTTCTTTAAACAAAACTATTTACACTTTATGAATGATATAAACTATCAATTTGCTTCTAAATTAGTAAATTCAACTCTGCCTGGAATTTTAACTCTATTAATAATAAATCTAACTTCAAATAAAATATATTAAATTAATAAATATTAAGATTCTATAATTTACAGATTTTTTTTGTGTATAAAAGACTATAAAATAAAATAAAGAAATAAACAAAAAAAAAACTCATGTCTAAATTTAATTTGAACCTATTATCTTTACCAGTAACTTCTTATATATATATCTCAAGTTTCTAAAATAAGGCCAAAAGATAAAAAAAAAATCCAGAGTTTTCTCTGGTTTTCTCATAAAATGCTAAATGCAACTTTTATAACAATCAAATTTTTGATATCCTGTCAGAATTGTTTACTAAAAAATTACAAGAAAGCACCAGACTTTTTCTTTAATAAAAAAAAAAACAAAATTGGCCAGTATCGTATAGTGTCAAAAGAAGATTTAAAATCGTTACTTCACCTTTCGATTTAGCTCTCACAAATAAAATATAATTTACTTTAAACAAAATAAAAACCTGCGTTGTGTATCCATAAGAAACCCAAGTAAAAATGAAGGACAATGATGACAGCGTTGTTACTTTTATGTTACTATATTATTAAATCATATACCTCAATGTAAACAAATTTTATACCTAAATCTTCCAATACAACTGGACCCTTCAGTACACAGACACCACAAATACATAAACAAGAATAAAAAAAAATTTTATTTCTTCTTTCAGACGGCACCTGAAAAGGAAAAACTTACCACCTCAACCTTCTTTGGGAATCGTTTATTGACCAGATTTTAAATCCTACTATCTAAGTCACAAGATTTGACTATACAACTTATTTAACTTCAATCTATATATATTCTTTTTTTTTCTTTTCACAATTCCCAATCAGAAGGTTAAAGTCGCTAACTGAAGATGTCCAGTTACGATTTTATTTAATGATTTCATTTTAAAAGAATGTTCCTACAACCTTTAATATATGTATAAAATCCTTGTCGTTAAACTTTCCCAACCATAAAATTCAATCTATTTTTTTTTTTTTTTTGGAAGACAAATCAATACTAGCTACATTTATTCTATATTAAAGCCTTTCTATTAAAAAGTTATAACAGAGTTAACCAGCTCTAACTCAATATGTGTATCTATAAATTCTCATTAACAAATTCATCCTACTCCAGAATAATAAAGGTATACTGTCATCACTGTACATCATTGGAGACTTTAATTTTTGCCCAAATATTATCATCTTACATACTTTCTAAACAATTAGATTATCTTCTATTGGTTATCTTTCCTTTCGGCTAAATAACATAATAATTTCTAACCTAAAAATTCTCTAATGAATTAGAGAACCTATTCCAATAATTAAAAATATGTATTTAAAACGATGACATAATTTTAGAAACTCCAACTCAAGCATATTATTATATAATCTAAATAGTTACAAATACATGACAATAGAATCTATATAAAAAAACAAATTCTCTTAAAATAAAAAAAATAATATTTATTTAATCATAATATCCTCCACAAGACAGAAACATATGAAAATTTGGAAATATATTACGATCTTTTACAATGGCTGATAAACAGCTTTCCCTTCTCTTTCCTTTTAAACAATTCATAAATGTAAAAATCCTAGAGTATTATACATTTTTTAGTTAAATACACTCAGTGAATAAATCATAAAAGGTTAAATAACTTACGAAGACCTTCACAGGTTGTGGCTGTCGGTCCTTTGACGAAACAGGAGTCTGGCTATCAGGACTAAGGGCTTTAGTAACTCAACGCTGGGGCTTGCCTTGATACGAACAAGGATTTGTAGGCGACTTGGTGAGTATGCTGAAGAGCGAAGGGCTCCTTCACGCAGTTGATTATCGGCTGGGGCTTTCGGCAACCTAGTGAATATGCTGACCGAAGCAGTGCTCCTTCACGCAGTTGATTATCGGTTGGGGCTTACGGCAACCCAGTGCGAAGGCTACTAACATGCTGACGATGGTTTTAAAGCCGCCCCATCTCCCACCTCAAAAAAAGGTCTTCATTGATGGGGTAGTCGGCTAGGTAATTCCATATAAAATATTACTTGATGCCCGCTAGGGGTGGCTGGCTTCCACCGGCGAAAAGGAATCTGGATCCCTGAATACTTCCCGTCGACTCCAGACTTCGGGGTTAGCCGAGAAGCTGTACCGGTTAGTGTTCCGCGCACCTGTAGGTTCTCCCGGCACCGTTCATTCTTTTCTTCCTAATAGAGGAGAGGACGATTCGATGATGTTGCTTCCTTTCTCACCCCAACCGTTCTGTCAATTTCCACTGGCCGAAGGGGCCCCTCTGTCCCGGAGCCCCCCGAGCCGTAGCTCTTTATGCTAGCTTGGTCTTGCCTCCAATGCCTCTATTTTTTTTCTCAAAAAGCGTAGAACTAGATCTCGAGTGTTGCCAACCCGCCTTTCTACAATTATTCGTTGCCCAATGAGAAATAATATAGTCTAAACCCCTCCTAGTCTCGAAATTCGTAACGTGCCCCATTGGTTAGAGGCAGGCCCCTGCTTGGGGCGTATCTAAATTCACCCCACACTGAAGAAATAAAAAAAAAAAACATTTTCTCCGATCCCCCGAGTCGCGGAGGGAAAGGACATATGGCCAATCTCCCAAAATTCCAGTCTTGAACCTTGTTTGAACTCGCCAGATTTTCAGACATACCCTTGTCATAGACACGAATTTATGTCATCCTCAGAAACATAAAAAGTTTAAAGTTACTCCTCTCCACACATGAACTTCGGCCTTTCACAGGCCAGATAGCATTTTTTTTGAGTCGTCAACCGCTCAGTTTCCCGGTAAAAGAGAACACACAAAGTGTTTTTCCAGAAAGTTAGAGAGAAGCCTAATAAACAATCACTCAACAACACCTGGAAAAGTCAGTCTACCCCAAAACATCTTGTTTTCCGAGAAGAAGAAAAAAAAATTAGAAAATTCTTAAGTGCCGCTACCTACAGCTAAGGCAGGAAAAACTTGAGTTTTTATAAACTTTTAAAAGAGTATATATAAGTTTTTAAGTAAAAATTTAAACCGTTCGTGTAACATTTAACTTTTTCTTTTATAATTGATAAATTTTAAATAATATAGTTTTCTGAGAAAAGGGTCTGAAAAATATAGTTTTTGTAAAAATAAACAAGTTTCTGAATAAAGTAAAAAAAAAGGAAACAGTTCCAGTGAAATTTAAATTCTTGTAATAATATAAAAGTTTTGAATAAAGATGAAAATAAAATATTACAAAAGATGGAAATAAAATATTAAAATTTAAAATATTAGCAAAAATTTAAAATATTAACATTTAAGAAATACAGTTTTTGTAGGAAACCGAAATCCATCTTAACACTATTTCTAAGTAAAAATTTTTGTCTTTTTACGAATTTCCTGATTTTTTACTCCTATTACCGGACTACCGTAGGTAATAGAAGTATTGTATTCGGTCCAAAAATTCGATGTCGAAATTTCACTTGATTTACATGTTTTAAGGTCTCCTGAGTCCAAAAAAGTGGTTTTTGGCAATTGGTCAGTGTGTGTGTATGTATGTGTGGAATCTTTTGGCCTCCGAATTTAATAAAGAGAGAACTACAAAACTTCAGAATATAAACAGGTCTGGTGCACAGATGAATGTTCTAAATATTGGTGAAAATTGAAAAAACGGAAGTGTGACATCGTAGACCGTAAGTCCGTATCTCAAAAACGGCTCTAACGATTTTCTTCAAATTTGCTATATAAACACTCTATTAGATGTCCTTTCGAATGATATGGTTGGTTAGTTCAGGAAAATTGATATAGGCGTCCTGTATAAATAGCTCAATTTTAGGTCTTGCAAGAGCGTTCCTTTAAAAACGGTTGTACGGATTATTTTCAAACTCGCCATATTAACTCGCTTTTAAATTATTGTTTTCCGGTCAATAATTGATTTTTTGTAAAAGTTGCTAACTCAAAAACGACTCTAACGATTTTCTTGAAAATTGTTATATAAATCCATTTCTTTCTCATGTATTACGTGGTTATTAGAGGAAAATTAACAGTCATCCTGCTTAGGTAGGTCATCTTTAAATCTCGGAAATTTGTGTTTCAAAAAATAACTCTACCATTTTTTCTCTTATTTTTTACCTCGCTATATGTAAGCTTCGTTTTATATGTCTTTATAAGTTTCTCTTACCGGAAAAATTTTAGGTTTCTACTTCTTTAGGTCACTTTTATGTTTTCTGATCACATTATCTCTCAAAAATGCATATAATATGTGTGTAATAGTGGGTAATGGAAGTCGTGTGGTTGTTTCACACAAGATTTTTTTTTCAAGTCACTAACTGTCAAATACAGTCATTTTCCCAGGCCACATTGACGAATTTTACACTATTTTCCCTTGAAAAATCTATTTTATTTTATTTTATTTTTGCAGTCCATAAGATGAATTTCCCTATTTTGCCCTGTAAACCAGAACGAAATTTCGCGATTTATTTTATTTTGTTTATTTTTCGTGCGATGGTTTGACAAATTTTGTAATGTTTCCCCATGACCGAATGATGAAAATTTTTATTTCCTGCAATCAATGGATATATTTCGTGATCCCCCCCCCCTTCCCTTCCACGACATGAAATGGTAATTAATCGAAAGGGTGCATCAAAAGAAGCGTTAAGTCAGTGGTTCTCAAATTTTCTGAAGTAAAATTTCAAACGCTAGCTCCGATTTCCTCTTCAATCACAAGAAAAACTCTTGGGGAAAATAAATCCTAATCCGCACAAATATGACGTTGAAAATTACTTTCAATGTATATAATATCTGAAACTACATAATCTTAAAATCTATTTCAATCTATTTTAAAATTATGTGGGTTTATTTAGTCAATCTAGATGTTTAGATTTTTATTTATTTTTTATTTTTACTTTTTAAGTAAGTGAGAGTTTCAGTGAATAGATAAATAAGCACTGGCCGGGAAAAAAAAAAAAAGTAACAACAATCAGTTGATTTAAATAAACTTTTAGATCAATAAAATTATTATCATTGTTTTGCATTTTAAATTATATTTACTTTCTCTTACCCATAAGGTAGAGAAAGTATTGTTTTTGGGTCAAATTTTTGAACGCGAGATTTTGTTATATTTACACGTTTTGAAGTCCTCTGAATACGAAAATCATGTTTTTAGCAAATGGTCTGTGTGTCTGTCTGTTATCAGCATAGCATATCTCAAAAACAAATTATGGCAGAAAGTTCAAACTTGGTATTCTAAATGTGTATCATATAGGGATGCTACACTAAGCTTTTCGTAAAGATCAAGCAAATGGTTCGTGTACAGGGACAATCAAGATAATTCTAATACATTACGTCTATTATGGGGGAAATTGCAGGAAAGTAGAGTTTAAAGTCCGGTTTCCACTTGCGCTCATTGGGCGGTTTCTATTCAGAATCCTTTGATGTGGTCAGCCGAGCTCACCGGAGCTCAAAGCCCTCGAACGGGGATGGAATCTAACCCCCTGCTGAGACAATTGAGGGCCAGGGGTAGACATCTTTGTAAATTTTGCATGCTTTCCTTTGAGGTCACTGCGCAATCTGATAAAAAAAGGTTACAATTGGTGACAAGACATTTGGCTCTTTGTGTCGGAAGCGTGATTAATGACGTTTTGAGCGTTGATCTTGAGCCCAAGTGGATACTGGCCTTAACGTGTATAGACTGCACTAAACCAAATGAAACAAATACAGTGGAACCTGTAAAAGTGACCACCTTGGTAAAGTGACCACCTGACTAAAGTGACCATTTTCTCGACTAAAGCGACCCTTTTCCAATTTTAAAGACACTTTATAAAGTGACCACCTGCGTATAGTGACCATTTTAGCCGGTCCCTAAGGTGGTCACTTTAGACAGGTTCCACTGTATATATTTTTTGTAATAGAGACAGTTTACTGGGAAAAACTTTTTGTGTATGTTGGAGCCTCGCCTCCCCCCCGGGGGGGAGGAAGTGCCCCCTCGAGGGGAGTAAATTTTCATGATGGGTATCTTTCAAAAGAGCTCGCCAATGCCTTCAAAACGATTGGTTGAACCATCGATCTGCGATAATTTAAAACAAAATTATCGATTTTTTTACTTTTAACAAAAAAAAAAAAAAAAAATCCCTTTTTTTTTTTTTTTTTTTTTTTAATATTGAGAATAAAATGGACTTTTTTTGGATATTTGGTGTTATACTACTTCTATAATATGAAAATCGTCTGCCTTATCATAAAAGATATATTTTTTAAATAATAATTTTAATAAATTATTTTTTTAAAAAGAGAATTATTCTTTAATAACCGAATTAAATTCTATATAAATGTAGGTGCATTAATGAAACGTGGGGTTAAGGGGGGCGGTAGCCCCCCTCACACAGAACTAATTAGAACTAACTCTTCAGAAGCCTAATATGAATTGTTTAACATAGGTTTACATAACAGTACTCGTTATCTTACCTATTAATCTGCAACTAGTATTTATAGTATTAAATTTCAGGGTAAGAGAAAGTCGTGTGGGTGACACACCAGATTATTTTATTTTAAAATTTTCAATTTTATGTAGGAAAAAATTAAAACTAGATTTGCCAGCGAAAGCTAATCGATGAAAAATAAATTAAAGAATTTCGAGACGAAAGAATCATTGCTTTTCTTTTAACATAATAGTAACTAGACGTCATGACAATCACAAGTATAAATTTACAGCATTCTACGATCATTCGTTTTTAAGCTATGCGAGGTACAAAATTAATTTCGCATATCGGGATTACAATACTTCCTTATACTTTGTATAAATAACAAATACATGTAATTTATTTTTATAAAACTGAAATGAGAAACAAAGCCGAAAGCATTTTCTTTTTCTATTATCTTCCTGCCTTATCCAAAATCTGAATTAATTCTGCATTTCTGACTATTACATAACTTGTGTTTCTAGGAAATACACGACTTTAAAACTTTTATGAAACAAATAAGTGGTCTTTTTGTTTCTTACAAGCTCATACAATTAACAAGAACAAGAACGCACAACACTCTTAAAAAAAGAAGAAAGAATAAAAGTTGATTTACCAGATAGTTTAAGTATTAATGAAGATATACATTAAGATAAAATGTTAAAAAAAGTTACCAAAAAATATTTTATAAATTATAATTACTTTGAATTTATCAGTTTTTTTTTTTTTTTTTTCCAAGTTATGTATGAACATGATGACAAATAGAAACCACCACGATAAAAGAACAAATAATTAAAGTTGCGTAGTTTGTGGCTAATAAATATAGCTTTTTAAAAGCACACGTCAGCTAAAAATAAAATGAAGCGAAGTAGGGAATGGTACCTTAACTACACACCCACGATTTTTTAACCTGCCAAGTCACTAAAATTTTTCATGCCTTCAAGAAGGAAAAAAAAAAAAAAAAATAATAATTGATTTCCCTGGGGGAAAAAATAATAATGAATTCTCATATTATATGACTTTATTTCTGATGATGTCATCATCGGTGAAAAGAAAAAAAAAAGTATATACAGGGTCCGCCAAAAGTCCTCCCCCCACCCGCCTATCTCGGAAATGAATCAGAATTTTGAAAAATGACACGTGTTCAATGAATTCGAGGGGGACTTTTGGCGAAAATATTTTGGGCTCACTGGGACTTGGGAGAGCAACTTTAAATTTCGAATGGGAAAGGTATTTCTTGTGATACATCCCTGGAAACGCCTCTTTAAGACAATGAATTTGATATGAATGTTTTGTCCTGCGATAATTATTAAAGGAGATACACGAGATTTTAAAGTTTTGAAATGTGGATTTTATACTTACTTAATCTTCTTTAATAATTTCTAAAAAAGATTGTGGGTGTGTAGTTAAGCTACTATTTCCCTACTTTGCTTCATTTTATTTTTAGCTGACGTGCGCTTTTAAAAAGTTATATTTATTGGCCACTAACTACGCGATTTCTATTATTTGTTCTTTTGTCGTGGTGATTTCTATTTGTCATCATACGCATACAACTTAAAAATAAATAAATAAATAGATAACCTGAGAAATTGAAAGTAATTTTATTTTATTTATCTATTTATTTATTATTTTTTCAAAATGATTTTTAAGATATTTTTGGGTGACTTTTTAAAAAATATTTTATCTTAATGTATATCTTCATTAATACTTAAACTATCTGGTAAATCTACTTTTATTTTTCTTTCTTTCTTTCTTTTTTTTTTTTAGAGGTCTGTGCGTTCTTGTTATTATTGTTACTTGTATGAACGAATTTGTATGAAACAGACCATTGACAGATCTGTATCTATCAATGGTCTGCTTGTTTCATACAGATTTTAAAGTCATGTATTTATCCGTAACACAAGTTATGTAATAGTCAGAAATGCAGAATTTACTTAGATTTTTGGATAAGGCAGGAAGATAATACAGAAAGAAAATGCTTTCGTCTCTGTTACATTTCAGTTTAAAAAAACAAATTACATGTATCTGTCATTTTTATTATTGTGTTTATGCAATGTTGCTTTCGTCTCGAAATTCGTTAATTAATTTTTTTATCGATTGTTTCTCTGACAGATCTAGTTTTAATTTTTTCCTACAGAAAATTGAAAATTTTAAAGTGAAAATATAATTTTAAATACAAAATAATAATAATGATAATTTGATTGATCTGAAAATTTATTTAAATCAAGTGATTATTATTGCATTTTTCTTTTTCTTTCTTTATTTTTTTTTCCTCCGCCAGAGCTTATTTATTTATTCATCTTACTGAAATTGTTACTTATAAAAAAATAATAATAATAATACATAAATATAAATAAGTAAAAATAAATAAAAATGTAAACATGTAGATTTAAAAATTCAAAATACTGCTCACAAAAATACATTAGTTGTCAGTAAATTTTCACTTCAATATTTTCAAAATTGTATTTTATTTAAACCATAAAAGCAGTGGAATTTGATGAATTCAGTAATCTGAGATATGTGAGAAGAACCGTTATATCAATTCGCAAAATTAACATATTGAGGAAACTTGAAAAGCTGATATTGTTTTTATGTCTAAATTTTCACCCTTCTGTCCAACTTGCAAAGAACATATTACATAATTTACTTAACTGGTGATGCAATTTGAATAAACTAGTTGCACATTAGAAATTATATTTAGAAAAAGCCTTTCTGCGAAAGCAGAAAGGTACTGCGTCATAGTAGCTTAAAAAGAAAGAAAGGGATGGCGGTAGTCTGAAAAATGTTATTTCTCTGCCCTTATAATTGTTAAATATATACAACTGCCTGTTCTGTCTTCTGCGCACGCCTTCCATTGTGAATTATACTCGGAAGTTTCCAAACAAAAATAAACCCACTATTCTTTTTTAGTATATATGCACAACTGTTAAAATTGATCATATTAGAATTAAATCCATTTAAATTTTACATGGAATAGATTTGTGATGATATTTTTAGATCTCTTTTTGTTATGCTGATCTATGTTTCTGCTGATTTTAAACACATCATTTTGCATTAGAAAATTTATGTGACTATTTTGCACTAAAACTTTCATAATATTTAAAATATTTTCTATTAAAGACTAATACATATGCTTATTTAGAAAGACGATTTTATTAAATCAATGGACATTATTTGCTCTAATAAGTTTACTACCAGAATTATTTGTACAGAAATTAAGAAAAACATAACATTTATACGGAAACTTGTACTTTTATGTTTAAATATTAGAAATTATTTGCAGTTCCTGTAATAATTTTCCAAGCTGCTCTGTTGTTCCACATGCCAACTTTGTATGTATAAATCAACAAAATATTCATTTTCATTCGGCACATCATAAATTTTGATAGCATGCAGCAGGAATGATTTTAATTATGAATAAATTTGGCTGTTATTAGAAATTTTATCGCCATTATATTGTATTATTCATGCCATATTTTAACTCATATTGTTATAATATAAGAAATCATTATGCAACTCTTTTAAAGATATGCTGGCACAGTCACTTGACATGCTGGCTTTGTATATGAATCAGCAGTATATAAATTACAATAGTACACTTTTCTTTCTTTCTTTTTTTAAGTAATCTATTAATCTATTTTACACATAGAATGTATATACAACCCCCCCCCCCTTTTCTCTATAAGATACTGCATAAAGAAAATTTCTTGAAAACGAGATCCACCCCCTCACCCTTTTTCATTTAATTCAAATTGTCTATTAATTTTAGCAAAAATGCGAGTTATGATGAATCACAAAGTTTTAAAGTTAAAAGTTGGACGTGATAAATGTTTGATACTGCTAAATATTTAAATTTCTGATCTATTTCACCTATCACTGTAAGAGCCCATAATTAATCCTGCCATTCATATGTAACAATTTGGAGCCTTTTGACAAATTTAACAGTGTATATAGGCATAATGTTACAATTAGCATTAAAATATAATTGATAAATTTTATGAAAATATAATAATTGAAACTCTATTAAAAATGTAGTCATCTTGTTTTAAGAATTATTTTAATATATACTTTATTTTAAAATACCAATATAAGTGAATAACACTTCATATTACAATAAATAAAATGAAAATAAATCTGCTTTTCTTTTTTTGTCTGATGGTTAATGAATATTTAAAAGCAGCTTCAGCTTAACCAAGATTTGATCTGTTTAATTATGTAAATTCAATGTTATTTGGTAATTAAAACATTTTAAGAGATTTTTGAATCTTGTCTTTGGGATATATTCCTTAATAATTTGATTTTTTTTTTAAGTACTACATTCAGTACTATCTAGTACTTTTCTAAGAAAAATATCTGTTTAATAATTGTTTGTTTATTTACTCGTAATTGTTATTTTGCTGTGTATTTATCATTTCTGTAATATTTTTAATTCAGAATGTGTCCCCCCCCCCTCCTAAGTTTAAGAATTTTTTTTAGCTGTATAATGTTTCTTTTTATTTAATTTAAATTTGACTTCTGCTAACTTAAATTGTTTTTCTTTTGCATTTTAGTTTGATTCCTAAAATTATTAATGGTGGCATTGCTGGAATTATTGGTGTGACATGCGTATTTCCAATAGATTTAGTGAAAACGAGGCTGCAGAATCAACAAGTAGGACCTCAGGGCCAAAGAATGTATTCTTCTATGTAAGCAATATTTTTGTCAAAATTTTATCAAATTGTTTATTTTAAGAATGAATGAAGCATTTTTTAAAGAAAACAAATTTGTTGAACCAGATGGATATTATATTCTAAATTTAATAGCATATAATAAATATTAATCTCTAAAAAAAAAATCACGAGTTTACATAGTTTAAAGCAAATGGTTTCAACCATGATTTTATTATTATTTTATCAAACTAATTGATTTTTTTTTTCTAGTTTTATTTATTTTTTATTTACCATTTTCTTTATTTACCACTGTCTTGGAGTCATTAAATTATTTGTATGACAACTACTCTTCATCTTCCCTTTTTCTTTATATTGAAATTTGAAAATTATTTTTATAAATAACTTTTTCATGATGTATGAAAATTATTAGAATAATTGTGAATTTTTAATATTTATTATTTTGTATGCGTGCAATAACCCAAGGAAAATAATTTCACTTGTTGATATAATTTCTTTCATTTTTTAAGAATAGTTTGAATAATATTTTAATAGTTTTCAACTAATTTTAAAAGTGTTTATGACTGTTACAAAGCTAGAGCAGTTGGAATAGTTCCTTCCACAAAGCCAGCAATAGCAGCAGAACAACTAAACTCTTCTCCAGTTGAAGCGGGTGAAACCAGAATACTTCTCTGTTTACCGCTACCGGTGAAGGTAGAAGAAAGTTCTGTTCTGATCGTTATGTCACTACTGTGCGAGTATTATTCGAATTTACTTTAATTTTTGGACCCTCTGTATATAATTTGTTCCTATAGGATGTAAATAATTATGTTCAGTAATATCAGTTGATCGTAAAATGTGAAGTGTGTGCAGTTTCATTAAAAATATTGAAATTATTTTATCGTTCTATGTTTCGTTTTCAAGACTCCAGCCTGATTTATTTATTGAAAAATGAAAAGAAAAACAACAATGACCACATTATGTGCTAGAAACATATTTCTTATAAGCATATTTCTGATGCAATAAAAGATGTTTTCTATAGAAAATGTAATTAACATTAATGATTCAGTTACAGATCCACACAAAAATATTCAAATGTTGGAAAATATTTATAACTTGTATTTACGATGTGACCTATAAATGCATTTAGAAAGTGTTTTATGAAATTCTAGAATTATTTTTGAAAATGAAAACTCATACAAACGAATGATTTGAAGCCATAATTGTTTTTAATTTTTTTTCAAAATAGTTAATATCCCAAGATAAATAAATAAATAATATATATAAGATAAGTGACATTTTCCCTTCAATATGCTGCTGTGTTATGTTGTGCACTACAAATGTTATCCATTACTTCATCAATGGCTTCCTCTGATCAGGACCCGACTATGCTTTACGAAGACCCAGGGCACTGTTGCTATTTGGAGGCCCCCTTCCCCTGCTCGATAGAGCTCGCCAAAAGGACCCATTTTCAAATAAAATAAAATAAATAAAAAATAGTGCATTTTTAAAAATTTTCCCTTCAATTATTATACTTTCTATTTCCTCATTTTTGTAGCAACATATAGCAAAATGATTAATTTTATGTTCAAGACAAATGAAAAGCTGAAACACATTGATCAGCCAATATAAATTAGTTTAGGAGATTAATGACAAAATTTGACAATTGTTTAAGCTCTCTAATTAAATATAGAAAGAAAATTTTAATTAGTTTTTTTTTTTTTTTTTATAGACATATAATGGGGAATAATTGTACTATTTATTACCTCTGAACCTTTGGAAATGAGGCTCCCCTAAAATGTGCCCATGCCATATTCTGGCCCTGCCTCTGATGACATAACATCAATAGAAAACCTTCCCGCTGTGCTGAAAGAGAGGCAGACAATAACTTAAAGTCAAGAGAGGAAGACATTTTCTGTCTCGAACTGTGTATAAAATAATCCTAACGAGTATATTCCTCCCCCCCCTTTGTTTTGTATGTTTAATAAATGTATTATATACTTAATTGAATTGTAGTCTTCTCCTTAAATAATATGTATAATTATTAATATAATTTATTTATAATTTTTAAAGAATGAAAGACAAATTATATAATAAAGTTATTTTTCTTGGATTATTGCATGCATATTAAACAAAGTAATAAAACTGAAATTTCACAATTATTCTAATTTTCACATGTCTGTTTTTTGACAGAGTAGCCCAACTCTTTTCAGAAGCAGTCTTGTTTCAGTATGAGTCTTATTGATGTATGATTACAATAAAAGTTGTTTGTTGAAAGGAAAGGGGAAAAAAAAAAAAAAAAAATCTAGCACTTACAGAAGAACAACTTTAAATGTCTGAAATGTGTCAGAAAAGATCAGTTTCAAAACAAATTAAGGGAAAAAATAAAAATCCTGAATTTTGAAGCATTGCATCTTTTTCTAATATTTAATACTGGGAAATATAAAATATTAACTCACAAAGAGTGTAATTAATAATTTTTCAAATGAATTGCTCTTTATTACTCACATATAAGTCAACCCTCTTCACTAAGGGCAAAATTTCTGGGAAAAAAAAAAAAAAAACAGTTTCGACTACTCGAAAGACATTGAGTAATGGTCACCACTAGATAATGAACACCATGAGATGTTGCTGAAAGCTCTGTCGGTAAATAAACTAGTGATTTTTATTAAATATTTGATTTTTTTCTTTTATCTTTAAAATTATAGTAGATTATATATGTGGAGAGACATGGAATATAGGTAGTCAGTCCAGTGGCGTCGCCAAAAAAAATTTCAGGGGGGGGGGGGGGGGGGGGCACAACCTGAAAAAATATTTTTTTTTTAAATAAAATTCTGATAGCATAGTATTAAATTTAAAGAAAAAATAGCTTAGTAGAATTTTCCAGGGGGGGGGGGGGCTTGCCCCATTCTGCCGACGCCCATGAGTCAGTCATACAGTATAACACCTTCAATTCGGACTTCTATAATTCGGAAATATCCATAATCCGGACATGAAAAACCAAAATCCCCCTTTTTTGTTTTGGTGAAGCCACTAAAAAAATAATTCCGTTTTAGAAAATTTTGATTGTTCTCACTAACCAAAAATGAAACTGTTGTCTTTTTTAGACATTCTAAAGTAATCTTCATTTACATTTGAAAATTATTTCAATATTTTTTTTAATTAATTTAATTTTAATAATTTTCTGTATTTTCTTATTTTTTAAACAAATTTTGATTTGAATATTTGGTAATATATATTACATTATTTATTTATAATTTTTTTAACATAAAATCTTTTACACTGCCATTAATTTGTATGATAATAATAATAATAATAATAAATTGTCATAAACTGTTTAAATAATTTTTTTTTTTTTTAATAATATAGCTTTGATTCTTGAGATTTATATTATCTATTCTTTTATTATATTATATATATAGTTATAATTGAAAATCACAAAATTATATAATTTATTCATTGGAAAAGTTATTTCTCCAATGTAAAGCAAGATGGTGCCACTACACATTTTACTTTTAATATTTCAAATAAATAAAATTGTTAATATTATTTGACAAAAAAAAAAAAAAAAAAAAAAAGAACCAATAATTTATTACCCGATAATTGATGCTTATTTTATTTATTTATTTTTTTAAACAAACATTCATATATTTTGGTAACTTAAATGCATCCAAGATCCAAGTTCTGAAAAAAAAAAATCTATAATTCGGAATAGGCGAGGATCCTGACGATTCCGGATTAAAGGTGTTATACTGTATATGTAATTATTTACTGAAACATTTATATACACAAGATATGTACTACATTTAAGGTTATAATTATACAAAGAACAGTTTTTTGCAGATACATCAAATAAGGTTAGCCAATATATATAATTATTTACAGGAGGGTTGCTATGATATCTAGCATTCAGGGAACATCTGGAAAACTCAGGGAATTATAAAAGAGCTATTAAAAAACAGAAAGAGTTTAGGGAATTACAAAATGTATTGCAAAAACAGAGAATTTAGAAATTTTTTGGAAAAAACATTGGAAAATTTTTCATAATAAAGTTTTATTTTCAGTTTTTAATTGTAAATTGTTTAGTTTATAGTTTGGAGATTCTCTTTTTTATTTTAGGGATTTATAATTAACACATTCGCTACCGTTGACATGGATTCATGTCATTTTTAACTTCTACAGCTACTTGCTGCTGACGTAAATTCACATCATTTCAGATTCTGTGCCTGGTTACTGCTGACAGGAATTCACATCATATAAAGAATTTCTATAGAAACAATACTTATAGTATTATTAGGGTATTAATTCTTTGATAGTATTAAGGTTCGTTCTAATATTATATGAGTTATTATATTAATATTCATTTCAAGCTTCATGTAATTTACAAGAGTAACATTTCACGATCGTGTGTCATCTGCTTTTATTAAAATAAATAAATAAACAAATAAATAAAAAGGAAGAGAAAACTCAAGGAATTTTTCCAGATTTATGAAGTAACTCTGATTTATTAATACATAAGTAGTGTATGATCTCTGCTTTTAAGGTTATAATTGAATGGAGGACATCTTTCTCTCATGTTGTGTCACTCTAGCTGCTGTCTGCCTCATATAACAGAACAATGATATGATGATGTCATACATAAGAGAAGTGAGCCGCATGAAACAGTGATGTCAAGTGCACAATCATTCAGATGTAATATCAATATTAACTACATCATATGTATTAAATTATAAATAATCATTCTGAATTGTTACACAATATCATTATTTTATAAATTTCAAGATTTAATTAATGATTATAGTGGTAATGCTTTCAATGTTAATGTATTTATATTTTCATTTTAATATATATATATATTTAATTATTATGTATCTTAGTGAAATAAGAACCAATATTCAGACTGTTGCTTCAGTTATAATTAACTCAAAACTATAAAATTAAAAAATTAAATTCCTTATAATGTATTCTTCTGATTGTGAGTAAATATTTTGGATTTCTACAGTTTTCTGAAGTGCTTAATATCTAATGTCAGAGGTTTATTTAATTGGCTGTGCATAATTGATATCTTTTGAATTTTCTAAAATATTTAAAATTTTTCTAAATTGATTTTTCATAATTTAGGATTGATTGTTTCCGAAAAACATATGCAAGAGAAGGATTCTTTGGCATGTACAGAGGTAATTTGCTTTTATATATGTTGTGAAAAAATATGTTAATCAAAATCATATGTATAAATTATTTAAGTTTTTTATCTCTTATTAGAAGTCAGGACATTTAAAAAAAAAAAATTTCAATTGCTAATTTTATTTTTGCTAGTATACTAAAATAATTTACAAATTGTATTAATATATACTAATAATTGTTAATAATTAACTGATAATTATTAATATTTTAAGCTAATAATGATAGATTTCAAAAATCTCTTTAGGTTCTGCTGTCAACATTCTGTTGATCACCCCTGAAAAAGCAATAAAACTCGCTGCAAATGATTTTTTCAGACATCATCTATCATCAGGTTCTGGGTAATTTTGGATATATTCATAATTTGGTGTATTTTGTTTTGATCTGACAATCATGATACTCTGATCCTCAAATTGAATAGGAGATAAATTATTTATTTTTAATAATTTACACTTTCACTGTAATCCACATTTTTACTTAAATTTAC